>OW052227.1:1200000-2400000 GCA_932527175.1 Operophtera brumata | reverse complement strand
GTTGCAAATAACGCACAGAAGCCATTACATTTTTAGTAGTAGTAGAGCTTTTTTGTGAAAGAGTTCGTCCGGGGAAGTACTACCACCATGCCTATTTCTGCCGCAAAGCAGTAGTGCTCGCATTGCTGTGTTCCGGTTTGGGGGGTGGGGGTGCCGGTGAAATTACAGGCACATGAGACTTTTCATCTTTATGTCACAGGGTGGCGGGCGCAGTGCAATGCCACATAGGTTGCGTCCTAGGTGGACGTAATCTATAAGGTAATGCACTGTTCATAGGCAGAGGTTACCGCTTAACATCAGGTGGGCCTCTAGCTTGATACGTCATCCAAATAGTATAAAAAAAAAAAAAAAAACGCACAGAAGCCATTACCTAAGATAAGAAGGAGAGGTATATTTTGACAGCAAGTAATATAGTTTTCATGTCTTTGCAATCATAGAATAGTAACAGATTGGCGGCGTATCTATCATTGTTTTCCTTATATAACTACGAAAAAGCATTGAAATCTCGCAAAAAAGTAACAGAAACGTGTTTATTTTCGTTATTCTTTGCATTCAAAGCGGCAGAGCCTCAGTGGTCCTCTTATCGTAGTAGGTTGCACCATCGTGGCATATAGACGTGACAAGTGGTGAGCTTATCGCTGCCATTACTTCCCACGTCTGATACGCTAACGCTTTCTTCCAGTATAACACATTCTATAATAACCTAGCAGCCAGGACAAATCTTATAACAACGAATATTACAAACAAGTCCGAGTTGTTCATACAAAACTGGAAAAAGGCGTTAAGTTTATGTAAAGAAAGAAGATGTGTAAAGAAACACAAAACTGCGGGCTGGTATGGAGTACTGCTGCCATGTTTGGGATGACTCGGCCAAACACCAGCTTGCTGCCTTGGACTCGATCGAACGTAGAGCTTTCAGGCTTATAGGTGAGCAACATATGGCGGAGACTAAGATCCAGAGTCTCGAGCACCGCCGTAAGGTTGCATGCCTTGCGATCTTCTATAGGTTACATTTCGGTGAATGCTCCCAGGAACTGCACGATCTGATCCCACCATCTCCTTTTCATCATAGGACGAGCAGGCGTACGGCTCAGTACCATCCTTACCTCATTGGTATACCTTCTATTCGCACAAAACGTTTCAGTTCTACCTTTATAATGCGAACTGCTAAGGAGTGGAATACACTACCGTCGTCTGTCTTTCCTGAAAACTATAATCTGGGTCTCTTCAAGTCAAGAGTGAATAGGTGCCTTCTAGACCTTTGTGCTTCATCTTCGGCCACATCGTCACTTACCAACAGGTGAGATCGTGGTCAAACAAAGGTCTATCAATGTTAAAAAAAAAAAAAAAAAAAAAAAAAAAAAAAAAACCCATGTAGGAGGTAAGCCCCATTAAGATTGCCTTCCTAAAGATATTTCACGAAAACCAATGGAAGCTAGACAGTCGATATAAATAAATGAAACAAAGGTAAGTTCGGAACACACAAACCCAATTTATTATTGTGCAAGCATACTGCACGCACGTCTATTTTGTTTGTGAATTTATTGTATGCCCATTTTGCATTATGCGATACGCCCCGCAACAAGCTTTGAGTTAGGTCACCTGGCATTTAGACTAGTGGAATTTAAATGATTTAGCAATAACTAGTTGACTTCACATGTATGTGGGTCTTACATAACACATTGCTTCAGCTTGAATATCTAAGTACTATAACAATGTTTCGCTATAAATACCTCTGTGGCGAGCCGGGCGAACGTTCGCCTGCGACGCCGGAGGTTGCGGGTTCGATTCCCGCCTCGGAACAAATATTTGCGCGATCGCATATATTTATTCAGGGTGTTCTGAGTATTTTCTATGTATAATAAAAAAATATATATCTATATAATATATTGTATTAAGTATATCAGTTATCTAGTACCCATAACACAAGCTCTGCTTAGCTTGGGGCTAGATAATGTTGTGTGAACTGTCCAGCATTATTTAATTATTATTTATTTATAAATAATTAAAATTGTATGCTTGTCCTACTTTTATAGAACTCACGATAAGTAAAATGACAGGTAGTTTTTTAACGCAATACGGGCGATTGTAGCAGTACATACATAAGACACACGCAGAGCCTCAATGGGCCTCTGATCACAGTGTGCACCATCGTGGAATATAGACGTGACAAGTGGTGATCTAATCGCCGCCATTGCTTCCCACGACTGACTCTGCTAACGCTTTCTTTCAGCAATAACACATTCCATAATAAGCTAGCAGCCAGGACAAATCTTATACCAACGAATCTTATCAACTAGTCCGGGTAATCCCTTAGTCGGCTTTTACGACATCCACTGCATCTGTAAATATGAAAACTAAAATGGTGAAATATAACTTTTTGTTTTCTTAATCTTTCTTGTCCCACTGCTGGGCAAAGGTCTCCCTCAAATTCTTCCACTTATCCCTGTCCTTGGCAGTCTCCCACCACTCCTTTTCAAAATTAACAAGATCGTCTAATAAATTTAAATACGTACCCATACAAAAAAAAAACAAAGTTACACAAAATATACATAAGAATACATATATTAGGAGAAGGGAATGTATATATATATATACCTAATTATGGCTGCAGTAACAAAGAGAGTGAAACACAGATGTACCTATGTTCGTTATCTACTTCCCAAACAAGTCTTTTGTCTAAGCATTTTATTTTTCGCTTGTGGCGCGAAATTCAATTTTTTTCGTGTTTTTTGCTCGTCACTGCTCATCAACACTTCTTAAGATAGCGAAAACTATGTTGCCGGTAATTATGTGACCTAACACACAAGTTTTAATTCATAGTAATTTAATAATAATTTAATTATTAATAATTTAATTTTATAATTTAATTTAATTTTTAATAATTTTGTGACATGACATGTATTGACATTTTTAATTTGTTTTTTTTTTGTTATTTATTTTTATTAAATTTAACCTGTGTTGTTGCTTAAATAATTAAGTGATTTGAAATGTCCAGCAGTGGACTTCCACAGGTGGATGATGATGATGTCATATTTTCAATGTTAGTTTGTATTATTCAATTGTAATTATTCTTACTAACCGTAGTGTAGATAGACAATGTATTTTACTAACCCAATGATCCTTGTTGATTGAATAAATAAATGATATATATATATATAGTATTACATAAATATCATTAGTTTGGCTATGAATGTGTTTGAAACAAAAAAACACGGTTAAAACCATTGAAGCACAATCGTAGCTAAACTAGTGTGATACTATAAATTAAAACTTGTGTGTTTGGTCATATAATTACCGTCAACATAGTTTTCGCTATCATAAGAAGTGTTGATGAGCTGTGACAAGCAAAAAACAAGAAAAAATTGAATTTCGCGCCACAAGCAAAAGCAACCACCTTAACTTAGGATATATAAAAAACATTTAAAGCTTAAAATTGAATTTTCTCATTTCAATACAATACTAAACAGAATTCATAGGAAGGAAATAAAGAGGGACGCTCATCGTAAACTTCAATGATACACGGAGGCTCACGCCAATAAAGTAGTACCAGTGTGCTTTAGAACTTTGAGAATGCCTCCCTTCTATTTGCGCACTCCATTATTTTAATAAGATAGTCTGAGTATTCTTGGGATCTATGCTTTTGAATACTTTTGCCAGGCTATTGCTTGGTAGTAAAATAGAACAATACCTGAAGCTTCTTCTTCTTATCTTAGGTAATGGGTTCTGTGTGTTATTTGCAACAATTTAGCCAATGTCAAGTGATATAATAATATGTTTTTACAGTTAAGTTCTCAAGAGTTTCCGTCAAGTCATAACCCACCTTAAATAGTGGCAGAAAAACTGAGTTTCTGCGGGGAAAAATCCACCATTTCCAAAAGACACGCAATACACTTTTAAAATCTTGAACATAAATTGACAAAATTGGTTGTCAAATGCCTTCGAAATGTCGGTTCTAGGTGGTTCTAGGGCATTTTGAAAGAGAGAGAGAGAGAGAGAGAGAGAGAGAGAGAAAGATAGAGAAAGAGAATATTTTATGTATAACTCAATCTACAAACATAATTTAAAATAAAAGACAGAGCATACAAATTCTTGCATTGAGTCACATAACGGTCTCTGTCTGAGCATGAGCCAGTTGTAAACGCGTTACAATCAACGCTGGTCTACCAATAGAGCCATTTGGTGACATCACGGAAAATAGCACATAAGACACAAAACAATCAAAAATATAACAAAAAAAGAAACAAAAAAGAAACATCTACGGCAACGGTCGACAAACACAAGATAACGAAATGGGCATTACCATAATCCAGGTATTTACGTTTACAAGTGACGTTTCTACACACATTGCAAGAACACACACATTGCATTGTGTAATGTGTATTTCTAATGACCCCATGTTGGTTGAATAAATAAAATTTTAAATTAAATTGCACATTGCATTGCATTTTGGAATCTTCGCGATGGTTTTATACATTGTTGAAAAACTCCTGAATACGAACTTTGAAAACTCAAAGAGTTCTATCAAAGCTATTTAGAAATTCTTTATAATCACTGCGCGCCATCTAGTTAATTGAGCGGAAACAATAAACATCTCGATGACGACCTCTGTGGCGCGGCTGACGATGGTTCGCCTGCGACGCAGGAGGTTGCGGGTTCGATTCCCGCCTCGGAACAAATAATTTGTGCGTTCTGCAGATATTTGTTCAGGGTGTTCTGGGTGTTTTCTATGCATAATAAAAATATCTATCTATGTAATGTATTATATTAAGTATATCAGTTATCTAGTACCCATAACACAAGCTCTGGCTTAGCTTGGGGCTAGATAATGTTGTGTGAACTGTCCAGCATTATTTATTTATTATTTATTTATTTATCTCGCAGACGACTCAGAAATTGGAGATAATACTTTATTGGTTCATAACGGCAAATAGATTATTAACATTGAAGGCCGTTTACGAGCTATATATTTTTCTCGGAAGCTGATTATGGCTTCTTCATTCAGGGCTGTCATGGATACTTTGACACAAAATTGCAGTGTAGGAAGGTTTCACAGATACCTACTGGTTCTTAAGAAGAGCACAAATAGGGGTTAAAATATTTTCAGCGCGCTATTGTTACGTGGTTTTTGCTGTGGTGTGTCTGGCCTAAGAATAGAATGCCTAAGATAATTAAGTGAAATCTGCTGATATGATATAATGTCATTATATGCCGAAGAACCGACAACCGTTGGGGTAAGCGAGTTCTTGATTGGAGACCGCGTCTTGGCAAACGTAGCGTGGGGCGCCCTCTGGCTAGGTGGAGCGATGACCTACAAAAGGCGGTGGGTAGAAAGTGGATGAGAAGAATACCGGGCTCAGTGCGAATTAGGAGATGCCTATGTCCAGCAGTGGACTAGTGTGGGCTGAAATGACGTCAGTTAGAAAGCCAGACAAATTTAAGCTTAATTGAAAAAACCCACGTAGGTACTTGTTCCGAGTAAAACACCCGACTCGAGTTTCTGGGACTTAATACCCCCTTCCTCAAGGAGTATACGCGACGGCTTCCCGGCGATAACTACGGACGCGCGCCCGGAGCTCACGACTGGTAGGTACCGGAACTTCGGCAACGCTCGCACTCCCGTCATCACCCGAATGCCCGTATTACCGGTTTTTTCAATTATGAATATTACTCACGGAAGTTTTAATAAATTTAAGCTTGTTTATGAAAATAAACAAACTAATCAGCTGTCAACCAAAACACACCTTCAATTACCTCGCAAACCAAACGAAACACTGCAGTACGTAACTTAACTATTTGCAATTCAATTCATGCTAAATCACCGTGCAAAGCTGAAACGTTGAGAGTTCCATTCTACATTCTACGTAAACCTAGTTGCCTCACTAATGCTTCGAAAGACAAGCTCAGGAGCTCACTTAGACTGCATTTAGCGGGCCTTAGGCCACCGGGGCTCTGAGGTCAGGTTCTTAATTAGCTATCGTTCGCAGCTGACCTCTTGGAAGTGAGATCTAGGTACCGTCACAAGCAACTTTACTGGCTAAAATGGACTCTGCAGCATCAAGTTACGATCTATGTTGAGTGTGTGTAGAGGTTGGTTAAACCCTTGCGGTTAGACGATGGGTGACATTTACGTAGTGCATGTAGTCCGCACCGAAGGATCTCGATCAGAATTACTTCGATCTTGTAGGCTATCAGGATTATAATGGAGATGTGGATAAGATGATATTCATCACTATTTGACTACCTATATTATAATACGGTTGATGTCTCCATATCTCGTTAAGGCGTCGATGTACGCCAAATTCTGTCACTCATTCAAGTTCAGGTAAGTCCTTAGAAAGTGACAGATTAGCGTTTGTGAAACGAAAAGTGAGTGAAAATCACGTTTTTTTTAAGCTTTTATTCAACTTGCAATGTAACTTTACGTTTGTCCGGGTGGAATCTTACAACTGAATTTTAAAGCAGTTGTCCTCAACCGATTGAGATGATATTTTGTATACTGTCAATTTCCGATGACAATGCTATATTATGGTGACAGCGAGCTGATCTGATCATGGAGACGGAATGTGGATAACGGAACTCCTCGAGGGATAATAGTAGACTGGCCGTGTTTAGGCTCATTTTGATCAGCACACGGTTACGATCACTAATTTAACAAAAGCTAGTATTTAAAAAAAAAAACTTTTTTACAAAAATGTTTCCATCGGCGTTGTGTTATTTAATATACTGAAGGTAATAACAACATCTTATGATTGATAGTTTAGGTGAAAAATGGTTGTAACTACGAAAAGAGAGGCTAATTTGCAAATTTATTTCTTTAATTTAATGTTGTTTTTTATTTATTTTAATACAAAAGTGCTGGCTTGTATAGTGCTTGCACTTGCAGATTAACATACATATTTTTTTTTTTATAAATTGTTTACATTTTAAAAAAATGCACCACATTTTACATATATCCACGCCTTAACGGTAGCATTATATTGAATCTCATTATAAAATGCAAATTTTTCTTATTGTATTGCGATGCGAAACATGAAGGATCATTGTTTTTTTTGCGACGACAACTTGTTCCTTTTAATGACAACACGGGAACAGTAAAAACTTCCTTCACAACATAACATCAATCATTTTTAGATGAAAGTCGAAGGAAATGAATTACGCAGTAAGTGTACGCAGTGGCTCGTAAAAAATGTGTGAAAAATTACTTCGATTACTACTAATGACGGTATAACGCTATCGTGAGGGAAAAACAGAGGCTGGAATGAAAGGATGTCACTATTTCGTTCGTCTCACATTATGGCATAACGTTTACAAATAGATCGACGCATGATCACATATTTTTCTTAGAAAAACATTAAAGTCAATCTATAAAACAAAGAAACAACTTATAAATGTACTTGGGAAGTACAAATCTTGTACAAGTTCTATTAAAAATTGCTTGAATAAAGTTATGAGTAGTGTAAAACAGGAAAGCCCCCTTCTAAGTCCACATATTGGGATGAGCAACTACGGAACACTACAATGCGCGTGGTTCGACACGCACTTGGCTGCTTTTTTTTAACTTCATCTTTCGGTATTTTTCACCTAGATGGTTTATACAGGGTGTAACATAATATCCCTATAAGCCCGGGGAGGGGGTATTCTACACATCATGGCGAATAACTTTAGTTCTACGACTTTTTAAATTTCGAAGTTTTTCATTCATGACATGGTTCCTAAAAATCCTAAAATTCCTCAAGAAATGTACCTAACACACCATGAGGACTTACGGTACGTTAAAATACCTCACGTAGGGCTGCCTCATATTGTGTTAGGTACAATTCTGGAGCAATTTCAGTAATATCTCGAGGAATTTCAGGAATATTACAAAGCATTTTATGGGTTAGGGTCTTTTCGTCACAGCAACATTTTTTGTGCTACTTTTGACTTCCATACTTCGAGGGTAAACTCGTCACTACTAACATTTACTCAGGTTTTGTTAGTTATTGTTGAATAAACCATACGGAATGAACAACTTCGAAATTTAAAAAGTCATAGAACTAAAGTTATTCACCATGATATGTAGAATACCCCCTCCCTGGACTTATAGAGATATAATGTTACAGCCTATACATATATCTAGCAACATTTACATTCAGACTCGTAATTATAGCACTCTAAATGTTAAAGTTAAATGAAACCTAATTATCAACGTTGGATCTAAAACAGAGGCAATACCAATAAACAAGAAGATAAAAGGCGATCTAAAGAGCCCCTCGAATAAATATTGAGAGTAACTAATTATCATAAAAGTATCTACATCCTGGAAGACCATTACCAAATAGCTATCGTTAAAGCGTGATACGATAAAGAAGAAAACGCCACCCACGGCGGAATAGAGTAGGTACCACGAGAGTGGACATGGATATAAGATAAGGTAGACAACATAGGTACACTAGTATCCAAAGCTTGACACAATCCAGAGGCCCATCGTGTGCGAAGTACTGGAGTATTCAATAAATTTATTTATTATTTATTTATTAAGAAACAAGTACAACACCATAACAGAAATCCAAAGCGATGTTGCATGCACACAATTATATAAAAATAAAAAACAACCAAGCTTAGAATAAGTAGGTAATACCTACCGAGGATAGACCTACAATAATTACTAACACTATATACGATTACTTGCATTAAATATTCTCCAAAACAAGCTGCGCTATCTCCATGAGTTTCGGCAAGTTATGACAAATAATAAATAAAAGTTTAAAAAAACTAAAAAAAACACGCTCTTATAGCTAACCGAACTAAAAAATAGAAAATAATTTTCAATTTCAAATAGTTTATATTACAGTAGTTAGAAGATCGAACAATCAATCAGTTTTTTTAAGGCGTGGGGTGCATTTTGCTACTTTTCATAACTCTCCTCTCATAGATAGTTGCTAACAGAATGATTGTTGCACGATGTGTTCATCTGTAATTGGAATTGCATGTAAATTAGATCTTAAGCTAGCAATAGTAAGCACCCAACCATGTAAATTCTGTTGATGTTCCATAATAAAATAAAATTAAATAACATTTACTTTTTCAAGAAACTCACGCTTTAAAAAAAAAAAAAAACTGGTTGATTGTTCGATCTTCTTCTTCTCTCTCTTCTTTGTCCTCGCTCATTCCCGTTACTCGGGGTCGGCTTTCCTAATCATGCGGCGCCATGTATTTCGCTGGTTCGTGTCATCTTTGGTTAGGCCATGTATTTTCATGTCATTCTGGACATTTGTCAACCATGTGTTTTGTGGTCTTCCTCTTCCCCTCTTTTTAGTGGCAATGGAAAGGCACTTTTTCACAACGTGGTCTTCTGGTCTACGCATAACATGCCCGTACCATCTCAGCCTTGATTCTGATATTTTATCAATTATTGGGGCAACTTTGAAACTTCCTCTTATGTAGTTGTTCCGTACTTTGTCTTTTAGTGTAACTCCTCCTGCCCATCGCAACATTCTCATTTCTGTTGTGTGGAGTTTCTGTTCATGGGTCTTTTTTGATGCCCTTACCTCACTACCATACAGTAATGCTGGTCTAACTGCTGTTTTATAGACCTTACCCTTGGTTCTTACAGGCATTTTTGCATCGCATAGTACTCCTGTTAGTGTACGCCATTTAATCCAACCAGATGTTGTTCTATGTGTTATGTCCGCTTCAATAGATCCGTCCTCTGAAATGACTGATCCCAGGTACTTGAAGGTATTCGTTCTTGGAAGGATTATGTTGTTAAGTTTGATCTCTGTATTTGACGGGGCATCGGGGTTGAAGTTACACATCATGTATTCAGTTTTTGTTCTACTGATGCGTAGACCGTTATCCTCGAGTGACTTTCTCCATTCTTCTAGGTTTTCCTGTACTTCTTGAATATTGTCTGATATGATGGCTACATCGTCCGCGTATAAAAGGTTCCATGGAGTTGGTTTTTGAATTTTTGCAGTTAGGTAGTTCATGACGACGTTAAATAGTAGGGGACTAAGGGCACTACCCTGGTGAGCACCTACTCCGATATCAAAGAATTCTGATAATCCTGCTGCACTTCTAACACACGTCTGGACATTGTTGTACATGTCCACTACAATTCGAATGTAGCCTTCGGGGACACCATGTGCCCTGAGAGCTTGCCATATTATGGTTCTAGGTACGCGGTCGAAGGCTTTTTCTAGGTCTATACTACGGTACTGTACTGTCTGTACTGTGTGATCTTCTACTACTGTAATATAAACTATTTGAAATTGAAAATTATTTTTTATTTTTTAGTTCGGTTAGCTATAAAAGCGTGTTTTTTTTTGTTTTTTTTAAACTATTATTTATTATTAATTTTTTAGTTCGATTTATCAATTAGTTATTTGTTGACATGTGGTATTGAAATTTCTCACAAATGATTTCGCAATCTCATCATTTACTACAGAGGATCTATAAAGGAATTTATTAATCCTGGCGGTCCTAATAAGGATAACGGGAAACTGTTATCAAATTATTGCATTGTCATCGGTCCTTGATACGTAAGCTAAGTTTCAAATTAATCAGACTTGTGGAAATTGGTGAAAATTATGCTCAAAGATTCCGTTACATACATACATACATACATGCATACATAGATACGACCCAAGCTAAATAAAAGCGTGTTAATGACAACATTGTTCTCTGAGAGAACATTCACTAAACGGATAGCGTGTGACATTGGGGCAAATTTGAGCAAGTTAGTTCTAGATGTTGACTGACTGAGCATAGCATATATAAATAGTTTATATAGCTTGTTTACTAATATCAACACTTACGGGAATACATTTATTTACAGAAAGAATAATACAAGGTATGTACACAATACATATGAAACAGTTGTGCTACCTGAAGACCGCTGCAAGCGATCTAAAGGTAGCTCAACTGATCCAAATCACTACCAGATGGAAGCGTCCCTAAGATGCTGGATGCATTGCCACGCTGAATGGCAATACACTTACTTGAATTTCACAAACTAGTAACAATAGGTAAGTTCGTAATCATAGATTACATTTTATAACTAGTAAATAATGTTGTAAAAATTAAAAACCCTCAAAGAAATGAAACGGTTGAACCGATTTTGATCAAACATAGCTAAGAACACTCCCGACTAATTCACCTTTCAAACAAAACAAAAAAAAACGGTTCATCCGTTCGGGAGCTACGATGCCGTAGACAATATATACACACACAGACACGTTAAACTTAAAACACACCGTCGTTTTTGCGTCGGGAGTTAAAAAACAATTATTCTTTCAAGTAGGCATAGATATGGTCTAAAAAATAACAACCAACTACAATATGTGTTTTAAATTTTATATATGTTTTTTTTTTGTTAGACATTTGTTTAACCACGATCTCACCTGTTGGTAAGTAACGATGTGACCGAAGATGGAGCACAAAGGTCTAGAAGGCACCTATTCACTCTAGCCTTGAAGAGACACAGATTATAGTTTTCAGGAAAGACAGACGACGGTAGTGTATTCCACTACTTAGCAGTTCGCATTATAAAGGTAGAACTGAAACGTACGAATAGAGGGTATACTAATTAGGTAAGGATGGTACCGCGCTGTACGCCTGCTCGTTTTATTAATATGAAAAGGAAATAGTGGGATCAGATCGTGAAGTTCCTAGGAGCATTCCCCGAAATGTAACCTATATATAGAAGATCGAAAGGCATGCAACTTTACGGCGGTGCTCGAGACTCTGGATCTTAGTCTCCCTCCGCCATTATGTTGCTCACCTATAAGCCTGAAAGCTCTGCGTTCGACCGAGTCCAAGGCAGCAAGCTGGTGTTATGGATGTATGATATGTAGAATTATACCACTGATTATTTATTGTTAATTGGATAAAAAAACACTTTTTATAAATACAGTAGACTAGCCATACAGAATTCATCATCATCATCCGTAGCCTTTCAACGTCCAGGGTAACGGGGGGCCTTTTTACGGGTAAGGGTGCCGGTGAAATTACGGGAACATGAGACTTTTCATCTTTATGTCTCAGGGTGGCGGCGCGCGCAGTGCAATGCCACACAAGGCGCGTCCTAGGTGGACTTGACCTATGAGGTAATGCACTGTTCATAGGCAGAGGTTACCGCTTCATCAGGTGGGCCATCTGCCTGTTCCGTCATTCAAGTAGTATATAAAAAAAACTGTTGGACGGAATAACAAGGCTATTTCCTCATAAAATGTAGTGAGGTTATTTGCCATAAACACCACGCTTGGCAGGCGGATTTATGGTACCAGTATTGGTTTTAAGTTCTCAGGTAGATGTTGTTGCCCATTCTGTGGTTTAATCCTTTAGTCGGCTTCCACGGGAGGAGTTGAAGAAGTCTATTCTTAGGCTAAACACACAACAGATACTTAGGTACAGAAGACCCATGTTTGAAAATTGGGTAATCGTGAGAGGTTTGACTTGTTACGAAGTCGGATACGTGAAGTAAGCTCTGAGATGCGAGGGACTGTAAGCTAGTAACTTGGCTTATTGCGTAGGATCGTCTATGAATATACATTGACTTTAACTGGTACTAATCGTTAATATTCAAACCTATTAAAAGCCCATATTGAAAGTCACAGTGGCAAATGTTGCAAACATTGAATCTTGGAATATGCCTTAGGTTTTTTTTTTTTTATACTACTGTAATGACAGAGCAAGCAGATGGCCCACCTGATGTTAAGCGGTAACCTCTGCCTATGAACAGTGCATTACCTCATAGGTCACGTCCACCTAGGACGCACCCTATGTGGTATTGCACTGAGTCCGCCACCCTGAGACATAAAGATGAAAAGTCTCATGTGCCTGTAATTTCACCAACAAAAAAAAAAAAAAAACATTTGGATATATTTGCAAATGCGATTATTATAATGTGGATAAATGTGAAATTTTGTGTAATAAAACCTTTTTTCTCCGCGAGATCTAACGAAAAATCCACAAAAAAATATATGTTAATCTACACCACAATAAAAGCATCTCCTGCACAGCATCTGCATCTCCATCGACCTTTAAAAAATAAAATAAAAAATTACTTCAAATGGTAGAAATTAATTTGCAAATTAGCCTCTGTTTTCGTTTTTTTTTTCTCCTAAACTATCAAAGGTTAAGAAAAAAAAAAACTATCAACCATAAGATGTTTTTATTGTTTTTTTTATGTTTGTATTGCTTTCAATATATTAAATTACACAACGCCGAAAGGACCATGTTTTTATTTTTGAAAATTACTTTCCTGATGATATTGGTATTAAAAAAACTTTATTTTCATTCACTTTTCGTTACGCGAGCGCTGGAGGCCAATTCTCGGATTGTAGAGATTATCTCTAAATTAGAGATAATGTCGAAGCATGAATGTCTACAAATAATGTCACGTAAATGTCACAATAACCATCAAATCGTATTCGATTTGAATGATTTTGGTCGACTTATGTCTATTTGCGACATCACGAGAATAGCAAATTGAGATTTTATTCGATATTCGCCATCTTTTTTCTACATATGTCTAACTAGTTGCGCCCCGCGGTTTCACCCGCGTAAGTCTCGATCCCGTGGGAATATAAGGATAAAAATGTGCCTATGTGTTATTCCGGGAGTCCAGTTATCTCCATTCCAAATTTCATGCAAATCCGTCCAGCCGTTTCAGCGTGAAGAAGTAACAAACACACTACACACACACACAAACTTTCGCCTTTATAATATTAGTGTGATTCGACTTAATCTCTAAAGCACGAGAATTGCCCTCCTGATCTGTCACTTAATAACTGAACTTTAATGAGTTAGATAGTGACATAATTTGGTCTCCATGGACGCTTGAGGTCATGGAACCAAACTTTTATTGGAAAACAGCAAAAAAAAACCTACAGAAAGATATACTCATTTAGCAAAGATAAGGATTCGAATAGAAATGGTCAATTTACTTGTAACATATTATTTTTCGGGGTTCCGTACCTCAAAAGGTAAAACGGAACCATTATGGGATCACTTTGTTGTCCGTCTGTCTGTCAAGACCCTTTTTCTCAGGAACGCGTGGAGGTATCAAGCACTTTCTGGAAGTTTATTATAGAACCAAACCGAATACCCCATAAAAAGACCCATTTAGGTACTTTATTTAATCGATACTTAACTAAAACATAACAAAAATAACAGAAATGCATAATGGGCGGTCTTATCGCTTATAGCGATTTATTCCATACAACCTTAAGATTGAGAGGACTACATGGAAAATAAATATTAAAAATAAAATATATTTATTTTTCAACACAAACGTTTACAAAATTAATGATCGTAACCGTGTGCTGATCAAAATGAGCCTAAACACGGCCAGCCTACTGTTATCCATCGCGGAGTTCCGTTGTCTACCTTCCGTCTCCATCATCAGATCAGCTAGCTGTCACCGTCATATTGTATTGTCATCGGAACTTGACAGGTATGTCAAATTTCAGCTCAATCGGTTGATGATAACTGCTTTAAAATTCAGTTGCAAGATTCCACCCGGACATTCATTGCAAGCTAAATAAAAGATTGTAAAAAACAGTAGACAATATTATAGGGTTTCCATATTCGACTCAAATACACGTAACAGTAATTTGAACAGCTGGAATAAAGAGTGTAGATTACTAAGTTAGCAAAGTTGGAGATAAGAAAAAGTGATGTGTAAAGTTAAGGCATAAATTCCGCGTGAAACGTCTGGTTTCGCTCCAATCGAATCCACCGGATAATCCTCTCTCGACAGTTCGACAAGTTTTTTATCTTTACTTTGAAATAGGCCGGTAGCTTTTGTTTTTACAATAGTACCGACAACATTACTTTTTACATAGAAAAAATAATCATTACAGCTCGTTCACCGTAAGATGGCACCTGTAAATACTCCATGGCTGGTGCCAACTTACGGTGAACGGTCCGGCACGTTCACCGTAAGATGGCACCTGTAAATACTCCATAGCAGGTGCCAAGTTACGGTGAACGGTGTGTACGCTTAACTTTTTAGTCCAATCTGGCATTTTTTAAAGAAATGTCGTAATTTATTTCTAATTACATTTGATTGTGTTTTTTCGAGTTATTTAGTGTAACTTTGGTGGCATTTTAACCGGTCTAACTTGGATAAATAAATAAATAAATAAATAAATAATGCTGTACAGTTAACACAACATTGTCTAGCCCCAAGCTAAGCAGAGCTTGTGTTATGGGTACTAGACAACTGATATACTCAATACAATATATTACTTAGATAGATATTTTTTATTATATATATAAAATACCCAGAACATCCTGAACAATAGCACATGTATGGTGCAGTTAAATGCGTGGCTTTTCGAAATGGTGGTTTTTTTATTGCAAAACCCTAGTTTTTCTGCCACCATGGATACTGGGTTATGACTTGACGGAGACTCTTGACGACTTGACTATTTATTACTACTTCATTTTCACTAGAAACGGGATATTTACCATGATTTTTGAGTTTTATATGTTCCCGATATTTCGGCACAGTTGCATGCGCCATGATCACGGGAGAACTAACTAAAGTCTTTGCGAGTAGATGTTATGGGCAGATATATCGATCTACCCTCTTTCTCACTCTTTTATTATGAACGATACCACTACCATCGGTTTAATTGTCACAATTCACACCAACTCGACACACAACACTAACGGTGTCTGGACGCCAAACTCAAAAATCCTGGTAAATATCCCGTTTCTAGTGAAAATTATGTACTTAACCATGATATTTTCAAAAGTTTTATTACTACTTGTTATTTATGAAAAAAAATATTACTTACAAATACTTGACACTGGTTAAATTGTTGCTAATAATGAAAAAAAGCCATTAACAAAAAAAACTCGTCAGTAGACAAAGACCCACTGCTGAAGCAATGTTCATGAGAGAAGAACGTTCGTCGTTGAATACCACGGCGAACATCCTTGAGCCGCCTCCATCCATCAACTTCTGCTACCGTTACAAAATCATCGCTCCATTAACGGGTACCATCCTATCGCTATCCTCGCTCTACGGTATTTAATAATTGATTGACTTTTACAACATTTAAAACTTTATAATGATATTGCATGAATTTAATTAATTACTATGTCACTACCTGACCTATTCACTATGTTAAAATTAATTGTTGTGTTTTTTATTTAATTTTTTGTAATTTTTGTAAAAAAAAAAAAATATGTCTTTACAAGGCGAAACATGGTGATACTATAGCTTTTATGAAATCTTTATATAAACCTGTGTTCCGGACAAATAAATGATCTTATCGTATCTTATATTCTTGGCAAAAAAAAAGTCAGTTTCTAAAAATTAATGTCTTCCGAGATGTACCTGTAGCTATAGGAGATCACCTCGAGCTCTTGGGTGTTTCACTCACGCCTTCTCTCAATTTTGGCCCCTATACCTCAAGTCTTAGGCAAAAACTGCTTCCATGAAGCTAGGCATCCTGAATATAAGGTAAAGCATTACTTCACACCAGGACAGCTTCTAAGTCTATATAAAGCACAAGTCCGAGCTGGTATGGAGTACTGCTGCCACGTTTGGGATGGCTCGGCCAAGCACCACCTTGCTGCGCAGAGCTTTCAGGCTTATTGGTGAGCAACATATGTGGAGACTAAGATCCAGAGTCTCTAGCACATTCATGCATTTCGAATTTCTACAGGTTACATTTCAGGGAATGCTCCCAGGAACTTCACGATCTGATCCCACCATCTCCTTTTCATCATAACACGAGCAGGCGTACGGCTCGGTACCACCCTTACCCCATTAGTATACCTTTTATTCGTACTAAACGTTTCAATTCTACCTTTACAATGCGAACTGCTAAGGAGCGGAATACACTACCGTTGTCAGTCTTTCCTGATAAACCATAATCTGGGTCTCGTCAAGGCTAGAGTGAATAGGTGCCTTCTAGACCTTTGTGCTCCATCTTCGGTCACATCGTCACTTAACAACAGGTGAGATAGTGTTCAAACAATGGTAAAAAAAAGCTACTTAAGAGACGGTGGAGCACGTCATCCTAAATTGTGCGGCCACAAAAGACGCCAGGGCCAAGACGGGTTTGCAGGAGCTACTTGGATCCTGCACTCCATCATCGACGCCTTCGGACACACTTCAACAGTGTTGCCATCAACCCAAAGTCCTGCTCCCTTACTTTAAGGAGCTGGAATGGCTGTGGTAGGGTTAGCACAGGGGGATAATGCACAATACACCCCACAGCGGGATGTCAGTGCAGGTCTTAGCACCACCACCTAGAATTAGAATTAGAATAAGAAGCTACTTAGGTGGTCACATTTCGATGTTTGTCACCTACAAGTGAAACTCGTCGGTTTTGCGAGCTATATAAATAAATAAATAAATAATGCTGGACAGTTCACTCAACATTAACTAGCCCCAAGCTAAGCAGAGCTTGTGTTATGGGTACTAGATAACTGATATACATAATACATAGTTTTTTTTTTATTATGCATTGGAAATACCCAGAACACCCTGAACAAATACTGCAAATCGCACAAATATTTGTACCGAGGCGGGAATCGAACCCGCAACCTCCTGCGTCGCAGGCGAACCTAGGCCCGCCGCGCTACAGAGGTCGTCAAACGCCCATGATAATGGTCATATGACCTGCCCATTGCCAATTCAACTTGGTAATTCTGAGAGCTGTATTGGTGACATTGATATATTCTTAGGCCGGATACACCACAGAAATATACTTTTTTTTTTTACAACTTGATTGATGGAACAAGCAGATAGCCCACCTGATGTTAAGCGGTAACCTCTGCCTATGAACAGTGC
The DNA here is from genome assembly GCA_932527175.1 of Operophtera brumata. NCBI lineage: Eukaryota > Metazoa > Arthropoda > Insecta > Lepidoptera > Geometridae > Operophtera > Operophtera brumata. The sequence goes on along the minus strand of OW052227.1, from coordinate 2,382,197 downwards.
ATTACCACATAGGTCACGTCCACCAAGGACGCACCCTATGTGGCATTGCACTGCGCCCGCCACCCTGAGACATAAAGATGAAAAGTCTCATGTGCCTGTAATTTCACCGGCACCCTTATCCTTTAAACCGGAACACAGCAATGCGAGCACTAACTGCTTTGTGGAAGCAATAGATATGATGGTAGTACTTCCCCGGACGAACTCTTTCATAAAAAATCTCTACTACTACTAGACTATTCCAAATTTACTTCTTTTTTTTATATACTACTTGAATGACGGAACAAATCTAAATTAAAGTTTAAGATTATTAGAGTTTGATAAATTCGTATTGAGAAATAAACAACTTTGCTATATGGGGTCGAGACTCTGGGTCCGAGGGGTACCGGGACCCATCGCGTTTTCAAAATTCTTTCAGGGCATCTGGTCGAAGCGACGCGTGACCCGAGAGCTGGCTCTTATCTGGCTCAACGCATTAATATTGCCATTCAGCGTGGCAATGCAGCCAGCATCTTAGGGACGCTTCCGTCTGGTAGTGATTTGGATCAGTTGAGCTACCTTTAGATCGCTTGCAGCGGACCTCAGGTAGCACAACTGTTTCATATGTATTTTGTACATACCTTGTATTATTCTTTCTGTAAATAAATGTACTTTGCTATTAAAATTGCAAAATATGAAACTCGTTTTACAAGAAATTTAAATTGGAATTTAATTTTCAATCGAAGCATAAATTAAGACCACCGCCGATAAATAATCAACACTTCAAAATAACCCAGCTGTGACGAAACAATTATCCATAAGACCGTAACTATTGGTTTTCCGTCCATAATAGACATTACCATTCATAAATAAGAAAATAATTACTGTGAACGGTAAATGTTTATGTTTTTTACCGAGTGAGCTTAGTAATAACGTCGTCACGATAAAAATCAATTGCAGGAGGGTACACCTCGGGAGCTTTGTAATAACAGGAGGAATGATTGGAGGCGCCCGCGGGCGTTACACAGATTGGGCTAGATGGAGGATTCAAAGTATCGGATAAATCAGTGTTTTTCAAACTTTTTCATGATGCGACCCCCCTGGTACGAAAAAATATTTCGCGAACCCCCGACCCTTCCCTTTTTTATTTTTTTTGTGACATTTTCAACAATTGCCTGAGTAAAAAGTAAGCAAAGAAATCGCTTAAATTTGGAAAACGATTTAATTATTTGTGTAGCAAATACACATCCACGATGGGAGAAATTGGTTAATCAAAATGAAAAAAAAAAAAAAAACATTAACATTAACATGAGTTTTAGGATTTTATTTTTTGTTAATTTGTTTGTATTAACATACTAAACGTTTATGAGTATAACCTTTTTTTTTAACTTATTTTTTATTTACAGAAAGAATAATACAAGTTAGGGCCGGTGGCGGCAGATTCCGCTGAGGACCTCAAAAGACGCAAATATGCATGTCTCGACAGAGCTTACTTATTTGAGCCTTTCGGGGTCGAGACTCTGGGTCCGTGGGGAACCGGGGCCCTTCGCGTTTTCAAAATTCTTTCAGGACATCTGGTCGAAGCGACGCGTGACCCGAGAGCTGGCTCTTATCTGGCTCAACGCATTAGTATTGCCATTCAGCTTGGCAATGGAGCCAGCATCTTAGGGACGCTTCCGCGTGGTAGTGATTTGGATCAGTTGAGCTACCTTTAGATCGCTTGCAACGGTGTTCAGGTAGCACAACTGTTTCATATGTATTTTGTACATACCTTGCTAAAATTTTCTTACTTAATAAATCAATCTTTTTAATCTTTATTGTTTTTTTTACTAAAGTTCTCTTGACCTCTGGCGACCCCACTGCAGAAGCTTCGCGACCCCCCAGGGGGTCACGACCCACAGGTTGAAAAACACTGGGATAAATAAATGAAATGAAATACATTAGGTAAGATTTCAAAGACAGTAAAGCAAATTCAACGTGGGTAGCTCTTTCCGCCATTTACGAAAAGAGCGTCGTTTACTTTTTTATTTATTTTTAGTAGAAGTAGAGCATTTTTGTGTAAGAGTTCGTCTGGGGAAGTACTACCACCATACCTATTTCTGCCGCAAAGCAGTAGCGCTCGCATTGCTGTGTTCCGGTTTAAAGGGTAAGGGTGCTGGTGAAATTACAGACACATGAGACATTCCATCTTTTATGTCTCAGGGTGGCGGGAGCAGGGCAATGCCACATAGGGTGCGTCCTAGGTGGACGTGACCTATGAGGTAATGCACTGTTCATAGGCAGAGGTTACCGCTTAACATCAGGTGGGCCATCTGCTTGTTCCGTCATTCAGTAGTACCTACTTATACAAAAAAAAAACGTAGTGTTGTGTTATTTTGGTGGCATTTTAACCAATGTAGCTCGTTTAATGAGCACAAGTGTAGTGCAATGAAAAGGAAGAAAATTGCGTAGCTTTTCAAATTGGTGGGAATTGTCTACCAAAGTTTAATTATACCACCGCTTTATTAAAACATGACTTGGCTGTGATTTTGACGACTTTGAAGGAGTGTAAAGCTGCAAATTATATTGATATAAATAATATTAAAAAAAAAAAAACACGCTTTTATAGCTATCCGAACTAAAAAATAGAAAATAATTTTCAATTACAAAGAGTTTATATTACAGTAGTAGAAGATCGAACAATCAATCAGTTTTTTTTTTTTTTAAATGCGTGGGGTGCTTGATAAATTAAATATAACAATCATTCTGTTGGCAACTATCTATGAGAGGAGAGTTATGAAAAGTAGTAAAATGCAACCCACGCTTTAAAAAAAAAAAAAAAAATGATTGATTGTTTGGTCTTCTACTACTTTAATATAAACTCTGAAATTTAAAATTATTTTCTATTTTTTAGTTCGGTTAGCTATAAGCGTGTTTTTTTAATTTTTTTAAAATATTATTTATTTTAAATTTTTTAGTTCGATTTATCAATTAGTTATTTGTTGGCATGTGGTACTGAAATTTCTCAAAGTAAGGCCCTCTAACTCTAATTCTAACTCTATCTCTTACTCTCTCTCTCTCTCTCTCTCTCTCTCTCTCTCTCTCTCTCTCTCTCTCTCTCTCTCTCTCTCTCTCTCTCTCCCTCTCTCTCTCTCTTTATGCAAAGTTTCAAATTAATCAGACTTATGATTATATTCAGTTACATACATACATACATACATACATAGATACAACCCAAACTAATAAAAGCGTGTTAAATACAATAAAATTCAATTGAAAATGCAAAAAAACTTGAAAATGATAAATGCACAGGCCGTGCGAAGCCAATGGGGGTTTTCAAGGCCGTATTTACATCATACTTAAAGCGTTGAAAATAGATGGCGCCAGCTCTGTACTTAACTGTCAAAATAAAGTGAAATGTCAAAGTCAACAACGTAGTGATATATTTTCGTGGTATTTTGTTACTATCACACAAAAGCACACTGCATTTGTTAATTTCGACAAACATAGTTGAGTCAGCGCCATCTATCGAGCCAAATCGAACTATTTTTTTTAATTCGATAATGATAAGCCCTCATTCAAAACGAAGTATTGAATAAATAAATGAAAGGATATTGTACTACGACCTAGTCGATGTACTTTACGACCCGGGAGCCCGCGATAGGTAGTAGGTTCTTTACTACTCCTAGTTAATATACGCAGTAGGTACTAGCGTGTAGTGAAGTTGAAATCAAACAAGCAACTGATTAGTTAGATGGTTTAATGCTCTCAAAATTAACATTTGGTTGTTGCGCTAGTCGATACTAGCCGCGCGTTTTCGTCACCGTGATGCAGAAACCGGCCGGGCTTACTAGCGACATCTAGTTGGGTGCAGCCGCACTAGACAACAAATCAAATTCAACGTGAGTACAGATATCCGATTAGTTTCATTTAGGTTTCCAGACGCCTTAATTTTGATGACTATTTGGTCTGTTCGCTACTTGCCCCATTTCTGATTTTGTCTACAAATTCTTAATTTCATACAAATTGTAGATTTTCGCCTTCGAATGATTTAGGATTTATAAGTACTTCGCCCACTTTCGTTTGTTGGCCTTTTACTAAAAGTACCACCAATGTTTCGTGTTTGGTACAAAACTGGACATATTGATTTTATTTTTCGTTGTTCGTCAACTTTTTGTATAGTCGAGAATAAAATGATTAGGATATTATGTACGAGGTATGTAACCTATTTATAGGGGCAAATAGCTTAAAGTTAGGAAGTCGCATTTTTTTATTTCTTGGTCTAGTTACTGTATATATTCTGTGGTCTAGTCAATGAAAAACCATTCTTGCAAAAAACAGCTTTGGCATATCTGCCAGTCTAAATAGCGAAAATTATTCTTTGGTTACTATAAATTCTAAAAAAGGGCTAATTTATTAAAAATATGTTTTTCATTAAAAGCTTTTTAAAATGAGTGATCGTTACCGTGTTCTGATCAAAATGAGCCTAAACACGGCCAGTCTACAGGAGTTCCGTTGCCCACCTTCCGTCTCCATCATGAGATCAGCTCACTGTCACCATTATATTATGTTGTCATCGGAACTTGACAGGTATGCCAAATTACAGATCAATCGGTTGAGTATAACTGCTTTAAAAATCAGTTGCAAGTTTCCACCCGGAAATACCATTGCAAGTTAATTTTGTAATAATCTTCGTCGAAAATCCTATTCAGAGAAACTATAAAAATGACGGTTTACGTTTACAGCAGCTAAATGGTAAATATAACGGTCAATTAAGTAAGTACCATTACGCAAAGGGTCCCGTATAAAGTTTTATTGTTTTGTCGACCCGCATGTGTTACGTAAATACTTTTGAACTGCAAATAAAAATAAAGCAGTGTTTTTCAACTTGCTGCTTCCTTTTCAATTTTATCAACATGTTTTTAAAGAAACCAACGACAATTTATTTATTATAAAAATTAAATCTTTATAACATAGAAAATGTTATTACTCTGTTGATGAATTTATCGATGACAAAATATAAATAACCAAATGTACCTACTCAGTTAAATTGACATACCTATTGTACCAATGATTTGACTTTCATTCTGACGTAAGTACCTATAATCTACCGGTCTAATTTTAATTTTAATTTGATTGATTAATTCGACTGGTCCTAACGGACTTTTTTGTCATATTTTATAATTTGATTTCTATATAGAATTAACCTACATTATTGCTTTGACATTTAGTTTAATTATTCCTCCTGAGGTGTTTCCGCTAAAATACAACATCAGCCGCTTCAAAAAAAACAAAAAGAGTCTGTCAGGGCAGGCAACGCTTTGGCAATGCCCCTGGTGTTGCAGATGTCAATAGGCGACGGTAACCGCTTACCATCAGGCGGGCCGTGAGCCAGCCTGTCGAGCAATTTTTTTTTTAAAGCGGCCAAGTGCGAGTCGGACTCGCCCATGAAGGGTTCCGTAGCAGCAAGTAACATAATATAAAAGTTCTTGGGTGGATTACGATTTATGACGTATTCAAAAAAAACTACTAACTAGATCTCGTTCAAACCAATTTTCGTTGGAAGTTTACATGGTAAAGTACATCATTTTTTTGTTTAGTTTTATCATTCTCTTATTTTAGAAGTTATGGGGGGGGACACCTTTTATCACTTCGGAAGTGTCTCTTACGCAAACTATTCAGTTTAGAAAAAAAATATATTAAAAACCTCAATATCATATCCATATACCCCACACGTATAGGTTTGATGTTTTTTTTTTGAGTTTCATTTCTAAGTATTGGGAACCAATCATAGGCAGAGGATACCACTTAACATCAGGGGGCCATCTGCCTGACCTGTCATTCCAAGTAGTATAAAGATTATTGTTATTCTTGAATCATCTTGATACAAGCCTTGAAACAATGGAATATAACTTCAGCTTAGATCACTAACATGTGATAAAAACGCATAATAGCCTTGTAACTTTACACCTAGAACTGTATGAGCTATTTACTTAGTTGCGTCATTTGATTGGTGTTCCGTGCCAGCTCATGAAATAAAACCGTTTTAAGTTCTAGATTACACTAATTTGACTACAATGCCACACTATAGTGTTGCCAACAGTTTGCGGAAGATTGACCTTCTCAGCAACAAAATTGTTTAAAGTTTCAACAGATCTGTTTTGAAAAATAATTTGTCACTGTCAGCAAGTATAACGTATTTTTGAAGGAAATTAACGGACTTCGATCCGCCATTTTGGAAATAAACGTCTTCATTTTGGAAATAAACCCCAAAAACTTACTGTTTTTTTCTATTCTGTTGTGAAATTCTTAATGCGGTTCACAGAATATATCTACTTACCAAGTTTCAACAGCATAGCTCTTATAAGAGCTATGCTGTTGAAACTTGGTTGGCTTGGTTGTTGGAACTGTATAGTTTCGGAAAAAAGTGGGTGTGACATACACGGCCAGACAGACAGATAGACGGACATGACGAATCCATAAGGGTTCCGTAATTTTTGGTTACGGAACCCTAAAAACTAGATTATGTACTACTTAAAGTTTCGTATACCTCTTAGCGTAAGAAATTTCATTCTCTGAAATACCAGTGATGTTATAGTGCTAAATTGTATTTTTGTCACCAAAACATAAGGAAAACCTACAAAAGGAACACATCCTGTCACCGTTTGTCATCAACAACACCAATTTACCGAAATGTGTGAGTGAAGGGGCGTGTCTGAGTGAATAACTCCGCGGAGCCACTGAGCAGGTAGCAGTTAGTATGGAGCCTTATAGTCCTGCCTCATTACAGGTGACGTTGAATGATGAAGCTTTGAGAAAAATACCGTGTTTATGGTTAATTTCTAACTGGTAGCTTGTTATGGTTGGTGGTCCTGAAAGAGCATTTTTGTCTTTTTGGTATTGTTGGTTACGAAAGGAGGTGGCCAACCGCTGACCCAGGTCAAAAATAAATGAACCCTTCATGGAAGTAATTAGTACGGTTTTTTTTTATACTACTCGTTCGTTTCGTTTCGTATGAGGTAGTGCTGGCCTCTGGTGTCGGAGTTTGTCAAGCCGCCCGAGGGCCTCTGACATGGCTTATCGACTGCTATTAATCAATAACAGCCGGGACCGACAGCTTTACGTGCCCTCCGAAGCACAGACCGATGGGAATCCGCACATAACTCAGAAAAATAATTGGTGCGGAGCCTAGGATCGAACCCGGTATCGTTGGATTCTGAGTTGCACTATTGAACCGTTAGGCTACCATCAGCTACACTACGAGCAGACGCACGGCTCTGTACCATCCTTACCTTATTTATTAGTATACCCTCTCTTCGTACTAAACGTTCCAGTTCTACCTTTATAATGCGAAATACACTACCGTCGTATGTCGTTCCTGAAAACTATAATCTGTGTCTCTTCAAGGCTAGAGTGAATAGGTGCCTTCTAGATCTTTGTGCTCCATCTTCGGCCACATCGTCACTTACCAACAGGTGAGATCGTGGTCAAACAAAGGTCTATCAATGTTAAAAAACACTTTACATCAGGAAGTAGGTAAGTAAACCGTGAGCGGGTTTGTTTTAGTCAGTGGACTAAGCGTTTTTATGTTTATATGTGTGTGTTTATGTATGTTTGTATGTTTGTCTGACGATTAAAAACTAAATGTAAAAATCAACTTCGTTTACTTGTTATATAAGGCCAACAACCGTTGCCATTCAACGTAAATACATCAATAAATACTAAGTCCTGTAAAATTATGTAATAATTAATATCTTTGTGATAGTACGTGTGATGTTTTGTGACGTATTTTGAAATATTAACTGTTACCAAAACTGTCACCAACGCCATCTAGCGAGAGATAAATAATGCTAAAACTACACTAGGAAAACTCCTCATTGTCATAGGGAAATTGCCACGGCAGTTATAGATTCTCATAAGTCAATGCCATGTATCTCAGAGAAAGTTTTCTAAAGAATGATACTGATACTGATACTATTAGCCTGAATCATCCCGTTTTTGGGCAAAGGCCTCCGCCCATATCCCCATATCTCTAAAGAATATAACTTTTTTTTTCTCTAAATAATGTTTGAAAATCCAAGCATGTTAGAGAAAATGAAACTTTTTTTTTTTTTTTTTTTTTTTTTTTTTATACTACTTGGATGACGGAACAAGCAAGAGGCCCACCCGATGTTAAGCGGTAACCTCTGCCTATGAACAGTGAGGTGAGCTCATAGGTCACGTCCACCTAGGACGCACCCTACACATCCCAAATTCCCAATCATCTCCTTTAGTGCTTGGCAAAAAGTGCGCCGAATCGAAGTTGAACAACCTCTGTTTCGGCGTTGTAATTTTAGGCTTGGGTATCACAAGCTACTGTTTTGTTTTCATTTAATAGTCCCTCCGTAGACCAAGACATGTTCTTGGTAATCCTGATGACCCTATCACTACCGCAAATGCGGTAGTGACGTCATCCAGTCAAGACAGAGACAACACTCTACCTTTGCACCGACCTCGCCGGCGAGGTCGACGAACCTTCTAAGTACCTTCTGTACCCTACGCCTAAACCGGTACAAGCATGTTCCGGGGCGTTTTGCCCGTTCCTCCCCAACCGGCAACAGCCCAAGCCGAGGTCCGTACCTAAGTGGTGCCCTTGTGCTAGTTGCCCTGACCTAACTTTGCAGGTTGAGCGCCATCCGCGCTCACCAAAAGCCCGGTAACGCAGTCATGACCCCAGGCGGTCAACTGCATTAAAATCCATTCGAAAAAAAAAAAAAAAAAAAAATCATTTAATGCTGTTATTAGAGTTAGCACTACCTGTTTTGAAAGTGTATAATAGGGCTGATTGAACCAAAATTAATTTAGCAAGGTTAGTTGATAGAATAATTAGATTTTTAGCATATACAATACAAAATTATATTTAAGCGTTGATACCCTTGCGCCATCTCATCTGTCCGGGACATTAGTTAGGGCCGGCGCGGCAGAAGATTCCGCTGAGGACCTCAAAAGACGCAAATATGCAAGTCTCGGCAGAGCTTACTTATGCCTGAGCCATTCGGGGTCGAGACTCCGGGTCCGTGGGGTACCGGGGCTCTTCGCGTTTTCAAAATTATTTCAGGGCGTCTGGTCGAAACGACGCGTGACCTGAGAGTTGGCTCATATCTGGCTCAACACATCAGTATTGCTATTCAGCGTGGCAATGCAACCAGCATCTTAGGGACGCTTCCGTCTTGTAGTGATTTGGATCAGTTGAGCTACCTTTAGATCGTTAGCAGCGGTCTTCAGGTGCTTAGTATTTTTTAAATTTTGTACTACCTACTTGTATTCGTTGTATTATTATTTCTGTAAATAAATAAATCAATTAGGTATGCCATTTTATTGATGATGTGTCCAACCTATGAATAGACCCCTCCATCTCCTCCCGTAGACGTAGTAAAAGCCTTGCTGGGAGAGAACACCAGGGGATGGGCAGCCGCATCCACCTGAGTACTTAACACCAAGCTGCGGCCACCAATGCACCTGCTAAGCGTGGTGATTACGGAAAATCCCCCCATTGTATTCAATAGAGGAGGCCTTGTCCAGCAGTGGACGAAGGTATATAGACTATGTATAAGTTTGTATAATTTGTTTCTATGTATAATTTTGGATTGTTAGAATACACATTACCTAGATTATATTATTACTACAAAAAATCGACGTCAGCAAAAAACAACCGGCCATGTGCGAGTCGGACTCCCGCACGAAGATTTCCGTACCATTACCTATAAAAACGGCAAAAAAAAAACACGTTTGTTGTTAGGGCTCCCCTTAAATATTTATTTTATTCTATTTTTTTGTATTTTTTGCTATAGCGGCAACAGAAATACATCATCTTTGAAAATTTCAACTGTCTAACTATCACGGTTCATGAGATACAGCCTGGTCAGACAGACGGACGGACAACGGATTCTTAGTAATAGGGTCCCGTTTTACCCTTTGGTTACGGAACCCTAAAAACCAAGACATTAAATCACTTGTACGGAGAGATTTTTCCAGATAAGACGAAAACAATAAAAGTGAGCCGTTAGCGCTGGCTGCCATTTTCAGGAAACGGACGTTAGTCGGCACTTCCGGTGAGGCACTGCGCCAACAGACAGACCATACTGAGGAGAGAAACCGTATTAATATTGTTGGTCTCAATATTAATGCCAATTTAAGGAAAGAGAAATTAAATCAAGAAATACCTAAATAGCAATAAACCTGCCAGCTAGTATTTATATACAGGGCGTCCCAAGACTATGCGACATGAAGGGAAAGTACCTTAAATATTGTACATAGGATATTTTGCTGAATGGAGACTTTATTTTATTTTACAAATTTAGCAACACTGCTTTCAAAGATTTAAAATAAAATTACATGCTTCGTCAGGGAATCGAACCGACCTAAATGAAAAATTTAAATACAAATGACATCAGTAAATTTAATAAATTCAGTGACATCACTAATTTTAATATGCGTAATAAGGATAGATTATGTAATGTAATATATAAAACTACACTTATGCAAAAGAGTATTTTTTGTATGACTACAAAAATCTTTAATAAGGTACCATAGAGTATAAAAGAGAATGATAGTATACGTTTTAAAAATAAGCTAAAGGCACTTCTGCTTGAGAAATGTTATTACACAGTGACGGAGTTTTTAACTGACGACTTGAGCAATGTTTAGTTATTAGTATACTTTTAAATATTTACCTGTAACGACATATATTTGCATGCCAATAATGGTAAGAATTTTCACTAGAAACGGGATATTTACCATGATTATTTTATTTATTTAGCACGGGTATTCAGCTAGTATGTTGTATAACTTTTGAAACTATCATGGTTATGTACAACTCGACACACAACACTAACGGTATCCGGACGCGTAGCAGGTACCACTCTTTTTTGATTCTTAGACATTCTCACCACAAGCTTCCAAACTCTAGATTATTGAAACCCATTTTCTCTATTGAAATTTCTGTACTTAGTAATCTCAATTGCCTCTTGTACCATTCTTGGTATGTACTCGTAATAACCATGATAGTTTCAAAAGTTATAATGGTAAGAATGTAACGGATCTATTATTATTGTTTGACATCTACATCATGTACCTATATTCTGACAAATAAATTACTATGAACTATGAGCTATAAATAATTTTACATTATTCCTTTGTTTAAGATACTATGTTACTCAAGAGGAATTTTTTTTTCTCCATTCTTTCGGTTGGCATCTTTTTTTTTATACTACTTGAATGATGGTACGAGCAGATGGCCCACCTGATGTTAAGCGGTAACCTCTGCCTATGAACAGTGCTTTACTTCATAGTTCACGTCTACCTAGGACGCGCCCTATGTGGCAATGCACTGCGCCCGCCACCCTGAGACATAAAGATGCAAAGTCAAATGTGCCTGTAATTTCACCGGCACCCTTACCCTTCAAACCAGAACACAGCAATGCGAAAAAAAAAGAAAAAAAAACATAAAGATACGGGATGTGTTTTTTCTCATTTAAGTCGATTCCATTTCCAGACGAAGCGAGTAATTATTAGAAAATCTATAAATGCAGTATAACTAACTTTTATAAATAAAATAAGGTCGCCTTTCCGCAAAATATCCTATCTACAATATTTAAGGTATTTTCCCTTCATGTCGCATAGTCTTGGGACGTCCTGTATAGTTTAATTAACAAATTCATGATACTAGAAATTCGATAAATCGACTGATAGTTCAAATGGGTATCTATGAACGCGCGGTCGAACAGCACTTTTTTTCGTATTGGTCCTATGATAAGTGAGTACGATTTTCTAAATATATATAGGTACCTATAATAAGAGCAATTGACTGACTGACTTTTTGATTCATCATCACTTAGCCGAAACCGCTGGACCTAGAAACCTGAAACTTGGAGCGTAGGTTCCTTTTATAGCAAAACCACCCACTAAGAAGGGTTTTTCTAAATTCAACCCCGAAAGGGGTACATAGGGGTGCAAATCATTGTATGAAAAACTGTATTTCTTGAACTTACAAACTTGTAACTTTACATAAATATGCTTCAATAAAATAATAATAGGGTAAAATATGAGTTCCCCGAACTACTCCCAAAAGCGGGTGCAATGGGGTGTTAAAGTTTGTATGGGAACTTTTTATTGCGTGGTGCCTTTTGCTTGAAACTTGGTATGGGTACTTAAAATACAGAATAACTCTTAAAGGGGAAGAAGTGTATTTTTTTGTTGTGATGTGATGCGTAGCTAAGCACGGGTATGCTATATAACTTTTGAAACTATCATGGTTATGTACAACTCGACACACAACACTAACGGTGTCCGGACGCGTAGCAGGTACCACACTTTTTTGATTCTTTCACATTTTTACCACAGGCTTCCATACTCCAGATAATTGAAAACCATCTTCTCTATTGAAATTTCTGTACTTAGTAATCTCAATTGCCTCATGTACCATTCTTGGTATGTAATGTCGCACTGTTGAGATTACCTGCGGACTGTGTAGCTCGATCCAATGATTTGAGCCAGATTCCAAAAAGGTGTTCTGCTATGGCTGACTAATGTATGTCCCTGTTCTTGACCGCTCGTAAGTGCTCCTTATGCTCGTATGTGTTCGTAATAAAAGAGTGAGAAAGAGGGTAGATCGATATATCTGCCAATAACATCTACTCGCAAAGACTTTAGTTAGTTCTCCCGTGATCATGGCGCATGCAACTGTGCCGAAATATCGAGAACATTTGAAACTCATGGGAAATATCCCGTTTCTAGTGAAAATTAGTATGTTATATTTATAAATACTAATTTAAGTAATTTACAAACTAAGCTTGGTTTACACACAGTAAAAATGCATTTTTTCCCCGGAATCCGGGTAATACCAGAAAATTAATACCGCTCCGGCTAAAAACGTGTGATAGATAACGTAAGGAATTACCATCCATCGCGATACTCATATCTGTGGCCATTTCACAAAACAGGTCACGTATTAAATGAGAATATTCGGCCAAGCCTCCGACTTATTTATCATTCTCCTCGTGGCTACACCCCATGAATTTTATACAAGATTGAGCGATTTACTGAACAAAATGGATGGTACATCTATTGTGTGACGTCAGCGGCTGATTGAACAGTGCTCAGGAATCTGCAAAGAGTCTACAGTATACTACCAGGAATTTATTGGGCCTGAACAATCATCGTCCCTTCGAAACAGATTATGTACTTTTCACTAGAAACTATATATATACTATGCTTTTTTGACGACCTCTGTGGCGTGGCGGGCGAAGGTTCGCTTGCGACGCAGAAGGTTGCAGAATCGATTCCTGTCTCGGAACAAATATTTGTACGAACTGCAGATATTTGTTCAGGGTTTTCTGGGTATTTTCTATGTATAATAAATAAATAACTATCTAAGTAATGAATTGTATTAACTATATCAGTTATCTAGTACCCATAACACAAGCTCTGCTTAGCTTGGGGCTAGATAATGTTGTGTGAACTCTCCAGCATTATTTATTTTATTTATTTATGAGTTCTCCTATGATCATGGCGCATGCAACTGTGCTGAAATATCGGGAACTATCAAAACTCAATAAATATCCCGTTTCTAGCTTGTACTGTGTATTCTGTGTTTCTAGTGAAAAGTATGTACCTTCAGTACGGAGACCTGCAATGCTCTAAAGTATGTATATAACCATGATAGTTTAAAAAGTTAAATATTAAGTATGTAATTATATACATACATAGATACACGCCTTTTTCCCTGAAGGGATACGCAGAGCCTCAATGGGCCTCTTTTCACAGTCCTCTTTCCACGACGGTGCATCGTGGAATATAGGCGTGACAAGTGGTGAGCTCATCGTCGCCATTTGCTTCCCACGACTGACTCAGCTAACGCTTTCTTCCAGTCATAACACATTCCATAATAAGCTAGCAGCCAGGACAAATCCAATGAATTTTTTCGGTAATCCCTTAGTCGGCTTTTACGACATCCACGGGACGAGACGGAGTGTTCTTTTCTTAGGCCGGACTCACCATGTCTTACACATCACGAACGGTATTGAGCCCTTAAGTTTGAGGAGAGACTTTGCCTCTCTCTGCGTGTTCTACCGTTTGTATAATGGGTTTTGTTCCGAGGAATTGTTTGCCATGATACCTACAGCAACCTTTTTTCACCGCACCGCTCGCCATCGGCAGAGGATTCATTCGCACACCTTAGAGCCAGGGTGGTCCCTGACTGTGAGGTTTCAGAGAAACTTCCTCCCGCGAACGCTCAGGTTGTGGAATGATCTCCCTGCTGAGGTTTTCCCGAGCGACTACAGTATGGGGTTCTTCAAAAGGGGTGTTTGGAAATTTTTAAAGGGTCGGCAACGCGTGTGTGATGCCTCTGGTATTGCAGGCGTTCATAGGCTACGGTAACCGCTTACCAACAGGTGGGCCGTAAGCTTGTTTGCTTCCTAGGTCGAATAAAAAAAAAAAAAAAAAAAAAAATGTATAGAAGCTTTATTAATTTTAGAATATTCAAATAAACGTAGTCTATGTGCATATCGTTTATGTTTCTATCATTCTCTGAAAGATAAAATCTGAAATGAGATTATCCCACAGAGAACTAAAGTCATTGAATAGCCCACCGGATTAGCAAGCTGAAGTGGCAATGGGCTGGTCATATATGCCGAAGAACCGACAACCGTTGGGGTAAGCGAGTTCTTGAGTGGAGACCGCGTTTTGGCAAACGTAGCGTGGGGCGCCCTCTGGCTAGATGGAGCGATGACCTACGAGAGGCGGCGGCAGAAAGTGGATGAGAAGAGCTGAACACCGGGCTCAGTGGCGCGTATTGGGAGAGGCGTATGTCCAGCAGTGGACTAGTGTGGGCTGATGAAGATGATGACGTTTACATCAAGAAACACAATTAGTAGGTTCAAAACAGATATGTGATTACAATAATTGAAAAACCGATGGTTTACTCGAAAGTCGATTTTTGAGGCACATTATTTTTCATGTAAAACTCTACAGCAATTTAGGTACCAACTGGTACTTTGTGTAACAGTATCTTGGTCACCCTGCGTCAAGCTGGGTCTCTATACCTGTATTTATGTACCAACTGGTACTTTGTGTACCCGTATCTTGGTCACCCTGCGTCAAGCTGGGTCGCTATACCTGTATTAAGGTACCAACTGGTACTTTTTGTAACCGTATCTTGGTCACCCTGCGTCAAGCTGGGTCGCTTTACCTGTATTAAGGTACCAACTGATACTTTTTGTAAATGTATCTTAGTCACCCTGCGTCAAGCTGGGTCCCTATACCTGTATTAAGGTGAATGCTCACGTTTGCGGCGCGAGATTCAAATTTTTTGGTGTTTTTTGCCCATTACAGGTCATCAACACTTCTTCAGATACTTAAAGTTGAGTTCGCGACAACTAGGAGACTTAACACACATGTTTTAATTGATGGTATCTCATAAATATCATCAGTTTAGCTACGATACCCCTAAACAAACAAAAACACTGTAAAAATGTGTTTAGGGGTATCATAGTTAAACTGATGATATTTATGAGATACTATCAATTAAAACATGTGTGTTAAGTCTCCTAGTTCTCGCGAACTCAACTTTCGCTAACTGAAGAAGTGTTGATGAGCTGTAATGGGCAAAAAACACCAAAAAATTTGAATTTCGCGCCGCAAGCGTGCGCATCCACCTTAAGGTACCAACTGGTACTTTGTGTAACCGTATCTTGGTCACCCTGCGTCAAGCTGGGTCGCTATACCTGTATTAAGGTACCAACTGGTACTTTTTGTAACCGTATCTTGGTCACCCTGCGTCAAGCTGGGTCGCTATACCTGTATTAAGGTACCAACTGGTACTTTTTGTAACCGTATCTTGGTCACCCTGTGTCAAGCTGGGTCTCTATACCTGTATTTTGCGACATAGTTGTCCCAACATGTATACACCAGGTCATGTTGACTGATTCGGTCTCCTGCAATTTCCAAACGTCGAACAATGTTCAACTAGATAAATAAGCCGTGTCAGTAGACAACCTTAGAATATAGAATAACCCAGAACCCGTGTCAGGCGTTAAAACTGTCACCATGCAAACTAGTCTCAATCAGAATAGTTTCACCCAGTCTGTCTGTGGCCGGCCGTGCGGCTAGTCGTGTTGAACTCGAAAGATTTTCTTGTGAATATGCCATCGTATTACTTGTACTATTATATATTCTGTGATTGTGTGTCGTTCCCACATGTAAAAACTGTGTTAGGCGTAAAAAGAAAAAGGATAGAATCACATTTCATACGTAAGTACTTGTACTTAAATTTATTCCGTGACGTAAGTATTAAATTTTAAATTATTTTTGTTTTAAATAATGTATTTTGTTTACCATTCATTCTACGGAAAAAAGTCAAGCATCCATTTTGTCATTGTTGTCAACATCACCAAAACAGTATCCCTACTATTGGGAAGTAGATAGGCGCGGGGAAGGCATTGTGTTTTGGCGACACAGCGCCCCGTACGTACGCACCTTCTGGTTTATTCTATGTTCTAAGTATACAGCACAACCAAAATGAGTTACCTCGCCCCAATAACCGAATGCGGAGATGTTTTCCGTCCGAAGCGGCACAATGTTTGCTAGTTTATGGAACTTTGTTGCATTCCCCAAGAGAGTTTAATACCTATACCTCTTAGTATTTATCTAATACGTATTTTTGTATTTTTCTAACGGAAGACCAGCGCAGGTTGTTTACAACCTGCATATGCTGAGTTAGAGACCTTTTTGTAACAAGTCAAGTCAAGTCAAAAGTCAAAAGTATTTATTCATTGAAATCACAAGGATCATTTTGAATCGTCTTAAAAAAATGAATTTACATTTACTCCTGTTCCAACGCAACCAGACCTAGAAGAATCAGGCAACAAACACGGTCTGTTTTTCTTTTGATGATACTTTTTACTACTAGGTGGGGAACGCATGTGTGGTGCCTCGAGAACAAGTGGAAGCTGATTCAAGGAAAAAAGGAAAACCAAATTAAAAACCTTACTTAGGTAGGCAGTCAAAAGTAAGATGATAGAGAGAATCAGCAAAAGTTCATAAGGCAGCACACACTACGCTTGATATACTCATAAATAACACATCAGTAATAAATTATATGCAGGTACAGACATTGCAAATTGACAAATTAGGTGTCGAGGGGCAGAGCGACATCAGGCCACGCGGCTTTATCATTAACATAGTCATGTAGTGTGTAATACGCTACGCTATGCTAGTGTGTAATAACAGCATATCTAACTATTATTTTGTGTTTTTTTCATGTTTTCTTTTGTGTTACCTATCTGTGTTGTTACAAATAAAAATAATTATATTCTATTCTAATTACAGCAAGAGAAGACCACAGGATCGATTGATACATATCACAGCAGTGTGTGACCATAATATGTGGTGGCAAAACCTGAGAAAATGTAAGTAGTGACGAGTTTACCCTCGAAGTATGGAAGTCAAAAGTAGCACAAAAAATGGTGTAGTGACGAAAGAACCCTAACCCATATGTGGGTATCATGGCGCTCCTTATTTGTCTGTACAACATTCTACTCGTACCTAACTAAACAAATTGAAGAGTTCACTTTCCGATAATTTATTAAAAGGTTAAATGTTAGATGGATCGTTTGATCCAATCCTAAGTGGATAAATACTTATTTAATTGAAAACATTTGTTGTTATTTGTAAAAACTGGTCTAGTAACTTTCAATCTTGTTTCGTGTTTTAGCAATTATCTAATGTTTCTCCAATAAAAAAAGATCCCGAGTAACTATTACTGTAGGTACTATAAAGTATTTTTTATATGTGCTGTATAGGTTTACATGTTAGGATAGAGCCAATTGCAGGCAGATATCTTCACACAAAAAAACGCCACGCGCCCCTCGAAAATGCGCTTTTTATTGAATATCTCGTAATGTATAGATAATTTTGTAAAATCCAATAATATGCACCATTTTAATAAAAAATCGAATCTAGGCAAAACATAGACGTATTTTTTTTTCTATGTAGAAAATATTGTCCTATTTTGTTTCTGGTACAGTGATCGGAATTATAATGTAGTATCCATGCATATTTTGCGGCATAACCCACCTTAAGGACACTTTTTATAATAGGGTTCCGTGCCCCATAACTCGCTCTAAAATTTAAGTATTTTTTTTTATTTGTTTTTAATTTGATGAAAATTGGTAACAAAAATAGAACTTACATGGACATGCAAAAGCTTTTTTATTATAAAACACGTATTTAGGATCAAGACAAACATTGTTTTTAACCCCCGACGCAAAAATGAGGGGGTATTATTTGACGTGTCTGTCTGTGTGTGTGTGTGTTTCTGTCTGTGGCATTGTAGCTCCCGAACGGATGAACAGATTTCATTTTTTTTTTGTTTGAAAGGCTAATTTGTCGAGAGTGCTCTTAGCTATGTTTGATCAAAATCGGTTTAGCCGTCTCATTGCGTTGAGGGTTTTTTTTTATTTTTACAAAATTTATTACTTGTTCATTATAAAGAACGTATTTAGGATTAAGACACATAGTTTTTTGATATTCTGATATAAATTAAAGGAAAAAATATGACTGTGGCAAATCTCCCCATTATATTTCAGCGGTGGACGTCAAAAGGCTGATGGTGATGATGACGAAAAGAATAACTGCAGAGAAAGTTTACTGAATTTAGGATTTCTGCTTCATCTATTTATTATTCAGTCCGTAGAATCCCCCAGCCTTAAAAACCCTGACTACAAGACTAGCCTTCTACTAAAAGCGTTTTATCCAGCTTAATCCTACATTCACTCAGTGTCCTTAGGTTGTGTACACAAGCAAAGCATCCTCTTACGTGAGCTGATAAAATGCTCATCCGAAAGAACCCGATCAATCCCGACCCATTGTGTGCGATACTACGTCCTTTCTATACATGTTGGCTATTTATTCTCCCTTCTATGCTATGGTTATTTATTCTGGGCACCTATATAACATTTATCATATGAGATTTAGCCATCGTTTTCTTGGATGGTGTTTCCATTCGTTATTTAGGGTGTGTGCGTGAGTTTTGTAGCAAAAGATTTCGGAACAACATTATTAAGACTGCGCCAACATCAGGCAGAAATCTTCATACAAAACAAGTAATTAATTTTGTATAAATTAAAAAACCCTCAACGCAATGAAACGGCTGAACCGATTTTGATCAAACATTGCTAAGAAAACTCCCGACAAATTCACCTTTCAAACAAAAAAAAAACAAAATCGGTTCATCCGTTCGGGAGCTATGATGCCACAGACAGACACACACACACACACACACACGTCAAACTTATAACACCCCGTCGTTTTTGCGTCGGGGGTTAAAAAACGCACCGCGCCGCACGAAAAAGCAATTTCTATTGAATATCTCGTAAAATATAGATAATTTTACAAAACCTCTTCAGTAAACCCTCGACTGTGTTGTATTGACTTTATTTATCTAATTTTTTACCCAATAATATGCTCCGTTTTAATAAACAATCGAATCGAACCAAAAGCTATAGGTAATTTTAGGTTTTTTTTTCTATACTACATAAAATATTGTCCTAGGTATTGTGTTTCTGGTACAGTCCCTCGGAATTATAATGTAGTATCCATGCATATTTATAATTTGAATAATGTATTGATTTAGTAAGTTAAAAAACAAATTTAATATTGGTAATTTTGCGCTACACCCCACTTAAGCTAGCCACTCACGGTTACGCCATCTGGCGCATGACTCCAATCGGCTTAGTCGAATGGATGGACACAAATAATTTGGCCTATACCCGCCGCTTCACTCCAAAACGGCTTTCATTTTATGGCCGTGCGTTTGTTTCTACGTCTTTGAGTAGATTGAACACAAATGGATGACGATACACGGGTTGTGCGGCGTTACGCCAAATGGCGTGAGGCTATGGATTATGGATTATTACTATTATACACAAACACTTTTACAAAAAATTTGGTAGTCAATTTCCACCAATTTGAAAAGTCACGCAATACACTTCCATTTCATTTCACTACACTTGTGTTCTAATAGTCCAGCTACGTTGGTTAAAATTCCAACAAAATAACACAAGAAAATTAAGTAAAATGAAAATAGACGACGTCTCTTTTCGAAAATGGCTCAAAGAGTCTATATCTACATTAAAAACCGGCCAAGTGCGAGTCAGGCTCGCGCACGAAGGATTCCTCCGTACCATTATCTAACAAAACGGCAAAAAAAACACGTTTTTTGTACCTATGGGAGCGCCTTAATATTTGTTTTCAGGGTTCCGTACCCAAAGGGTAAAACGGGACCCTATTACTAAAGCTCGGCTGTCCGCCTGTCTGTCCGTCTGTCACCAGGCTGTATCTCATGAACCGAGATAGTAAGACAGTTGAGATTTTCACAGATGATGTATTTATGTTGCCGCTATAACAACAAATAATAAAAAACAGAATAAAATAAATATTTAAGGGGCTATTTCTCCAATACCAAACAAGTGTTTTTTTTGCCGTTTTTAGGGTTCCGTACCCAAAGGTTAAAACGGTACCCTATTACTAAGACTCCACTGTCCGTCTGTCTGTCTGTCACCAGGCTGTATCTCATGATACAGACAGACAGACAGACGGACAGCTGAGCCTTAGTTAATATGGTCCCATTTTACCCTCAGGGTACGGAACCCTAAAAATGGCCGCAAAATAAACATTGGGTATAGAATTAATTACTGTTGGAGTTATAATTAGGCCACTTTACTTTCAATGCTCGTCGTTTACATTCTCATTATAATCTCAAAAAAATGTACAGGGGATCGATTTTTGAGAGTCACTGAGTGACTAGAAGTCACGAATGACACAACGTCATCGATGACTTTGAAATCACTTTTTACCAAATGTCGTATTTTTGAGAGTCATACTCTGTCTACCAACTTGCAAATATTTCACAGTCGTTGTCTTTGACATGCGTTCCAATTTAGACAGTTTGTACCAGTTTTTCTTATCATAAAATAGAGTATGGACATGTTGTTTTTCAGTAAAACCTAAAACGTAACGTTTCTGTCCATTATTAGTTTGTCTGTTCCACTATACTAAGTCCATGGTTCCACTCACCACTGACAAAACAGTGTACTACGTTCGGACCATAGATAATAATTATGTGTGGGTGGAATAGGAAAATCACAAGATAAAGAGTAAAATTGAGTAAATGCTATTCATAAATGTCAGTGCCAAAAAAGTCACGGAGTGATTTCAAATCGAGTGGGTAGAGGCACTCGTATTGATATCATAGTATGAGAATTTTAGTCACCGCTGACTTAAAAAAATACGAACTTTTGGAAATCGGTGACTAATAGTCATTTTGATGACTATTAGTCACTCGATGACACTCAAAAATTTATCCCCAGGTCAGTTTACTATTTTATGGAATAAAAACGGCAGCATTTAACATTTTTAAAGGAACATTATAACTCTTGTTTATGTGATTGTTACAAAATATAGGTATCAATATATAAAATCTTTGTGTGTGTGTGTATAACCACAGAATATAATAAATAATTAAATAAAACATTTATTTTCTCTAACAAAAAGGTCTTATAAACAATAAATTACAACTCGGTAGGGTACACGGACTGTATACCTACAGGTACCTAATAGTTTTTATTTTTATTTTGTATACTACTTGAATGACGGAACTAGCAAGAGGCCCACCTGATGTTAAGCGGTAACCTCTGCCTATGAACAGTGCATTACTTCATAGGTCACGTCCACCTAGGACGCACCCTATGTGGCATTGCACTGCGCCCGCCACCCTGAGACATAGATTAAAAGTCTCATGTGCCTGTAATTTCACCGGCACCCTTACCCTTCAAACCGGAACACAGCAATGCACTACTGCTTTGCGGCAGGAATATACAACGCGCACTGCACAAGCTAACCTGTAAGTGGTAGGACTTGAAATCTAGGGGGTCCATTCCATTTGTGCTCTAGAGGTGGACTAAGAAAAGAATTTTCGAAATAATGGTTTTTCACTTTCGAATTAAAAAAAAAAGTAGTTCAATTTGGCTCGATAGATGTCGCTGACTCAAGTATACTTGTCAAAATTAACAAATGCATTGTCTGTGCTTTTGTGCGATAGTAACAAAATACCACGAAAATATACAAAATATATCACTACGTTGTTGACTTAGACATTTCACTTTTTTTAACTTTTTTTTTGTTGGCTTCGCTCGGCTCGTGCATTTGCCATGACATTTCACTTTATTTTGAAAGCTAGGTTCAAAGCAGCGCCATCTATTAGCGCATGATTTTAAACGTCCGTGAAAACGCCTCATTCACTCCTACAGGGGCTTCGACGAAAGTAAAATAAATACTATGGTCGAAGTACAGGGGTATAAGTTACTACATCAAAGCTAACCCTTATAATCAGATTTTTCGAAAAAACACTATTACATGGAATAAACACCCAGTGAAATACATGGAAATCAATTCAAACGGGCGCTGAACTCGTGTGTCATAATTACACTTCTACAACATAATAATAATATGTAATACACCACGGTGATGAAATTAGTATAGATTAAACTCCACGCAGACAAAGTCACGGCCTTTCTAACTAGGTTTCAATAATATTGCTAATATGCTTGTAGCTACAAGCCATAGCACAGATACCTACAACTTGGTCAAAGTTTAGCGTTAGCTCGATAACTTGCTAGAACATTCTGAATAGTGTCATGGTTATCCAATCGAAACTTTACTTGTGTATACTGTGGGTAGTATTAGTATCACAGAAAATGTCCAACAAACAAAACTCTATGTACAAAATAAATGCGTCCATTTGAAAGCGCAGTAGCCTGTGTAATTGTGTAATACCAAGTTTCCAGCTTGTCTATGTCTTAGCTAGGGATTGCAATCAGCCAGGAAATTGCGTAGTAGACTGACGTTTGATGTCGATTACCAGTTTTCTGTTCATTGCGCAGCGTGTTTTAGCTTTTATACAAGAACATAAATATTTAAAACACTCTGCGCAATGAATAGCAAACTGGACTTCGAAATCAAACGTCAGTCTACTACGCAATAACCCCGCCGGTCAGATTTTCAATCCGGCCGGATCCGGCCAGTTTGACGCCACTCTGGCCGGATCTGGCCAGATTGACGCCAATTCGGCCGGATTGGATTCTATACTAAAACATTTCCTCTATGGGATATTTTTTTCTAGACTTATATTGAAACAAGCATCCGAATGACAGTAAATTTATATTTGTGGTCAATCAATTGAACTTTTAATAGAGGTTTTTCTACACTCTTCGTTCGTGGCGTTTATTTACGTGTTTGAGTTGTGCGATTTGTGATATTTAAGTGTTATTTGTGAGTATTTTGAAGAAAAGTATGTTGTTTCTTTGAAATAACTATTTATATCTACTAAAATGAGACACAATTTTGTAAATAATGGTTTAGTCGACCAAAGTCATCTGTCAACGGGCCGGCGGCGCGGCGCTCACTAGCGGCGTGGCACGGCATGGCATGGCAAAGGATTTTATTACTAATCAAGTTATTTTGACTCTTATTTCAATGAGTTTAGAATTCATGTTACTTTATTTCGATACCACGATGCCGCGAAATGACGCGACGCGCCGCGGGAAGCTATGGCATGACGTGTCATGCCGTTTTATTCCACGGGTTGCCGCAGCGCGCCATTGCATCCCGCGAGACGTATGGGTCACTTTATGTTAGGAATAATGATTGCTAATATAGTTGAAATAAGGTTGAAACTTGTGCAGCGGTCATTTCAGTTGATGCCAGAGTGGCTGGGCTTTTAGCAGGATGCCACGGCATGCCACGGAACAACGCGGGATGCCGCAGCACAACCTGCCATGCCATGCCGTGCCGTGCCGGCACTGGGCGCCAGCCCTAGCAAGGTACGCCGCGTGGCGGAGGTAGGTAATATGGCGGCGGGTTGCGGGTGGAAGGGTGCATAACAGCGGCAACGCCGCATCCGCATCGCTCGCTCGCGAGTCTACCGACCGATCACCGTAAGATGTCCCCTTCCTTGATTGGCACTATTGGCCGTGATGACCCAAGGCAGGACATCACCGTGAACGGTCTGTACTATACAATACGATATTTTGCACAGAAACATGTTCCTGCACGCCGTCACGCTATACTTTTTCGGATGTAACGGGTCCGACTGGATCCGGTAAATATTTCTGGATCCGGTATGGGACCAAATTATGCCGGATCCGCTGGATTACCGGATCCGCCGGACCAGATTGTAATCCCTAGTTAGTGCCTATCAACGAGATCTCAGTATGTGGCCCGCGTAATCATGACTTCTCGAGCGATCGTGCAGTAATCACGCCTTACGAAAAGACGCGCATTGTTCGTCACTTCTCAGGATTCGCATAATTATAAAAGTAAATGATGCCCTCGGTGAAACTGTCAGTGTACTGAAGCCCAATTCTCGTAATAAAAAATAGTCAAATTAAAGTTCGGATCATGTTACGATCTAGTGTCGATGTCACAAACGTCAAAAATGGTATTCTGATCACCTGACAATACAACGCGGAATGTGATTATATCGAAATGTAACTGTAACATGAATGTTTCAAAATTCTGAGAATTCTCTCTTTCACTCTTTACAATTATTATATAGCACTATCCTACTCTAATATATTATGGTTGCAAGAACCGAAAGTAGATTATATTGTTATTATGAGGGAGCAGAATACCAATTTCTCAGTCAATTTACAATACAATCTCGTTTCGGACAACTTGCAGTGTGGTTATAAAATAAATAAGAGAATTGGGCTTCTGAGCATAACACAAAATTACCAAACTTATATTTGATTTTTAACCACCAACATTCAAATCCTGAAAAAACTAAGTGACGAACGATGCACGTTTTTTAGTAATGCGCGCTTACTTCACGATCACTCGAGAAGTCATGATTACGCGGGCCACTTAGAGAGATCAGGTTGATAGCCACTAACTAGGGGTTGCATGCAATCCGGTCCGGGGATCTGGTAATCTGGCAGATCCGGTATCATTTGGGCACCTACCGGATCCAGCAATATTACCGAAACCGGTACGAATCCGTTACATCCGAAAAAGTATAGCGTGGCAGCGCGCAGGAACGTGTTTCTGTGCAAAATATCGTATTGTATAGATATAGATCGTTCACAGTAAAGATGTATCCAGCCTTGGTTGGCACTATTCCCAATATTGCTGGATTCTGTAGGTGCACAAATGATGCCGGATCCGTCGGATTACTGGATCCGCCGGATTACTGGATCCGCCGTATTGCCGGATCCGACGGACCGGATTGCAATCCCTAGTTAGTGGCTATCAACGAGATCTCTGTAGGTGGCCCGCGTAATCATGACTTCTCAAGCGATCGTGAAGTACGCACGCATTACGAAAAGACGCGCATCGTTCGTCACTTGTCAGGATTCGCATAATTATAAAAGTAAATGATGCCCTTGGCGAAACTGTCAGTGTACCGAGCACAGCTGTTAAGACTGCGTCAACACCAGGCATAAATCTTCATACAAAAAAAACGCCTCGCGATTTTTTAAAAAGCTGTTTTTATTGAATATCGCGTAAAATATAGATTTGATTAGATACAAATATACATACAAATAGATTACAAAACCCCTAACAGTAAACCCTCGGCTTTTTTGTATTGATTTTATTAATTTATAAATATATATATTTTATATATTTTATGTTCTTAGTAACAATATATTCACAAATGAGACATTAAATTAAATTAAATTAAAAGTATTTTATTCATTGAAATCACAAGGATCATTTTGAATCGTCTTAAAAAATAAATTTACAGTTACTCCTGTTCCAACGCCTCCTGTTACATTAAATGTAATACTAAAACTAAGACACTAAAGCAAAAATAAAGTAAAATAATAACCTACCTATCAGATCAGCAAGCCGTCACCCGATGGCAGCGTGCCGAGAATGCTGGCTGCATTGCCACGCTGAATGGCAATGCTTATTCGTTGACCAAAAAAAAAGCCAGCATTCCGGTCACGCGTTGACTCAAAAAGACGCTCCGCAAGGTCCTTGAAAATTGTATGTGCCCCTGTTCCCCACGGGCCTAGAGTTTCTACGTCAAACGGCTCAAATATGTAACCTCTGTCGAGTAATGCATACTATAAATATATTTTTTACCAGATAATATGCACCATTTTTATAAACAATCAAATCTAGGCAAAACATTGACGTGACTTTGGTTTTCTTTTCTATAGAAAAAATACTGTCCTATCGTGTTTCTAGTACAGTGATCTCTCGAAATTATAATGCATATTTTTAATTTTAATTTGAATTAACTTGATTTGGTCTGTTAAAAATCAAATCAAAATTAGGATTACGGTAAACGCAAAATTACCAATCTTAGATTTTATTTTTAGATATTCAGATATTCATTTAATTAACTATGGCGTTATATTACATAGCATTGGCATGTCAAAACTTAATAAAATACATAATAATTACTTAATTCAAGAATATAAAATAAGAACATAAAGAAAAATCACACTACGACACAAAAAAATACAACATTAAAATAACTATAAAATAACTGACTGTTGACTATTGAGGTAATATTACAATTTATAATATTGAAGCACCACGTAACACGCGCGCTAGTGTGCGTTCACCTGCAGGCCTCGCGTCAACGGCGACCGGTTCACGCACACAGCGATGCCCGCCCCGTCGCGCGCCTATATAAAGCCACCGGTCGGTCGTACAAAGTCAGTCTACGCTTGCGCGCCGCCATATCCAGTACTGGAAGGGTGGTCTCCGGTAGCTCAAGACGCTCCCCGTATCTGACGCATCCTTGCTGTCGTTTCGTATCGCGCCCTGCGTAACGAACGCGGTCGGGAACGCCAGCTTAATTAAGTTAACCTAATTACGTATTGGTTGTTCTTATACCCATTGTAAAATTTATCTGTGGGAATTAAACAGACAAGTGGATTTGTACAAGTTGCGTTTCTTTCTGAAGACTGAATTAGCCATTAGGAGATCCTGCTTGTTACAAACTGGCGCTCAACGTAAAGGCCCGAAAAACGGCCAGCCCCAAACAAAGAAGGAGAAGAATAAAAGAAGAACCCGTTACAATGAACCTGTCAGCCGAACAGTTTGAAAAACTATTATCTACAATAAGTACGCAGCAGCGTCGTGGTTCCTTCGCCACGTGTAAGGTTTCCTTCAGCGGCACCAGGGACACGGAGACTGTGGAGTCATTCCTAGCTGCAGCTACGGTTTTTAAATCGGTGGAACAAATCTCCGATGAAGATGCCATCAAGAGCGTTCCGCTGATTCTTAAGGAGGAGGCTGCCACCTGGTGGAATGGCGTAAAGGAACAGATATCAACATGGTCTGATTTTGAATCAAGGGTTCGTCACGCTTTTGCTCCGAAAAGACCGGCGTACCAGCTGTACCAAAACCTTGTGTGTATCAAGCAAGAGGAAGACGAGCTCACAGAGGTATTTGTTGCAAAGAAAAGGGCTCTTTTTGCGCAACTGCCTGAACCACACACGGAATCACAGCAGCTTGATATGATATACGGCCAGATACGGTACAAAATCCGAGTTAAGATGGCGAGAGAATCTGTTATCACATACGACGCCCTACTAACGGTGGCCAGAGGAGTCGAACAACTGATACAGGAAAAACAGACTCCGGAAGGTAAAGGGAAAAGGACAGACACTGAAAAAGAGGCAGAGAAGCCAACTTTAAAAAAAAAGCGTTGCACTTTTTGCCGATTGCCAGGACACACTATAGAGGTATGCCTTAAGAAACAGAGGAAGGATGCTTCCGCATCTGGTAGTGGGACTTCCACCAGCAAAACAACTCCAGCAGTCGCTGCCACGGGAACTCAGGCACCATCGCCTTCACTACCAAAGTTCTCATGTTACGGATGTGGTACCCCAGGAGTAGTCAGGTCGAAGTGTCCAAATTGCGCCAAGACTCCGTTAAAGCAAGAGAAGACTGAGATAAGCTTCTGCTCCCTAGATGTAAAAGCTGACGTTCGTCCTAGGCCGACAATTGGCATTGGTATAGGGAATATCGTCGGAAACGCGTATGTAGATACCTGCGCAAAAACGAGCGTTGCATCTTACTCACTCTATAAATGTTTAAGAAGGCTTGGGTTTCCCTTTGGTAAACAAAATATTGTGGTAACATTGGCTGATGGTATGAAAACGGAGAGAGAAGTTCTAACAGTAAGAGTACCCATAAGTATCTGCTACAGAGTAGTTCAAACAACATTCATTGTTTTTCCCGAATCCCGAGAATCGAGGACACTATTGGGTATCGGATTTATCCAAGACGCAAGAATAGTTTTGGATATTCCACAGAAAACATGGCACTTTGTGGATAACCCTGAAGTCATGTATGACTTGCAAGATGAAGACACCGAAGAGATATCGATGGCACAGATAGAGGCAACCCCAGTATATTATAAGCCTTACATACGGACTTTACTGCAAGGGGTCGAACTTCCAGAGTTTATTTCTCCCATGTCGATCACCCCACCAGGTGACGTAAACATGCGCAACATCATTGAAAATAATCACAGACGAGATGAGTTAGAACCTAATCTGCCACAATCCAGCGCATGCGTCGCAACAGATTTGCAAGCAGCTGGTAGTTCACAATTAGGAGAACCAGCACTACCTGAGACGAGTGCCTGTGAAACGATGCCTTACCGGGTAGTAGCAATAGATCTCCCATCTCCTCCAACTAAACGATCAAGAGCCGCATTTGATGATTATTCGCCCAGGTTCGTTGACTTTATGTACCGAGATGCTCAATTGCAACTTCATGATGCTACGTGTGAGTTATCTCCAAATTCCAAACAGCTATTCCCTAGCGATAAGAGTAATAGCAGTGGTGACGTAGAAATAGGTTCCATTGCAGTGGAGGATGTTACGTCAGAGACGATAGACGCAACTCAGAAATCACAGTTGATGGAAGTTCTGTGGATAAATCAAGAAGCGTTCGGAGAAAGTGATAAGCCGACACACCTGGCTGAGCACTGCATCAACTCGGGAAACCATATTCCTATTTCTGCACCTCCATACCGGCTGTCCCCTCCTAGGCAAGCTTTGCTAAAACAGGAGATAGAGAAAATGTTGGACAGTGGAGTCATTGAACCGTGCTCATCACCCTGGTCTGCACCCGTAATCATGGTACCCAAAAAAGATGGATCGGTACGTGTTTGCGTCGATTACCGTAAACTCAATGCCACAACCGTACCTGATAAATATCCCATCCCACGCATTGATGATTTGCTACATGCTGCCAAACCAACGCCGTACATGTCAACGCTAGACCTACGTGCAGGATACTGGCAAGTCAAAGTGAAGGCTGAGGACCAAGACAAGACCGCCTTCATAACACCATTTGGAGTGTACCGATTCAAGCGTATGCCATTTGGACTTCGCAACGCGCCCTCTACGTTTCAGCGCTTGATAGATAGAGTTAAAGTCAGCCTGGTGAACGTGAAGATGCTTGCTTATCTAGATGACTTGATCATTTTCTCAGTCACGTATCAAGACCGTCTAACAGACTTGGGTAAAGTCTTAGAAAAGTTGAAAGAGAGTAATCTTCGAGTAAACTTTAGTAAGTGCCGATTTTGCTGCTCAACCATCAAGTACTTGGGCCACTTTATCACTCCTGATGGACTGAAAGTTGACCCTGAAAAAGTAACAGCCATACTTGATTATCCAGCACCGAGGAATCTGAAGCATTTAATGACGTTCTTGCAGACGTGTTCCTGGTATAGACGCTTCATACCAAATTTCGCTAAAGTCAGTGAGCCACTTTCTCGCCTAACTAAAAAGAATTCTGATTGGACTTGGTCTGCAGAACAGGAAGAGGCTTTTCAAGAGTTGAAGACACGACTTACGTCTGCTCCCATACTTCGACAAGCCGATGAGACGAAAGCCTATATTATCAAAACTGATGCCAGTAACTATGCACTCGGAGCCGTTCTAGTGCAGGGGGAGGGAGAGAATGAGCATCCTGTCGAGTACGCCAGTAGGCTGATGACCCCTGCAGAACGGAATTACTCCACTACTGAGAGAGAAGCTCTTGCAGTGGTATGGGCGATTGGAAAATTCCGAGGATACATCGAAGGGCTTCCAATCACATGCATAACTGACCACCAGGCCTTGAAATGGTTGATGTCATTGCGTTCCCCAACTGGGCGGTTGGCACGATGGGCTCTGCAAATACAGGCTTATGACATCACTATCAAATATACACCGGGAAGAACGAATGTGGTCGCAGATACTCTTTCAAGACCCATTTGCGACGATAATACCGCAAAGGACTGTGGAGTATGCATCGTTGCAGTAAATATGCCGCAAAAATCATCGTCTGAAATAAGAACAGAACAGTTGATGGATGAACATATCACCAGCATCGTAGCTGCGTTAGAAGACGCAGAACGTACAGAGAACGCCGTATATTGGAGCAGCAAAGGTTACGTGATGAACAATGGGCTGCTGTACCGATACAACCCTACGAACGATGTGGATGAATCTCAACTCGTAGTTCCCCAGCATGAATGGGCAAATGTTCTCTCCGTTTATCATGATGATCCGTTAGCAGGACATTATGGTGCTGATAAGACGTATCAGCGAATTTCAAGGCGATATCACTGGAAAGGAATGAGAAAATACATAGAAGCGTATGTTAAGAATTGCGTCTCATGCCAGCGATATAAGCCATCTAATATGAAGCCAGCTGGCCTACTCCAGACTACACCGGTCAACCAGCGTTTTGAAACTATTGCCTTCGACCTGTTTGGACCTTTGCCTCCTACGACCAGCGGTAACACATGGATATTCATTACTGAAGATATCGCTACTGGTTGGGTTGAATTGTTTGCCATGGAAACAGCTAGTGCAGAGAACTGTGCGAAGATATTGGTGAATGACGTCTTTCTTCGATATGGAATACCCAGAAGACTAATAAGCGACAATGGGCCACAATTTGTTAGTGCAGTTATGCAGCAATTGACCTATTGCCTTCATATCAAACATACTTTTACACCAGTTTACCACCCTGCAGCAAACCCAGTAGAAAGGAAGAATAGAGACATGAAGACACAGTTGGCAATTCTAGTAGAAGATGACCACGGAAGCTGGGATGATAAGTTACCCAGCATACGATTTGCGATGAACACCGCAAATTGCCTCAGCACGAGCCATACTCCAGCATACTTAACATTTGCTAGAGAACTCAGAACACCGGACGATAATGCTCACGATCTACGGCAGATAGTACTGTCAGAAAACTTCGTGCCCGAAATAACGCCGAAGCTACTTCTGCTCGCCGATACACTGAACAGAGCTCGTGAAGTCAGGGAGAATAAGGAGGAACGCCGAAAGGAGACGGCAGATAAGGGTCGTAGAAATGACCCAGGCTACAAGTATGGTGACTTAGTATTGGCCACCACACATCCAATTAGTAATCCGGCCAAAGGCATAGCTGCCAAATTCTGTCCTCGTCGTGACGGCCCCTACTTAATCCTAAATCGCCATGGTGTGTCTTCTTATGTGCTTTCAGATCCTGATACACCCAACCAAGCCCTTGGTGTGTATCACACATCTGCCTTGACCCCTTACCGAGGCAGCGGAAGCCCGCTTCCTCCACCTGTACGCCCGTTGAAGAAACGAGGGCGACCGCCTAAGCCCAGGCCTACCATTGCGCCGACTTCGCAGCCTACTCGAGGGCGTGGACGACCCAGGAAAAATGCAGCCCCGATCGACCAACCTGACTGTCTGCTTGCCGGGACGTCGTCGCAGCCAGAGGGGGAGACTGAAGCACCACGTAACACGCGCGCTAGTGTGCGTTCACCTGCAGGCCTCGCGTCAACGGCGACCGGTTCACGCACACAGCGATGCCCGCCCCGTCGCGCGCCTATATAAAGCCACCGGTCGGTCGTACAAAGTCAGTCTACGCTTGCGCGCCGCCATATCCAGTACTGGAAGGGTGGTCTCCGGTAGCTCAAGACGCTCCCCGTATCTGACGCATCCTTGCTGTCGTTTCGTATCGCGCCCTGCGTAACGAACGCGGTCGGGAACGCCAGCTTAATTAAGTTAACCTAATTACGTATTGGTTGTTCTTATACCCATTGTAAAATTTATCTGTGGGAATTAAACAGACAAGTGGATTTGTACAAGTTGCGTTTCTTTCTGAAGACTGAATTAGCCATTAGGAGATCCTGCTTGTTACAATATGATATTTAACTAACTAAATCAAGTAGGTACAACATTCAAACTATAAATATGCATATACTATATTATAATTCCAAGGGATCACTGTAGGAAAATATTTTCTCGATAGAAGCAAACACAAAGTTACCCCTTACTGGCTAAATTCGATTGTTTATTAATTTGTTAAATTTATTAAATTTTATTTTCGATTAAGATTTCTGCCTGAGGTATCTATGGGCGTCAAACTCTATCACTATTTAACTCATATAAGTTCATGTTTTTTTTTTTTTTTAACATTGATAGACCTTTGTTTGGCCACGATCTCACCTGTAATTTGGTGACAGAATAGCGCTTGCGAAACGAAAAGTGAGCCAAAATCACGTTTTTTTAATTTAAAAATATAAAATGAAAGTGATTTTCATAAATAAAAACAATGTTCTCTCGGCTTGGTGTTTGTTACATATACTGAAAGAAATAAAAACATCTTATGATTGATAGTTTAGGAGAAAAATGGTTGCAACTACGAAAACAGAGGCTACTTTATATTTATTTCTTACATATTAATTTATTTTTTAAAACGAGACAACATGTTTTTATTTTTTAGATTAACATAATATATATTTTTGTAGATTTTTCGATAAAGTTCGTAGAGCAAAAGGTTTTATTTCACCACATTTGACATATATCCACGCCTTAATTACAATTTTAATTGAAGACGCCGAGTTACTTGGTTATGCAAAGCGGCGATTGCGATTTCCTACGTACTTACATGTACTTTAAATGAATTGAAACGGCGCGTATGGCGCGGAGATGAATAATGACATCAATTTTGTAAGATCGATTGATAGGTATCTGCGGAATGTCTTATCTGAAACATGCATAGCATAATAATATGTATAATGGGAAAATATATCTGCAAACAGTTTTGTTTAGGCTATTTTTTAACCCACGACGCCAAAACGACGCGGTGTTATAAGTTTGACTTATCTGTTGTGTGTCTGTCTGTGGCATCGTAGCTCCCGAACGGATGAACCGATTTTTACTACTAACTAGTTATAAGCTTATCTATGTCTAAACTATAGTAGACCTTGGTACTATCCTTACCTCATTAATAATAATAATATAATAATAATAAAAGCATATATTTCTCTTACACATCTAATATTTAAAAAATTAACAATTTATTTGACTTATTTTAATCTTAAATATAATTAGTTTTTCAGTTTTTCGGATATCTCAACCAGTGTAAGTACCACTTTGAGCGGTAAAAGCCTCCTCCATCTGCCTCCATCTCTCTCTATCTCTAGCTGCTCTGCTCCAGGTAATGCCTGCCGTTTTAGCGATGTCATCGCTCCAACGTTTATGCGGTTTTCCAGGCCGTCTCTTTTTGTCCATGGGGTACCAGTTAGTTATTGTTTTCGACCACCTATCGTCTGTCGCTCGCTGTAAATGTCCAGCCCATTTCCACTTTAGCTGAAGAACTTTTTTCACAGCGTCTTTTGCCTTTGTCTTTTTCCTAATTACGGTATTTTTGATTTTGTCCTTCAGCTTGTGACCTGTGTAGCTTCTCTCGAGTCCTCTTTGACATACTCTTATTTTTTCCAGTGTCTTCTTCGTGAGTGGCCATGTCTGACATGCATACGTGAGGCATGGCAACAAACACATTTCCATAGCTTTTGTTTTTAGTTTAACTGGCAAATTGTTTTTGAACCTCATTAGTATACCCTCTATTCGTACTAAACGATTCAGTTCTACCTTTATAATAAACTAAACTGCTAAAGGAGTGGAATACTATACCGTCGTCTGTCTTCCTAAAAACTATAATCTGGGTCTCATCAAGGCTAGCGTGAATAGGTGCCTTCTAGACCTTTGTGCTCCATCTTCGGCCACATCGTCACTTACCAACAGGTGAGATCGTGATCAAACAAAGGTCTATCATAGTTTTAAAAAAAAAAAGACCTTCAAATCGAATACCTATATAATTTCATTTAAAAACTTAGAAGATAGTCCCTCCGTAGACCAAGAAATGTTCATGGTGATCCAGATGACCGCTGCCGCTAATGCGGTAGTGACGTCATCCAGTCAAGACAGAGACAACACTCTACCTTTGCACCGACCTCGCCGGCGAGGTCGACGAGTCTTCTGAGTACCTTCTGTACCTTACGCCTAAACCGGTACAAGCATGTTCCGGGGCGTTTTGCACGTTCCTCCCCAAATGGCAACAGCCCAAGCCGAGGTCCGTACCTAAGTGGTGCCCTTGTGCTAGTTGCCGCAACCTTACTTTGCAGGTTGAGCGCCATCTGCGCTCAACAAAAGCCAGGTAAAGCAGAAAAAAAAAACACGAAAAAAAAATATTGTAGAGATATTTGTTTTTTCTTTTCCTAGCCTATATTGTCCCACTGCTGGGCAAAGGTCTTCCCCAAATTCTTCCACTTGTCCCTGTCTTTGGCAGTCTTTCACCAGGTTTTAAAACATAAAATTATTATTATGTCAAGACGCTGTCTGCTCAAGTGGAACTCATTCATAAAATGTTCTCCACACATAATTATCCAAGTTTTATCTTTATTATCCTCTTGGTAAAAGAAGTTTAATTGATGCCACATGTTCGAAATGAATGTTTCAGATCTGTCGACGGGTGACGCACACTTGTGGACAAGGGGTGTTTTGTTAGTAGGGACCTTTCAGCACTTCATAATCATTTGGTTGAAGAAATTACAACAAAATGAAAAATCTACAAAATTCATAGACAACAAAATAATAAATAATTAATTTAATTATACAATTAATTATAACAATTAATTTACGCGCAAACTTGGTCCTACACGCAGCTTCATTTTTTTTTAATACTAGTTACTTGAAACTACTTATCAAGCAGATGGCCCACCTGATGTTAAGTGGTACGCTCTCCCTATGAACAGTGCATTACCTACCTCATAGGTCTCGTCCACCTAGGACGCACCCTATGTGGCATTGCACTGCGCCCGCCACCCTGAGACATAAAGGTGAAAAGTATCTTGTGCCTGCAATTTCACCGGCACCCTTACCCTTCAAACTGGAACACAGCAATGCGAGCACTACTGCTTTGCGGCAAAAATAGGTATGTTGGTAGAATTTCCCCGGACGAAATCTTTCACAAAAAAGCTCTACTACTACTCAAGGCCTCAAGGTCTGAGCGCAGTACCCTTTGTGTGAGGCTCTTTGATAGGATTCACACTGCGTTGCGCTCACAAACCCAAATTGCGGATGTAGCTTCGAGAGCTGCTAAGCTGGAGTTTGATTGGGCTGGTCACGTCTGCCGCATGCCATGCAAGTGAGCTGTGGGCGAAGGTAGCCACCGAGTGGCGTCCTGACCCAGCGAAAAGGCGACGCGGCACCAATACGGAGATGGAGAGACGATAAAAAAAACGATTTCGAAGCTAGGAGTTTATCCCCAATAAAAGATATAATATTAGTGATCGTAACCGTGTGCTGATGACAATTAGCCTGATCACGGCCAGTCTACCATTATCCATCGAGGAGTTCCGTTGTCCACATTCCGTCTCTATCATCAGATCAGCTCGCTGTCACCATCATATTGTATTGTCATCGGAACTTGACAGGTATGCCAAATTTCAGCTCAATCGGATATAGGAAAGTCACCCTTATCGCCACCCGTGAAATACTTATCATTGAGGAGTTCCAGTGGCCATCTGTGGTCTTCTTAATCAGTTCCACTTCACCAAATAACACTTTATGAATGCACATGCTTGACTTGTTGCTGGAAATACCGAAATCGCTATATGTGTGCCTGTCATATTTGAGGAGTTCCCTCAATTCCTCATGGATCCCATCATCAGAACCAGATTTTGATGAAAATGGGATCTATCTCAAAGTATAACGTGTCAAGTAAAAAATTTGAAAACAAATTGGTTCATAAATGACGGAAATATGAGACAACTAAATAGAAACCGGCCAAGTGCAAGTCGGACTCGTGCACGAAGGGTTCCGTACCAATATCAATAAAAACTTCAAAAAAATCATGTCTGTTGTATGGGAGACCCTCAAATATTTATTTTATTCTATTTTTTTGTATTTGTTGTTATAGCGCCAACAGAAATACATCATCTGCGAAAATATCAACTGTCTAACTATCACGGCTCATGAAATACAGCCTGGTGACAGACGGACGGACAGCGAAGTCTTAGTAATAGGGTCCCGTTTTACCCTATGGGAAGTAGTTTTATAAATACAACATTTTAATGAAACTTGGGCTTTTTATGAGAATTATTCCAACTTTGTTTTCAGGATACGCGTCCGACGAAAGAGAGTTGTTAATTTTTTATAACTGAAATTTATTACCTGAGTAACGGAAGTCAGAACTGTTAAGGAAATTGAAATAAATCCACCGCAGATGCTCGAGTCACTCAGTCTATAAAAAGTAAGCGAGAAAGGGGTATAAAATGTACAAAAATAGATTTTATTGTGTCCCATTATTTTTCAGTTCGAATTTATTTAATACCTTTGATCAATATGATTATTTACCCGGACTTGTTGATAAGATTCGTTGGTATAAGATTTGTCCTGGCTGCTAGCTTATTATGTAATGTGTTATTACTGGAAGAAAGCGTTAGTTGAGTCAGTCGTGGGAAACAATGGCGGCGATGAGCCACCACTTGTCACGTCTATATTCCACGATGGTGCAACCCACAGTGAAAAGAGGTCCATTGAGGTCCTGCCTACTCTTTCGGAGAAAAAGGCGTGTGTCTATGTATGTAAGTACGTATCAGGCACGTCTCTGTCTGCTTAACGACTAACTTTTTTTTTTTAAAACGGCATATTGCGAGTTGTGCTCACGCACGAAGGGTTCCGTACCATTATCTAATAAATCTATACATATAAAACAAAGTCGTGTGATTTTACTATAAAAACTTTCGTGAATCATAAATCAGTTATTTAAAAAAAACTTTTTTTTTTAATTTGTGCTAATCGGGGCGCGGGGGGAGTGCGTAGCGTTCACTCACCTTGAAAAAGACTCTCAAAACGGGTCGAAACAATGTCGGTGCTTACATCGATTTAACGGTACGTGAAAATTTCCCGTTTTTTTTAAATAATTAAAGTCGTGTGAGATACACCACTTATAACTCAAGAACGAGTGAACCGATTTGGCTGAAAATTGGTGAGGAGGTAGCTTAGAACCAGGAGATTGACATAGAGAGGAGGGGTAGGAGGGGGGTGGGTTCACCAGGGGCTATCCGTACGAAGCCGGGGCGAGTCGCTAGTAAACAATAAATAAACATTCCAAATAAAACATCTCAATAATTAAGCTCCAATCTGAATTGAGTCGCACGTGATTCTAAATTCGTATTTGTCACACACAGGCGAGTTTACGAGATATTTGCATTATAAAACGGGTTGACATATCGCTCGTCTGAGTAGTAATTCTGCTGTGTAATGGTCCGTCTAAAACATTATAAACTACGACAGTATGAAATAGGATGATCCTCACGATTTAGTGGACGGCTTTATTAGTAAAATGTTACTCTTAGATCCCCAGGAGATTAATTTAGAGAGTTCAGCGCCGTGACGAGAGGTTGTTATTATTTGAGGGGCATTTATGAAGTTCCATGATAATTACTGGTGGCGAGACGTTTCAGTCGATGATAGAGATGAGATATATACAAGATAGATAGATATATAGATTAACACTTTATTGCACACCAAATATAAAAAATAAAAAAGATAAAATAACCAAAACAATAACAGTAATGTACAATGGGCGGTCTTATCGCTAAAAGCGATCTCTTCCAGACAACCTTTGGATGGACAAGATAATACAACATTAAAAGACGGCGGTGCGCAAACAAAATATACCTACATAAATATATACCTAGACCTAACTATAGCTATATACTAATAACTAAACTACGACTAACTAATATACCTACACATACCTAATAATAACAAAAAAAAATAAAAAAATAAAAAAATTTAGAAGAGAATTGTGTTTATTGGTTTATATTTGGTTTTGGTTTTGTCGACCTCTGTGGCGGGCGAAGGTTCAGGTAGCAAATATTTGTACGATCTGCAGATATTTGTTCAGGGTGTTCTGGGTATTTTTCTATGTATAATAAAAATATCTATATTTATGTAATGTAGTAGAGCCTTTTTGCGAAAGAGTTCGTCCGGGGAAGTACTACCACCTATTTCTGCCGCAAAGCAGTAATGAAGTGCTCGCATTGCTGCTTTCCGGTTTGAAGGGTAAGGGTGCCGGTGAAATAACTGGCACAGGCGACTTTTTATCTTTATGTCTCAGGGTGGCGGGCGTAGTGCAATGCCACATAGGCTGCGTTCTAGGTGGTGTGACCTATGAGGTAATGCACTGTTAAAGGCAGAGGGTACCGCTTAACATTAGGTGGGCTTTCAGGGTGTACCGCCATTCAAGAAGTTAAAAAAACAAAAAAAAAAAACATTACTACCTTTATTCTCAATAGTCTTTAGCGAAAAATCTACAAAAATAATATACCAATGTTAATTACATAATGTAACACATAACACACTTGTTTTCGAAAAAATAAAAATAACTTAAAATGTAAGAAATTAATTTGCAAAGTAGCCTCTGTTTTCGTAGTTACAACCATTTTTCTCCTAAAATATCAATCTTAGTTTAACTAACTAGTTAGTTCTCCCGTGATCATGGCGTATGCAACTGTGCCGAAATATCGGGAACATATAAAACTCAAAAATCATGGTAAATATCCCGTTTCTAGTGAAAATAAAGTACATAACCATGATAGTTTCAAAAGTTATAGTAATGCAATGTTCATAGGCAGAGGTTACCGCTTAACATCAGGTGGGCCATCTGCTTGTTCCGTCATTCAAGTAGTATAAAAAAAAGTATATCAGTTATCTAGTACCCATAACACAAGCTCTGATTAGCTTGGGGCTAGATAACGCTGCGTAAACTGTCCAGAATTATTTATTTATTTTTTTATTTATCTATTCTCATATCGTAAAATTCAAATTATAAACTCCAAACGAGTTTATACATATTGACATAGTTACTTTATAATATACACAATACCGAAATTTAAATATAGAATCATATTATAAAACTTTTTCTCTAACTAAATAATGTTACAAAATACATTTTTCATCCCCCCATCTCGGTAAGAGTATTTTTGCTCTTCGATATCTGAGTGTAAATGCCGTTTTTATCCGCTAAAGGATAAAGTAAAATTGAATTTAGAACATCGTGTGCACTAAGTTTGTGAACTCAAAACATCATTAAACCTATTTACTTCTACCTCCATGGTGCTAAATTTAACATGCAACCTTTTTTAATTTGTTAAAAATTCAGACTGAACCTTCTTGGTGTATTACCTATACTTTTCTTGCATTTAGTCATTTCCTCGCTGAGGTGGGATGAAAAGTTACGTGTTGCACTCGAGTGCAAAGATTTTTCACCTCGTGCTCTTTTGATTCCCTCGCTAACGGTCAGGATTCTAATTTAAGAATCCTACACTTGCTCGGTCATCAAAATTAAGCACGCGGTTAAAAAACAACTTTGCACTCTTATATAAAACTAACAAATAACTATTTCCCCGAACTACCCCCAAAAGCGGGTGCAAAAGTAAAGTGTTTTAAAGTTTGTATGGGAACTTTTTTTTGCGGGGTGCTGTTTGCTTGAATATAATAAATAATAAATAATGCTGGACAGTTCACACAACATTATCTAGCCCCAAGCTAAGCAGAGCTTGTGTTATGGGTACTAGATAACTGATATACTTGATACAATATATTACATAGATAGATATTTTTTATTATACATAGAAAATACCCAGAACACCCTGAACAAATATCTGCGATCGCACAAATATTTGTTCTGAGGCGGGAATCGAACCCGCAACCTTCTGTGTCGCAGGCCAAGCATCGCCCGCCGCGCCACAGAGGTCGTCAATATATCCAAATAATAATAAATAATTAGACATAATTCACATATTTCAGAATAATAACCCTTAAAAAGGGGTAACAAAGTTTTAGTTATTTTGTGATGTCATGCGTAGCACTGGTATTCAGCTAGTAATATATATTATTGATGTACTTATATTCAAATTTAATGATGAGGTAATTAATTATTTATTTAATATATTTAGTATATTTGATAGGTTCCTGCCCACCTGAGTACCAAGCCACAATAAAACTTTTCATACCAAAACAGAACTGTCGAGCCAAATAATAAAGTTCAATATAATGCTGGCATTCATCTGATTTATGTCCTTCCTTTATTAGAATTAAAACGTAACATATTAAACCACAATCCCCGGTCCCATTTCCCGCATAAGTCCCATTCTTGTGTAATTTCCGGGATTTTGTGTCCCAATGACGTTTCTGATTGCACTGACCAATATCCAAATAATTCAAAATTGTACAAGGATTTGCGGTTCATTAGTTATCTAAATTTGTTTTCAAAATATGTTCGATTAAGGTGGATGCTCACGCATTAGAAATGTTTTTTTTTTGCCAATTTCAGCTCATGAACACTCTTACAGATAGCAAAAGTTGATTTCGCGAGAACTAGGAGACTTAACACACATGTTTTAATTGATAGTATCTCATAAATATCATCAGTTTAGCTACGATACCCATAAACAAAAAAAAAGCACTGTAAAAATGTGTTAGGGGTACCTATCATAGCTAAACTGATGATATACAAAAGATACTATCAATGAAAACATGTGTGTTAAGTCTCCTAGTTCTCGCGAAATCATCTTTCGCTATCTGAAGAAGTGTTCCAGTGCTGTAATGAGCAAAAAACAAAAAAAACGCGCCTCAAGCGTGAGCAATTATTGACCTTAATTCAAAATATTCATAAACCACTAATTCAATGAAAACACAAACCATCATTGACCTCAAAATAAACGAACGGTGTCTGAAGTCTCGATGGAAGTAAGAAAATAAATAAGGAAGGGTAGAAATAAAATAAATAAAGAAAGAATATATATTTATTTGTATACATGAGCTACACAGAAACACGTATTAAACTAAGAAGAAACAGATATGAAGGTACGAGGTGTAACTCAAGTAACAAAATGGCTCTGGCTCAGCATGAGTTGGTTGACTAGCAAATTAGCAACCAACGCTGGTCTTCCGTCAGAACCACTTGTTGGCGTTACGGCTAACCACTCACAACGAGTATACGACAACACACTAACATAAAGAAAACTAATAAGAAGAATAATACTAAAAGTAAGGTATGCTCAAATTTCAAAAATCTACTTGACATAATTTTAGTTTAGGTAAGAAAAAATAATAATAATAATAATCAAAATAATAATAATAATCGAAAACACCACCCAAGAGCTTGCGTACAAAGACAAGTCTTACCAAGATCAGAAGGAGGCAGAGGAATTATAGACATTCAAAATCTACATAACAGGCAAATAGCTACGTTAAGGGCATATTTTCATTCAAAATCAGAAACATCCATCTTACACACAAGAATAATACAAAATGATCAAAAACTAACACCGTTAAACCTACGTGACTCAAATACACAGAAGAACGAAGAACAGACTGACAGACATACATTAATAAATGAATGGACTCTTAAATCTCTTCATGGAAGACATCGCCACGATCTGAGCCAACCTACCGTCGATAAGGAAGCATCGAACGAATGGCTCAATCGAGGGGAACTCTTCCCAGAGACTGAAGGGTTCATGATTGCCATCCAGGACCAGGTGATTGAGACACGTAACTACCAAAAACACATTATGAAGATCCGTAACTTACCAACAGAATTATGTCGCAGATGTCAGAGTTCTTCAGAAACCATCCAGCACATAACCGGGGCATGTAAAACAATTGCGCAGACCGACTACAAATACAGGCATGATCAGGTAGCAAACATCATTCACCAGAGACTAGCTGCTAAATATAACCTCATTGATTCAGCAATAAAACCAACGCCGTATTACAAGTACACCCCTGAGACTGTGCTGGAAAATTCTTTTTACAAGCTTTACTTTGATAGGGCGATCCTTACAGATAAAACTACACACTACAATAGGCCAGATTTGACCCTCATTAACAAAACCAATAAATCAGCACTTATTATAGACATAGCCATTCCTAATACACACAACTTGCAAAATACAATAGCAGAAAAACTCTCTAAATACGTTGAATTGAAGGACGAAATCACCCGGATGTGGCGATTAGAGAAAGTTTCTATTATACCAATTGTTTTATCTTCAACAGGCGTTATCCCCAATCAACTGTTCCAGGCCCTCGCTCTATTAGATCTACCAAAACACACTTATACTCTCCTTCAAAAAGCCGTAATTTTGAATACATGTAGGATAGTCCGTAAATTTTTACAAATTGACCTTTCGCCTTCCTCAGGCACAACAATCGAACCAACTGGTGCGCACTTGGCTTAGGCCCGTGCGCTTCAGATTTTCCGGATCTTCGGAGCCGAGCTGATTCAGATCAAAAAAAACAATAATAATCAAAATAATAATAATAATAACTCTCGCTAAATAGTTGGATCAAGGGTAAGATTCAGAAGGCGGTACTCCTGGACTCGGCACGCATAGTCAGGAGGTTCCTCTCTCTGCAGCCCTAGCCCCCGACCGTTTGGGCCTCGCTCCGCGGTCGGTGGTTCCCCGTTTTGATTTATATTTTTTACTATAATGTTTTTTACTATTTATTTTTTGTAAATAGTATTCCTTTATAGTGAAAAATATATTTTTTACGAGATTTTTAATAAATGAGTGGTGTAATAATCATACCAACGATAAAAATGAATTTTCCGAAAAAGGGAGGTATATAGAGGTCGCGGGAAATGTGGGATAGAGGGAGCTCAAAACAGTCCGTCGTGGCGTTTTATGGCGGAGGCCAATGTCCGGCAGTGGACTTCTATAGGCCGATGATGATGTTGATGACTTACATTATGTAACCATCTGGCCAGACCTTGTGATTAGTATATACATACATAGACACACGCCTTTTTCCCCAGAAGGGTAGGCAGAGCCTCAAATGCGCCCCTTTTCAGGAGTTTTACTCCATCATGGGAAATAGGCGTGACAAGTGGTGAGCTCATCGCCGTCATTTCTTCCCACGACTGACTCTGCTAACGCTTTCTTTCAGTAATAACACATTCCTTGAATAAATTAGCAGCCAGGGCAAATCTTTTACCAACGAATCCAAGTGCGGGTAATCCCTTAGTAGGCTCTTACGACATCCACGGGAGGAGACGGAGGGGTCTATTCTTAGGCCAGAAACACCATACAATATACACCCATGTAGACGAAAGAGCAGATTTTGTGGATTATCAATATTCTGCTTAGGTTTGGGTCTGATTTATGTTCACTGAATATTCCGGGAGTACCTATAACAAAACACGGTAGGGCTAATCCACCATTTCAAGGTTGCACAGCGAGCTATGGAACGGGCTATGCTCGGAATTTATCTGAAAGATAAAATCCTAAATGAGATTTTCCGACAGAGAACTAAAGTCATTGTCATAGCCCACCAGATTAGCAAGCTGAAGTGGCAATGGGCTGGTCATATATGCC
Source organism: Operophtera brumata (assembly GCA_932527175.1). Classification (NCBI taxonomy): domain Eukaryota; kingdom Metazoa; phylum Arthropoda; class Insecta; order Lepidoptera; family Geometridae; genus Operophtera; species Operophtera brumata. The sequence goes on along the minus strand of OW052227.1, from coordinate 2,338,441 downwards.
GAAGAACCGCCAACCGTTGGAGTAAGCGAGTTCTTGAGTGGAGACCGCGTCTTGGCAAACGTAGCGTGGGGCGCTCTCTGCCTAGGTGGAGCGATGACCTACGAAAGGCGGCGGCAGAAAGTGGATGAGAATAGCCGAAGACCGGACTCAGTGGCACGTATTGGGAGCCCCAATGTCCAGCAGTGGACTAGTGTGGGCAGACCGCGTCTTGGCAAACGTAGCGGAGGGCGCCCTCTGGCTAGGTGGAGCGATGACCTACGAAAGGCGGCGGGCAGAAAGTGTATGAGAAGAGCCGAACACCGGGCTCAGTGGCGCGTATTAGGAGAGTCCTATGTCCAGCAGTGGACTATTGTGGGCTGATAATGATGATGATGATGATAACAAAATAGAAAGCCGGCTTTCTTTAACACATGGTACCGAAACCATTTGCCACCGCAGTCAGAATAGGGCTACAAATGAAAGCGACATATTTGTTATCGCGTGGTTTCATTAATCACCGCCGGGTTCCTTTGCGGCGTCTATCGTACCGTACGGTCTATACGAAGAGGGAAAATACACAACAGAGCTGACATACTCATAGTGTACTCATAGTGTGCTCCGGAGTCTCGAGCACCGCCGTAAGGTCGCATGCCTTTCGATCTTCTATAGTATACATTTCGGGGAATGCTCCCGGGAACTTCATGATCTGATCCCACCATCTCCTTTTCATCATAGGACGAGCAGACGCACGGCTCGGTACCATCCTTACCTCATTAGTATACCCTCTATTCGTACTAAGCGTTTCAGTTCTACCTTTATAATGCGAACTGCTAAGGAGTCGAACAAACTACCGTCGTCTGTCTTTCCTGAAAACTATAATCTGGGACTAAAATAATCTCTTCAAGGCTGGAGTGATTAAGTGCCTTCTAGACCTTTGTGCTCCATCTTCGGCTACATCGTCACTTATTGAGATCGTGACCAAACAAAGGTCTATCAATGTAAAAAAAAAAAGTGTCTACTCCCGTCGCAGATAGGACAAGCTCTTGCTATCCAGAGTCAGTTAGCCACAAGGAATCAAAGTCGAATTCAAAGTCAAAAATATTTTATTCGTTTAAATCACAAGGATCATTTTGAATCGTCTTATAAACTAAACTAGCTACATAGCCGTGCTTTGCTACGCATCACATCAGGTTGTTCTTACATATGCAAAGTTTCAAGTTTGTAAGTTCAAGAAAAAGTGTTTTTCATAAACAGTTTTCACCCCTTTTCACCCCCATTGAATTTACAAAAAATATCTTCTTAGACAGTGGTTTTGCTATAAAAGAAACCTACGCTCCAAGTTTCAGCTTTCTAGGTCCCGTGGTTTCGGCTCGGCGATGATGAATCAATAAGTCAGTCAGTCAGTCAGTCAGGAGAAAGAATACATATTTATTTGTATACAAGAGCTACACATCAGAAACACATAATAAACTTAGGCTAAGAGGAAACAGATTTCAAGGTACGATGTGTATATCTAGTAACAAAATGGCTCTGCCTCAGCATGAGTTGGTTGCTGCTGCAATGCTGGTCTTCCTTTAGATCCAATTGCTGGCATTTGTTAAGCTCTGATATAGGTATAAATTTACTCATGTACCAACGCGATGAAACCTATAATGTAACATTTTGTGCCGGAGCGATTGTTTCTGCACGACAAGTGCTATATTATACACATACTTAAGTAGATTAACAAAGCCACCAAGTCTTGCAAGAAGGTGATACGGAAGGCTCGCTTCGATCGGATTGGCCGTCTGGGTGCTAAGCTTGCCGCATACCCTGCGGGAAGTAAAGCTTTCTGGTCTCTGGCTAAGTCCGTGGAAGCGAACTTCAGCCGCCCTTCACTCCCTCCACTACTGAAACCCGACGGGTCCCTAGCTCACGCTGCGGTTGAGAAAGCAAATTTATTTGCTACTCAATTTGCGGAGGCTTCACGTCTTGAAACTTCTGGCGAAATTCCACCCAGCCTTCCTCGGTGCGAAGCTTCAATGCAGGAAATTCGCATCCAGCAAAAGGAAGTGCTCAGAACGCTACGTGGTCTCGACGTGAATAAAGCTAGCGGTCCGGATGGTATCTCGGCTATAGTGTTGAAAACCTGTGCCCCTGAGTTGTCTCCAGTATTAACGCGACTTTTCCGCCTCTCTTTTAAAACTGGTGAAGTCCCTAAATCTTGGAAGCTCGCAAACGTGCAGCCTGTACCCAAGAAAGGCAGTCGTGCTGACCCTTCAAACTACCGCCCTATTTCGGTCACCTCCCTACTTTGTAAATGTATGGAGCGTGTACTGAATAGGAAGCTCCTTGCATACCTCGAAGGTAACGACCTCCTCAGTGATCGCCAATACGGATTTCGCCGAAACCGGTCTACTGGGGACCTTCTTGTGTATGCCACGCACATTTGGAGCGAGGCCATCGAGAAATACGGTGAAGCACTAGCTGTTTCATTAGACGTCTCGAAGGCCTTTGATAGGGTTTGGCACGCTAGCCTTATTGGCAAGCTTCCTGCCTACGGACTGCCAGTTCAACTCTGCTCCTGGCTCGCAGACTTTCTGAGGGAAAGATCCATTCGAGTAGTTATTGACGGCTGCTCGTCGGATCAATTGGCTATTAACGCCGGGGTACCTCAGGGGTCAGTGCTATCTGCCACACTGTTTCTGTTGCACATTAACGATCTGCTAATGCCCGGTATCATTGGGTATGCAGACGGCAGCACGGTTGTGGAGAGATATGTTTCTACTGCGCGAGCTAGGAAGAATGAAATTCAGGAGTTAAGAGATGAGATGCTGCAGCGTCTGAATTTGACTCTCAAGGCTGTATCCGACTGGGGTGATGCCAATCTAGTCAAGTTCAATGCCTCTAAAACGCAGGCTTGTCTCTTCTCGGCGAAAAAAAGTCCGTTTCTCCAAGTTCCTGTATTCCGCGATGTACCTGTAGCTATAGGAGATCACCTCGAGCTCTTAGGTGTTTCGCTCACGCCTACTCTCAACTTTGGCTCTTACATCGAGTCTAAGGCAAAAACAGCTGCCATGAAGCTAGGCATCCTGAATAAGGTAAAGCGTTACTTCACACCAGGACAGCTTCTCAGTTTATATAAAGCACAAGTCCGGGCTGGTATGGAGTACTGCTGCCATGTTTGGGATGGTTCGGCCAAATACCAGCTTGCTGCCTTGGACTCGATCGAACGTAGAGCTTTCAGGCTTATAGGTGAGCAACATATGGCGGAGACTAAGATCCAGAGTCTCGAGCACCGTCGTATGGTTGCATGCCTTTCAATCTTCTATAGGTTACATTTCGGGGAATGCTCCCAGGAACTGCACGATCTGATCCCACCATCTCCTTTTCATCATAGGACGAGCAGGCGTACGGCTCAGTACCATCCTTACCTCATTAGTATACCTTCTATTCGCACAAAACGTTTCGGTTCTACCTTTATAATGCGAACTGCTAAGGAGTGGAATACACTGCCGTCGTCTGTCTTTCCTGAAAACTATAATCTGGGTCTCTTCAAGTCTAGAGTGAATAGGTGCCTTCTAGACCTTTGTGCTCCATCTTCGGCCACATCGTCACTTACCAACAGGTGAGATCGTGGTCAAACAAAGGTCTATCAATGTTAAAAAAAAAAAAAAAAAGAAGATTTTCGTATTAGCACGTGGGGTTACATCTTGTGTCTTCATAATAATACACTATAGAGACGTAATGAGCACAAAAATTGACACTAAACTCATTCTCAAGAAATAATATAGCCTTGAGCTGCAAGTATGGATGCATAACCCGATAAAATTTGTCAAAATTCGTCAAAACGCTAAGATCAATACAGCATTCAATCCACTTTATCGATTGTTCCATAAATAAAACCGAATTTATCGAGAACCTATGCATGTATGGGCAATTTTAGCATGGATCCTAATTTAGACATTGTCATAGGGAATATTTGCCGAATTAAGGTGGATGCTTTAGCTTGTGGCGCAAAATTCAAATGTTTTGGTGTTTTCTGCTCACTACAGCTCATGAACACTTCTTTATATATTGAAAGTTGAGTTCGCGAGAACTAGGAGACTTAACACACATGTTTTAATTGATAGTATCTCATAAATATAATCAGTTAGCTAAAATTCGGGTTTCTGAAAGTGAAGAATTGATCATAAATTCAAAATAACATTACTTTTCACTATCTTTTGCTCGTCTTGGGCGAGGTTTTGGGTGCTCAATATATTCGTGCTTAGCCTACTGGTGTAAATCAAACTTTGTTTTCTTATGAGAGCTGAGATACACGCGAGAGTGACCAATTTCTTTTAGTCGATTATAGTCTTGTCTGGTTGTGTGTTCGTATAGTGCCAGAAGTTCATGTGTAATATTGCACTCTACCCATTATTTCGTCTGAAGTCTATACGATGTTTTCCCCTTCCTTGTTTGTGCCAGAAACGTAAGTAATCCACTAAGTGATTCATGATATTATTATTTATATCGCTCTCGTAAAAAATAATAAATTGTACCCTGTTGCCAAAAGAGTCAACTTGCAATAGCCTGACAATTTTAACTATGTTCATGGAAGGCAGTTGGTCAGTTGGGTATAACGCAAAATTACTAATCTTAGATTTGATTTTTAACTGAATACATCATGTACTTACAATATTCAAATTATAAATATGCATGGATACTACATTATAATTACGAGGGATCAGAAACACGATATAAGACCATATTTTCTCGATAGAAAAAAAGCCCAACTTACCTCTGACTTTTGGCTATTGTTTATTAAAATGGAGCATATTATTGATACACAATTACACAATTAGATAAATAAAATCAATACACAGCCGAGGGTTTACTGTAGGGGTGTTGTAAATTTATCTATATTTTACGAGATATTCAATATAAACTGCTTTTACGCGCGGCGCGAAGCGTTTTTTGTATGAAGATTTCTGCCTGGTGCTGGCGCAACCTTAAGATATCCTAATTTAAAATGTCCAGTAAACAACATGTACTGGAATAGCAGTCGATAAGCCATGTCAGAGGCCCTCGGGCGGCTTGACAAACTCCGACACCAGAGGCCAGCACTATCTCATACGAAACGAAACGAAACGAACAACATGTACTTTAGCTGCGAAAGACTAATTACCATGACTATTGTCCACAGCAGCATCTGCCGTATAATAGGATAGTCACACTACAGTCTAATATTAACCTATTAGCATTTTTCTTTTCAAAAACCACCAAATGCTAGGGTGAGGGACACGATTTCATCACAATTCACAAACGTCAGCTTTCATCAATAAATCCACATTGATTTATGGACAGGCGCGTCCTATTCTTAGCAGATTCGATATAATTTGTTACCCAAATAATCCAGGATTTTGATGCGGACCCCACTACGACATTAATAAAAGCGTTCCCAACTTCGATCAAGAATACAACCAGATTTCGGTTCACGTACAAAATCAAAGTTAAATACCGTCCGCGTGGGTATACCTATATACTTAAACAGCTATATTTGTTTACTAACGAACTGAAACAAAAGTTTTAAAACAGTTCTAAGTTCAACCTTAACACAACCATGACACCTAGCAATAAAGTAGCAAATCTTCAAAATATTATCTTATACTTACAATCATTCGTCACAAAAAAACGAGCAAAGCAATAAATTACTCCTGTCAATTAAAAATGAAAAGACATAGGTACCTAGGTTAAACAACATTTATTGTGAAATCAACCTTAAAAAGCTGCAAATAAAGTTCTAACAAATACAAATAAAAAATAAGAGCTCACTTTTAAAGTTAGGTGTATTTCTGCGCCGACCTGACATCTAGTTGTATTCTTGGTCGCAGTTTCCCAATAAAAGAACGGAGACAATTATGGCGCGCTGTACGAAACGAGCTAAATTTCACCCACATTATAGCAAATAATGGCAAACAGTAGGCCGTGAGCGATTCACCCTCGTTCGCTTTGCATCGATATGTTACGCCCTATCCCCTACATCTAAATGCACAACGGGAGATCGAGGAAAAAACGTATCGAACGAGGCATTCGACTTCGAAATAATGTGAATATTTATGTCAGAGGCACGTGCTGATTTGCTTTAATGGCAACATGAAATACACATTTGTAATTACCCTTACGTTCCAGGGGAGATATTAATAATATTATTTGCTTCAATATTACTACGTTAATATCCACGCTGTCGTAAAGTTTTATTCGGAAACTAGGTAAATTTTCGAGTTGTAACAACCAGTTAGCTTCTGTTTATGGTTCGGGCTACATCGTTAGCATATTGTTTATGAATCCTAAAATGTTAGCAACTCATCGTAGTTTTTGCAACAATGTTAGGTATTACGTGACTGGGAACATAAAAAGTAATGTTTGAGATAAAAAAAGATGTTCTCGTAAGCTCCCGCGGATTCCGAAATAACCTCGTGTAATGGAGAACGGTAGATCCACAAAAGAAGCTAATCTCGTTTTTCGGGATAGCGTAGGGTAGAATGGGGACGCGATAGCCTCCAGGGGATGCAGTCTCTAAGTCTATTAAGACGACTTGCTGCGTCCCCGAGGGAGCGGGCGAGCTCGGGGGCAACACGATAGAAAAACATTTCGTACTGGGAAACGCCACCTGTTCGGATAAATAGAGAAATCCCCGGTCAATGCAGGCAGCAGGCGCCCTTTGTTACCGTGAATACAGATATCTCCAGAGGAAAAACAATTACGTACGATATTAAAACGGGAAGCCCCGTTGAAATAAAGACAGATAAAACTATAGCTCAGAAGAAAATGAGGCTGCAGTTTTTCAATTGCAATCGGCCGCGATCCCTCACCAGCGGCGGGCTCAACCACTATGGAACAAAGAGAGCGAACGAAACTCTTGCTCATCCTGATTTATAGTGCAATATCTATAAAACGAAATTGCGGATTGTAAACTACGCTACAGTTTTATATGGAGTCAGCGGACAGATGTAGGGATATTCGGCGCCCCGAGGGACGTAGGGACGGTGTAACATTGTTAGCGGAGTTCAAGCAAGGCCGGGACCCATTGCCGGGCAAATTGTGACCGTAGGGTCACCGGCCGCGTGTTTGCTCGGCCAAATTACTCCGACCGAGGTAAATACAACGTACGTTATTTAATAAGCCTAACTAAATTGTACCTTCGCAATTTGCTGGGTTTTATTTTAGAAATAGACATTAGTGTGGAACATGTAGATGTCATAACAACAGCTTATCTGGTCAGTTTTTTAGCTGCCATTTTTGAAAGAAGCATCGTCATTTTTATTCATGTGTTAATTCGAGTTATTTCGTGTAATGTTGGTGGCATTTTAATCGGTGTAACTTGGATAAATAGCACATGTGTGATGAAGATGAATTTAAGTGTATTGCGTGTCTTTTCGAAATGGTGGATTTTTTCCTGTAAAAACTCTGTTTTTCTCCCACCATTTAAACTGGGTCATGACTTGACGAAGACTCTTGACGACTTGACTATAAATAAGTTTTTTGTGAAAAATATATTTTTCAATACAAGCCTTTATAAAATTAGTGAAAGTAACCGTGTGCTGATCCAAATAAGCCTAAACACGGCCAGTCTACTATTATCCCTCGAGGAGTTCTGTTCTCCACCTTCCGTCTCCATCATCAGATCAGCTCGCTGTCACCATAATATTGCATTGTCATCGGATCTTAACAGATACGCAAAAAATCTTCTCAATCGGTTAAAAATTCAGTTGCAAGATTCCACCCCGGACATACATTGCAAGTTCAATAAAAGCTTGTAAAAAATATAATAATATCACTTGACATTGGCGAAATTGTTTCGAGCACTCCTCAGAAGCCATTATAAGAATAAGAAGAAGAAGAAGACTGTATCTACGCGTCATTTGAGAATAAAGTTATTGCGACACGTCGCTCTGTGCGCTTATCGTTTTGTTGAATAAAATAGAACATAAATAAAGCTCTGGAGATGAACTTAATTGACTTGGACTAGCCGCAACAATTAATAATTAGAACGAGTATTTCTATGATTTATACACACACGGTTGCACAAGAATAACTTTTCTGTTTATATTGGTTTAGAGTTGCGCGTACCTATAATAAGATTCGATACGATGTGATACGAGTAGTTTTAAGTATATCTTTATTTCTATATGTATGTTAGTTGTAAGGTATATATTACTATGGGCCTTTGTCTAGGTACAATGTACATTTTACACTGTTGCCTGAAATAAATAAATGAATTGAATTGAATTGAATTAGTTTCCGCTTGAGCTGAATGAGGATAAGAATAAGAATAAGAAAATCTATATTGATCAGCTGTGTACATGTCAAAGTCAAAGTCAAAAAGTATTTTATTCATTGAAATCACAAGGATCATTTAGAATCGTCTTAAAAAATAAATTAACATTTACTCCTGTTCCAACGCAACCAGACCTAGAAGAATCAGGCAACAAACACGGTCTGGTTTTTTTTGATGATCCTTCTTACTACTAGGTGGGGAGCGCCTGTGTGGTGCTTCGAGAACAAGTGGGAGCTGATTCAAAGAAAAAAGGAAAACCAACTTAAAAGCCTTACTTAGGCAGCCTTACATGGTGATGTTTACAAGTAAATAGTTTTAACAGCCTGCCCAATTCAATAACAAGTAATTAAATTTGTTAATTTAAAAAAAAACCGTCAACCCAATGAAACGGCTGAACCGAATTTGATCCAACATAGCGAAGAACACTCCCGACAAATTCAACTTCCAAACAAAAAAAAACTAAATCGGTTCGTCCGTTCGGGAGCTACGATGCCACAGACAGACACACACACAGACACACATACAGTCAAACTTATAACACCCCGTCGTTTACGCGTCGGGGGTTAATAAGGCGTCGATGGATGCCAAATGTCTATCTAACTCATTAAAGCTCAGTTAAGTAAGATAAGTGACAGAATAGCACTTGCGACATTAAAAGTAAGCAAAAATCACGTTTTTAGGGTTCCGTAGTCAAAGACAAGGAACCCTTATGGATTCGTCATGTCTGTCTGTCTGTCTGTCTGTCTGTCTGTCTGTCTGTCCGTGTATGTCACAGCCTTTTTTTTCCAAAACTATAAGAGCTATACTGTTGAAACTTGGTAGGTAGATGTATTCTGTGAACCGCATTAAGATTTATACACAAAAATTGAAAAAAAAACTATTATTTTTGGGGTTCCCCATACTTAGAAGTGATCCTCAAAAAAATTTTTTTCATCATACTTATACTTGTGGGGTATCTATGGATAGGTCTTTAAAAATGATGTTGAGGTTTCTAATATCATTTTTTTCTAAACTGAATAGTTTGCGCGAGAGACACTTCCAAAGTAGTAAAAAGTGTGTCCCCCCCCCCCGTAACTTCTAAAATAAGAGAATGATAAAACTAAAAAAAAAAAAAAAATTACATTACTATGTAAACTTTCACTCAAAATTGGTTTGAACGAGATCTAGTAAGTAGTTTTTTTTTAATACGTCATTAATCGTATTCCATCCAAGGACTTTTATATTATGTTACTTGCTGCTACGGAACCCTTCATGGGCGAGTCCGACACGCACTTGGCCGCTTTTTGCATATAAAAATCAATACGAATGTAATTTTCAAAAATATAAACAAAGTATTCTCGGCAAAGTAGTGAGAACTGTTATTTTCAAAAATAAAAACAAGGTAGTTGGTTAAAACGGCGTTACTGAAGACAATACAAACATCCTAAGATTGATATAACTTTTGAAACTATCATGGTTATGTACTTTATTTTCACTAGAAACGGGATATTTACCATGATTTTTAAGTCTTATATGTTCCCGATATTTCGGCACAGTTGCATGCGCCATGATTACGGGAGAACTAACTAGTTAGTTAAACTAAGATTGATATTTTAGGAGAAAAATGGTTGTAACTACGAAAACAGAGGCTACTTTGCAAATTAATTTCTTACATTTTAAGCTATTTATATTTTTTCGAAAACATGTGTGTGCTAGTGTTACATTATGTGATTAACATTGGTATATTATTTTTGTAGATTTTTCGCTAAAGATCATTGAGAGTAAAGGTTGTAATGTTTTTTTTTTTTTTTTTTAACTTCTTCAATGACGGAACAACCTGAAGGCCCACCTAATGTTAAGCGGTAACCTCTGCCTTCAACAATGCATTACCTCATAGGTCACGTGCACCTAGAACGCACCCAGTGGTATTGCAGTGGCGCCCGCCACCCTGAAACATAAAGACGAAAAGTCTCATGTGCCTGTAATTTCACCGGCAACCAAACCGGAACACAGCACTGCGAGCACTACTGCGTTGCGGCAGCAATAGGTATGGTGATAGTACTTCCCCGGACGTATTATTTAACATACATCCACGCCTTTTTCAATGTTTATTTTTAACACGTATTTTTCAAATTTCGCTATCATTTTCCTACGGTAAAGAGGTAGGTATTAAAGTTCAGGTACCCATTACTGTTCCATTCGATTCATTCGACAAACAAGAACAATGGTTCTTTTGTGGTACGTCGCGGTCCACTGAGCTCATGGTATTGTGTATACTGAATTGTATACTCTTTTGAACCCCTGATCATGTCATACTATTTTCCATTTATAAAGCTGAAACGCTGTTATTTTTAGGTCATAATATTGTCTATTATTTGTCATTTAGCCTGTTTGGTCGAATTGACTTCATGTGTAGGAAGAACAAAAAGATCTTGTTATCTATATCTATATCTATCTATATCTATACTAATATTATAAAGAGGAAAGATTTGTACCTATTTTTGTATGTTTGTATGTTTGTAATGAACAGGCTCAAAAAGTACTGGGCCGATTAAAAAAATTCTTTCACCATTGGAAAGCTACGTTCACCCTGAGTGACATAGACTACCAGGGGGGGGGGGGATACGAGGGGGGGGGGGGGGGGGGGGGGCTGTTTTTCATCTAATATAAAAATAAGTCGGGTTTTCCTTCCTGACGCTATAACTCCAGAACGCACGAATTTGGCTGAAAATTGGTGGGGAGGTAGCTTAGAACCAGGTGATTGTCTCAGGGGGGAGGGGGGGGGGGTCACCGGGTGCTACCCGTGCGAAGCCGGGACGAGTCGCTAGTCTTTTATATATTGTAAATAATAACTAGGTATATATTGGCTGTGGTGTGTCCGGCCCAAGAATAGACCCCTCCATCTCCTCCCGTGGATGTCGTAAAAGCCGACTAAGGGATTACCCGGACAGTGGCGATCCATTGTCTTACCATTGATCGCTACCGTGCACGCCACCACAGACGCGGGCTGATCGCGTCGGTTTGGCCTTAGCTTTAATTATGTATTTATGTATCTTCGTTACTGTTACTTAACTAGTGTGACCTATGATGCTCTCTACACGTGAAAACCTGTAACTGGCTTATTGTTTTTGACTCTGTTTTTTTTTTTTTTTTATACTACTGGAATGGCGGACCATGCAGATGGCCCACCTGATGTTAAGCGGTAACCTCTGCCTATGAACAGTGCATTACCTCATAGGTCACGTCCACCTAGGACGCGCCCTATGTGGCATTGCACTGCGCCCGCCACCCTGAGACATAAAGATGAAAAGTCTCATGTGCCTGTAATTTCACCGGCACCCTTACCCTTCAAACCGGAACACAGCAATGCGAGCACTACTGCTTTGCGGCAGAAATAGGTACGGTGGTAGTACTTCCCCGGACGAACTCTTACACAAAAAAGCTCTACTACTACTATATCTATTTATAGATAGCTGTTGGTTTTCCTACTAATTCATACATACGTAGACACATGCCTTTTTCCCCAAAGGGCCTCAATGGGCCTCATTTCACAGTGAGTTGCACTATCGTGGAATATAGACGTGACACATGGTGAGCTCATCGCCGCCATTGCTTCCTACGACTCTGTTAACGTTTTCTTCCAGTAACAACACATTCCATAATATGCTATGCGGCTAGATCCGTCATTCCAAGTAGAATTTAAAAAAACTAGCGCTAGGACAAATCTTATACCAACGAATCTTATCAACGAGTCTGGGTAATCTGTCCGCTTTTACGACATCCACGGGAGGAAACGGAGGGGTCTCGTCTATGTCACGTCCGGCTCCGGCGTTTTAGTCATTTGCTATTTAATATATTTTCGATGATGGTAATGAACGTGAAATACCCTTGTACTAGTTACACCGTACTTTTCAATAGAAACGGGATATTTACCATGATTTTTGAGTTTTGTTTGTTCCCGATATTTCGGCACAGTTCCATGCGCAAATACTAAGTAAGTTCTCCCGGATCGGCGCATGCAACTGTGACGGAATATCGGGAACAATCTAAACTCGAAAAATATGATAAGTAGATAGGATACCGTTTCTAGTGAAAAGTATGTACAAATCATGTTAGTTTCAAAAGTTAGTTAGGTACTTACACCGTGTACTTTCTATGGAATTTTAAATGTCAACGCTACAGAAACGGGCACTTGAACTTGTAAATTATTTTATCAATAAATGACTATCTGACAGACAAAACATTGTGTAACAAATCCAAGAGTAATCTAAGTTTCATCTAGGTACTCGAGTGTCTATAATAAATTACCAAATTAATTTAAGGATTTGCCATTTACTATGTTTTAAAGCAAGCTGACGAAATGGCTAGCCGATTATTGTTTTTATGATATTAATGAATTTATGAACTTTTCCAATAATTTGTGACATGACATTTTGTATTTTAATGAAAAACTAAGTATATAATTTTCAATGAAATCACTCTGACATTTGCACAACATCGAGATGGTAGAATATAGAAGGGACATAATTGTACCTCTTAGAAATAAGAAAATATTCTTATTCTTATTCTTAGAATCCACTATATCCTCCACATGTCTCCGCAGGGTCCTCAAGTTTTACGGCCACATTGCCAAGAAGGAAGGTGGCTATCTTGAAAAGCTGGTGGTCACTGGTAAAGTGTAAGGGAATAGACCGCAGAGACGGAGCCCCATGCGCTGGAACGATCACATTCGTTCTGCGCTCGATTCCAGCGTGAGCAACGCCATGAAGATAGAAGCCGTTGGAGACACACCATCAAGTCCAAGGTCCTACATAAAGGTCACGACCTTCAGCAGTGAGGTTACCGACGCAAGGAAGGGGGAGGTGGGGGGGGGGGGGGGGGGGGAGATTCCATACATCTTCAAGTAATTAGACATCTATGACATTAGGTACTTTTTTGCATCAATATCATATGGTTGTTTCAATCCAGTCCTCATGTATTTAAATAGTAATTCTTCTAGGTATATATGCGTATTCAACAATGATCTACATTTACTGAAGCTTAGGTCTCATAGTATAAAATCGTTGAGTACATATAAATAAAGGCTTTGGAAAGCCAGACTTTAGACTAATACTACCATATCGTTTCAATAAATTTGAACCAGACACAACGTAAATCAAAAAACAAAAATAAGCCTAGTTATTTTATGAAAATGGCCCCAGGTTGAGTGCTTGTAGCACAAATTTTAACTAAATAAGTTTTTAATTAAAAATATATTTTTAAATTTAAGGTGTGGGTATTTTTATTTTTTGTTTTATTATGTGGAATGTGGTGCATTAATAAATAAATAAAATAATGCTGTATAGTTCACACAACATTATCTAGCAACAAGAGCAGAGCTTGTGTTATAGGTACCTACTAGATAACTGATATACCAACAATACATTACATAGATAGATATATTTTTTTATACATATAACCTACCCAGAACACCCTGAACAAATATCTGCAGACCGCACAAATATTTGTTCCGAGGCCGGAATCGAACGCGCAACCTCCTTTGTCTTCCGTGCAAAGTTATATGATTAAATCTAATATTTAAAAATAAGTCGGGTTTTCCTTCCTGACGCTATAACTCCTGAACGAACGAACAGATTTCCACGGTTTTGCATTCGTTGGAAAGGTCTCGGGCTCCGTGAGGTTTATACGTTTTTTTTTTATTTTATTTTTTCAATTCGTGTTAGTTATAGCACTTATAACTCAAGAATGGGTGAACAGATTTGGCTGAAAATTGGTAGGGAGGTAGCTTAGAACCAGGAGATAGTACATAGTGGAAGGGGTAGGACGGGGGGTTCACCGGGGGATACCCGTGCGAAGCCAGGGCGAGTTGCTAGTCTATATATTAAAAACAAAGTCGTGTTAGTTACACCACTTATAACTCAACAACGGGTGAACCGATTTGGCTGAAAATTGGTGGGGAGGTAGCTTAGAACTAGGAGATTTACATAGGGGGGAGGGGTAGGAGGGGGGGGTAGGAGGGGGGGAGGAGGGGGGGGGTTCATCTGGGTCTACCCGCGCGAAGCCGGGGCGAGTCGCTAGTTATTTATAAAAACAAATTACCGAAGTAGAACGAACAGACGTGATCTTCCATTGACCTTCACCAAGTTCCCGAATAAATTCTAATTTCAACAAACTTGGAACTTCTGTTACGAGCGTAATTAGTAGAAAGCTAATTAATCTTAGAAACAGGCGCCTTTTATACTTTATAGTTTGTGATTAGGGTGTGTTCACGTGTAAACTGGGTTGTCGTAGACTACTGGCGCGTAAGCCCGGTTCACACTATGATTAGTGCGAGTGCGAGTGACCATAAGCCCGATCACACTATAATTAGTGCGAGTGCGAGTGATCAGTGCAAGTGCGAGTGAATAGTGCGAGTGCGAGTAGTTAGTAGAAAGCTAATTAATCTTAGAAACAGGCGCCTTTTATACTTTATAGTGTGTGATTAGGGTGTGTTCACGTGTAAACTGGGTTGTCGTAGACTACTGGCGCGTAAGCCCGGGTCACACTATGATTAGTGCGAGTGCGAGTGAAAATTAGAGAGGTGAGGTGCTTAGTTCTTCTTCTTTCGTGTCGATGGTTCCCTGAAAAATTATTTTTCACTTCTCTTGCTCAAAAATACCGTCATTGTGGCGTACCAGAGCGAAGAAAAAATAGCATTTCTTCATCCAGGGTTTTTTTTTTTTAATTATTGTCGGACCTGTCAATTGACAATGAGCCTAAAAAACTAAAAAGTCTTTAGTCATAAGTAGAATAATCGTGAATAAAGACGGCGGGCGCGGTGCAATGCCTCATAGGGTGCGTCCTAGGTGGACGTGACCTATGTGATAATGCACTGTTCATAGGTAGAGGGTACCGCTTAACATGAGGTGGGCCATATGCTTTATACGTCATATAACTTTTGAAACTATCATGGTTATGTACATAATTTTCACTAGAAACGGGATATTTACCATGATTTTTGAGTTTTATATGTTCCCGATATTTCGGCACAGTTGCATGCGCCATGATCACGGGAGAACTGACTAAAGTCTTTGCGAGTAGATGTTATTGGCAGATATATCGATCTACCCTCTTTCTCACTCTTTTATAAAATCCCTTTAAATTTTTGGTAAATATCCCGTTTCTAGTGAAAATTTTTATACGTCATTCCAAGTAGTATATAAAAAACTAGACACAGTGTCAGCTGGTCGTTTATTTTTTCACAAAATTTCGTGCAGTATAATTGCACAATAAATGGTAATATCAACAGTTAAGTTTACAGACAAAATCACGATTTTAAACTATAAACTAAGTGCGTGCGTCAGCACTTTCTTATCGCACCCATTCAAATACAATGCAACAGTTTTCGGTGTCCGGCTAGCTTATTACGTATCTTGCAATAGCAATGCGATAGCAAAAATCGCGCGAGAACTGCGCGATCATCGCATCCAAATTGCAAATTCGTATTACGGATCGCTGATACGTAATACGAATTTGCGATTTGGATGCGATAATCGCGCAGTTATTGCTATCGCATTGCTATTGCAAGATATCGTAATAAGCTAGCAGGCGTATCTAACGATTTAAATCTTTGGTTAAAGCACGGCCCGGCCCCGTCCCGGATGAGTGTGGATAGTTCATTATAGTTCGGGATTAGCGACGCGTTTTAATCCTGATAACAGCGCGTCATAAATCAGGCGACACTCGCATCAACGTACACCGCTACGTCGGAACACCCTAATTTACTATCGCATTAGGTAGCCAGCACCGATTATTTTGTACAAAATTCAAGGCTTAAAATTAACGAAGCGGTCATTTTAATTTACAACGAACGTGTAATTAATTCCATTAACTTGTCGATATCTCTATTTATTGAGGTGGAAGATTTAAGGTGGATGCTCACGCTTGCGGCGCGAAATTATTATTTTTTTGGTGTTTTTTGGCCATTACAGCTTATCAACCCTTATTCAGATAGCAAAAGTTGAGTTCGCGGGAACTAGGATACCTAACACACATGTTTTAATTGATAGTATCTCATAAATACAACCAGTTTAGCAACGATACACCTAAACAAAAAAAAAAACACTGTAAAAATGTGTTAGGGGTATCATAGCTAAACTGATGATATTTATGAGATACTATCAATAAAAACATGTGTGTTAAGTCTACTACTTCTCGCGAACTCAACTTTCGCTATCTGAAGAAGTGTTGATGAGAAGTAATGAGCAAAAAACACAAAAAAAAAGAATTTTGCGCCGCAAGCTTGAGCATCCACCATAAGGCGAGACTGGCTAAAAAACAGCGTGTTGTCTCGTGTTTTATTCGAAAATCTGCATCTTAGATGTTAAAAAAAGGCATTTCAATACACTTTTAGTAGTAGTAGAGCTTTTTTGTGAAAGAGTTCGTCCGGGGAAGTACTACCACCATACATATTTCTGCCGCAAAGCATTAGTGCTCGCATTGCTGTGTTCCGGTTTGAAGGGTGAGGGTGCCGGTGAAATTACAGGTACATGAGACTTTTCATCTTTATGTCTCAGGGTGGCGGGCGCAGTACAATGCCACATAGGGTGCGTCCTAGGTGAACGTGTCCTATGTGGTAATGCACTGTTCATAGGCAGAGGTTACCGCTTAACATCAGGAGGGCCATCTGATTAATCCGTCATTCCAAGTAGTATTAAAAAAAAAACATGCTTGCCGATTCAGTCCCGAGCGAAACTTATTGGAGGCGCAACATGCCTAAAGTTCATGAATAGAAGCGCCTTGTTTATAATAGGTACGCATGGATGTTTATCGGTACAATAATTTGCAAATTGAGCTCTATTCAGAAATTCACTCAGCGTTTATCATGAACAAAGAAAGGTTTGAACAGGACTGCAACAGGCCAGGCCACACAGTTAGGCTCAATTTTAAACAATTACTGTTGAGCGAAGGGTAAATGTTTGCGTTCGACTTAGAGCTCTCCGGATCGCCCACACGCGCGCCTGACAGGCATTCATTACATTCACGATGCACACGATGCAACCTTCATGCAGAACTGGCCGCAAAGAAAGAATTTTTTATTTCATATTTGGAATTCCTGATTACAATGAGAGCGACTTCCATATTTGACGCTTGAATGCTCATGCGCGGATTTTGTGACGTGCGTTTTGATTAATACTGTGTTATTTAGAATAATATTGTACAATTTTTGGGGTAATTTTAATCTACATATTTCGCTTGTTGAAGTGAAATGAGATGGAAATACATAATAGTAGATTGTTACACATGGTGCTAGACTTAGAGCTCTCCGGATCGCCCACACGCGCGCCTGACAGGTATGCATTACATTCACAATGCACACGATGCAACCATCATGCAGAACGCCGCAAAGAAATATTTTTTTATTTCATATTTGGAATGCCTGATAACAATGAGAGCGTACCTTCCATATTTGATGCTTGCATGCTCATGCGTGGTCTTTGTGACGTGCGTTTTGATGTATACTGTGTTATTTAGAATAATATTGTACAATTTTTGGGGTAATTTTATTCTACATATTTCATTTGTATCTGTTTGTTGACGTGTAATGAGATATAAATACATAATAGTAGATTGGTATACAGGGTGCTAGACTAAGAGCTCTCCGGATCGCCCACACGCGCGCCTGACAGGTATTCAGAAACTGGCCAAAGAAGAAATTTTTATTTCATATTTGTAATTCCTAATGAGGGGTTTTTACGGACGTTTCAAATCATGCGCTAATAGATGGCGCTGCTAAAAGCGTACATTTCAAAATAAAGTGAAATGTCAACGTCAACAACGTAAATATAAGTACATAGTAATTATGTTAGAACTGGATATATTTTCACAAAATACAAATAAATGTATTTTGTGAAAATATATGACTGAGGTCTGAGTGAGCATTTAGTCACTACGAAGTGAGTTACAGCATTACAGGTACGCGTACACCGCACAGATAATACATTTGTAAATTTTGACGTGTATACTTTTGTCAGCGCTATCTATCGAGCCAAATAGAACTACTTTTTTTTTATTCGAAAATGAAAAGCCCTCATTACAATGAGAGCGTTCCCTCCATATTTGACGCTTGAATGCTCATGCGCGGACTTTGTGACCTGCGTTTTGTAGGATAATATTGTACAATTCTTGGGGTCTTTACAGGTACCTTTGTTTGACCAAGATCTCACCTGTTGGTAAGTGACGATGTGGCCGAAGATGGAGCACAAAGGTCTAGAAGGCACCTATTTACTCTAGACTTGAACAGACCCAGATTATAGTTTTCAGGAAAGACAGACGACGGTAGTGCATTCCACTCCTTAGCAGTTCGCATTATAAAGGTATATAGAACTGAACCGCTTAGTACAAATAGAGGGTATACTAATGAGGTAATGATGGTACCGAGCCGTGCGAAAGGAGATGGTGGGATCAGAGAGTAGTTCCTGTTCGATCCCTTGAGTTTCATCCCTTGTCCCATTCGATCCCTTATACCTATAATTTTGTTCCTATTCGATCTTGTCTCCAAGGGATCAGTTTGAAATAATTATTTTAAGTAGTTTTTTGTTCCTGAAGAAGTTTCGTACAGTCAAGCAACAAATATCTATCTGTATCATTATTAGTGATAGTGAAGTTCCTGGGAGCATTCCTCGAAATTCATTTATCCTATTTCATTTGTACCTCTTTGTTGAAGTGTAATGAGATGGAAATACATAAAAGTACCTTTACCTATTGTGGGACCTTTTATGTTGGCTCAAAATGTTATTAAAAGTAAGTATCAAAAAGACCCGAAACCGTTTATCAAACAAACTTTGAGAAACCTAACCTAACTTAACCTAACATCTACACCTACACACCAGATACCATCAAAATCTGCAACCGGGAAATGAGGAGTATGTCGGCTAGAAGAGGATCGGGAACAACCACAGGGGGCCCATCTCCATTCCTCCCTCTGCCCTAAACCAACTTAACTTAACTTATACCAATAACCAACACATTGAACGCTGGGCACGGATTACGTACTGCAGACAGTCAAGAGCAGCCCTACCGGCTGCCTTACCACAATTGACACGTCGCCTGCTCATCCTTCAAAGAATAGACCTTCGCACCATCGTGGCGACACTCACAGGACACTGTCTCCTGAAAAAACTCCTCTTCCACATCGGAGCCACAGACAGCCCACTGCATAGGGTGTCTGGCCGAAGAAGAATCGGCTGCCCATTGGTCCTGGAATGTGTGGGAGTAGCAGCTCAACGTAAACTAACCCTCAACAACCCGAGGTCACTCCGCCAAGCCTGCGAAGACCCCAGGAAACTACTGTGCTTCTGGACGGAGCACACTAACTACCTAATCAGACAACTCTCACGCATAATGGACCACCCATAGAGTTCGAACGCGGAAAAGGGAGTTCTTCATCATTAAAATGAGGAGTAGGAAATGATTTTGGACCATGTTTTGGTGGAACGTTTAGCTTGAGGCGCGAAATTCCTATTTGATTGTGTTTTTTGCTCATCACAGCTCATCAACACATCTTGAGACAGTAAAACCCTGATTGTGCGGAAACTAGAAGACCTAACACACATTCATTTAAAGTTTTGATTTAAAGTATCTCATAAATATCATTAGTTTACTACGATCCCCCGTAAACAAAAAAACAAACAGTGTAAAAATGTGTTTAGGAGAATCGTAGCTAAACTGAAAATATTTATGAGATACTATCAATTAAAACATGTGTGTCAGTTTTACTAGTTTTAGAAAAACCAGGTGTCACTATCTCAATATGTGTTGATGAGCTGTGATCAGCAAAAAACAGAATAAAATTTGAATTTCGCGCCACAAGCGAAACGTTTTACCTTAAACTCTACGCTCTGAGAGTATTATCAGATAACACACCTCATAAAGTCAAGCTGGATGACAAACATGTACACTAGTGTCCGCGACATCTTACTCAGCGTTATCTCGGGAGACAAATCACATCCAGACTAACGCAAATCATATCTGTCTACAACTAACACTTGGGTAAAATATTAACTCTCGCTAGAGCTTCGTATAATGGTACAGTCATTCCTATTTAAACTAACCAGTAATATACGGTCTTGGTTTTTATGAAACACTGTCACGAAAAGATTCAAGATTCAAGATAGGTATGTATTTATTTAAAGGATAAGCAATAAATAAATATGTTAGCAGGTAAAAAAATAACTAACTACAAAAATATTATTAGGCAACTGCAAAATAATAAGGCAGATCGGCATGCTAAGAGATAAGTATATTTAGTGCAACAAACAGCAAACAGGTGTTTATAGCGCGTAACACTACCAGCCTGTCATCTGACAGTGACAGTGACAGATACCGGACCATGCCGCGTCACCGACGAGCCGGCCCGCTCTGCCGCTACAACTAGCGCCATCTTACGGAAGAGATTTGGCGTCCCGCGCGATACCCGCGACTGATCGATATGAATATCAGTGTCTGTCTAATTTTTAACCCCCGACGAAAAACGAAGGGGTGTTATAAGTTTGACGTGTCTGTGTGTGTGTGAGTCTGTCTGTCCCATAGTAGCTCACGTACATATGAACCGATTTAGTTTTTTGTTTGTTTGAAATGTGAATACCTATGTCGAGATTGTTCTTAGCTTTGTTTGATCAAAATCGGTTCAGCCATTTCATTGCTTTTGTAACGATTGATTACTTTATTATACGCTTAGTTTCTGACTTAGGTACCTACAACTAAAACTAGTTAAACTAATTAATTTTAATTAATTACTAAGATTAGTTACCTACATTCATCAAGATGGAAATACCTAGAAGTATATGATAGCAGACAAATTAGCTAAAGTTTAGGTACAATAAGTGGACATTATTCTACCAAATATTCATCAACAGTAGGTATAGCAACACTTTTGGTTATGAAATGTTTTTAGCTTTCCGGTAAACAACAAATAATAAATAATAATTAATAATAAATAACGCTGGACAAGTTCACACAACATTATCTAGCCCCAAGCTAAGCCAGAGCTTGTGTTATGGGTACTACATAACTGATATACTTAACATAATACAATACATAGATAGATATTTTTTATTATAAATAGAAAACACCCAGAACACCCTGAACAAATATCTGCAGAACGCACAAATATTTGTTCCGAGGCGGGAATCGAACCCGCAACCTCCTGCGTCGCAGGCGAACCATCGCCAGCCGCGCCACAGAGGTCGTCAAATGGATGCAAATGGATGTGTAAGGTATCAATTATAGGTAGGTATTGGTAGAGTATGATTTAGGTATTGGTAGAGTATGATTTCAACGGCCCAATGGCTTCAACCAAGGGTGTTCTCGTTATAAAAGGACTTAAAGAGGGGACTCGTCTAATACAGGTTCCCAACCCAAGTAAACCGTAGTCTTGCAAGGAAAAAAAAGTAATTTTAAAGTTTTGTATTTTGTATTTTTTTAACTATAGGTACTTGTAATATAGGTACAAGCGGTCCGCTCGCGACTTCGTTCGCGTATTCTCGATGACCCCACCGCAGCGCTACGTACCAGCTCCAATTGTGAAACAAAACTAACTCAAACACACACAAAAAAACGATTGTATCAGGATATACGATTACCATGGTACCACAATACCTAGACCCGGAACAAATACTTGCAGATCATGTTAACATTTGTCTCGCAGTAGGAATCGAACCAGCACCTTTTGCGTCTCAGCTACTCGCCCGCACCATGGAGGTCGTCATAAGCCTCTTAGAATATAGAATAAACCAGAACCCGTGTCACGCGTAAAATCTATCACCACGCAAACTAGTCTCAATGAGAATAGTTTCACCCAGTCTGTGGTCGGCCGTGCTGCTAGTCGTGTCGAACTCAAATGTTTTTCTGGTGAACATGCCGACGTGTGTCGTTCCCCACATGTAAAAATCTGCTATGCGTAAATAAAGATATAATCACATTTCGTCCTTCACATTTCATACGTAAGTATTTAATCACATTTCGTCCTTCACATTTCATACGTAAGTATTACATTTAAATATTTTTGGTATAATGAATTTTGTTTACCATTCATTCTTTGCAAAACAGTCAAACGTCCATTTTGTCATTGTTGCCAATATCACCAAAATATTACGTGTGTCATACCGCCTACTCGTGTCTAAATGATGGTCTAGTCTAAAAGTGTTTTTATATGTATGTTAGTTTTTAAGGTATTTATGTTGCTATGGGCTTATTGTTAAGGTTTTCGTACATTTTCCAATAAGCCTGAAATAAATATATTTGATTTGATTTGATTTGATTACCCCTATGCTGGTAAGAAGTATGATAGGCGCGGGGAAGCATTGTGTTTTGGCGACACAGCGCCCCGTACTAATAGCATCGTACGCACCTTCTGGTTTATTCTATATACTAAGTATGATAGGCGCGGGGGAGGCATTGTGTTTTGGCGACACAGCGCCTCGTACTAATAGCATCGTACGCACCTTCTGGTTTATTCTATATACTAAGTATGATAGGCGCGGGGGAGGCATTGTGTTTTGGCGACACAGCGCCTCGTACTAATAGCATCGTACGCACCTTCTGGTTTATTCTATATACTAAGTATGATAGGCGCGGGGGAAGCATTGTGTTTTGGCGACACAGCGCCCCGTACTAATAGCATCGTACGCACCTTCTGGTTTATTCTATATACTAAGTATGATAGGCGCGGGGGAGGCATTGTGTTTTGGCGACACAGCGCCTCGTACTAATAGCATCGTACGCACCTTCTGGTTTATTCTATATACTAAGTATGATAGGCGCGGGGGAGGCATTGTGTTTTGGCGACACAGCGCCCCGTACTAATAGCATCGTACGCACCTTCTGGTTTATTCTATATACTAAGTATGATAGGCGCGGGGGAGGCATTGTGTTTTGGCGACACAGCGCCTCGTATTAATAGCATCGTACGCACCTTCTGGTTTATTCTATATACTAAGTATGATAGGCGCGGGGGAGGCATTGTGTTTCGGCGACACAGCGCCCCGTACTAATAGCATCGTACGCACCTTCTGGTTTATTCTATATTCTAAGCAACAGCCTATGGTTAATGACGGCGACTGTCCAAGACTAATGTTTAACATGTTCGTTTACAACGCCCACAGTCAAGTATCGTTGATCAATCTTTGACTTGTTGACAAATTATAACACTGTTATAATTTTACGCTACAGAAACTGCGTTGATACTAATTTGAATTGACAGGACCTCGGATAGATAAAAACAGGATTGGTAAAAAAAAAAGGTACAAAGTTTCAAGTTTGTAAATTCTAGAAATACGTACTTTTCACTAGAAACGGGATATACCTACCATGATTTTTGAGTTTTAAATTATTGTTCCTGATATTTCGGCACGGTTGCACAATTAAAACTCAAAAATCATGGTAAATATCCTGTTTCTAGTGAAAAGTATGTACCTACATAACCATGATAGTTTCAAAAGTTATATCTAGAAATACGATTTTTCAAACAATGGTTTTCACCTCTTTTCACCCCCATAAAAGTTGAATTTACAAAAATCCCTTTTTAATGTGTGGTTTTGCTACAAAAGGAACCTACGCTCCAAGTTTTAGCTTTGTAGGTCTCGCGGTTTCGGCTCGGCGATGATGAATCAATTAGTCTATCAGTCAGTCAGGTTAAGCTCTTATTAGGTATAGACTTCAAATGGAATAAGTAACTAGATACACAAATTAACTAAGTTTTTAACTAGAGCTTTTTTGTGAAAGAGTTCGTCCGGGGAAGTACTACCACCATACCCATTTCTGCCGCAGTAGTGCTCGCATTACTGTGTTCCAGTTTGAAGGGTATGGGTGCCGTTGAAATAACAGGCACATGAGACTTTCCATCATTATGTCTCAGGGTGGCGAACGCAATGCAATGCCACATAGGGCGCGTACTTGGTGGCCGTGACCTATGAGATAATGCACTTTTCATAGGCAGAGGGTACTGATTTACATGAGGTGGGCCCATCTGCTTGTTCTGTCATCTAAAGTTGTATAAAAAAAAAACTCTAAATACTCAATAGTGTGGCCGACATAGCAAACCTTACAAACTTTTAAATAATGGTTCCAAAAGGTGATTCCCAGTTTAATCAGTATAAGAAGGGTGCGTGTAATCCCGTTAAAAGAATTAACAAGATTATTTCTAGAAAGGTATTCCGATTCGCCCGAAACACGTGGCTCGAAATGAGCCAAGAAGATTAACATTCTTCCAACCCTAAGCGACAAAAGGTGGTGTAGGGGAGTGACTTAGAATATAGAATAAACCAGAAGGTGCGTACTGCTATGTGGAATTTTGGGAATCCGTTTAAAAAAATGAAAGTAAATTCTAGACTAAATCTTATATTGTTTTTTACACTATAAGAGGTGTATTTTATGCTTTAGTACTTACCTATTTATGTATCTTAAAAATTAAGTTAGTTAATAGTGCGAGTCTTGCGAATGTGAGTAACCATCACAAACCTACCTCGATTTACGCGGTTACAAGAAAAAAATGAACTATGTAATGAACCTTTTTTTATTAAAAAACGTATCTACCTATATATTTGAAAAAAAAAAAAAAAAAAAAAAACTAGGACGCCTTTGACCTCTTCCGAAGGCAGACCAGGTCTAAGATCTACTCCCAGCTAAAAAACGAAATCGGTTCATCCGTTTGGAAGCTACGATGCCACAGACAAACACACACACACACACACACTTTTGCAGTTTTTTTGTGTGGGAACGACACACAACGGCATATTCACAAGAAATCTTTCGAGTTCGACACAGCCGAGACTGGGTGAAAATATTCTGATTGAGATTAGTTTGCGTGGTGACAGTTTTTACGCGTGAGACCGGTTCTGGTTTATTCTATATTCTAAGAAGAGTGAACGATACTTTTGTAATTCGATACACATTTTTGATTTATTGAAATAACTCTAACAACTCTCCTGGTGTTATATAAATCGAGTTTGGGGGAGATAAAACCTTCGCTTGAAAAGCTCGTCTTACAAACAATAAATCATGACGTCATCCGGTAGAAAAACGATATTTAGGTGTTAAATTGTAGCCGAGATAAGGAGTAAACTTAATATAGGGGCGTGATAACAAACTAAGACGTTATTTGAATACAAGTATCAACAAAGATGCTCTAATGGGGACTTCCGATGCCAAGCAGGTGCGGAATAGATAATCCTGCATCATTTTTTGTACGAAGTCTTTTTTTTTCGGATCAACCAGATGGCCCACCTGATGTTAAGTGGTAACTTCTGCCTATGAACAGTGCATTCTCACATAGGTCACGTCTACCTAGGAAGCGCCCTATGTGGTATTGCACTGCGGCCGCCACCCTGAGACATAAAGATGAAAAGTCTCATGTGCCTGTAATTTCACCGGCACCCTTACCCTTCAAACCGGAACACAGCAATGCAAGCACTACTGCTTTGCGGCAGAAATAGGCATGGTGGTAGTACTTCCCCGGACGAACTCTTTCACAAAAAAGCTCTAGGTACTACTATACTACAAGTCTTTTGTACATACCCTAGCCTAGGCCTTACTATGGAATGGCATTCGCACTGACATAGTTCTCAGAATTACCTAAGTAAGTTGAATTAATAAAGTTTCCCAGTATATAAATCTTTTTTCCGTATTTTTTTCCAGGTATGGTGTTTCCGGCCTAATTAGTTATTTTATTATATTCCCGTTGTCTTTAACGTGGACAAGCTCAACGTGGACAACGGGAATAAAACTAATAAAAGACCCCTCCGTCTCCTCCCGTGGATATCGTAAAAGCCGTCTAAGGGATTAACCGGACTTGTTGATAAGATTCGTTGGTATAAGATTTGTCCTGGCTGCTAGCTTATTATGGAATGTGTTATTACTAGAAGAAAGCGTTCCAGTCGCAATGGCGGCGATGAGCTCACCACTTGTCCCGTCTATACTCCACGATGGGGCAAGCCACTGTGAAAAGCGGCCCATTGAGGCTCTGCCTGAGTAGGCATTGCCAATGGGCAATGGCAGAATTTCTAAAATCTGCTAAAAACAAACAACACAAAAAAAGGTTAAGTATGAACAGGTAAACTCCCTTTCGCCATTGTTATCAACCGCCCGAAAAAGCTTAATTTTAAAGCAGCAATGATATTTTTAACCCCCGACGCAAAAACGACGGGGTGTTATAAGTTTGACGTGTCTGTGTGTGTGTGTGTCTGTCCGTCGCCTCGTAGCTCCCGAACGGATGAAGCGATTTCGATTTTTGTTTTTGTTTGAAAGGTGAATTATTCGGGAGTTTTCTTAGCTATGTTTGATCAAAATCGGTTCAGCTTTTCCATTGCGTCGAGGTTTTTTTAAATTTTTACAAAATTAATTACTTGTGTACATTGATACTAATTTGTGTAGGGTTATGTCCATTGTTCACCCAAATCCATTGGCACAGACTACCGAAATCCAACAACACAAAAGATTAAGTATGAACAGGTAAGCTCCCGTTCGCCATTGTTATATCAACCGCCCGGAAAAGCTTAATTTTAAAGCAGCAATGCTATTTTTAATTGATAATTTGCCACATTTTTTTGCATTTTGATTAGCCATCCCGAATGTAGGACGGCGCCTGGACGGCAACGCGTGCTCCCACATAATTAGTGGAGACC
Source organism: Operophtera brumata (assembly GCA_932527175.1). NCBI lineage: Eukaryota > Metazoa > Arthropoda > Insecta > Lepidoptera > Geometridae > Operophtera > Operophtera brumata. The sequence goes on along the minus strand of OW052227.1, from coordinate 2,311,522 downwards.
GAGAGAACATCAACAAGGATGTGAAGACGCTTTCCGAATTAAACGGAAACTCCGATCCGAATTGACTATGTTCCGATTATGAACTGGCAATTATTATTTTTTACAACTTGGTATGTCGTGTCAAGCAGTTGGCCCACTTTATGTTAAGTGGTACCCTCTGCCTATGAACAGTGTATTTTCACATAGGTCACGTCCGCCTAGGACGCGCCCTATGTGGCATTGCACTGCGCCCGCCACCCTGAGATATAAAGATAAACAGTCAAAAAATCAGTGGTAAAAATCAGCTTCCAACTGTGATTAGCTAACAGAGAAAACACAAAGAAGCCGATTTCTTCTTACAAACTCTTCATCGGAAACTTCAGACTTGGTTTAGTGCGCGTCATGTAAAAAAACGCTGGCGGTCAAGCTTCTTCAGGCGTTCCAGCGTTCTTTTTACAGGACGCGTACTATAATTGTACATTATTTGTAGTAAACTAGGTAGGCACTCATTCAATGCATAGGTATACATCTCTTAAATAAGTAGAAAAGTAAGTAATCTCTTAAAAAGAACGCTGGAACGCCTGAAGAAGCTTGACGGCCAGCGTTCTTTTTACATTCTTTTTACACCTGGGTTTAAGTGAATTTACCATGTGTGTTAAAGGTTAACAATTAGATGTAAATATCAGCTTCATGATCTGACTCAGATACAACAAGTAGATTTCGTCTTACAAACTCTTCATCGGAAACATCAGGGCAGTAGAGTTAGTTCTCTTGGTTTTAAATCAACTAACCATGTGTGTTAAATTTTGGTAATCACTGGAAAAAATCAAGTTCTAACCCTCGTGATCTGACTCTTATAAAACAAGTCGATTTTGTCTTACAAATACTTTATCGTATTTTAATTCAGCCTCGACAACGCAAGGGAGCTCATCCACACATCATCGACACGTGGGTGTTTCATACTGCTCGCTTTACGAGATCTTTCCTCCCCCATACGTGCAAGTTGTGGAATGGGCTCCCTCCTGAGGTGTTTCCGCTAAACTACAACATGAGCCGCTTTAAAAAAAATGTAAAAAGAGTCCTTCAGGGCAGGCAACGCATTGGCAATACCCCTGGTGTTGCAGATGTCAATAGGCAACGGTAACCGCTTACCATCAGGCGGGCAGTAAGCCAGTTTGTCAAGCCATTACATAAAAAAAAAACCTACCGTGTGGGATAATCAAACCAAATTCATTTATTTCGAGCAAAACTCATAAAGGAAGGTAGCAGCGCTCATTGCCAGCACGGTGTTGGAGCTGGCCCGCAACCTGCGCACCAGGGACGTGGAGCGCTTACGCATGGTGGCGTGGAAACAGTCGACCCGCGCCGCAAACATCCCTGATGCGCTGCAGTAGCGTAGCCCTAACACACGCCCTGAATGCGTTGTTGTACTGGACGCGGATGGCGCCGTACCTTGGGAGCGTATACTTCGCCCACAAGCTGCACGTATATGGCGCGCGCACACCTAACGAGTACAGTGGCGAGTCAGTGTCCAGAATCCCAATCTGTTTACTAGGCCGAGTACCCGCTGTTCGCCACTCGCCACTGTACTCGTTAGGTGTAATCAATGCTTTACAGAGAGGTACAGTATGCTCGAAACAATGTTAACTTCACGCCCTCTGAGCTTCGTGCAAACCTCCGGGCAACCATATTCACCCGCACCGACAGTGCCCTCCGCTCCCGTTCGATGTCGTCATTGTCTTTGAGGTTGGTATTGACTACGTCACCCAAGTTATAATGGTGGGCAATTAGTGGTCAAAATCTGTCATCGAATCTCATCTGACTCAGATAAACCAACCGGCCAGTTTCGTCTCCTAGTGCAGCTCCGATAAAAGTCCCCATCTCTAGCACCAAGACCCGTATCGTTCCGCCCGTACCTACTTTGCATATTTTGTTTAGGCAAACACGGCCACTGTTTGACTGTTAAAATCAAGGATCTCGTTTCCGAACTTTGAGGGACAACAAACAAAGCCATAGGTCATCGGTACCTGCTGGGTGTAACATTTGTGTTGTTTTAATTTGCCTACAAAAGATAGAATATCTACCTACCAACTTGATTTTTATGAGAACTGTGTACTTTCTTTTCTTTTTAGGGTTCCGTAAAAAAATTACGGAACCCTTATGGATTCGTCATGTCTGTCTGTCTGTCCGAGTATGTCACAGCCACTTTTTTCCGAAACTATAAGAGCTATACTGTTAAAACTTGGTACGTAGATGTATTCTGTGAACCGCATTAAGATTTTTACACAAAAATAAAAAAAAAAAACAATTATTTTTGGGTTTCCCCATACTTAGAACTGACTCAAAAAATTTTTTTTCATCAAACCTATACGTGTGGGATATCTATGGATAGGTCTTAAAAAATGATGTTGAGGTTTCTAATATAATTTTTTTCTATACTGAATAGTTTGCGCGAGAGACACTGTAACATTACAAAATTATTATAAAAACTTCTAGAAGCTTCCATACTCACACAAGTAGGTTGTTGACAAAAAACTAACGGACAACCCACACAGACATCAGCCATCAGTTACATCTCACGCACACATAGGAACTATTTACGCTAGATGCACCTATAAATAGACATGCGCCCTACGCACAGGCCATTCCACACTTAGACGGAGCAATCAATAATATCTCTATACTTCCACTACGCCCAATTTTGGTGAGTTTGTTTAAATATACTACACTCTAACTAGCACTGTTTAATCTACTGTTTAATCTACTGTTTAATCTACTGTTTAATCTACTGTTTAATCTACTGTTTAATCTACTGTTTAATCTATTGTTTAATCTGATGTACTTCTTATCTTTCTTAATGTTGTAAAATCTAGCATCATCGTTCATTTAGGGACGTCTGCGTTCGTCTTAACTGCACTCTAAGACACCTATGTCTGTCCTTCTGACTAACTAGTTCTTAATCTCTGTTGTAAACCCTACGGTGTAATAAGGTTGAAAGCCACGTACTGCCTACCCCTGCGAGCCACGTCTGCGGCACCTAGAGGCGACTTTCAACCAAGTTACACCAGGGGGAAGAATCAAGCCTGTCACTACAACTACGTGATCTTTACAGGGTCCAACTCTACGGGTCGAACCTTACGGTTGGTGGCTTCACAGCCACCAACCGGACTCACCAGCTACCTGCTGTCTACCAGCTGTCTCCAGCCCTACCTGCTGCTACCAGCCTGCCACGAGCCACCTCGCAGACAAGGGGCGCGCTCTTCACCATGACGCCTAGACCACGTGCTTCCGATCTACAGCTCACAGGACAGTACCGTGGAGAGTCCACACCTGTTCTTGGGTTCCGTACTACGCGTGTCCAAGTGTTCTTTTCTACAAGCGTGACCTTTTGAGACCTATTCTACTGCTGAGATTGAGACCCTTGATCATACCCCGGCCCATAGCCGTCTGGCCTTCTGCCTGCTACTCTGGCCCTCTGCCTGCACTTCTGCCTTCAGCATAACACTAAAGACTCTAAGTTTAACAATCCATTCAGTGACCTTATTGTTAGCATTTTAAGTTTAATATATGTATAAAAATGTCCTAATCGTTTTTCTACCTACTCCTAGCTCTTCTATCAGGTAGGATAGGAACCTAAAACCTAGTCTACCTACCTGTCCACGGCTGCACCGTGACAGTGGCGCCCAACTCTCTTTAAAACTCTCTTTCCAACTCTCTTTACAATTCTCTCTTTACTACCATAAGAGATATATTCACTATACCTATTCCGGCCCATATCAACATGATAATGGTGCCCTATTCATTCTCAATCTCAGTCTCAAACTTGTGTCTCATTACTATTTTTGTCATTTACAAACGCTTGGTAAAAACTCGGAACAACCTACCTACAAGAACAGAGGTGTAAGCTCGCCTTTATTGCATCGTGGCGGTATCATAATAATAGCTACTAGAAATTATTATTGTACCAAAGCTAATAATCTATTGTCTAATCGTGTATACTACTATCTATTGTCTAATTGTGTATAATTCTTTACAGCTATATCTATCTGTGTATACCTATCTGTGTATTACTGTGTAATTCTAGCCATTTCTGTGTACCTACCTACATTATTGCGTAAACAGTGCTAGTTCGTCGTAACAATGGAAATTAAATATCTAAAATGTCAAATCTCACTCAAACGTTCATCTATCGTCTACAAACTAGTAGATATGAACGGAAACTATCATAAAGGATATTAAACTCATTCACTATAAAGAATAATATTTGCCTACTTATCTACCTAACTAACAATCTATATATCTATGTATCTATCATGCAATTTCATTGATTCACTAAGCTTGACTTACAACTGACCTTGACACTAGAATGTTGGAAATAGTAAACAACACTAGAACAATCTACCTACTTATAGAATACTAATACTATCAACGCGTGTGCGTGTGTGTGTGACTTAACTGACCTTAAATACTTCTTTTACATACTTATAATAAACATGATAACTTAAAATCTAAATCGTACCTACTTACGAGTTCCCTAAAAACTAAACTAAACTAAACGTAAACTTAAAGGTTAACTTAAAATCTATAATATTCCTTTTACTAAAACTAAACTTGAAACTAGAAACGTAAAATCTACATCGTAGCTACCTACGCATACACTAAAATCTTAAAATCATAACTAAACTAAACGTAACTTTAATCTACACTAATCGTAATTCGTAATCTATACAAATACTTTTACCTAAACTAGCTATAAAACTGTAAACTACTTTGAACGTACCTACCAACGAATCATCTAGAAACTAAACTACCTACTATCTACTTGATAAAACTAATCCTACGTGTGAGTGTGGGTTGACTTAAGACTTATTACCTATAACCTAGTTAACTTTGAACTAGAAAATAACTTTACCTACATTCTAAAGACTAAACTATAACCAAATAAAACTATACTACCTACTTAATAAATGCTTATTCAATCTATGTGCGAGGCGGTCTTGAGTATGTTATTCATAAAAACTACAGTTATTTCCAACGCAAAAGAGGTCAACAAACCTAAAATGTTGCGAAATATACTTTCTTGCCGAGACCCTACATCTCTGGCGGGATATCTGCATTTTTCTCCCAAGGGACTAAACCTTCGGTGGAACAAACGGAGCGGGTCGTGACTCCGATATAAAAAAAAAGCCATCACTAAATGCTAGCTTACTATTGCCTATAGTAATCTATTTTATAACATACTCATTTCAGACCTCACGCAAGAATTAAATCTAAGAAAAACAACTAACTAGCTAACTAACTATGTATCTATATCTATATTAAGTATGTATGAGTATCTATATCTAAAATCTATAATTCTGAAAGCTCATTAAAAACCAGCAAACTATGTTACTACTATATAAATACTAATAATCTATAAACCTACAAAACTGCTATAAAACTAGCTACTAGAAAAACAAAATACAATATGTTGATGGCTACAACATCACATTACGTCACAGGCATCTTCACTGTTGACCGGTAGAATCTTCCAGAAAACTACCTACTATAAACTGTTTGTCAAAACAACACGCTGTCTACATACCTACCTACCAACATTCCTTGGCTAAAAGTCTCTGAAATGAATTTCTTATCTAACCTAAACGATCAAATGACCAATGAACCTACCTACTTACATTTGCAAAAGTAGCTATTCGCTAAATTATAAATGATTTAGTCAGATCATTTACTATTGCCTAATTCTAAAACCTAAGCGAATAGAAATAATATGTTAGAAAAACTCGCTAAAGAATAAAGCCTTACCTACACTAAACTTTTACTAAGTACAACACTTTAATCTACGTATTTTATATACCTAATCAATTATGTATAATACCTTTTATCTAACTTATGTAAAACATATAAGGACACCTAGTCCCCTAAAAATTGCAAAGGAGGTCATAAAATATAATTAAATACCTTGCTGTACTATCAAACACTTATTTATCGTTGAGGTACTTAAAAATACAATACTTACTAAAGACCTCAACTACTTTATCAAATAACGGTAAATTCTCACTCAGGTATATCTTATTAAATACTATCCTAAAATAAAACATTATCAGAGTTTGATTAAGCCATAATTCTTAACATCTTTCCTATTCATTACAAACACATTCAAATAGGTACTTGAGCGAACATTACAGTCACTCATGACACTCAGTCACTCTGACCTACTTACCTTATTTTCTGTCAGGAATGCATAGTTCGTAAACAACTCACGCGTGTCTTATTTAACAGAAACAAAATTGTTACAATATTAATTAAAATATTTATGAGAAATCAAACTTAAACAAATTAATTAATGCTATTTATTTAAATCTTTAATCATTACTTAAAATCACAAATTATTATCTACCTATTCATCTACATTCAAACCCTATTAGTACTAATACAAACAGATAACTAAAATATTCCTGCCTACCCCTATGATATCTTGTTACAGTGAAAAAATCAACAGCTCAGGTGCTTACTAGAAAGCATACGCATACCTACTAAAAAATACTATTACTGCCATCTATGATTTCCAACAGGAAACTAAAGACATTAATACTAAACCTTCCCAACAGATGGCGGTTAAACAATATTGCTATGGCCCTCTATATTAGTAATAATGAACTAGAGATAACTTAGAAACTTTCTCAACAGATGTCACCATAAGTTCAGTACAAAAAAAAAATAACTTTGTAAAAATATTTTTTTAATCCCATTGATAAAAATAATAAACATAAACAATTAGGATAAATTCAATAAATAATATGAAGACAAGTAAACACAAAATAAAATAAACTTGACTTAATAATAGAAAACACTTACCTATTTAAGAACTTGCATTTACTTAATACTTTTATTTTTTTTGGATGACTTTAAACTTCCTTAATTTTTTTTTTCTCGATTAGCCTTTAAACTGAAACTCCAACACATAGAGCGACATACAGTATCATAAACAACAGTCACTATTACAAAAACTCACTCACTTACTCAATCACAAAAAAATTTTTATAGAGCTTACACTACATTTTTTTTTATAGAGCAAACACTTATAATTTTTAGTAACATAGATCTTACACTTAAATATTTTTTTTTACATAGAGCAGACACTATAAAAATTTTTTTTTCCTTTTCACTTCTCATAGAGACATAGAGTCAACACTTACAAAAAAAAAATTTTTTTTTCCACTTCATCTACAAATAGAAACATAGAATCAACTCTTAATTTATCTTATACTCATACAACTTTAACTACAAATAGAACTATAGAGTTAACACTAAATATTTTCTTATCATAACTGTAATATTTAATAATTAACTTTAACTAATAATTACTTAAACTAAACCTATTAGAACACTCTAAGAAGCAATATGAGCGGTGAAAACTCATTTAAAAATAAGCCTCTAACAACAGAGCGGATTGCTTCAAAACTCTTTAAACAAGCCAATTCTGACTAGGATGCGGATTATGGCAAACATCTAAAATAAGCCTAAAATGCCAGCTTCTCTAAATTAATACTAATCTACACTTAACAACTTAAACTTAAACAACTCTACAATGATAGAGACACTTAGAATTTATATTAGAACATTAACTTACATACAGACTAGTACTAAATAACACTTGCCCTTCTAAATGATAAAGCCTCTACTACACTAACAACTAAAACTCTTGTTGATATGAGTATATTTACACATCAAAGTAAATATATTCTAGTTGTAGCTTCTTAAGCCTTCTATGACTTGAGGCTAATGCGGGATGAATAAAAGATTGAAGTATGAAAGACAGTATGAATGTAGAGTCATCAAGAGATAGGTTGCAGTTCTAGCGGGTTTTATCAGGAAAAACCCTTTCTCTGGGAGGGGCGATACTGTAACATTACAAAATTATTATAAAAACTTCTAGAAGCTTCCATACTCACACAAGTAGGTTGTTGACAAAAAACTAACGGACAACCCACACAGACATCAGCCATCAGTTACATCTCACGCACACATAGGAACTATTTACGCTAGATGCACCTATAAATAGACATGCGCCCTACGCACAGGCCATTCCACACTTAGACGGAGCAATCAATAATATCTCTATACTTCCACTACGCCCAATTTTGGTGAGTTTGTTTAAATATACTACACTCTAACTAGCACTGTTTAATCTACTGTTTAATCTACTGTTTAATCTACTGTTTAATCTACTGTTTAATCTATTGTTTAATCTGATGTACTTCTTATCTTTCTTAATGTTGTAAAATCTAGCATCATCGTTCATTTAGGGACGTCTGCGTTCGTCTTAACTGCACTCTAAGACACCTATGTCTGTCCTTCTGACTAACTAGTTCTTAATCTCTGTTGTAAACCCTACGGTGTAATAAGGTTGAAAGCCACGTACTGCCTACCCCTGCGAGCCACGTCTGCGGCACCTAGAGGCGACTTTCAACCAAGTTACACCAGGGGGAAGAATCAAGCCTGTCACTACAACTACGTGATCTTTACAGGGTCCAACTCTACGGGTCGAACCTTACGGTTGGTGGCTTCACAGCCACCAACCGGACTCACCAGCTACCTGCTGTCTACCAGCTGTCTCCAGCCCTACCTGCTGCTACCAGCCTGCCACGAGCCACCTCGCAGACAAGGGGCGCGCTCTTCACCATGACGCCTAGACCACGTGCTTCCGATCTACAGCTCACAGGACAGTACCGTGGAGAGTCCACACCTGTTCTTGGGTTCCGTACTACGCGTGTCCAAGTGTTCTTTTCTACAAGCGTGACCTTTTGAGACCTATTCTACTGCTGAGATTGAGACCCTTGATCATACCCCGGCCCATAGCCGTCTGGCCTTCTGCCTGCTACTCTGGCCCTCTGCCTGCACTTCTGCCTTCAGCATAACACTAAAGACTCTAAGTTTAACAATCCATTCAGTGACCTTATTGTTAGCATTTTAAGTTTAATATATGTATAAAAATGTCCTAATCGTTTTTCTACCTACTCCTAGCTCTTCTATCAGGTAGGATAGGAACCTAAAACCTAGTCTACCTACCTGTCCACGGCTGCACCGTGACAACACTTCCAAAGTGGTAAAAAGTTTATCCCCCCCCCCCCCCCATAACTTCTGAAATAAGAGAATGATAAAACTAATAAAAAATATAATGTTCATTACCATGTAAACTTTCACTCAAAATTGGTTTGAACGAGATCTAGTTAGTAGTTTTTTTTGAATACGTCATTAATCGTAATCCATCCAAGAACTTTTATATTATGTTACTTGCTGCTACGGAACCCTACATGGGCGAGTCCGACACGCACTTGGCCACTTTTTTAAAACTATTATAGGCCCTCTTTTGAGCGCGCTCTCACCTGTTTGTAAGTGACGATGCGGCTGACGTTGGAGCACCAAGGTCTAATATATAGAAGGCATCTATTCACAGAGACACATATTATAGTTTTCAGGAAAGACAGACGACGGCAACTTGTTCCATTCCTTAGCTGTTCGCATTACAAAGGTGGAACCGAAACGCTTAGTGCGAATTGCGTGTATACTGATGAGGTAAGGATGGTACTGAGCCGTGCGCCTACTTGTCGTATAATGAAAAGGAGATGGTGGGATCAGATCATGTAGCTCCTGGGCACATTCCCCGAAATGTGGTTCTTTAAAATTGTGAATTTTATCATAAAATTAACCTTGCTATTCAGCAGTGAATAAAACATTTTGAAACCTGAAAATGTCTAATAATTTACAACAAAGCTTTTATTTTTAAATTCAAGAAGTGAACCCTCGATTGCCTTTCTGTGTGAAATGAGTTAATTTAGACGCGATTAATCCAAGGATCTTACTCCAGCTTTAGAATTTTAAATTTCATTTAGGGAATTATGAAAATATTTTGTAAGAATCGTCACCCACTTTTAACGGTCTGCAGTTATTTTGCGGCGTGTCACGACGGATGAAATGGTGGAGCAAAAACGTTATTTCAGGTAAGCGTTGGCAAAAAATGCCTAGTATTTGGTTTTGAGGACAACAAAGAGCCCTTTGAAAGGATTTTCATTCCGAAATAAAGAAATTGTAAGTGGATTAGGTTGATTCTTGTCGAGATTAGAAGCGAAGTATTGGGTAATCTTGCCTTTTCATTGCTACACGTGGACGCCTTTGATGGACGCTGTGGTTACTCAGGGGATTTACGTGTTACATGCGAACATGACAGAACCCGTGAAATTCGTAAAGGTTTTGCAAACATGCTTGTGTTTCATATTTTTAACGGTAAGCTTAGTCAAAGGACAAGACATGTTGATGTGCTAAATTTTAGATTAACATTTTACAAGTTCATTTCATGTTCCTACTTCCAATTTTAATTATAATTAAACGACTGCTTGGAAAAATCGGCGTTTGTATGTATCTATGTATGTTTGTCCAATGAAAAGTTCTGTACTGTTAATCCGATATTTATGAAATTTGGTAGGTGGGTGGATAGTATTGCGTTAAATTTGTATGCAAGGTTACGATCTATAAAAAAAGTCAGTCAGTATGATCAAGTGGGGTGTCATATGAAAGCCCTTTGCTTGGACATTGTAAGCAGGTAGGTTGTTGTTGGTTTCTGGGTAGGTAGGTATTATATAAATAATTTCTGAGTACAATAATTTTTTTTTTGTTTTTTTATTTTTTTATTATACTTCTTGTATGACGGACCTAGCTGATGGCCCACCTGATGTTAAGCGGTAACCTCTGCCTATGAACAGTGCATTACCTCATAGGTCACGTCCACCTAGGACGCGCCCTAGGTGGCATTGCACTGCGCCCGCCATCCTGAGACATAAAGATGAATAGTCTCATGTGCCTGTAATTTCACCGGCACCCTTACCCTTCAAACCAGAACACAGCAATGCGAGCACTACTGCTTTGCGGCAGAAATAGGTATGGTAGTAGTACTTCCACGGACGAACTCTTTCACAAAAAAGCTCTACTACTACTAAAACATACATACTCGAATGAGTTCATACTCGACATGTATGAATTTTATTCTAATTTTTTATTTCTTATTTTTTATTGTTCACATGTTTGATTATCTTTAGGAAGTAGGAAACTGCGTAGTTTGTTATTTTTTTTTAATTAGTGCATGCTCTTAATTATAAACTTGCCGATCTGTTTGTATAAATTGGCCAATCCGACTTACATGTCTAATGTTTGTACGCTGAAAAGCAGAATCTAGCGATCTTACCTAACAACCTAACATCTAATGCATTTTGTATTGTACCTAGATTCATATGCAATAAATGTTTTTTTTTTTTTTTTTTGCATAATTATTTTTTGTGATATTAGTGAAAATAGAAAATGTATAAAACATAACCTCTAGGATACTTCCACAGCAATCCCGCAATGCTATTTAAAGAACGATTCTGCATTTTAAATATTCGAAAACTAGAAGGCTTTTGAAAATGAATCCCTAATATTGTTTTCACTTCATCAATCGTACCCCAAATCGAAAAAGAAAATAAGGGTAGCGAGCCGTACTTCGATCAATAAGGTTTATTAAAATCACATAACAAATGTTAGCAATTTTTCTCTGCTTTCATTAGTAGTCGCAGTAACTAGGCCCTACAGAAGCTTACCCCGAAGCCCTTAACCCCAGGCGTGATATGTCTAATGCGCAGTGATTTATACACTTACTTTTTCAAAAGAGGGTAGATAACACCCATGTTTACTGTGAGGAATGAGTAGGGATTGCAATCCCGTCCAGCGGATCCGGTAATCCAGTGGATCCGGCATTATTTGGGAACCTACCGGATCCGGAAATATTTACAGGAACCGTTAAATATTAAAAACTAGCGACTCGACCCGGCTTCGCACGGGTAGGTTCAGGGCTAAAAACAGCCCTCCCCTCCTATCCCCCCCTGGTTGTCTATGTCACTAAGCGTGAATGTAGTTTTCCAATGGTTAAAGAATTTTTGAAATCGGCGCAGTGGTTTTTGAGTTTATTCATTACAAACATACACACACATAAAAATACAAATCTTTCCTCGTTATAATAATTATCAGTGTAGAAAAAACTCTAGTTACAATTTGTTTTTACAATGTTTTACACTGCTCATTAAATTTCCATACATTCTAAAAAGCATAACAATCCAATTTAAATAATTTCTTATTTTTTAATCTACTCTATGAACATTGAATTTATTCTATTTTGTTTTTAAGATTTAAATTTAGCTGGGTAAGTAAACTTAATATTTAATTATTGTTATTAATTCGGATCGGTTATACGGATCCGCTGTCCGTTACGTATCCGTTTTTCCGAAAAAGTATAGTTTGACGACGCAAAAGAAGAAGGGCATCTGGATGGACCAACGACATTTATAGAGGCCGCAGGAAGTCTGCGAACAGAGGCCGCTTAAGGTGGGGTATGCTGCAAAATTCCTAATCTTCGATTTGATTTTTAACATACCAAATCAAGTAAAATATTCAACATAAAAATATGCATGGATAACTGCATTATATTTTCGAGGGATCACTGTACCAGAAACACGATAGGACAATACTTTATCGATAGAAAAAAATACAAAGTTACGTCTATTTTTTGCCTAGATTCGATTGTTTGTTAAAATGGTGCTTAATATAAGGTAAAAAATCAAATGAATAAAATCAATACAACAAAGCCGAGGGTTTACTGTAGGGGTTTGTAAATTATGTATATTTTACGAGATATTCAATAAAAAAGCGGCCAAGTGCGAGTCGGACTCGCCCATGAAGGGTTCCGTAGCAGCAAGTAACATAATATAAAAGTTCTTGGATAGATTACGATTTATGACGTATTACAAACAAAACTACTTACTAGATCTCGTTCAAACCAATTTTCAGTGGAAGTTTACATGGTAATGTCCATCATATATATTTTTTAGTTTTATGATTCTCTTATTTTAGAAGTAACTGTCACATTTTACCAGTTTGGAACTAGCGAAATCTAATCAGTTTAGAAAAAAATATATTAGAAACCTCAATATCATTTTAGAAGACCTATCCATAGATACCCCACACGTATGGGTATGATGAAAAAACGTTTTTTGAGTTTCAGTTCTAAGTATGGGGAACTCCAAAAATTTCTTGTTTTTTTTCTATTTTTGTTTAAAAATCTTATTGCGGTTCACAGAGTACATCTACTTAGCAAGTTTCAACAGCATAGCTCTTATAGTTTCTGAAAAAAGTGGTTGTGACATACACGGACAGACAGATATGACGAATCCATAAGGGTTCCGTAATTTTTGTTACGGAACCCTAAAAATGGCTTTATCGAGCGGCGCGAGGCGTTTTTTTGTACGAAGATTTCTGCCTGGGGTTGGCGCAGTCTTAAGACAGTTCGTGTGGCTTTCTATAGGAGGCCATTTTCTAGTTGTTGCCGTCTGTAGGCAGATGACGATGAGTTGTAAATTATAATTTAGTAAATATATTAATTCTGTACCTACCGAGTGTACGGCCGGCTTCTAACTTGACATAAATTCTCGGCCCAGCTGCTTGTTTGGTGTAAACAGGGCCTGGTTCACAGGGGTTTCTTCTTCAGAAACTGGCAAGTTTGTACACGTAACGTGAAGCTAATCTTATCTGGAACTTAAAAGAAAATATTTTTAGAACGTTTTGAAGTGGCGCCTTTTGGTACTAATGAGAATACTTTGTAGATAAGAGCTTTGGTTTTAAGAAGTTATTATTATAAATAACTGTATAGCAAACTGTGCTGTGGTGTGTCCGGCCTATGGATAAATCCTTTTTTTCCACTTTTTATTTAAACTACGTATTTGAATTACAGAACAAGCAGATGACCCACCTGATGTTGAGCGGTAACCTCTGTCTATGAATTACCTCATAGGCATCGAGCACGGTACGGAGGCCTGCAATGCTCTGAGTTTATAGGTAACGTCCACCTAGGACGCACCCTATGTGGCATTTTACTGCGCCCGCCACCCTGAAACATAAAGATGAAAAGTCTCATGTACCTGTAATTTCATCGGCACTCATACCCTTCAAACCAGAACACAGCAATGCGAGCACTACTGCTTTGCGGCAGAAATAGGTATGGTGGTAGTACTTCTCCCGTGGATGTTGCTAGAGCTGACTAAGGGATTGAACTTGGCCAGATTTGGTGACGGCAGGTGGTGTAAGGCCCTGACCGAGTGGTGGCATAGAGGGAGCACTAGAGGCCGTGGCAGACCATCAGCCAGGTTGGTGGATAATATAGAGGCTGTAGAGGGAAAGACCAGGATGCGAATCGCACAGGACAGATTGGAGAGTGGCGTTTGAGGGAGGAGCCTTATACCCAGCAGTGGGATATTATTTGAGCTGCCTATGATGATGATGATGATCAAGGGATATTACATTTATTTAAAGAAATAATAATACAACTAATACAAGAACTTATGTACAAAATAAAATAAAAAAACATATGAAACAGTTGAGCTAGTTTAGTAGTAGTAGAGCTTTCTTGTGAAAGAGTTCGTCCGGGGAAGTACTTCCACCATACCTATTTCTGCCGCAAAGCAGTAGTGCTCGCATTGCTGTGTTCCGGTTTGAAGGGTAAGGGTGCCGGTGAAATTACAGGCACATGAGACTTTTCATCTATGTCTCAGGGTGGCGGGGGCAGTGCAATGCCACATAGGGTGCGTCCTAGGTGAACGTGTCCTATGAGGTAATGCACTGTTCATAGGCAGAGGTTACCGCTTAACATCAGGTGGGCCTTTTGCTTGTCCCGTCATCCAAGTAGTATAAAAAAAAAAAAAAAAAAAAAAAAAAAACTAGCTACCTGAAGACCGCTGCTAACGATCTAAAGGAATCCTCCAATAAGGATCCTGTAATTACGCAATTTTATTTTTGAAGGTCATAAAAGTCAGGAGAGTCATAAAGGCGATGCGAGTATCATATAATGATGCTGTGTACCTACTTACTTTAAAATATTTATTTTTGTACAAATTACTCAACGTCTCATCCTGAGTTCTTGCAATGTGTAGAAACGTCATTTGTAAACGTAAATATGATTATGGTAATACTTTCGTTAACTTATGTTTGTCAACCGTTGCCGTAGATGTTTCTGTTTTGTTTATTTTTTGTTATAATTATTTTTGATTGTTTTGTGTCAAGTGTTATTAATACTATTAAAACTTCCGTGAGTAATATTCATAACTGAAAAAAACCGGTAATAACTCACGTAGGTACTTGTTCCGAGTTTCCGCCAGGAAGCCGTCGCGTATACTCCTTGAGGAAGGGGGTATTAAGTCCCAGAAACTCGAGTCGGTTGTTTGACTCGGAACAAGTACCTACGTGAGTTATTACCGTTTTTTTTCAATTATCACGTGTTATTGTCCGTGACATCACCAAATGGCTCTGTCGGAAGACCAGCGTTGGTTGTAACGTGTTTACAACTGGCTCTTGCTGAGACAGAGACCGTTTTGTGACTCAATGCAAAAATTTGTAAGCTTTGTTTTTTATTTTTAATTATGCTTGTTGGTTGACTTGCAAATAAATTATTATATTTTTTTTTTTAAAGGCATCTCAGTTGATCCAAATCACTACCAGACGGAAGTGTCCCGAAGATGCTAGCTGCATTGCCAAGCTGAATGGTAATACTAATGCGTTGAGCCAGATAAGATCCAGCTTTCGGGTCAAGAGTCGCTTCGAGCAGACGCCCTGAAATAATTTTGACAGGGCGTCCCAAGTCTATGCGACATGAAGGGAAAGTACCGAAAATATTATATATGGGATATTTTGCTGAAAGAGGACTTATTTTTTTTTTAAACTTAGTGATACTGTATTCAAACAATTTCTAAAAACTAATTGCTTCGTCTGGGAATCGAACCGACTTCAATGAAAACATAACATTAAATAAAAATTAATTTTACTGATTCAAAAGACATTCTATGGAAGAGATAAATAATTGAAAATCCATTCGTGCATGGCCGGGATTCGAACTGATGACCTTCGAATCAGAAAGCTTGTCACTATTGCACTTCATATTTAAGACTGCGCCTGACAGACTGGACAAAAAGACTTATCGTGTTTTTGTCCAGGTGATGCCTCGGTATTATAATGTAGTATCCATGCATATTTTTTAATTGAATATTGTACTTGATTTATTCATTTAAAAATCTAATCTAAGATTGGTAATTTTGCGTTATACCCCAACTTAATTATCTCCTGCATCTATTGCTCGAATCGTTGCAACATAAAATTACAGTTCACATTATCAAGAGCGCATTTCCCGGGGGTAACGCCGCCATTAACGCCAACTGTTCACATTCTACTATCGTGGGTAATGTATGGCGCATGCGGTGCCTTGGATACGTAATGATTAATATGACTTGCGGTCTCCGATGTGTTGAGATTGGTCGGATTTGACTATTGCTGTTTGGTTGAATTAATGCGTGGTTGCGTAGGTAGCGATGGTAGCCTAACGGTTCAATAGGGAGCGATGGTAGCCTAACGGTACAATAGGGAGCGATGGTAGCCTAACGGTTCAATAGGGAGCGATGGTAGCCTACCGGTTCAATAGGGAGCGATGGTAGCCTACCGGTTCAATAAGGAGCGATGGTAGCCTAACGGTTCAATAGGGAGCGATGGTAGCCTAACGGTTCAATAGGGAGCGATGGTAGCCTAACGGTTCAATAGGGAGCGATGGTAGCCTAACGGTTCAATAGGGAGCGATGGTAGCCTAACGGTTCAATAGGGAGCGATGGTAGCCTAACGGTTCAATAGGGAGCGATAATAGCCTAACGGTTCAATAGGGAGCGATGGTAGCCTAACGGTTCAATAGTGCAACTCTGAATCCAACGATACCGGGTTCGATCCTAGGCTCCGCACCAATGACTTTTCTAAGTTATGTGCGGATTTCCATCGCTCTGTGCTTCGGAGGGCACGTTAAGCTGTCGGTCCCGGCTGTTATTGATTAATAGCAGTCGATAAGCCATGTCGGCGGCCCTCGGGCGGCTTGACAAACTCTGACACCAGAGGCCAGCACTACCTCATACGAAACGAATGCGTGGTTTGAGTGTTGCTTGGGATCATGCCTCATTTCAACAGACATTATAGTAATTTGTTGTCATGAAACGCAACAACGACAAAAATCTATATAAAGAAATTGATAGGTACGATTGTGATACGAGGGTCGTTAATAGGTACAAACGAGTTGACGTTGTTTACCATTGTCACGAGTTTGAAATATAACCTTTACGTCCGTGTATCATACGACGTTTTTCAACACAATACAACTTGGAACTTGGAAGATGGCCCACCTGATGTTAAGTGGTACCCTCTGCCTGAGAACAGTGCATTATCAAACAGGTCACGTCAACCTAGGACGCACCCTATGTGGTATTGCACTGCGTCCGCCACCCTGAGACATGAAGATGAAAAGTCTCATGTGCCTGTAAAAGTTTGAAATAATCTTTACGTCCGTGTTTCATACGACGTTTTTCAACACAAACACAAATGCAACTTGGAATGATGAATGAATACAACATCCAATTATTGGCTTTTTCCCGCGGCTTTGCACGTTGTGTAAGGATAAAAAGGAGTCCTTTTCTGCCCTCCTAGCCTGCACCCCTTGCCCCCGCATCCAGCCACACACCATTTTTTTTTACAACTTATAATGACGGATCATGCAGATGGCCCACCTGATGTTAAGCGGTACCCTCTGCCTATGAACAGTGCATTATCACATAGGTCACGTCCACCTAGGACGCACCCTGTGTGGCGTTACACTGCGCCCGCCACCCTGAGACAAAGATGAAAAGTCTCATGTAATTGTAATTTCAACAGCACCCTATCCTTCAAAACAGAACACAGCAATGCGAGCACTTTTGCTATGTGGCAGAATTGGGTGTATAGGTACTGGTAGTAATTCCCCGGACGAACCCTTTCACAAAAAAACTCTACTAAGTACAAGTAAAAGCGGCCAAGTGCGAGTCGGACTCGCCCATGATGGGTTCCGTAGCAGCAAGTAACATAATAAAAAAGTTCTTGGATGGTTTACGATTTATGACGTATTAAAAAAAACTACGTACTAGATCTCGTTCAAACCGATTTTCATTGGAAGTTTACATGGTAATGTACATCATACATATTTTTTAGTTTTACCATTCTCTTATTTTAGAAGGTTCGGGGGGGGGGGGGGGGGGGGGGGACTCATTTTACCACTTTGGAAGTGTCTCTCGCGCAAAATATTCAGTTTAGAAAAAAAAAGAAATAGAAACCTCAATATTATTTTTGAAGACCTATCCAACACGTATGGGTTCGATGTTTTTTTTGTTTTTTTTCTATTGTTGTATGAAAATCTTAATGCGGTTCACAGAATACATCTACTTACCAAGTTTCAACAGCATAGCTCTTAAAGTTTCGGAAAAAAAGTGGTTGTGACATACACGGACGGACAGACAGACAGGCACACAGACATGAAGAATCCATAAGGGTTCCTTGTCTTTGAATACGGAACCCTAAAAATGGTGTTGTTCTTATTGATCTATAGATATCTGTTGAACAACCTAATATTTTAGTTTGATATTTTACTCAGCTGGTTTTATATTCTAAATACAAGGTTAAATTAAAAATAAAGTTTAACAAAGAATTTCATAAAAAAATCTAAGGTGTAATAAATACCGAGTCCTTTTGTAATAAAAACTAATAAGATTCTACATTATTGAAAAAGAACGGAAAATAATTACTTTCCAACATCAAACGGTTGCTCGTAAAATATTTTTTAATTAAATGGCCCGAAGACAAACTCGGTCACTTTTTATGGGCAATTCCATGTTACATAGGAGTCCATTAGCGTCATGCAAATATTCACTTAGACACGAACGGAAATAAGTGACCTAGATAGACTTTAGAACCAGAGAAGTGACCTAGATAGACTTTAGACCTAGATAGACTTTAGACCCAAATAAGTGACCTAGATAGACTTTAGACCCAGATATGTGACCTAGATAGACTTTATACCTAGATAGACTTTAGACCCAAATAAGTGACCTAGATAGACTTCAGACCCAAATAAGTGACCTAGATAGACTTTAGATCTAGATAGACGTTAGACCCAAATAAGTGACCTAAATAGACTTTAGACCTAGATATACTTTAGACCCAAATAAGTGACCTAGATAGACTTTAGACCCAGATAAGTGACCTAGATATACTTTATACCTAGATAGACTTTAGACCCAAATAAGTGACCTAGATGGACTTTAGACCTAGATAGACTTTAGACCCAAATAAGTGACCTAGATAGATTTTAGACCAAGATAGACTTTAGACCCAAATAAGTGACCTAGATAGACTTTAGACCCAGATAGCTTTGACAACCTCTGTGGCGCGTCGGGCAAAGGTTCGCCTGCGACGCAGGAGGTTGCGGGTTCGATTTCCGCCTCGGAACATATATTTGTGTAATCACAGATATTTGTTAAGGGTCTTCCGGGTATTTTCTATGTATAATAAAAAATATCTATCTGTGTAATATATTGTATTAAGTATACCTATCAGTTATCTAGTACCCATAACAAAAGCTCTGCTTAGCTTGGGGCTAGATAATGTTGTGTGAACTGTCCAGCATAGTTCATTTATTTATTTAGATACATAGTTACCGTTATGAACGGGACGTGATAATATTAATTGAATAAGATTTTTTGGGTTTTTTTTTTCTTTCAATACAAGCTTTTATAAAATTATTGAACATAACCGTATGCTGGTCAAAATAAGCATAAACACGGCCAGTCTACTATTATCCATCGAGCATTTCCGTTGTCCACCTTACGTCTCTATCATCAGATCAGCTCGCTGTCACCATCATATTGTATTGTCATCGGAACTTGACAGGTATGCCAAATTTTAGCTCAATCTGTTGAGGATAACTGCGTTAAAATTCAGTTGCAAGATTCCACTCAGACACACATACATTGCAAGTTAGATACATGGATAAAACGTTTATTTGCATCTCCAATCACACACGTACATTCTAAACAAATAAAAGACAGTGCACTAAAAACTTGATAATAAAACTAACATACACAAAAACAAAGCAGTGCACTAAAATAAACATTTAAACCATATAAAAACTATAACTAAAAGTACGTGTGTGTTGCAGCATCACAAATGGGTCATAGCTCAGCGAATCAACTTGCTCAAAGAGCAAACACTGATTTTCAGCTAGTACCCTCGAGGTGACAAGTCGAGACGAGCGCCATACATGTACCTACATTTCAGTGTGGGAACTCCTCCGATAACACCAGTCTCAAAAGAGTCCGGGTACCAGAGGAGGCCCAAGTACGAGAGTAGGGTGTTAGTATGAAACAACAGACAACAAATCAAAACTTGTAAAAAGGTACCAGTTGTGTTATCACGTAGGCTTTGCCACTCACTTATTTCAAGGCTACTGATAGCCTTTAGGAGGAGAAAGTTGCGCATCCCGTGGACGGCAAAGAGGACCAATAGTCCATACTTGACCAGCCAGCCATCAAGACCAGACTCTCCACCATCTGCTACCAGCGAGTTCTCAGTTATGGTGGACACATAGCCCGAAGACAGAGATAACCTTGAAAAACTGGTTGTAGTGGGAAATTCGATGGAAAAAGACCGCGCGGCCGATCACCTAGTCGCTGGTCTGATCAAGGCAAGGCACTCACTGTCCTCCTGTCACCGCTGCCCTGAGACAAGCCGAGGATAGAACAGCGTGGAAGAAGTTCGTCAGCATATCTACTAAATCCTTTTAAGACGGGCACGACCTTCAGTAATGAAGAATACGACGTAGAAAAAGAATAAGACTAACACTAAGAAATATTATATAATATTGTTTTTTTTTTTATGTTATCTTTAGCCTAGCAAATTGCTCATTACATCTAGTGTTTATCTTCAGTCGCGCACGCGATTTCAATTGACTTGTTAACTCTACAAAATTGGTAGGTATATTTGCTTTGATAAGCCTTGGAACTTTGGTCGAAGGATAAAATCACGGTCCATATTTTTTTTCTTTTTTATTCTACTTGAAAGACGGAACTAGCAAATGGAATGTTGTTTACGGGAAGAAAGTGTTCGTTCCGAGTCAGTCGTGGGAAGCAATGGCAGCGACGAGCTCACCACTTGTCATATCTTTATTACCACAATGGTGCAACCCATGGTGAAAAGAGGCCTTTTGAGGCCCTACCTACCCTTCGGGAAAAAGGGGTGTTTGTTTTTTATTTTATTTTTTTATACTACTTGAATGACCGAAAAAGCAGAAGGCCCACCTGATGTTAAGCGTTACCCTGTGCCTATGAACAGTGCATTACCTCATAGGTCACGTCCACCTAGGACGCACCCTATGCGGCATTCCACTGCGCCCGCCACCCTGAGACATAAAGATGAAAAGTCTCATGTGCCTGTAATTTCATTTCCATGTATGTGTATGCATGTGTCTAGGTAAATCTGGAACCTTTACAGGTTGTTAATTTCCCATCCACCTTTTTAGTAGGTTACTAAAACCAAGCAGAGTCAAGCACTCAGGTAGCACAGTCCAGATTTAGGCCGCGATAGTGTCGTCATCACACGTGGGGCGAATAGTCTATTAAACGGCCTATTTTCACACCATCCCCCTTTGAGTGGGGTTTTATGCACTTTTTACGATTATACAATCAACTTTGAACCTTGTTGGAAGTTGATTTTAGAACTATTTTTGTATAACTTCATAAAAATGTTCACAGAATTTTAGGCGTGAAGAGAATCGATCTGGTTCAGAACAGCTGGCTACGCTCAAAGACCAGCTGTCATATTGTCTAATCGATGTCGATTACCAGTTTGCTGTTCATTGCGCTGCATGTTTTAGCTTTTTTACAAGAACAGAAATATTTAAAACACGCT
The DNA here is from genome assembly GCA_932527175.1 of Operophtera brumata. Taxonomy (NCBI): domain Eukaryota; kingdom Metazoa; phylum Arthropoda; class Insecta; order Lepidoptera; family Geometridae; genus Operophtera; species Operophtera brumata. Next base: position 2,289,670 of record OW052227.1, on the reverse strand, counting down.
GTGCAATGGATAGCAAACTGGACATCAAAGTAAAAGTCAAAGTTAAAAGTATTTTATTCATTGAAATCACAAGGATCATATTGAATCGTCTTAACAATAATATTAATTTACATTTACTCCTGTTCCAACGCAACCAGACCTAGAAGAATCAGGCAACAAACACGTTTTTTTTTGATGATCCTTCTTACTACTACTCGAGAACAAGTGGAAGCTGATTCAAGGAAAAAAAGGAAAACCAACTTAAAAGCCTTACTCAGGTAGGCAGTCAAAAGTAAGATGATAGAGAGAATCAGCAAAAGTTCATAAGGCAGCACACTCTACGCTTGATATACTCATAAATAACACATCAATATCGAAATCGAACTTCAGTCTACTCGCAATATGACCCCGGTATCGCTGTCAATGTATCTGGAACGGTGGGAGTATCTGGTATCTGGGAGTATGTATCTGGGTGCGGTGCGGGGTTCTAGAGTTGATGACGATAAAAAAAAAAAAAAAAAAAAAAAAAAAAAAGCACCAAGTGCGATTCGGACTCGCGCACGAAGGATTCCGTTCCATTATCTATAAAAACGGCAAAAAAAACACGAACGTTGTATGGGAGCCCCTTGTTTTTTTTTTTTTTTTGTTACAGCTGCAACAAAAATACATCATGTGTGAAAATTTTAACTGTCTAACTATCACGGTTCATGAGGTGACAGATGGACAGACAGGCAGACAGACGGACAGCGGAGCCTTAGTAATAGGGTCCCGTTATACCCTATGGGTGCGGAACCCTAAAAAAAACTTGATTGAAATCAAACACTCCGTTCTTATAAATCTCACTTCGTCATATTTACAATCACCATTTTGAACAGTCAAAAGTAAAAATACTTCAACCATAAACGCCCCTGATATTATTACAACCGGATTCTCTTGATAAAATTGAGACTTACCCACAAAACATAAGTTGATGCTTGCCCGGGGCAGTGTTAAAGACCGCTGTCAATCTCTCTTGATCCCTTAACCTCCACTCAATTTATTATGATTCGGCCTTGTGTAATACCATTTCTTAGCGTTATTGGGCGTTAAGGTGGTTGCTTTTTAGGGTTCCGTAGTCAAAGACAAGGGACCCTTATGGATTCGTCATGTCTGTCTGTCTGTCTGTCTGTCCGTGTATGTCACAGCCTTTTTTTTCTGAAACTATAAGAGCTATACTGTTGAAACTTGGTAGGTAGATGTATTCTGTGAACCGCATTAAGATTTTTACACAAAAATTAAAAAAAAAACAATTAGTTTTGGGGTTCTCCATACTTAGAACTGAAACTAAATTATTTTTTTCATCAAACCTATACGTGTGGGGTATCTATGGATAGGTCTTCAAAAATGATATTGAGGTTTCTAATATAATTTTTTCCTAAACTAAATAGTTTGCGCGAGAGACACTTCCAAAGTGGTAAAAAGTGTCCCCCCCCATAACTTCTAAAATAAGAGAATGATAAAACTAAAAAAAAATATGATGTACATTACCATATAAACTTTCACTCAAAATTGGTTTGAACGAGATCTAGTAAGTAGTTTTTTTTAATACGTCAGTAATCGTAATCTATCCAAAAACTTTTATATTATGTTACTTGCTGCTACGGAACCCTTCATGGGCGAGTCTGACTCGCACTTGGCCGCTTTTTTTTATACAAACGTATTTGCACAAATATGGGCGAACAGTGTGTAATTTTACACTGAAATTACTGTTATTGGCTTTTATATTGGTCATTATTTGCGGCAACTCATATTTAGTTGAAGAAAACAGTGGACTAATAGCGAAAATAACATCGAAATTACTTGTATGGACTAAAATTTCGATGTTATTTAGGCTATTAATCCACTGTTTTCTTCAATTAAATATGATTTGCCGCAAATAATAATGAATATAAAAGCCAACAACAGTAACTTCAGTGTAAAATTATACTCTGTTCGCCCATGTTTGTGCAAATACCTTTGTATGAAAAAGCAACCACCTTAAACATTTTCTGTACGTATTACTACCATTTTGCTTTGTTGGTAAAGTTAAAGACTAAATTATTCGTTGATAGCATAATAATGCTTTAAGATGTACTCATACTTAAATGGGATGTAGCTATGAGAGATATATCGGCGGCTTTGATGGTCGGCTACCTTCGATCAAGAATAAAAGTAGATGTCAGGTCGGCAAAAAAAAAACATCTCGGCGAATAACAGCTCACTTGAAAAAAGAGCAATTATTTTTTATTTGTATTTGTGAGAACTTTATTTGTAGCTCTTTAATGTTGATTTAAAGTTGTTGTAGATTGATAGATTATGTTGTGTGAACTGTCCAGCATTATTTATTATTTATTTATTTATTTATTTCACAGTAAATGTTGTTTAACCTATGTCTTTTCATTTCTAAGTGACAGGAGTAATTTATTGCTTTGCTCGTTTTTTGTGATAAACACCTAATCATAAGTATAAGATAATATTTTGATGATTTGCTACTTTCTTGCTAGGTATCAAGGTTGTAATAAGTTTGAACTTAGAAATGTTTTAAAACTTTTGTTTTAGTTCATTAGTAAACAAATATAGCTGTATAAGTATATTTAGCCACGCGGACGGTATTTAGCTTTGATTTTGTATGTGACCCGAAATCTAGTTGTATTCTTGATCCAAGTCGGCTACAGTTCAAATTTTAAGCTTTTTGCAGATATTTGCCTTATGCTTTGGTTTGAGATGGAAAAGCTTTTATGTTTTAGACCGTGTGTTTTTACGCTACGTTGATGGTTGTGTTTTAAAAGTATATGTTATGATATGGCAATTTTTGTAAAGCTAATATTGTTTCGTGTTCATCAAAGCTTTGTGAGCATTTATTAATAAGTAGCCTGTACAAAAATAGTCAGATATTAAAGATAGCTGAATTGCAGTTAACTTTAGAGTCGGACTAAAATAAAAACGTGTTTGTGAGTTTATACGTAAGGCGGTAATCTCCGGAACAAGTTTTCTTCTTTTTTTGGTACTTCGATAGACCTTTGTTTGACCACGATCTCACCTGTTGGTAAGTGACGATGTGGCCGAAGATGGAGCACAAAGGTCTAGAAGGCACCTATTCACTCTAGACTTGAAGAGACCCAGATTATAGTTTTCAGGAAAGACAGACGACGGCAGTGTATTTCACTCCTTAGCAGTTCGCATTATAAAGGTAGAACTGAAATGTTTTGTGTGAATAGAAGGTATACTAATGAGGTAAGGATGGTACTTAGCCGTACGCCTGCTCGTCTTGTGATGAAAAGGAGATGGTGGGATCAGATCGTGCAGTTCCTGGGAGCATTCCCCGAAATGTTACCTATAGATGATCGAAATGCATGCATGACTTACGGCGGTGCCCGAGACTCTGGATCTTAGTCTCCGCCATATGTTGCTCACCTATCTGCGTTCGGTCGAGTCTAAGGCAGCAAGCTGGTGTTTGGCCGATTCATCCCAAACGTGGCAGCAGTAATCCATACCAGATCGGACTTGTGCTTGAAAAAAGACGCCTTCGCGGTGACCTCATAGAGACATATAAAATCCTGACCTACCAATACAACCTGCCAGACCTACATGATATCTTTGTGAAGAAGGAAAGATCATCTCGTGGCCACCAATTTAAACTGGCTCGAGATCCTGCCAACGCACTTGTTGCACGTCACTTCTTCAGTAACAGAGTGGTCCACAATTGGAACATACTACCAGACGATGTTGTTTCTGCCACGTCTGTAAATGCATTCAAGAACAAGATGGACAACTGGCTAGGAAAGGTCAATACAGAACTTAAAAAAGTGACCCAAAATTAGACATTCAATACGGTTTTGATGTAGACATATCAGCGAAAGCTGCTCGTCTATAAATAAAATAAAATAAATAAATAATAACTAGTGATCCGATTCAAAATGTTTTTTAGTAGAGCTTTTTTGTGAAAGAATTCGTCCGGGGAAGTACTACCACCATACCTATTTCTGCCGCAAAGCAATGTGCTCGCATTGCTGTGTTCCGGTTTGAAGGGTAAGGGTGCCTTTGAAATTACAGGCACATGAGACTTTTCATCTTTATGTCTCAGGGTGGCGGGCGCAGAGCAATGCCACATAGGACACGTCCTACGTGGACGTGACCTATGAGGTAATGCACTGTTCATAGGCAGAGGTTACCGCTTTACATAAGGTGGGCCATCATTCAAGTAGTATAAAAAAAAAAAAAACTACTTGAATGACGGAACTAGCAGATGGCCCACCTCATGTTAAGCGGTAACCTCTGCCTATGAACAGTGCATTCTCACATAGGTCACGTCCACCTAGGAAGCGCCCTATGTGACACTGCACTGCGCCCGCCACCCTGAGACTTAAAGATGAAAAGTCTCATGTGCCTGTAATTTCACCGGCACCCTAACCCTTCAAACCGGAACACAGCGATGCGAGCAAAACTGCTTTGGGGCAGAAATAGTTATGGTGGTAGTACTGCCCCGGACGAACTCTTTCACAAAAAAGCTCTACTACTACTAGAACTAGCTACTAATCACTGGCTATGAATTTTAGCTTCCGCCAGCGTCTACGGTGCGTTGTTGAGTTGGTCATTCCGCTCAACTTTGTAACGGTTGAGGGGATATTTGGTGAGTGGATGGAGGCGGGTCAGAAGGGCAGGAAAGGACTGCTTTTTAACCTACGCGTGCAAAGTCGCGAGAAAAATGTTAGTATTTGTCAAAAAGATTCAGTTTCTAAAGTATTCTAAGGCATAAAGCTACCGGCCTAAGAATAGACCCCTCCGTCTCCTCCCGTGGATGTCGTAAAAGCCGACTAAGGGATAACCCGGACTTGTTGATAAGATTCGTTGGTATAAGATTTGTCCTGGCTGGTAGCTTATTATGGAATGTGTTATTACTGGAAGAAAGCGTTAGCTGAGTCAGCCGTGGGAAGCAATGGCGGCGATGAGCTCACCACTTGTCACGTCTATATTCCACGATGGTGCAACCCACTGTGAAAAGAGGCCTATTGTGGCTCTGCCTACCCCTTCGGGGAAAAAGGTGTGTGTCTATGTATGTATGTATGTATAAAGCTACATTTTTAGTAATAACAAACTATACCGCATTGCATGATATGTTAATTTATTATGCTGGTAAGTACCAGAAGTTTGCAAACAACCAACTAAAAATGATAAAGTAGAAAATTGTATATTGTTGGTTAAAGCATCGCAAAAACAAGTGGGTTACGGCAACAGTATAGATACACTTTTATAAGCAGTAAAGACATAAGGAATTAAGGTGAACGCTCACGTTTGCGGCGCGAGATTCAAATTTTTTGGTGTTTTTTGCCCTTTACAGGTCATCAACACTTCTTCAGATGACGAAAGTTGAGTTCGCGACAACTAGGAAGCCTAACACACATGTTTTAATTGATTGTATCTCATAAATATCATCAGTTTAGCTACGATACCCCTAAACAAACAAAAACACTGTAAAAATGTGTTTAGGGGTATCATAGGTAAACTGATGATATTTATGAGATACTATCAATTAAAACATGTGTGTTAAGTCTCCTAGTTGTCGCGAACTCAACTTTCGTTATCTGAAGAAGTGTTGATGAGCTGTAATGGGCAAAAAACACCAAAAAAATTGAATTTCGCGCCGCAAGCGTGCGCATCCACCTTAAGTTAAATCTTGTTTTAGAAAAATTACGACTAGGTATACACCACATTTGATTACATACTTAAGGTGGATGCTGTCGCTAGTGGCGTGAAATTATTAGTTTTTGGTGTTTTTTGCCCGTTACAGCTCATCAACACTTCTTCAGATAGCGAAAGTTGATTCGGCGAGAACTTGAAGACTTAACACACATGTTTTAATTGATAGTATCTCATAAATTTCATCAGTTTAGCTACGATACCCCTAAACCCATTTTTACAGTGTTTTTTTTTGATTAGGGGGAACGTAGCTAAACTGATGATATTTATGAAATGCTATCAATTAAAACATGTGTGTTAAGTCTCCTAGTTCTCGCGAAATCAACTTTCGCTATCTGAAGAAGTGTTGATGAGCCGTAACGCGCAAAATACACCAAAATAAAATAATTTGGCACCACAAGTGTGAGCATCCACCTTAAGGAACTCAAGACAACTACTAAGGCTTTCTTACATCAGCCTCCAGCGAGTTCTTCAGTATTTTTGGTCATAATATAGCACAGAAAGGCAGTGACAACATAGAGAAGCTGATTATCACTGGCAAAATTGAAGGAAAGAGGCCACAAGGCCGTAGCCTGTTACGTTGGTCAGACCAGATCCGCACCACTCTCGATTCATAACTCCACGAAGCCGTGCAGCTCGCTGGCAACAGACGGTTGGCGCAACATCGTCCGGCAGAAAGTGATCCATGGAGTGTCACGACCCTCAGTATTGATGAATACGACGCGAGGAGGAGGATACACGACATACATACATACACAGACACACGCCTTTTTACCAGAAGGGGTAGGCAGAGCCACAATGGGCCTTTTTTCACAGATGCACCATCATGGAATATATAGACGTGAAGAGTGAGCTCATTGCCGTCATTGCTTCCCACGACTGACTCGGCTAACGTTTTCTTCCAGTATTAACACATTCCATAATAAGCTAGCAGCCAGGACAAATCTTATACCAACGAATGCCAAAAGTTGGCTCTTACGACATCCGGAGGAGACATAGGGGTCTATTCCTAAGCTGTTTGAGGGGTAAGGGTGCCTGTGAAATTACAGGCACATGCGACTTTTCATCTTTATGTCTCAGGATGGCGGGCGCAGTGCAATGCCACACAGGGCGCGTCCTACGTGGACGTGACCTATGAGGTAATGCACTGATCATAGGCAAAGGTTACCGCTTAACATCAGGTGGGCAATTTGCTTGTAAGTACAGTCAATCAAGTAGTATAAAAAATAAAAAAATAAAAAAACACACCACAGCCTATACACCACGTACTTAGCTATTCTCCTACTGACATTTCGTTGTCCATTTAGATGTCCTTCGACTTCTTGAGATTCTTTCTTCGGTTGTGGGTGCGGAGCGGCGAAGCCAAGCTAGTTCCCGTCTTACGACCTTTGAGCGTTTTTTTTATAGCATTGCTTTGCGCCCTCCACTTTGTGTCTTAACCGCTTGGCGTGCACATGTGTCGGCCGACACACTATTTTCCACATACCTTCGAATCCTACATGTGTCGGCCGACACAGTCCATAGAGGGTTTATTGTATCGTTATTTAGGAATTGGATGCTAGATATTGCAACACTATTCCATAGAGGCATGATGGTAGACTGACAAAGAGGCAATAACAACTTTTTACGATTAAAGTTAAGTTAGTAAACAAATAATATTCGATCGACATCGGCCGCCATTTTGTTGCCGCGGTCATCAGTCTTATAAAATAAAGAAAATTGTGTGTTTTCTGGTTATTTGAGTGTAAATGACAGCAATAATAATGTTTTTTAGGATATAGACCATGTGCTATTGCCAATAAACTGCTAGAAAGTGCTTTGTGAAGATGTTTATTGTGATCTCAAAGTAAGTGGTCAGTTGCGCTGACAATTTAGCCACAGTGAGGAAATGTTTATTTAAATATTTTTTCAACAAAACGGTAAGTTTTTATAAAATAGTTGCTTATAAAGATACAAATAAGAAATTTCAAGAGGATTCTTGCAGTGGTATTAGTTTTATTATTCGTCCATTCATTAGGCCACAGTTAACGATTTAGTGATGAGTCCGCCCATCCATCATTTTTGCCGTGATCTGCCCGCGACTCAAGGGATAGATATACAAGCGAAATCGCGCGACTCGACCGGTTAAAGATGAAAAGTCTCATGCGCCTGTAATTTCACCGGCATCCATACCCTTCAAACCGGAACATTGTAATGCGTGCACTATTGCCTTGCGACAGAAATAGGTATGTTAGTAGGACTTCCTCGGACGAACTCTTTTACAAAAAAGCTCTACTACTAACAACTTCTGTAGGCTGATCATGATGACGATTCTACCACGCTAGCACAATCTGGGTTGATGAAGCTCTTGTAATCGAGAATTCCAGGATGATTCAGATATACTCATGAAAGCTATGTGTTTGATACAAGGGCCTCGGAAGGCCTAAAATTGTCATCGTCATTATCTCCTATGTTGTATGTAATGTCATTACTGTTTGTGAAGCTATATTTAATCTGTGGGCTACGGCAACAGCTGGCCGTAACGACATCACGCGAAAAAGCAATATATCGGCTCTGAAGACGCCATTTTCTGTGCTTGGTGGTCATACTTTGCGATGATTTAGTTTTTGTGCAACGTACGCTCTGTAATCATTGCTCTTGAATGTATACCGTTTTTTTTTTTTTTTTTTTTTTCTACTTGAATGACGGAACAATCAGATGGCGCTCCTGATGTTAAGCGGTAACCTCTGCCTATGAACAGTGCATTACCTCATAGGTCACGTCCACCTAGGACGCGCCCTATGTGGCATTGCACTGCGCCCGCCACCCTGAGACATAAAGATGAAAAGTCTTATGTGCCTGTAATTTCACCGGCACCCTTACCCTTCAAACCGGAACACAGCAATGCGAGCACTACTGCTTTGCGGCAGAAATAGGTATGGTGGTAGTACTTCCCCGGACGAACTCTTTCACAAAAAAGCTCTACTACTACTCTACTATACTTTACATAGAGTAATTTTATGTAGGTTGGTACCAGTGGAACTTAGTCTGCGTGTTTCCTTATGTGCTTTTTAAGGTATTTATGTTGCTATGGGCTTTTTGTTTAGGTTTTGTACAGTTCCCAATAAGCCTGAAATAAACAAATTGAATTGAATTGAATTGAATTGAATATAAACAACTGTTAAAACCCCCACTGCACCCCTTGGGGGGTGAATTTCAGAATTACTTACACAGTGCACGTTTTCTGTCTGTAAATATAATCTGTTTGACTTACAGCTCGTTCACTGTAAGATGGCACCTGCCTTGGTTGCGGCCTCAGAAAAAGAACTAAAGCATGGAAGTAAGGCTAAAAACAAACCGGTATCGATTATACCAGTCTCATTCTTTTATATGAATGTATTCATGTGTTGGAATAAGACAAGCATATATCTATCTGTTTTTATTTGTGTAATTCGTACCAGGCCAAATGTCGAACTAGGTACCAATTACTACTACATTCATGGTAACAATCTAGGAAGATGTATATGCATGGTAGCAATATTCAGGATACGGAACGGAAAAACGACTGTCGTGTGACAATATATTTGTTTCTCTCTAACATAGGATAGCAAGCTATCTTCTAGGATATGAGTAAGAAGGAACATACAATGCTATTTATTTATTATATATATATTTATATATTTATTTATGCACTCAATCCATACTAATATACATCCATGGTTGCAGCTTAGGCTGTGCCTTGAGTCAGTCGGGCTGTCAGTAAGTCAGTTACTGAACGATTATATTGATACAACGTTTGTCTCCCTGCTTCTAGTAATGCCTTACCACAGAAAAAATAATAGTACAAGCCTTACTGAAAATATTATGATAATATCGGCTACGAACATATGAATCGCGCATACATCAAATACATTTATTTATAGAATGAATAATACAACTAATCCAAGTAGGTATGTACAAAATTTAAAAAAAATACATACGTCAACAGTTGTGCTAAGTACCTGAAGACCGCTATTAACGATCAAACGGAAGCTCAACCGATCCAAATCACTACCAGACGAAAGCGTTCCTAAGATATTGGCTGCATTGCCAGCAATAGCACACTGCACACCAGTCAGTCAGTGCGCTGCAAGCTGCACTGACTTCTAAAAAACTTGGAGTGCTAAACCGTGCTTAGCAGTATTTTACGCCGAATCAACGGCTGTTGCTTTACAAAGCACAAGTTAGGCCGCACGTTGAATACTGTTCCCATCTATGGCACGGGGCACCCAAGTACCAGCTGCTTCGCTTTGACTCCCTACAGAGAAGAGCCGTTAGAATCATCGGCGACCCTAAGCTCTCCAATACTCTAGAACCGCTTAGCCAGCGCAGTGCCATTGGATCTCTTTGCGTGTTCTACCACCTGTACAACGGGGAATGCTCTGACGAGCTTTTCGATCTCATCCCGGCATCGAGATTTTACCATCGCTCTTCCCGGCACCGTGACAAAGCTCATCCACACATCATAGATTCCTGGGTTTCTCGTACGACTCGTTTCTCGAGATCATTTCTTCCCCATACCTATAAACTTTGGAATGAGCTTCCATCTGAGGTTTTCCCGCTTGGTCACGACATGTGTCGCTTCAAGAAAAATGTTCATAAATTCCTACAGGGTAGGCAACGCATCGACAATACCCCCGGTGTTGCCGGTATCTATAAGCGACGGTGACCACTTTACATCTGATGGGCCGTAAGCTAGTATGCCTATTAGTTTCATTAAAAAAAATAGTGATAAACTAAGAATAATATGAGGATATAACATGGATTTCACTATTGTTATAATAATAATAATAATATAATATAAACTTTATTTCAGGCTTCCTGAAAAATGTACAATTAAATTATACCTAAACATTAAGCCCATATCAATATATACCTTATAGGCTAACATACATATTTTATACTTAAAACTAACACTTAACGTCAATAGAGGGATTTGGTTTCAAAACGCTTCCCTATAGCGTCGGTAAACAATGCCAGCTGGCCAGAAATCCGGATCAAGGAGCACATCCTTATACTTCGCCTGGACCTGGAGAGCATATGACTTAAAGTCAGTGGCCCTGTTCGTCTGCAGGCGCTGATGAGACAGGCGAATCGCCGCCCCCTGAATCCGGCCTTGCCACCTCTCCGTCACGAACCGGAGTACATCATCTCCTGATGTACTCTCGCTTATTCGGGAGAGGTAGATCTTGATAGTTGGCTCGACTGCATGCATTGTTGCCGACTCAGCCAGTTATGAGCAGTTTAAGTGTAGGTATTTTTTTAATGAAATTTTCTCACTATCTGGATGGTAGAATTTACATAACAGGGACATAATTGTATTGTTACACCTCTTAGAAATAAGGTGCCTATAATACGTATATATGAAAATATGCTTATTCTTATACTTTAAGCCAGTTGCCAATTAGGTATTACTTTTTTACAAGCTTTTATTTAACTTGCAATGTATGTAAAGTATGTTTTGTCCGGATGGAATCTTGCAACTGAACTTTAAAGCAGTTATCCTCAACTGATTGAGCTGAAATTTGGCATACCTGACAAGTTCCTATGACAAATACAATATGATGGTGGCAGTGAGCTGATCTGATGATGGAGACGGAAGGTGGACAACGGAACTCCTCGATGGATAATAGTAGACTGGGCGTGTTTAGGCTCATTTTGATCAGCACACGGTAACGATCACTAATTTTAAAAAAGCTTGTATTGAAAAAAATATGTTTGTTTAATCACTTGTTTACTAATGCTAAATCTATCGTGGCGTTTATTACTAACACCAAAAGATTTTTAATAAAGGAGTAAACTGACTTCAGTTGAACCCTCCTCTAAAACGTGGAGCTTCATGTCACGAGCATCTGGTTAAAAATGGATGGGCTCTGGAACTGCACTGCTTTATGGAGCGGTATAGTTATGGGACATATAATTCATCCATGCTCCACGGAGCTAGAGTTTAGAGCTTACATATTCAATATTTACAAATATGATTCAGAGCATTTTTGTATCTACAGTATCTACAGTTTTAGGGTTTCGTTACCAAATGGCAAAAAACGGAACCCTTATGGATTCGTCATGTCTATCTGTCTGTCCGTTTGTAAGTCACAGCCACTTTTTTCCGAAGCTATAAGAACTATGCTGTTGTAACTTGGTAAGTAGATGTATCCTGTGACCCGCATTAAGATTTCCACGCAAGAATAGAAAAAAAAACAATAAACTTTGGGGTTACTTAGAACACATTTTTTTTTTCATCATACCCATTCCTGTAGGTTATCTATGGATAGGTCTTCAAAAATGATATTGAGGTTTCTACGATAATTTTTTTCTTAACTGAATATTTGCGAGTGAGACACTTCCAATGTGGTAAATTTATGTTTGTAACTGTAACTTCTAAAATAAGTGAATGATTAAAAAAAAGATGTACAAGGTAGCGGTTTCACGGTGTAAGTTTTAATGAAACCGAATAGCAGACCAGAGCAATTAAACTACTGCTGACATACCATGTAAAGTTCCACCGAAAATTGGTTTGAACGAGATCTAGAAGCAGTTTTTTTTAATACGTCTTAAATCGTAAACAGCAATTTACCTTTAATTCCATTGATTAACAGCAACCAAGCAACAACAGCAAGTAACATTTTACTTGCTGCTACGGAACCCTTCATTGGCGAGTCCGACTCGCACTTGGCCGCTTTTTTTAGAGTTTACTCCTTGATAATCGATTAAATAAGAGCCCATGCGTAATAACTAATATAAAATCTGTGCCGACGGTACGCAAATATATGGGTAGTGAAATTGAGTCTCGCTTGTGGCGCGAAATTATTATTTATTTGCTCATTACAGCTTGTCAACATAAGGACCTTAGTTTTTTCTTTGATTATTTATAGAAATAATCAAAGCTGCAGATAGCGAAAGTTGATTCCGTGAAAACTAGGAGACTCAACACACATTACAGCCTCCGTAACGCTCGGATGCATTTAGGCCGCTTCTCCTAGCTGTCACATTGCCACATTTACGAAATCACAAACTGCCATCTGACTCTGCATGTAATTCGTAAAATCCATTATAACTACACGCTCCGTAACTATAATATAATTCCTACGTACAATTAACGAAACCGACGCCATTACGTTAAAGTACGAGTTAAATTAATGTCGGGTTACAGTCACTCCAAAGATCCATTATCGTTAGGAAACACGATAATGTTTAAGGTGATAAGTCTGCAGTTGGCAATATATATACCTACCATTTCACCAAGTACTTATACAGCTTAAGTTCGCTATAGCTATATATTTTAGTAGTAATTGGTAGATATTTTTTGTGAAAGAGTTTTGCGGGGAAGTAGGTACTACCGCCATACCTATTTCTGCTGCAAGCATAGTGCTCGTTTGCTGTGTTCCGGTTTGAAGGGTATGGTTGCCGGTGGAATTACAGGCACATTAAACTTTTCATCTTTATGTTTGCCGGTTCGATTCCCGCCTCGGAACAAATATTTGTGCGGTCTGCAGTGTTCAGGGTGTTCTAAACGATCTTTGTAATGTATTGTATTAAGTATATCAGTTATCTAGTACCGATAACACAAGCTCTGCTTTGCTTGGGGCTATCCCATTATCTACATAATGCTGTGTGAACTGTCCAGCATTATTTATTTATTTATAGCTTTTTAAAATTGATACAAGAACGTAAATTCGGAATTATTTTCATTTCCAAACGAGAATCAAAATTTATACCCTTACATTTATACCCTTAAATTTATACCCTTACATTTATACCCTTACATTTATACCCTTACATTTATACCCTTACATTTATACCCTTACATTTATACCCTTACATTTATACCCTTAAATTTATACCCTTACATTTATACCCTTACATTTATACCTACATTTATACCCTTACATTTATACCCTTACATTTTCCTTGTATTTTCACATATTTTCCGGTAACAAGTCGCTGGCTTATGTATGTATACAGGACGTCCCAAGAATATGTGACATGAAGGGAAAGTACTTTAGTATTGTTGATATTATATTTTGTTGAAAGGAGACTATTTTATTTTAGAAAATTAGCAATAATGCATTAAATACGAATACAAATATATTTATTTTGTCAGAATTTTAGGAAGGTACATGGACAGTTATTATGTTAAGTATAGGCGTAACACTAAAATTGTACCAATACAGTTATTCAAAGATTTTCTAAAAAAATAATTAACTAATTTTAAGTAGGTATGTTTTTAATTTGATTAAAATGGTTAATTTTACGTTATTCCTTTGTTTTAAGATATTATGCTACTTGAGAGGTTTTTTTTTGTCCATTCTTTCTATTGGCGTCATAAAAATATGGGGTTTTTTTTTCACACTTATCTCGGTTTGATTCCCAGACGAAACAAGTAATTTTTAGAACATATTTGAATGCAGTATTACTTATTTTAAAAAACAAAATAAAGTCTCCTTTCCCCAAAATATCGTATCTACAATATTTAAGGTACTTTCCCTTCATGTCGCATAGTCTTGGGACGTCCTGTATAGCACTATGTTTTATGTACAGAATTGTACTCTGCATGCATATCCTTTGTGAGCGCGTGTGAAATATTCTCAGTAGTTTCGTGCAGTAATGACTGCTGAGTAGGGCTGCCACAAATATACTTACTTACTTTACACAACTATACGTTCAGTAAGCTATCAAGTTATTATAAAACTATGTAACTATGTATTATAATAGTTGTTTATGCAACTGTCATATAAGAAGGGGTATTAAAACACGAGAGTCTGTTTATCGACTCGATAGGATGACTCGAATGTTTTAATACCTAATTTATATGCAGTTTCATACACTACTTTATCTTCACTCATAGGTAAAGATTAATTTTTAACATTTTTTTTACTTTTCTGGCAGGAGACTTTCAGTTAACGCCGATGCCGCGTCTAGAATATCTGGCGGAGTGAAAATCTCGCCATCACTACTCTCTTCTCCAATCATATTTTAATCACTTATAGAATTGTAGTTTTTGGAATCCCGAATACAAAAACATGATCGGCAAAAAAATGTATGGGAAGCGCGGGAAATTAAGTTCAAACTACGCATGCGTGAGCCATTTTTTCACAGTTCGAACCGCGCATGCGTGCGCCTTTTTTTTCATATTCAGTTTATAACCATAGACTAGTTTAATGAATTAATAAAAATAAAGATAGAGCGGTACTATAATGAGTTTTATGATACAGTTGTTTTTTTTTATACTACTTGGATGACGGAACAAGCAAGAGGCCCACCTGATGTTAAGCGGTAACCTCTGCCTATGAACAGTGCATTACCTCAAAGGTCACGTCCACCTAGGACGCACCCTATGTGGCATTGCACTGCGCCCGCCACCCTGAGACATAAAGATGAAAAGTCTCATGTGCCTGGTGGTACTATAATGAGTTTTATGATACAGTTGGTGGTACTATAATGAGTTTTATTCTTAATTTTATGTATATGCGTCTATAAAGTGCGTCTGTATAGAACCGTCTTTGAATTCGTAATTCAAATTTTTCTATTTGAGTGTAGATAAAACTGTTTATTTCATACATTTTATTCCATTAATATTTTTTGTATCTTTTGATTTTTAGATTGGTTTATCTAGCATTCATATTATAGGGTTGTCAAATTTTTAACCAAATGACATTTGTTTCCTGCAGTGTTACGGCACCGCCAGCCGCAAGTCTACCTACAAATATTGCTTATTACAAGTAGTAGGATGCGTCGTTAGAGACAACCTGATGGTGGAGACAACCAGGTGACGACGGCAGTCTGATGAAGGCAGCTCAGGAGATGAAGGCGGCGCCGGAGATGGTGACGTCAAATGATTAACCAATAATGATTAAATGATGGATTAATGATTAAAAATTAATGATTGTCAACTGCTGACATGATTTGAATTTAATTTATTTGTTTGAACAAATACCATGTTTTATTTTAATGTTTTAATTTAATTTAATCGGTTTATTGTAACAAATACCATGGTAGAATTGAAACTATCGTGGTTGGGAATCATATTAAAAGATAAACGGCTAATTACCACTATTATTCGTCACTTTGCTGACGTTTCGAGACTGAGTTCAGAAGCCTCTTCATCATGAGCACCGCCCGCGACCGCGTTCGACGGTGGACCAGCGAATACTGCGTGCAACCGCGCGCTCAGCTCGCTGGGACAGCGGCGGCGGCGGCGGCGGCGGTAGGTTCATTGCGCGCGCGTCGAGAATTAGTTCATCTACGTCACTAGCACTACCTACGTCATCGGTATAAGGCTGCGTACACACTGCACTCACGGTATCACTCTCCAGACCGATTACAGTACTACAAACAGTAGTGGCGGACTGGAGTAAAGGTTGCCATGCCGGCGAAATACCCCATCCCCGATCGCGATTGAAAAAAAGACGAAAAAAAAAAAAAAAAAAAAGTGACAAAAAGACAAAGTGTTCGCAAAGTGACGAATAATAGTGGTAATTAGCCGTTTATCTTTTAATAAAATACCATGGTTTAGTATAATGTTTTAATTTGATTTAATCGATTTATTGTATCAAATACCATGATTTAGTTTAATGTTTTAATTTGATTTAATCGATTTATGTATTATACTTATCTAATTTTGACGATTGTATTCGTGAATAAGTTAGTGTACTACCCGGTCACATTATCTCGAGACCTGGCGTCGAAAGTATATCGTCGTAAGTATAAGTATCGTATCGGTATTAAGTCGTCGTATCGGCACTTTCGTTGCCGATACGACGACTTATATATATATACTTATACTTATACGATACTTATACTTACGACGATATACTTTCGACGCCAGGTCTCGAGATAATGTGACCGGGTAGTACAATGTATCGACATGTGACCTGTTTTTATGTTATCAATAAATAACTTGAACTTGAGCTGTTTGTACGGGAAAACAAAATGTTAGAGTCTTGCTACGAACAATGTATTGTAATACTGAAATTGGAGTACATTTTTTTTTACTACTGGCAATATTTTATTATACATCCTATATCAGTGGGACAGCCCTAACGCATGACATCTGCGAACAATATACAGTAGGTAACTGTGACATTTGGGTACAAGTATTGCGAGAGGTGTCTGAATTTGTTTATGCGCGAGCGAAACCGCCTGTGAGCTTCGTTTACGAGTAGCTTTGTCAAATGGGCACAGTTTCGTCGCCTATATCATTTAGAATGAGGAGTATTCCTAGTGTCTTTTAGCATTATTTATCTCTCCAAAACACTGTCTATTTTGGATGGTCGAGGGCTACTGATGGCTCGGCCTGCCTCGCGGAGCTTGCCTCAGTGTTCCCGGGCTGATTGCGAAGCCACGCTTCCGAGGCTACCGCGTGAGCCTGTGCGCCCGGTCACGCCCGGTGGAGAAAAGCGGCTATAAACGAAGAGTCTCCCGGCTAGGTGGAGTTAAGACGATTGATGAAATGAAATGATATGAAAATTTATTTGCTTGAATACAGGTAGTTTGGTTCATAATCTATTTTTGGTATCACTGTACTCGACTAGATTGTCGTGCAAATATTTAATTTTTAATTTTAGCATTATTCATACCTAATAATTCGTATAATAATAATTCTGTCAATAATTTCATGCATTTAAATTTAATTTAATATAATACTAAAAACACGGTAAATAAAAGTTATTTAATGTAATTTCAATGAAACAATTTGCGAAGTAGGTACATTATAATAATAACAAGATTTAGAATTTTAATTAAAAATATTAATCAATGGAATAGGTAACACTTAACACAGAGCCCATCTATACTTTTAATTTTTAAATTCATTTTCCCTTAACTCTTTAAATTCTTTAGGTACCTAATTTGTTTTATATTATATTAATTGCCATATTAAAGCAGTTTTTGTCACACATTTTTAATCTATATCTAAGTACTATTAACGGCTTTTGTACAATTTTTCTTTTAGTTATAGCGTTTTAATTATAATTGATCGAATGTTTATAGGTCTTGGTAGGTTATTATGTAGGTTTGATAAGGCAAGGGCTCGTAGGGCGCTGAAGATGGAGACAGCCCTCACTGCGCCCGTAGCGTCCGCGGGCTCCTAGGCTGAGGACGGGGTCAGACGTGGAGTCCGCGGACCCTACAGTTCGCAGTTCGCAGTGAGGCGATGGGCACGCAGCCTCGGTGGCAGGAACTCCCTGGACGTGGCACGACGAGTAAACTGTAGCGTCCGTCGGCTCCTCGGCTGGAGACTGAAGGAAATACCAATATTGTTTCACAACATCTTTAATATTGTATTCCATTCTGCTATATAAAGACTGACAACTGTCACAGATGCCTTATGTTTTACTACCAAAGAGTACACAAACACTTCAGAGACGTCGTCAGCCCCCTACTGGGTGCTGAAGATGGAGACAGCCCTTACTGCGCCCGTAGCGTAGGGCTCCACGGCTGTGGCCGGGGTCAGCCAAGGAGCTCGCCGAAGCTACAGTTTCGCAGTGAGGCGATGGGCACGCAGCCTCGGTGGCCGGAACTCCCTGGACGTGGCACGACGAGCAAATTGTAGCGTCTGTGGGCTCCCGAGCTGGAGACGTGGTCAGCCCCCTACTGGGCGCTGAAGATGGAGACAGCCCTCACTGGGCCCGTAGCGTCCGCTTGCTGAGGACCGGGTCAGCCGAGGAGCTCGTAACGCTACAAAGTATGTATAAATAAGAAGGCAGTCTTAGTGATGTCATCATTATCAGCCCACACTAGTCCACTGCTGGACACAGGCCTCTCCTAATACGTGCCACTGAGCCCGGTGTGCGGCTCTTCTCATCCACTTTCTGCCGCCGCCTCTCGTAGGTCATCGCTCAACCTAGCCAGAGGGCGCACCACGCTACGTTTGCCAAGACGCGGTCTCCACTCAAGAACTCGGTCTCTACTAAAAATACACGTGTTTTTTTGGGGGGGGGGGGGGGGGGGGTTAAAAAAGGTTAAACATCACTTGATTAATGGACAGCCCCTACTAAGATGATTATACAAATACAAATATATTTATTTTGCCAATGACACAAAATCTTACAACTAAAACATTATCCAATAAATTAAAATAACAACAGACACGTCAAACTTATAACACCCCTTCGTTTTTCGTCAGGTGTTAAAAAATTTAATGGTCGTCACTCAGCGTATGCTGCGACAGCGTAAACGCTGCAGCGCTGGTTTTACGTGACGCCAGTGTGTTGGCAGCACTGTGACACACGTTTTACACAGGTTCCTACAAGAAAAGAAAAGATGAAATATTATTAAATGCAATCGTGGCAATAAATAAATAACAAAACAAACAAACGAGAATGATGATGATGAAAATGATGCTGTAACAATGGTAAGGTCACTCGAGCATGAAGACAGCTCTCAGAGAATTACCATCGATGGCGCTACGTGCTAATTGCCACTGTCCCACTCTCCGTAAAATCATCTTATTCGATTATTCTGTTTTTCCCTGAGAATAATAAGTGAGCTGTGGAGGATATGAAGATTGGAACGGAAGTTCATATCAGATAGGCTATATGAACTTATTTACACGATTTTCTTCAACAACATTATTCATTAACCCCTTCGTTGCTGACGTAGACATTGAGAAATTGTTAAATAAGGATCCTGACCAGAACAAAAATAAAGTGTAAAGCCGTGTCCGCTGTGCCATGTTTTAAACAGAAAATTGTTCGACAACATAAATAGGGGCGTGGCCTAAATGTTTTGTCGAGCAAATACACTTTAATGTGTTTGCCAGAGCTTGTGGAAAACATGACATCCCTCGCGTTCGTCTGCGGGCGGGCAATTGTTCATTTTAGGTATGTTCGATTTTGACGCAGGAAGACGTTTTGAACTTTGTTTACTGAACATTGCTAAAGTCGCATCGGACGGGAAATGTTTTGAACAAACAATGTTCAAGAACAATGTTTGTTCAAACCATGGCGCAGCGGACACGGTCAGTGAAGCCCTTCTCCCATTACTATTCCTTTAGGTTACGATACTCGAGTAGAATACTAGTTGGATACTAGTTCGCTACCCGACGCTCGCATATTATGCTACTGAAAAATGACTAAATTCATCATTTGTCAAACTCGTTTATTGTGGACGGACGTTATGTCCAGCGATACCAGTGACGAAGAAGCACTTGCAGTTTTTCTGTTTTATAGAAACAGAAGGCGTCAACGCAAGAGTAGAAAATACTGGATTCATTACATATTGAAAGAAACATAAATTTTCGCCCCCAATTTCTGCCCTAGTCTATTGAATTTTTCCGCATGTATTCTGGTAATTTGTAGCTATATAAACAAGCATGTTTTTCAACTTCTTGTACAAGCTTAATATTTATTTCTTGCTCCGTTGCCATCTTCTCGAGACGCAAAAGCGACCAACATGGCGAGTCGTGCGATACCAGTCGCGGACGCGTAGGATACCAGTTAGCGTAGTGTGCGAGCCTGCATTCAAATGTATGTGAGATTACTTGGCGGCGACTAGTCTCCGAGACTTGCAGGATACTTGAATCGCCTGTGCGTATCGTAATGGGAGAAGGGCTTGAGAAGAAACAATTAGGAACCCAACAGTATCAATCATTCTAATTGTAGGCTTAGGAATGAAGTATCTGGGAGAAAGCATTGAAATATTTTCTGCTGGGCGAGTGCTAGATGACATAAATAATGCTGGACAGTTCACACAACATTATCTAGTCCCAAGCTAAGCAGAGCTTGTGCTATGGGTAATAGATAACTGATATACTTAATACATTACATTACATAGATAGATATTTTTTATGATACATGTATAGAAAATACCCAGAACACCCTGAACAAATATCTGCAGATCGTACAAATATTTGTTTCGAGAAGGGAATCGAAGCCGCTATCTCCTGCATTGCAGGCGAACCTTCACCCGCCGCACCACAGAAGTCGTCAAGATAAGAGGTGGTAACATACAATAATAGGGCTCCTGTTCTCTTATTAACTCTTAGGAATATTTCAGTTTATTTCACTGTTTTTTATCTCGATGGAAACAATTAATATTCATCGATACGTTCTTCGGTTCAGGGCGCTCCCGCATTTGAATAATTGGCTGATTTTTATGCAGTAGTTTTAATGCAATTTGTACAGCGGATTTTATTTAATTTTTTCGATGCCGGCGGAGGCAAATTTTCAGTTGCACGTTAAAATTCATTACGTTTTGGGTTAAAGATCTGATATTTCTGAATTGGACGATATTGTGACAACGCGTTGAATGTTTCAACATGGGTAAAATGAAAATGTATATGCACCTGTGCAATTTTTTTTTCGTAAATCTACAAACAAAGTCGTGTTAGTTACACCACTTATAACTCAAGAATGGGTGAACCGATTTGTGGCTGAAAATTGTTGGGGAGGTAGCTTAGAACCAGGAGATTAACTTAGGGGGGAAGGGGTAGGAGGGGGGGGGGGCACTGGGGGCTACCCGTGCGAAGCCGGGGCAAGTCGCTAGTATAAAATAAAATCACCTGAGGTACTTGTGAGGCACACAACTTTAATCTATACTAATATTATAAAGCTGAAGAGTTTGTTTGTTTGTTTGTTTGTTTGAACGCGCTAATCTCCGAAACTACTAGTTCGAATTGAATAATTCTTTTTGTGTTGGATAGTCCAGTTATCGAGGAAGGCTATAGGCTATATAACATCACGCTACGACCAATAGGAGCAAAGATATAGTGGTAAATGTGTAAAAAACGGGAGAAATTATAAGTAATAAAATATCGCGGGCGGGCTGTTTTTCACCGGGGGCTACCCGTGCGAAGCCGGGTCGAGCCGCTAGTGAAAATTATATACGTACGTAAATTACTACGTACTTAAAAATATTCTGTTCTCGTACGAAACTATATAAGTACTGAATAACAGACGAAAAATAACTGTTTTGGAGATAACTTGTTTTTATTATGCAAAAACATATTATTGTAATTTTATTCAGATGCTTAAAATGAGTGAACAAAAAAAAAACTTTAGATACTTAAGGTGAATGCTCACGTTTGCGGCGCGAGATTCAAATTTTTTGGTGTTTTTTGCCCTTTACAGGTCATCAACACTTCTTCAGATGACGAAAGTTGAGTTCGCGACAACTAGGAGACCTAACACACATGTTTTAATTGATTGTATCTCATAAATATCATCAGTTTAGCTACGATACCCCTAAACAAACAAAAACACTGTAAAAATGTGTTTAGGGGTATCATAGCTAAACTGATGATATTTATGAGATACTATCAATTAAAACATGTGTGTTAAGTCTCCTAGTTGTCGCGAACTCAACTTTCGTTATCTGAAGAAGTGTTGATGAGCTGTAATGGGCAAAAAACACCAAAAAATTTGAATTTCGCGCCGCAAGCTTGCGCTTCCACCTTAACATTATACAAATTCTTATGTACCTACTCGTATTTAATGTATACTCGGGTATTGATTTGGATCAGTTGAGCCACCTTTTGATCGTTACGAGCGGTCTTCAGGTAAGCAGTAAGGGTTCAGGGTAAGGGTGCCGGTGAAATTACAGGCACATGAGACTTTTCATCTTTATGTCTCAGGGTGGCGGGCGCAGTGCAATGCCACATAGGGCGCGTCCTAGGTGGACGTGTCCTATGAGGTAATGCACTGTTCATAGGCAGAGGTTACCGCTTAACATCAGGTGGGCCATCTGCTTGTTCCGTCATTCAGTAGTATAAAAAAAAAAAAGAAAAAAGAAAGCACACTGTTTCATTTGTATTTTAATTTTTTTGTGCATACCTACTTGTTTGTTGTATTATTCTTTCTGTAAATTAAAGTATATTTTGATTATGACGACCTCTGTGGCGGGGCGGGCGAACATTCGCCTGCGACGCCGGAGGTTGCGGGTTCGATTCACGCCTCGGAACAAATATTTGTGCGATCTGTAGATATTTGTTCGGGGTGTTCTGGGTATTTTCTATGTATAATAAAAAATATCTATCTATGTCATATATTGTATTAAGTATATCAGTTATCTAGTACCCATAACACAAGCTCTGCTTAGCTTGGGGCTAGATAATGTTGTGTAAACTGTCCAGCATTTTTTTTATTTTTTATTTTTTTATGTATACTTATAATATAACATTTAGGCTTTACTCATAAAAGGGTTGACACCAGTTTTCCTCTCGCAGAATAATTCAGGGGTTCGATGCAATATATGCAAACGAATTCAAATAGTTAACGTTGTAAATACATACATACATACCTAGTACCTAGTAACAACGTGTCGACCTGACTTTCCCGACTTTTTCACAATAACACAATTTATCAGTATCGGGCTTATATAGTAGTAGCGCTTTTTAGGGTTCCGTAACAAAAATTACGGAACCCTTATGGATTCGTCATGTCTGTATGTCTGTCTCTCTGTCTTTCTGCCTGTCTGTCTGTCTGTCCGTGTATGTCACAGCCACTTTCTTCCGAAACTATAAGAGCTATGCTGTTGAAACTTGGTAAGTAGATGTATTCTGTGAACCGAATTAAGATTTACACACAAAAATAGAAAAAAAAAAACAAAAAAACTTGGGATTCCCCATATTTGGAACTGAAACTCAATTTTTTTTCCTTCAATCCCATACCTGTGGGGTATCTATGGACAAGTCTTTAAAAATGATATTGAGGATACTAATTTTTTTTTCTAAACTGAATACTTTGCGCGAGAGACCCTTCAAAAGTGGTAAAATATGCCCCCCCCCCACCGTAACTTCTAAAAAAAAGAAAATGAAAAAACTAAAAAAAAGTATGATGTATTATTACAATGTAAACTTCCACCAAAAAAGTAGTTTTTATTAATACGTCATAAATCGTAAATCTTCCAAGAACTTTTATATTATGTTACTTGCTGCAACGGAACCCTTCATGGGCGAGTCCGGTTCGCACTTGGCCGCTTTTTTATATGTGAAAGAGTTCGTGCGGGGAAGTACTCCATCATACCTATTTCTGCCGCAAAGCAGTAGCGCTCGCATTGCTGTGTTCCGGTTTGAAGGGTAGGGGTGCCGGTGAAATTGCAGGCACATGAGACCTTCATCTTTATGTCTCAGGGTGGCGGGCGCAGCTTAGTGCAAAGGTATTTAGAGGGGCATCATAGGTGGACGTGACCTATGTGATAATGCACTGTTCATAGGCAGAGGGTACCGCTTATCATCAGGTGGGCCATCTGCTTGTTCTGTCATTCCAAGCAGCATCAAAAAAAGCTTTCGAATGAAAGCTTAGTCATAGTCATAGTCATAGTCATAGTAATTTATTAATAACAAAAACGGTTACAAGTCAAAAGAAAAACAATTATACATAATTCCATAAATCGTACTTAAGAACATCACAAAAAAAAAAAAACACAATACATTATAACAATTTTAATTTAATACGTCAATACCTTTACAATTAATAATCGTATAAAAAAATATAATTAATGTAAAAAAATAATAATAATAGTAATGTCAAATAATTAATTAATGTCAGAAAAATAATAAAATATTAATTTACTTATACTCGTATCCTATCATCCTACTAATCCTACTAATATTATAAACGCGAAAGATTGTTTGGATGGATGGATGTTTGTTACTCTTTCACGTAATAACTACTGGATGGATTTAGATGAAATTTGGAGATAACTGGACTCCTGAAATAACACATAGGCACATTTTTATCCCGACATTCCCACGGGATCAAGACTTACGCGTGTGAAACCGCGGGGCGCTGCTTGTTCGTACATAAATTTCCCTGAATTGTAATCGTTTCGTTTCGTATGAGGTAGTGCTGGCCTCTGGTGTCAGAGTTTGTCAAGCCGCCCGAGGGCCTCTGACATGGCCTATCGACTGCTATTAATCAATAACAGCCGGGACCGACAGCTTAACGTGCCCTCCGAAGCACAGAGCGATGGAAATCCGCACATAACTTAGAAAAGTCATTGGTGCGGAGCCTAGGATCGAACCCGGTATCGTTGGATTCTGAGTTGCACTATTGAACCGTTAGGCTACCATCGCTATAAGAATCGTAATTACAGTGTAACTTGTAGTTACAAATAATTGTTCCGTAAGCCGCTGAGGTGTGCAAAACTAACTCGTATAGTGTTTATAATACTTATAGAAGCCATAGGTAAATAAATAAAATAAATAAATAATGCTTGACAGTTCACACAACATTATCTAGCCCCAAGCTAAGCAGAGCTTGTGTTATGGGTACTAGATAACTGATATACCTAATACAATATATTACATAGATCGATATTTTTTACTATACATAGAAAATACCCAGAACACCCTGAACAAATATCTGTGATCGCCCAAATATTTGTTCCGAGGCGGGAATCGAACCCGCAACCTCCTGCGTCGCAGGTTAAGCTTCGCCCGCCGCGCCAAAGAGGTCGTCAATCAATATCTGTGTACCAATCAGCTAGATTTCAACGAATGTTAACGTGAAAAGGCAACTACTGTTTTTTTTAGTCCAGGACTGTTCCTGATGCAGAAACAATGAAGGCACGGCAAAGCACGGAAAATAGATTCTGCATATGAGTGACAGATACACATACTGCCGTCATATCGAACAGGAGGGTGCATATCAAAACGGTCAGACCGTGTCACGCCAGATGTCGCCATCGCATCCCCGGCACAGAGTATCTAACTACCTACCGGTGATGTACAGAGGCCAAGCTTCATACACCCGTGAGTTTACTACGTACTTAGTCGTATAAAGACTGCTCCAATCTCAGGCAGAAAACTTCATACAACAAGTAATTAATTTTGTAAAAAGTCAAAAACCCCCGACGCAATGAAACATCTGAACCGATTTTGATCAAACATAGCAGAAACTCCCGACAAATTCACCTTTCAAACAAAAAAAAAAGAAATCGGTTCATCCGTTCAGGAGCTACGATGGGACAGACAGACACATACTTACACACACAAACACAAAGACACGTCAAACTTATAACACCCCTTCGTTTTTACGTCGGGGGTTAAAAAACTAAACTTCATACAAAAAAAGCTACGTCTAGTCAAGTTCAACGCTTCTAAAACGCAGGATTGTCTCTTCTCGGCGAAAAAAAGTCAGTTTCTCCAAGTTCCTGTCTTCCGAGATGTACCTGTAGCTATAGAAGATCACCTCGAGCTCTTAGGCGTTTCACTTGCGCTTACTCTCAACTTTGGCTCCTACATCACAAAAAATGCCTCCATGAAGCTGGGTATCCTAAATAAGGTAAAGCGTTACTTCACACCAGGAAGTACTGCTTCTAAGTCTGTACAATGCACAAGTCCAGGCTGGTATGAACTACTGCTGCCACGTTTGGGATGGCTAAGCCAAACACCAGCTTGCTACCTTGGACTCGATCGAACGCAGAGCTTTCAGGCTTATGGGTGAGCTACATATGGCGGAGACTAAGATTCATAGTCTCGAGCACCGCCGCAAGGTCGCGTGCCTTTTGATCTTCTATAGGTTACATTTCAGGGAATGCTCCCAGGAACTTCACGATCTGATCCCACCATCTCCTTTTCATCATAGGACGAGCAGGCGCACGGCTCGGTACCACCCTTTCCTCATTAGTATACCCTATATTCATACTAAACGTTTCAGTTCTACCTTATAATGCGAACTGCTAAGGAGTGTAATACACTACCGTCGTCTGTCTTTCCTGATAACTATAATCTGGGTCTCTTCAAGGCTAGAGTGAATAGGTGCCTTCTCGACCTTTGTGCTCCATCTTCGGCCACATCGTCACTTACCAACAAGTGATGTCGTGGTCAAACAAAGGTCTATCAATGTTAAAAAAAAGCTGATCCGAAAAACACCAATGACACGACAGAACACGAAGAACATTTAACATTTAGGTTTAAGACGCTATGCTAAAATTTTGGAGTCGTTGCGTTACATGCTCACTCAGTAACAGTAAAGGTTACAAACTTGATGTTAATACAGTAATTACTTGAGAATGTAATCTAAATAAATTATAGATTAGAAACACGATTCGTGAAACTTTTATTTCTCGATAGCTTTATTTTTTGAAATTGGCCCTTCTTAAGTCCTTTTTAGGTCCCTTCTTCGACTATAGAAAATATTAAGCATATTTTTCTTACTATTCAGTAGGTAATCACATTACTTAGATTAATTATAGATAATTTATTTGTATATTTGCTAGTTTAGAAAAAAAAAGTTTTATCATTTGTCGCTTACGTCAGTTACTTCCGAGCGGCAAAAATCTAAACCTCACCTCTTCTCGGGTTCAAGTGAGCAATAGCGCTGTCACTGTCTGGCAGTTGCAGCTATTGTTTTCTTGCTAGACTCCGCCCATTCGGTATTTTGACATATCGCCTTAACATTTTTTTGTCTATTTTTGACTTAGGGTTCTGTTAGTAACAGCGTATTACTGTGCCATCGCATCCCTAGATTGTAGGATGCAATATTAATTTGTAGTTGTTTGACGTGTACTGTACATAATGATTAAATTCCCTTGCATTATGTTCGGGTGAGGGTAATGTAATGAGAGGTTTAATCAGAATTTAATTAGGTAATTGTGCAATAATTAATTGGTCAGTTTTCTATCGCAAATTTACTGACCATCATATAGATAGAGAGGGTAGGCTCCGTAGAGCCTCATCATTACCATCATCATCATCTTTAGCCTGTAATAGTAGTCCCCTGCTGGATTTAGCCCAAACATGTCAGACATGTTATTGTCTATTCCGCTACTTAACCGTGAAAAACTTCAATAAGCTTACAGAGCTTTAGCTTTTTTTGCTAAAGAGATGTAATGAAGCTGTATGTACAAGGTTGGCGGCCATAATGACTACCTCATTTGACCAAAGTGAACTCCCTTATGACTGGAAAGAAGCTATTGTAACACCTATTTATAAGAGAGGGAATAAACGGGTTGCAGCCAACTACCGCCTTATAAGCCTCACTAGCCTTACATATCTGCAAAACTATGGATAAGATAATAGCCACAGAGATAAGAAGCTTCTTATCTGAGTAAAAATTGCTGTCAGATAGACAACATGGCTTCATGCCAGGTTGCTCAACTGTCTTCTTCTTGCACGGATAACATAATACTATACTGCTTAGGTAATGGCTTTTGTGCTTTATTTGCAACGAACCTACTTAGCTGTATAGACATGTGGACACAAGCTTGGGACAAGCGTCAGCCGACCGACATTATATACCTAGACTATGAATAAGCTTTGACAGAGTCCCAGTAAGGAGGCTTATTTCCAAACTGGAACACTTTGGTATCAGAGGCAGGCTTCTCAAGTGGACAGAGGAATTCCTATCAGGGAGAACCTTCAGAGTTCGGGTCGGGGAAGCTCAGTCAGAGCCTCATAGAGTACGCAGTGGTGTGCCACAAGGGTCTGTGCTTGAGCCAATCCTTTTTGGAATATTTCTTACAGACTTGGACCAGCCCAGCACATTGAATATCAGCTATCACTTTTTGAATTTTGCTGATGACACTAAAATCATGGGAAACCCACTCCTCGCCCAAAACATCATTCAACAAGAGACAGAATAAACCAATGGACAAGAGACTGGCTTCTCACCCTGAACGAGAAGAAGTGCACAGTGTTGCACATTGGAAGCAAAAATCCTAAATGTAATTACACAGTTAATGGAAGTTCACTTGAGAAGGTGGACAGACAGAGAAATCTTGTAGTTTTGATAACATGTAACCTGAAATGGGATGAACAATTAAAGTGGCGACTGTGATAAGAGCAATTAATCTATAATGTATATTATAAGGAAGGCTTTCACATGCAATAACAGGGAGTTGTTTATAAAACTGTATAAGACATATCTAGGCCATTATTAGAGTATGCATTCCAGATTTGGAGCCCGTACTTCAAAAAAGATATACCTTCTCGAACAAGTGCAACGTAGGCCTACAAAAATGGTGCCAAGACTTAAAGCACTTACATAATGTGGAACTACTTCACGAACTTGGATTAACTACCCTTCAGCAACGTAGAGAGCGCGGAGACCTAATAGAGACCTTCAAGATCCTAAACAACCACTACAGTATACCAGATTTATCACGAGATATGAGGTAACAGATATAAAAACACACGAATAACCTCCTTTTTTTGAAGTAGTTTAAAAATATGGATGACACTACGCTTCCTTGCTTCAAGTACATCAGCCCTTACTGCGCGCTGTGCACGTACACTTATCTAGGTAATTGAATTGCACGGGTAGCGCGCCGGCACGTGCTACGGGCCCATGGGACCGGCTCCAACAATATTTTGTTCTATCTATTTTTAATGGCACTTGAGGGTTAATCATCAGTGCAGATTTGAAAGCTTTGCAGTACTTGTGGTAAGTATGTTTGTGTAGTATGGGGCGTTGTGTTTGCAGTGGTTTTGATAATCCAATTTTACGCTGTGAATAATTGTGATTTATGAGTTTGCAGATCCTAATGTCGATAACATTTGCGTTTCATGTTGCTTTGGTTTGAGAATACCTATACTTATACTGATTATCATTTAGATTCCTGTAGGTTAGGTACATATACCATTTTATTATTATAAATTTATTGAATTTAAATTATCGTGGTTGGGAAACATTTTAAATACACAATTAATTCAAAAAAGTCATCAAATGAATAATTTTTAGGGTTCCGTACCCAAAGGGTAAAACAGGACCCTATTACTAAGGCTCGCCTGTCCATCTGTCTGTCTGTCTGTCTATCCGTCTGTCACCAGGCTGTATCTTATGAACCGTGATAGTAAGACAGTTGAAATTGTTACAGACGATGTATTTCTGTTGCCGCTATAACAGCAAATACAAAATTTTTTAATAAAATAAATATATAAGGGGCTCCCATACAAAAAACATGTTTTTTTTGCCATTTTTATAGATGATGGTGTCACCAGGCTGTATCTCATGAACTATGATAGTTAGACCGTTGAAGTTTTCACAGATGATGTATTTTTGTTGACGCTATTACAAAGAAAATACTAAAAAAAAACCCATACAACAAACCTGTGTTTTTTTGTCGTGTTTATAGATAATGGTACGGAACGCTTCGTGCGCGAGTCCGACTAGCACTTGGTCGGTTTTTGTTATTAATTTTAATGAAGAGGCTTTTGAACTCAGTCTCGAAACGTCAGCAAAGTGACGAAAAATAGTGGTAATTAGCCGTTATTCATTTAAAATATTATTCATTTATTTCAGATACTACTAACACTTGCTAGATATAACAAGCTTTTATTTAACTTGCTATGTATGTATGTTTGTCCGGGTGGAATCTTGCAACTGAATTTTAAAGCAGTTATCTTTAACCGATTGAGCTGAAATTTGGCATACCTGTCAAGTTCCGATGACAATGCAATATTATGGTGACAGCGAGCCGATCTGATGATGGAGACGGAAGGCGAACAACGGAACACCTCGACGGATAATAGTAGACTGGCCGTGTTTAGGTTCAATTTGATCAGCACACGGTTACGATCACTATTTGTATAAAGACTTGTATATTGTAAAATATATTTTTCACAAATAACTTATTTGAACTAGCATGCCCCTTCTAAATTCATTGACTATTATTCTAAAGTCATTGTACTCAATCAGTATTGAAAGTATTAACCTACACATTTTAAACCTCGTTGAAGACAGCAGCAATATAAATAAAGCCAAAGGTTTCACCGCTTACAAAATAAGGCGTTCCACAGTGTTTTGATAACATGGGATCAGCGGAAACAAGTTTTCTTACGCCCTCGCATCGAGGCAATATAGGCGCGGAGTAGTGTACTTAGCCCGCCTCACTTGCCAGTACAAGTAGCTACTTAGTAGCTACTGCAGAATCGTTTTAAACGCGTTAAAAGGTTTGAATAGACAGAATTCCGCTTGTAATATCAAAGTTTATATTGAACAACTGTGAGAGAAAAAGCTAGGGGGTTATGAAGCTATTTGACGACCTCTGTGGCGCGGCGGGCGAAGGTTTGCCTGCGACGCAGGAGGTTGCGGGTTCGATTCCCGCCTCGGAACAAATATTTGTGCGATCTGCAGATATTTGTTCAGGGTGTTCTGGGTATTTTCTATGCATAGTAAAAAATATACATCTATGTAATGTATTGTATTAAAGTATATCAGTTATCTAGTACCCATAACACAAGCTCTGCTAAAGCGTAAGGATAGATAATGTTGTGTGAACTGTCCTGCATTATTTATTTATTTTATTATGATACATTTATTGTACGTTTTGTGGTTTGAAATATTATTTTTCAGTGTGGTCACATAGTTTATTTACGATTTCGGTGAGATATTTTTGCATTATGTCGTAATTTAAGCGAATTAACTGCAAGCTAACATTTTTTTTTAACATTGTTAGACCTTTGTTTGCCCACGATCTCACCTGTTGGTAAGTGACGATGTGGCCGAAGACGGAGCACAAAGGTCCAAGACTATTTACTCTAGCCTTGCAGAGACCCAGATTATAGTTTTCAGAAAAGACAGACGACGACGGTAGTGTACTCCACTCCTGCGCAGTTCGCATTATAAAGGTAGAACTGAAACGTTTAGTACGAATAGAGTGTATACTAATGAGGTAAGGGTGGTACTGAGCCGTGCGCGTACTCGTCCTATGAAAATGGCGATGGTGGGATCATCAGATAGGATACCGGTACTCCCCCCCATCCACCAACTTCCTTCGATCTTTCTAGTGTTATCTATCGAGCGTCCTACAATGAAGAATCCAGGGTGTCGTGTGTAGGTTATTTGTAATATACTCATTGTATCGTGGTCTATTTTATACAATACTAGCGACTCGTCCCGGCTTCGGACGGGTAGTTTCAGATGAAAAACAGCCCCACCCCTCGTATCCCCCCCCCTGGTAGCCCTATGTCACTCAGGGTGAACGTAGCTTTCCAATGGTGAAAGAATTTTTTAAATCGGCCCAGTACTTTTTGAGCCTATTCATTACAAACATACAAACATACAAAAATAGGTACAAATCTTTCCTCTTTATAATATAAAAGTATAGATATAGAAGCTTCGACCAAAGTAAATTACGTCGATGTATAGAAGTATAGATACACCGTTATTTATTTAAAATAGTGTTTGTTGAATCAGCTTTTAAAGGGGCGTAAGTTATTATCACAGTGAAATCCAAAGCGCCCCACTTTTCAAGAGTTTTCTATGTTTTTGTTTTTATGCCCTGAAAGAACCCACTCTGTGAAATCTTCAGCTAACAATTGCAATGCTTTTGTTTCATTTGCATTGTGTTTGTCACCTGAACTGGAGAGAGATTAAAATTCTTTGTTTTACTAAATTAATGAACAATATGCCTTATTTTTTGGTTCTAAAGACCTTAGCCACTCAGGCGATCTGGGCGCAAATCGCGTCCAACGGACTGCTCTGAATTACGATTCGGGTGCCTATTCAATTCAATTCAATTCAATAAATTTATTTCAGGCAACAGTGAAAAATGTACATTGTACCTAGACAAAGGCCCATAGTAATATATACCTTACAACTAACTACCTTACCTTACTATTGCAGCCCGCAGCTGTTCTAGCGACTAGTGACGTTAAAATGACTATTAATAACATTTTGTCTATTTTACTCGAATAAAAACGACTAAATTTGTTGAAAGTTGAACAGTACTATTGAATGAATGGAAAATAAAAGTGCAGATAGAAGAAAAAAAATTAAAAATTGACCGTTGAAATTCTAGATGTGGGAAGTGGTGTGCTTCGAAGTTTATCGATGAATATAAAATGAAGTGAGTATTTTTTATTTTAATTTGCTAGTTATTTAATAAGAAAAACTTAGTTTTGGTTTAGTGTAATACTTTGTTTGCATGAATTCATATCGAATATGCTAAAAAATATTTTTATAAAAAACAGTAAAGAATTGATGTATTGTAAAATGGTCGGTAAATGTATTTTTGTTGGATAAAATAGTGTTTCCTAGCAAAAACTATGTGTAAACAAATTTTTGGTATTAATAAAAATTAACTTTATCATTCAACAATTGCGTTTTCATACAGAATAAAACGTTATTTCGATTTTTTGGTAAGTTAATATCTATATCGCGCTAGGCACACATCGGAGCCCCGACGCAGCCATAAATATAAAGGTGTGTATACTGGTAATCCACATGTCAAGGAAGTATACTGATATTCAAAGCCCATGTAAGTAATAGATACTAACTGTGGTGTTGTTGATATGGTTTCGTTGAACCAGTTGATTTGGGCATGGCATGGGTTGTTTGCATAACAAAATGTTAGCATTCCTAATTTAATCTCTATTACTGAAGGGTTAAGGCTTATTTTCCAGCACATACAGCTCGTTTATTTTTTGAATAAGTTTGAGTTGCGATGAGTTTTGTATGAATGTTTTTTACCTTTGAATGTTTTTTAGGATTCCGTACCAACGGACTCATAAAACTTTTGGTTTTGTTTCTTTGGGCAACAAACGCGGTATCCGTTGAAGGAGGTTTCTACTGAAGTTTAGTCATGTTTTAGGATTCCGTACCTCAAAAGGTATACTGATTAACCTGTATTCATACCACGCCTCCCCCTTAATATCTGAGATATATAGTGTACACCCATTCACCGGTGGGGGAAGCGTCTACAGAATATTAAATATGTAAAAAAAAATGTCGCATGAAAATATTCGAGTGCGTCAGATATTGATAGTGTATAATATGTCCCACGTGTCTCTGATATCGCGCTTGGGTAAACTCCTACGGGGCGTATCCTACATATGATACTACGTGATCCTACGTTTTTTCAACAAATGTAAGAAAATGAAGACAAACTCATACAATGAAAACTTCATTTCATGCGAAGAGTCTAATTTCAATTTTACAGAATTAAACAGCAAAAAATTTTTTACAGAGAAACAGAGAAATATTTAATTATAAATTATAATGATTCTGTTACAGCCCAAATTCGTCTCAATTGCCAGCGTTGTGTGTGGGTGGATGTTTCTTCGAAGCCCGTACCGTGGATAGTACGAACTCCCAGTAGGTGGGTTTATTTCATAATTATTTTGTATGGGGGACTTATTTGAACGCTAGCGATACGGAGTGGACGAAGGAGCCTCAAACCGTGTGCCGAGGCATTCTATGTGGGAAGCTTATATCCAGCGGAGGACTTCTGTGGGCTGATGATGATGATGAAAACCGGATATAATTGTTACGTTTTTTTTGTTATGTTGGGTGATAATTGCTTATGAGATAAAAACAATATTATGCTTGTACAGTGGTGGCAGCATGGCAAAGCGTCCTGGAAGTAGAGTCATTGTCGCCATACTACTGGAAGAAGGGTATTGAATATTCCATTGATATTCAAAATGATGAATAAAATATTGAAGACGTCGTACCTGAAAGCCTCAAAGACATCTTACCTGAAAGCCCGGGGAAATCACCCATAAAAATAGTAAAAAAAAAAAAAAAAAAAAAAACACATATATTAAAAAGTATGCTGAGTCTTGGCTAAGCAAACACTGGCAACTATTCTTTAATACGTTTTTCTTCACTTTCAGATAAATATTACCTGTCCAGTTACAATAAGACAGTACAATATAACAGTTATAATAAGGCGAAAGAAACAGAAGGACAGCGGAGGAATGAAGCAAAAAAAATATATAATTTCCAGTTAGTATTGAATAATACTTATTGGCACAGTAAACTTCTGTTCAAACTAGAAAAATAAACACCTAAAATATGTTTTCTTAAGAACTCACCGCTGTGACACCCGCAGCATCACTCACTGTAGATGGGTTGATCGATCCTTCGACATCAACGCCAGGTTAGTTTTTATTATTTTATCCACATAGTAAACTACAGCGTCTAGAACTAATTAACCATGGTTGTGTCATTACAGCGCTTATCTACTGCTGCCACTCATTATGAATGTTATGATACAGGTTTTTTACGCAATACTACAATTAAATTAATTTATTAAAATATATTTTAGATAAAATACTTGTATTATTTTATATTTCAGATACCACCACTACTACATGTCAATTTACCAGGCCTACGTCACCCATCGTTATTGTGGTTCCTGGTGCCCAACAGACACAGTCACAGGTTGGTGCCCTCACTAATTTCTATTAAAACCTTAACCAATGTACTTTAAGGGAAAAATATTGCTGGACACCAAAGTTAAAAATGATAATACAAACTCGTATACACTTGACACATTCCCGATATAGACCTTTTATTTTTCATTCATTACAGATTCTGAAGAAGAAGATAAAGAAGAAGATGGAGAAGGAATGATGGTTTCTGATGACTACAAAGCTGAAGAACTGGATATGGCGTCTCAGGCCTCTGCAGTTTTGCCTGATAATTTGGGAGGAGCCCAATCTCGAAATATCCATATGGCTGCATTAAGTTCACCTTTGTACTTCTTTGTTTTATGTGCAATAAATAATTTTCTATCTATCTATCTATCTGATGTACGGGACGACAGGCCCCTGCGTTTTAGGTTTCTATGTATAATATTTTTTCAGTTTTTGTATTATTTTATTTGTACGGTGTTGGAGCAAATTCAGTCTCAAGTAATAATCATACGTCATCTGGATAACCTGAGATTTTATAGTAGGGATTCAAGTTTTATGAGATGACACCAGATGTTGTCATGGCAATTATGAGATGCATGATGCATTTTAGGACTTCATTATGCAGAAACCAAGAAGTACGCTAATAAACCTGTCTGATCATGTTCGCTCCAGCATGATGGCCCTAGATCAGGGTTTCCCAAAGTGGGCGATAACGCCCTCTTGTGGGCGCTGCAGGCCTAAACGGGGGTGGTAAGAGACCCAGAAAAAAACCCGGGGCGTCAAATCAGACACACTTTTGCATTTTAATAGTTATTAGTATACTTAAATAGGTAATTTTCGTAGACAATCATCCGCGGCAATCATGTTTTAACAAGTTTTTGTTAAATAACCCGATTTGTGCATGTTTAATCTCCGCTAATATAGCTCACAATAATTAATTTTATAGTGGTTTTTAAGTAGGTGAAAAAATGGGGGTGCTAGAAAATAATTATGGGGGCGCTAAAAATAATTTATTCTCAAAGTGGGTAGTAGACAAAAACCCCTGCCCTAGATCATTGTAGTTGTTGTGTAAAAGTCGACACAAGTTAAATATATGATTTAGGAAATGCCTTAAATAAGTAGGTAAGTTTAAATTATTTTATACCTTCTCTTGCATGCAAATCAATACAATGTCTGTTCGCTTAGATCTTTTAAACTACTTAACGGATATAATGCAGTTTCAGTAATAAATAGAGTGATTAAAGAACAAGGTTTATATGTATACTAGAGACTCGCCCCGACTTCGTACGGGCAGTAACGTCACATTTTTTTCCGTATAAAGTCGGGGGGCGGGTTGCTAGTTTAACAATAGTTAAATTAGTTAAATTAATTTTCTATTCGCACAAAACGTTTCAGTTCTACCTTTATAATGCGAACTGCTAAGGAGTGGAATACACTACCGTCGTCTGTCTTTCCTGAAAACTATAATCTGGGTCTCTTCAAGTCAAGAGTGAATAGGTGCCTTCTAGACCTTTGTGCTTCATCTTCGGCCACATCGTCACTTACCAACAGGTGAGATCGTGGTCAAACAAAGGTCTATCAATGTTAAAAAAAAAAAAAAAAAAAAACACAAAAGAATGTCAAAATTAAAAAGAAAATTGGCTGTACTTCTTATTTTTGCCATCTAGGATAAAACAAAAAATAAAATCATTCCATGATACGGACCCTCTATGCGAAGGTCAGATTTGCACGGGGCTCTATTCAAAACGTACCTAGTACTTGCATACATTTTTCCTTCTACCAACTAGGAAAAATAGTTAATGTATTATTTTTCGAAGGTACGGAACCATTTGTGTGAGAACCCACAACTCTTCCCGACGGTCGGCCACAGTCGGGCGCGAATCTGTGCCTACCTCGCCATAGAGTGTTCCGTTCGTTTCATTCATTCCGTGTCATCACCACCCACCGTGAAACAGACCTTAGCCTAATGCAGACAAAGCGAGTTGGGCGCGGATTAGCGCACCGGGCGATCGCGTTTTGACTACTTTGCAAGTCAAATTAAATATAGTTTCTTTCATTTTTGCTAGTAGTGTACTAATTCAACATGTTTGAAAATTTATGCAGTTTCTTATGTGATAATAATCTTTCTGTGATAGTGTTTAAAAAGCTACAAAACATCAAAACTGTGAATGGTGTATTTTGCGCTGTTTGCAATGGAGGTTACAGTATTCAACGATTTATAGCCAGGTATTTACTGAATATTATTTATTAAAAAAAAATACAGCTCATAAAGGTAAAGTGTATTCACGTTTTTCATAAACAGTTTCATAAAATAGTACATAGTTTTTACGCAATATTTTTGTTTGTTTACGTTTCATGCGGCGATGTCCAAACAAAAAAACGTAACCTGATAGCGGAAGTTTATGATATTATTTCTTTGTTTTATTGTATGAGAAGGCAAGTTTGTTAATTATTCGTTGATTACATAGAATATTTACGGTCTGAAATCATACAGAAGAAACATACTTTTCAGTTCTATTCTGAAACAATAAATAAATTATTCCCAAGTGAACAAAAAAATTACAAATCAAGTTTCTTTACGTGATTTACTTACATTTACTATATGTTATTCGTACAAAAATGTATGTTTTTTTAAAGCCTTATATGTAGTCATTTAGTGGCTAGTTTTAAAATTGTATTACACTTGCTTAATTTCAAATAACAACTATAAACCCGCAAAACCATAACGCGCTATTTGCGGTTGGTAATTTATTCACACGCGCATCGCTTTAGGAGAAGGACCGCGGGCAGCGGCAGCGCCTGAGTGGTTATGGCCCTTGAAAATTCTCTACGCCTTACATGGACAGAGTACCATGTGTGACGTTTTAAAAGTGGTGTAAATTATGAACACAATGGTACAGTCAGTCACATAAATAAATAAAAAAAAATAAAAAAAAATGCATGAAACAAGAGAAACCAGATCCTCCTTGTACAAGAGGATGAAAAAAATATATAAGATTATTAATCTTAGGACCAGCATATTATTAATCTTAGGACCAGCATATTATTAATCTTAGGACCAGCATATTTCGCCATTAGTAAGGATGCAATTTTAACAATAATGTTAGTCTCTAGCCTACAGTTTAACTATTACAATATTTATTATAACAGTATTTATTCTTACAATATAATTAACATTATTGATATAATTAATAATATTATATTATTAATATTTATTAACGGTTCTTCAATAGCCCGATTACTTATTTTACAGTTGCATTCGAGATGGTCGGAATATAGTACTCCCCTCAGATAGTCCAGTGAGGTGGAGCCGATGGAGTCTCGCCAGGTGGTGGCTTCTAGTGGCACGCTCAGTGACGAGTTCCGTGGTATAGTACGCGCCAATTAACGTGGCGTGGTTCAGCTACTGGCCGACGGCAAAACGCCGCTACGGATATAAATCTGTACCTTGAAACAAGTAATTAATTTTGTAAAAATCAAAAACCCCCAACGCAATGAAATGGCTGAACCGATTTTGATCAAACATAGCTAAGAACACTCCCGACAAAATCACATTTCAAACAAAATAAAAATTGTTTCATCCGTTCGGGAGCTACGAGGCGGCAAACAGACACACACACACACACACACAGACACGTCAAACTTATAACACCCCTTCATTTTTAGGTCGGGGGTTTAAAAAAGGAAAAGGATTGGTCCACAGAGGCCCAAAATAGAGAGGAATAGAGAGAAGGAAGGGAGGCCTTAGCCCTGCAGTGGGACACCACTGGCTCTTAATAATAATAATTTAGAAAGATGAAATATAAGCCTCATTCGAACAAAAACTCTGCTATTCTGGTCTGACGACCACTGTGGCGCAACGGGCGAAGGTTCGCCTGCAACGCAGGAGGTTGCGGGTTCGTTTCCCGCCTCGGAACAAATATTTGTACGATCTGCAGATAATTGATCAGGGTGTTCAGGATATTTTCTATGTATAATAAAAAATGTTTACCTATGTAATGTATTGTATTAAGTATATCAGTTATCTTGTACCTATAACACAAGCTCTGCTTAGCTTGGGGCTAGATTATGTTGTGTGAACTGTCCAGCATTATTATTCAGCTGATTTCGCCGCCGCAATTAAACCGAACGCGTGCCCTCCGCCCGCCACCTGTTTCTCTCGCACCACAGAGAAGCCGACACCGGTCACACTGGTTCCGCCCCGACAAAGTGACTAGCAACGGCTAGCAACTCTGCTGCTTCTCAGAAAAAGGGGAAGAAGCGGAGGTGTGAACCTGTTCGCAGCGCTGCAACCACTAGGGCTCCAAGGAAGGAGCCCTGTGATGCAGAGGGCTTTATCGAGGTGATAAGGAAGAAACGGAAGCCCTCTAGCCGGAACCAGTGTGGTACTCACCATCTATCCAGTGAGCAGCACTTCCGAGCGGAGGTACCCACTACGCAGGTCTACGTGTCCCGCGTCTTCTTCGACGTGAAGGCCGCAGAAGTGGTGGAGTACGTCAAGAGGAAAGTCGGAATGGGTTTGAGGGTCGTGAAGTTGGACTCTCGTCATAATGTGGGCTTTAGCTCATTTATGGTGAGAGTCCCTACGGAGGATCTGAAGATCTACTAGAGCCCTGACTTCTGGACGAAAGGGGTGAAGTTCCGGCGATTCAAGGGCCGTCCGTCACGTGATCCCCGGGCCGCAACGCGTCGGCGATCACACGTGTGTTAGATTAAGTTATAAATATCTTTATATGTATGTTAGTTGTAAGGTATATATTACTATGGGCCTTTGTCTAGGTACAATGTACATTTTTCACTGTTGCCTGAAATAAATGTATTGAATTGAATTGAATTGAATTATATTTATTATTTATTGTTTTTTACTCTTGAATTGATGTACTGAAGACATTTGCCATTTGTCACGTAATATATGACAAAAGTAAGAAAGTAAAGAAACGAAGCTAATGAGAGAAGTAAAAGATAGTTTAAAATGCATACAAATATAATGATAAGGAAGAGGTCGTGGGGTCAGGCCAATGTCACTTTTCACACCGTTCCGGACCGAGAAATACCGCACTCTCCTAGCGATCTCGTCCACAAATCAGTCCCCTTGGTAAAGTGTGCAATAATAGTAGATTGTATCATAAGGGAGCAACATAATATTTTTACGGCGAGGGTGCTTTTTTGAATCCAGTCAAAGTACGTCGCCCGAGCCAAAAATATATGTTGCGCCCGTGTGATACACTCTGCTTTTCATCACCCACTATGAGAAAATAAAAGGCGCCTCATATGTTATTGTAATATTATTATTTAATAAAACAAATGGTTGTTTTTTTGTGTTTTTGTGTTTTTTTTGTTGTGTTTGTGTTTTTGTGTTTTTTTTGGGTGTTTTTTTGTGTTTTGTGTTTTTTGTGTGTTATGTATTTTTTGTGTTTTTTTTGTTTTATGTTTTTTGTGTTTTTTTGTGTTTTTAGTGTTTTTTTTTGTGTTTTGTGTTTTTTGTGTGTTTTGTATTTTTTGTGTTTTTTTTGTGTTTTGTGTTTTTTGTGTGTTTTGTGTTTTTTGTGTTTTATGTATTTTTTGTGTTTTTTTTTTGTGTTTTATGTTTTTTGTGCTTTTTTTGTGTTTTTTTGTGTTTTTTTTTGTGTTTTGTGTTTTTTGTGTGTTTTGTGTTTTTTTGTGTTTTTTTGTGTTTTGTGTGTTTTTTTGTGTTTTGTGTTTTTTGTGTTATGTATTTTTTGTGTTTTTTTTTTGTGTTTTATGTTTTTTGTGTTTTTTTGTTTTTTGTGTTTTTTTGTGTTTTGTGTGTTTTTTTGTGTTTTGTGTTTTTTGTGTTATGTATTTTTTGTGTTTTATGTTTTTTGTGTTTTTTTTGTTCGAACTATTTGGCGCTGGTTCCAAATTCAATAAGTGCGCCGCAATTATCTTTGCCGCGCACTTTTTGAATTAGGAACTTAATAAGTGCGCCGGAAAACTCATTACTGCCCGCTAAAAGTTTCTCATAGAAAACACCACCGTTGGGTGCACTTAAAGGCGAACCCAGTCGTCCTTTTCGAATAGATGGGATGAAAACAAACAAGAGTAAGAACTAGGTTAACTAAGTACTAGGTAACAAGGGCAAAATCAGGCGATAAAAGTTTGCCTCAACTATTGTGCCAAGAACAAGAGTAAATAGGTGCCTTCTAGACCTCGGCGACGTCAACGATTGGCATCAAGTGTGATAGAGGAGTTTCAGTAACATAATACTGAGGTGCTAGCAAGTGAATGTTAATTCTTATAGGCAGAGTACACTGAAAGCATATGAAAAGGCATACGTATATAAGTAAGTGGCGAAAAACCGTAGCTGACGGATTAGTCACCCACGATAAGGCCTGGTTTCACCTGCTAGCTCATGAGCGGACGGTAAGACATGAACGCGCCGCTAACCCTACAACACCTACAGGGTTTTAGTAGTAGTAGGGCTTTTTTGTGTAAGAGTTCGTCCGGGGAAGTACTACCACCATGCCTATTTCTGCCGCAAAGCAGTAGTGCTCGCATTGCTGTGTTCCGGTTTGAAGGGTAAGGGTGCCGGTGAAATTACAGGCACATGAGACTTTTCACCTTTATGTCTCAGGGTGCCGGGCGCAGTGCAATGCCACATAGGGCGCGTCCTAAGGTGGACGTGACCTGTGAGGTAATGCACTGTTTATAGGCAGAGGTTACCGCTTAACATCAGGTGGGCCATCTGCTAGATCCGTCATTCTAGTAGTATAACAAAAAAAAAAAAAAAGGGACTCAATTCATGTGTCAAAAGTGTGGCCGTGGCTGCCGCTCCCGGATAGGCCTATTTAATCATGAAGGCAAATGCCTAACTGACGCTGCTTAAATCATCTTTCGTAGATGTTATAAGACCCATGATATAAGTAGGTACCATTCTTGACACTTAAGCAGGTATCTATTTCGTCTCTCCATCTTCGCCGCGGTCTGCTCGAGATCGTTTTCCGTTCAGAGGCGTCCACTCTGTTATGGCTTTAGCCACAGATAAAATAATACTATACTAGTACAGATACCTCATGCCATACAACGAAACGTGACCGCCATAACTCGGGCTATTGTGCGGGCTATTTAGGTTGCCTTACCTGGGCGCTAGATCCCGCTAGCAGCGCAATTGATATCTAGAGCCACCTAGCACCTGCAACTGTAATTACCGCGTAAAACGCGCACACACTCAACAGATGGCGTTTGTTAAAAAACTTAGGCCCGTCGTACATAGAGCTACTCAAAAAGAACTAGTTACAAACTCAAATACTAACGAGATCGAATGGCCCACCTGATGTTAAGCGGTAACCTCTGCCTTTAACAATGCTTTTTCTTATTAACCTTTACCGAGCGCCAAGTGCCCACCCTGAAAGGCCCCTGAGTGTTGCGAGTGCTGTGTTGTCTTAGAGCAATATTTTTTGTTGGTTATGTTTATAAAAATGATTTGTACGTGTTTACTCTATAATTATATTACAAGTGTTCTATATCATTGTTTTGGTATTGAATTTTTCTACCTACTAACAATAGTTAGATCATTTGAAATACTTACATGGCCCCGTAGTAAATTATTATATTCGAAGTTGTTGATTTCACACACATTTACTCATACATTTTCCGTCATTACACTCATTTACCTATAGCTTTCACCAAAATAACACCCATAAGTATGTAGCATACATATTTACGTAAACATTTCATGAATGTTATCACTTTGAAACACTTTCATAACACTAGAAAACGATAACTTACAGCTCCGCGCAATAAAATCCGCAACGCAAATATGGCGCCGTCATGCATTACACAGCAAGTGCAGAGCCCGAATGGCCGACCGACCGAACAAATAAATTCATTTCTTCGAGTGAGTTCAGTTGTCATACAATGTGAAGGCAGGAATGAAATGGGATTGAATGAACCTTCCAATCTGTGCAGCCAATAGGAACTTCGCATTCGAGCATAGACATAGAAATAGTAGAATATAGTAGAATTCTTCTCGTTCAAACCGTTGCACGAGAGCATTTGGCGCGAACTTTTTTCTCGTTCAAACCGTTGCACGAGAACATTCTAGGGGGATTCTATTGCCACGGTAATGCTGCATGTGGTGTAATAAAATAGTTTGCCTAATAATCTCTGAGATTATAAGCTGAAGCTGAAGATAGTAAAGAAGTGACTGAAACCTTACAACATAATCATCTATATAGCGTCGTGTGCGAGGTAAAGTTTCTAAGTGGTTTGTAATTGTAATTACTGATTAGTTCCGTCATTTTTGAGTAGCTCCATGTGCGACGGGCCTTTATGACGATTTTGGTTTTTTTAACTCAACATCTTTATTAAGACTGCGTCAACCCCAGGCACAAATCTTCATACACAATAAAACGCCTCTCGCCCGCCGCTCGAAAAAGCGGTTTTCATTGAATATCTCGTAAATTTAGATAATTTTACAAAACTCCTTCAGTGAACCCTCGGTGTTGTTGAATTGATTTTATCTATCTAATTTTTTACCCAATAATATGTACCGTTTTAATAAACGATCGAATCTTGGCAAAAAATAGATGTAACTTTGGATTTTTATATATCGAGAAAACATTGCGTGTTTCTGGTATCTAAAGCGACCCCTCGGAATTATAATGTAGTATCCATGCATATTTTTTATTTGAATACTGTAATTGATTTAGCCTGTTAAAAATCAAATCTATGATTAGGAATTTCGCGGTACCCCACATTAACCACCTAGATGACCCGCTCGCGACTTTGTCCGCGCCTAGTCCGAAAACTTTCCCGGCGTGCAGTCAACAAATAACCACTCCGTGACACAACCTTTGAAACGAACGAACACTCAAGTTCTCCAATTTAGGAGTTCATTCCTGAAAATATTTGAATCCCAACAACTACCTATATCGTGAAACTATATTCTACAACGTTGAAATTACGCTGAAATATGGCTAAATCGTAAAGTGTTTTTTTTACAAACACCCGTGGCAATTTTCATATATTGCTGTTTGTTAATTTTATTTGAGGAAACTATCTATGAACCAGTTACGAAACCCCGGTTTCCTTGACGGCCGAAGCGGAAATTTCAAGTAGGTATCTACTGCCAACGCTTTCCGCAATACACAGCATTTTTGTTTTTACGTGTGAACCCCATTTTGAAACCCTTAGCATACGAATTTTTCATTTTATTTCTAAGTAGACCTTTACACCCTAAAAGGATTATGTACACCCTCTAAATTTCAAGTCTCAATGACCAGCGGTTTAGGCTGTGCGTTGTCACTCGGTCAGTCAGTCAGTCAGGACATTGCCTTTTATATATAACTAGTTCGTCTTTGGTTACAATGATATGTATACAGGTCTGACATTTTATTTGAAAATTTTAGAATAGAACGGAAATACTAGTTTTCTCTTTCATTTCGGGCATGACGTCATAATAACGCCATCTATCAAGTTAGTACTACATGTGGTACTACAAACAAACTGTGTCAAACCTCAACCTAGTTCAAATGATTACCACCAAGAAAACGACATGATTAGATTTTTCTAAAAATAATTAAACTTGATTGAAGAGGCATTTATTTAATTTTACCGTGTTATGGGTATTTTTTGATAGTACAAAATATTTTTTTCAGGGCCTAATATTCATTTTTCACATACTTCAATAACAAATATATACCTGTTACGCCATCTATTGAATTTAAATAGAACAATATATTTTTTCTTTGGGATGAGACCCCGTGCTTTAGCTAACCCGTCTGACATGCGGCAGACGTGGCCCAATCCCACTTCAATTTACCCACTTTCTGTCCGACATCCGCGATTTGAGTTTTGATGCGCGGTATACTGTTACGAACGCGGTCTATCAGTCATACTGCGCTCCATGGCTCGCTGGCAAACCCCGAGTTTGGACTACTAAAATCTTATTTATCACCGTGTTCATCAATACACAGGTAATTTTAAACGTAATGTTATTAGCGTAGGTATCTAGATTTTTTTTTTTCTATGAATG
The DNA here is from genome assembly GCA_932527175.1 of Operophtera brumata. Taxonomy (NCBI): domain Eukaryota; kingdom Metazoa; phylum Arthropoda; class Insecta; order Lepidoptera; family Geometridae; genus Operophtera; species Operophtera brumata. The sequence continues at coordinate 2,244,935 of OW052227.1, read as the reverse complement.
ACGGAACAAGCAGATTGCCCACCGATGTTAAGCGGTAACCTTTGCCTATGAACAGTGCATTACCTCATAGGTCACGTCCACCTAGGACGCACCCTATGTTGCATTGCCCTGCGCCCGCCACCCTGAGACATAAATATGAAAAGTCTCATGTTCCTGTAATTTCACCGGCAACCATACCCTTCAAACCGGAATACAGCAATTCGAGCACTACTGCTTTGCGGCAGAAATAGGTATGGTAGTTGTACTTCCCCGGACGAACTCTTACACAAAAAAGCTCTACTACTATTAAAACCTATTAAAACTACTACCTCAAGAGTAAGAAAGAATAGCAGAGTTTTTGAACGAATGAGGCTTATATTGCATCATTCTAAAACCTTATATAATTCATAGCAGAATCCATGACAGTCTGAATTTGTCTCGAGCAGAGAAATGGCGAAGTTTTATTTCTAGTTCAAAACTCTTGACCAAAGGAGCCGTCTCAACTTTCCGATAGATAACGTTACAAATTGGTTAAGCCCTGTCATTACCAGTCCTCGACGGGCGCTCTGCCAGCGACAATCCGCTATAACTTAGATTGTTTCGTGTATCATTTCAGCATCGAATGCTTAGAATATAGAATAAACCAGAAACCGAGTCACGCGTAAAAACTGTCACCACGACAACTAGTCTCAATGAGAATAGTTCCATCCAGTCGTCTGTGGTCGGCCATGCTTAGGTTTACCATCAGGTGGGCCATCTGCTTGATCTGTCATATCAAATTGTATATATATAAAAAAACTTTATTTAACTTTTTACTGACATTTATTGTAATATTGTTTGTACACTTAGTACTTATATTTCTGTCCTTATATTTGGGTCTTAGATCCTAGCCGTGCGACCAGTCGTGTCGAACTCAAAATGTTTTCATGTGAATATGCCGTCGTGTGTCGTTCCCACATATATAAATTCTGCTAGGCGTAATGAGAAAAAGAATAGAATTACATTCTACGTAAGTATTACATTCAAATATATTTTTGGTTTAAATAATGAATTTTGTTTACCATTCATTCTTTGGAAAAAAGTCAAGCGTCCATTTTGTCATTGTTGCTAACATCACCAATAGGTAGGTATATTACCCCTACTGGTGGGAAGTATGATAGGCACTGGGCAGGCATAGTGTTTTGGTGACACAGCGCCCCGTACTAATAGCATCGTACGCACCTTCTGGTTTATTCTATATACTAAGTATGATAGGCACGGGGGAGGCATTGTGTTTTGGCGACACAGCGCCCCGTACTAATAGCATCGTACGCACCTTCTGGTTTATTCTATATACTAAGTATGATAGGCGCGGGGAGGCATTGTGTTTTGGCGACACAGCGCCCCGTACTAATAGCATCGTACGCACCTTCTGGTTTATTCTATTTACTAAGTATGATAGGCACGGGGGAGGCATTGTGTTTTGGCGACACAGCGCCCCGTACTAATAGCATCGTACGCACCTTCTGGTTTATTCTTTATACTAAGTATGATAGGCGCGGGGAGGCATTGTGTTTTGGCGACACAGCGCCCCGTACTAATAGCATCGTACGCACCTTCTGGTTTATTCTATATACTAAGTATGATAGGCACGGGGGAGGCATTGTGTTTTGGTGACACAGCGCCCCGTACTAATAGCATCGTACGCACCTTCTGGTTTATTCCATATTCTAAGATCGAGTGCTATAAAATTTTACGGTTACAGGCTACAGCGCACCATATGCGCTTGTAACGCCATCTACCGAATATACGATCGGCGAATGCTTAGAACTAATAACAATGTAAACGTAAAAAGCCATCGTAAAGTCAAGATATATTTTTATTGGAGGAAAGTTTGAGATGCACATAAAAGTAAGCATTTTTATATCGATGTATCGATTTTTCCTGAAAGAGACACACAGTCTGTTTTTAACTTTATTTGCTTTAATTTTTGATGCATCCCTCATGGTATTCTTCAATTTTGGGCGCGTCATGTTTATTAGTAAAACTTCAACGACTCATAGTTTCCAAAGTTCACCAAATATTTTTAAATTTATTATATCAATAGATTTACTATTTAACGCACTTTACAATAATATCTCATTTAATACTGTAGCATAATATGTAACAAAGTTATCTGCATTTGAAATTTGGTTAACAAAGTTTTTTTTTCTAAAAAGTTACTTTTATGCGATGACTAGTAACTGTTAACGTCTTTGTCGCATACAAACTCAATTAGTCTTTGTGTAATTGCGCAACTTTCTACTAGCGATAGACACCTGTGGCTCGGTTCTTGGCCAGCGGGCAACTGAAGGGGAAGCGGCGTGCATATTTGGTGTTGGTTTTCTTCCGGCCGACCGATCGTGGAGACAGGTGCCTGTCAAAAAAAAGATCTTCATAAACATACAGGATTAAAAACATCATCTTCAAGGTGACAAATCAGAATTATGTCAAGCCTGACCGCAGAGTAGCACACATCTAGGGTTACCACATGACAGGAATTTCCCTGACATATCAGGAATATAGGCTTTCTATCAGGGAAACAGGAAAGTTTTAAGTTTTTAGGAATTTTAAAGATTGTAATGATGAATGCCCATTAATGAGTAGTTTTTTTTTTTTTTTTTTAACTTCTTCAATGAATGATCTAGCAGCATTGCCCACCTGATGTTAAGCGGTAACCTCTGCCTTTAGCAATACATTACCAATTAGGTCACGTCCACCTAGGAAGCGCGCTATGTGGTATTGCAGTGCGCCCGCCACCCTGAGACATAAAGATGAAAAGTCTCATGTGCCTGTAATTTCACCGGCACCCAAACCCTTCAAACCGAAACACAGTAATGCGAGCACTACTGCGTTGCGGCTGAAATATGGTGGTAGGACTTCCCCGGGCGAAACTTTTTCACAAAAAACCTCTACTACTACTAATTTTGTTCTTGGTTTGCAAACGAAACATGAAAACTGTGTTCAGTTCTGGCAGCGAAATGTCCACTTTTTTTTTTATAGTCGTTTCAGTCCTCGGTCCATATCGACCCCATTGAAAATCTTAACTCAGCCCATACCTAACTCAGCCCTCGGGCTAAATGAGCACTTTGAAATCGCTTGGATTGCTTTAGGCATTTAGACATAAATTTATTAAAATAGCGGCATCATACCAAAAATGTCAGAGCTTAGCTCACTGTAGCCTAGCAAAAGAATCTATCTTCACTTATCAAAATGTTTAAAGAGCCAAAATGTCAGGAAATCTAGTGAACAAGCTTTTATCTTTGTGATCGTAACCGTGTGCTGATAAAAATGAGCCTAAGCACGGCCAGTCTACTATTATCTATCGAGGAGTTCCGTTGTCCACCTTCCGTCTCCATCATTAGATCAGCTCGCTGTCACCATCATATTGTATTGTCATTGGAGCTTGACAGGTATGCCAAATTTCAGCTCAATCGGTTGAGGATAACTGCTTTTAAATTCAGTTGCAATATTCCACCCGGGCAAACATATTACACACGGACAAATACTGCTTAAAAAAGATACAAGATACAAGATACAAGATACAAGATATTTATTTGCATAAATAAGTGTTACAATTTGGTCTTATAAAATAGTGAGCACTTATGACTTATTTGCCCTCTGCAGGCATCGCAAATTTTTCGAGGGCGTAAACTGCTACTTAGTTTACTAAGTATATCTAGTTTACCTTTGTTTTACCTATAGGTAAAACAACTAACTACTAAAATGTTAACTAATACAACAAATAAAACATCCAAAGTTACTAACATTACAGAGTTATTAGGTACATTCATCAATTTGGAAATTTAAGAATAGGTATAAAAGGTAATTTAGGTAGCTAAAGTTGGCAAATGGTCATTTTTATTCTATTAAATATTCGTCAACAGTATAGAAACACCTTTGAATAAGGAATGTTTTTAGCTTTCCGATAAACAACCTTATTTTAGTTTCATTTTTTATATTAATTGGTAGCTTGTTAAAAATTTTTACTGCCATATAATAAGGACTTTTGTTTAGCATACTTATTCTAGAATATGGCAGAAAAAGTCTGTCTTTGTGACGAGTGTTTCTGTTATGTGTTTCGTTTATTTTGGTGAAATGGTTATTATTTTTATAAACGAAAATGCAAATGTCCATAATGTAAATTGAAGGTAGCGTCAGAAGATGAGATTTTATGAAATAAGGTTTACAGCTTTGCATGTTATCAATCTGGGCTATGATTCTAACACATTTCTTTTGTGTAATGAATAGGTCTTTCACATTTACACTATTTCCCCATAGCATTATACCGTATCTTAGCCACGAATACGCATACGCATAATACGCCGATAATGCAGTCTCAGTGTTCGTACTGTGTTTAATTTGAAAAAGGGCATATGTAAACTTGGATAGTTTAATTTTTATGTGTTCTATGTGAGTCTTCCAGTTGAGGTGAGTATCTATGTTTAAACCCAGTAAGCTGAATGTGTCAACTTTTTGTAAAGCAGTGTTTTGAAAATCTATTTTTAATGGAATGGTTGGACTATTGTATGTTTTAAACTGCATTACTTTAACTAAAAAAAACTATAGTGCTTGTAAAAATGAAGGAAGTTGTCAGGAAATCTCATTTTTAAACCTGGTAACCCTACACACATCCTATATACAGCACAAACATAGATGCTGTTTACCGAAGCTGACAACTCACTAGTTACACATATTATATTCACATTCCGGAATGTCAAACAATCTACTTTTAAAAACATTTGTCGAAACTCGAACAATGGCATGCCCGAAGGGGATAAGTTATGCATTAAGTGAAGCAACTTAGATCAATATTATGAGAACAAGCAGAAGTTTCTTAGGATAGGTTAGAACAGGTACTATAGACGTGTAACTTAAACAGTAGAGAAAGACAAATATTGAGTCAAATTGAGTTCTTGGTAGACGCCAAGCACCCGATGTTAATTATTAACTTAAAGTTCAGACTATATTTACTTTTTGAATTTAATCAGCACTGCATTTTAGTATTACAATTGCAGTTGCTGTAAGTTTGATATTCGCTTCAAACTATATATTAGTTTCAACGAAAATTGTTGTATATGTGGCGAAGAAGGCGAGCGCACGCTCTATGGTCTTTTTGTGTATAAAAAATTAATATAAAAATGCCCTTTAGAGTTTTGACTAGCTGAAATATTAATTAATAAGTTAGTATATGCGTCAAAAATTAAAACGCGTAAGAAGTAAGTCTAAAATGGTATTTCAATTTTAAAAAGGTGTCTTTTTAGGGTTCCGTAATCAAAGACAAGGAACCCTTATGGATTCGTCATGTCTGTCTGTCTGTCTGTCTGTCTGTCCGTGTATGTCACAGCCTTTTTTTTCCGAAACTATAAGAGCAATACTGTTGAAACTTGATAGGTAGATGTATTCTGTGAACCGCATTAAGATTTTTACACAAAAATTAAAAAAAAAACTATTACTTTTGGGGTTCCCCATACTTCGAACTGAAACTCAAAAAAAAAACATCAAACCTATACGTGTGTGGTATCTATGGATAGGTCTTCAAAAATGATGTTGAGGTTTTTAATATAATTTTTATCTAAACTGAATAGTTTGCACGAGAGACACTTTCAAAGTGGTAAAAAGAGTGTCCCCCCACCCGTAACTTCTGAAATAAGAGAATGATAAAACTAAAAAAAATATATGGTGTACATTACCATATAAACTTCCACTGAAAATTGGTTTGAACGAGATCTAGTAAGTAGTTTTTTATTTTTGGGTTTCAACATACTTAGAACTGAAATTCAAAAAAAAAAAACATCAAACCCATACGTGTGGGGTATCGATGGATACGTCTTCAAAAATGATATTGAGGTTTCTAATTTTTTTTTCTAAACTTAATAGTTTGCGCGAGATACACTTCCAAAGTGGTAAAAAGTGTCCCCCCCCCATAATTTCTAAAATAAGAGAATTATAAAACTAAAAAAAAAAAAAAATATTACCATGTAAACTTCCAACCAAAATTAGTTTAAACGAGATCTAGTAAGTAATTTATTTTTAATACGTCATAAATCGTAATCCATCCAAGTACTTTTATATTATGTTACTTGCTGCTACGGAACCCTTCATGGGCGAGTCCTGCTCGCACTTGGCCGCTTTTTTTGTAAGAAGATTTCTACCTGGTGCTGGCGCAACCTTAAGATATCCTTATTTGAAATGACCAGTAAGCAACACATACTTGGCCGCTTTTTTATTTGTTTGCGCGCTGCACCGATCTGGGTCGCATGAAAGGGTATATTGTAAGCAAAGTTATTTTAAGGTTTCTTTCCAATATCTTATTTAGTATTAATTTTCTCTTTTTTTGTGTTAGTTAGGTTATTCTACTTTTTTTTTTATACTACTTGGAATGACGGTTCAAGCAGATGGCCCACCTGATGTTAAATGGTAACCTCTGCCTATGAACAGTGCATTACCTCATAGGACACGTTCACCTACGACGCACCCTATGTGGCATTGCACTGCGCCCGCCACCCTGAGACATAAAGATGAAAAGTCTCATGTGCCTAATTCACCGGCACCCTTATCCTTCAAATCGGAACATAGCAATGCGAGCACCTTTGTGGCAGAAATAGGAATGGTGGTAGTACTTCCCCGGACGAACTCTTTCACAAAGAAGCTCTACTACTACTAAAATCCAACTACTAAAACTATTACCTTTTGTATCCCCGTTTTTTTTTTTTAACAAATACTTGTTTTTTATATATCATTTATCTTTATCTATGTAACTTGTAACCCGGAACATAATGAGGCATCGATTGACACCTCATACCTACATAGGTTATGACGTACTACTTCATGACGGCCTCTGTGGCGCGGCGGGCGAAGCTCGGCCTGCGACGCAGGAGGTTGCGGGTTCGATTCCCGCACTTGGAACAAATATTTGTGCGATCGCAGATATTTGTTCAGGGTGTTCTGGGTATTTTCTATGTATAATAAAAAATATCTATCTATGTAATATATTGTATTATGTATATCAATTATCTAGTACCCATAACACAAGCTCTGCTTAGCTTGGAGCTAGATAATGTTGTGTGAACTGTCCAGCATTATTTATTTATTTATAGAAATCAGCTGAATAGTTTAGGCGCCTCGGTGGAATATATGTAAATATACATACATACATACTTACAATACATACAATTTACATACCTACATACATGGAATATACATACTCTTCTGCTTCTTCGTTACACTCTTGGCAGAGTGGTCGTGGTCGTCACTTCAGGGTCTGTGGCTCGCTTCACAATCCTTCGCCACTCATCTCGCACCGCAGCTTTCCTGGTGCATTCATGCAGTGGTCCGTCCAGAGCTGCCTTGATCTGGTCAGTCCATCTCATGGGTGATCTGCCCCGTGCTCGTGTGCCCTCAACTCTTCCCTGTCCAAGGCGTTCAATGGACACCTCTCCGCGTCGCGACACGTGCCCGCAGAAAGTGAGGATGCGAGATTGCACGGTAGCTGATAGTCGCTGCTTGATGCAGAGTTCTTGGAGTATGGACTGAATGGTACAAAACTCGTTCCACGAAACCCCAAGCATTCTTCTCCAGCATCACATATCGAGAGCATCTGTCCTCTTTTTCTCGCTCTCCCTAAAAGTCCATGTTTCTGCAGCATAGAGGAATATGGGAAACACCAACGCTCTAACGAGACGGATCTTAGTAGATTTCGTTATGCTAAGACTTTACCATATCTTCCTCAGCATATCCATGGTGGACCTAGAAATCGCCATACACTGCTTGATTTCGTCAACGCATGGGATATACATACTCGTACATACATACTTAAATATACTGCCCGACTAATCCTTTTGGCTTTGCCATATTCGAGTAAGAAAAGGAACAATGTTTGTAAATCTTACGTCTATCATAAAAGGAATTTTGTCAGAAGACTTCCAAGTTCCATATCCGCTTAACTTGCCGTATCCTTATATTAAGTATAATTTGCTTTTATACGCGGACTGGGTTAATTAAAGCAACCTACCATGTTTTATTATCTACTTAACTGCCAAGGAGTTTAATAAAGCCCTGAGAGAGCAGAATTCACTCTTGATAAAATTGAATGAATGAATGAATGAATGAATAAATGAATGAATGAATTATTTATTTACTTAGAATGTAGGTATTAGTAGTAAAAACATAGTAGGTATATATAAATTGAAGTTCCCAGTACATTCAACCGTTAAGCGTGTAAAATTAAATCTTAAAAGCTAGTTATAATTAAGTAACATGCGAGGAAAATAACAAAAAATCACTAATTAATGACCAAAAAAAAAAAACAAGAATTATATGTAGGTAGGTTATATACAATACCACAAAACTTAGTCCAGAATACACAATGTCAATAAAAAAAAAAAAAACTGCAACTTATAGCAAGTTTTATCAAGTAACTAGTGACTCACCCCGGCTTCGCACGGGTAGCCCCCGGTGACCCCCCCCTCATACCCCTCCCCCCTATGTCAATTTCCTGGTTCTAAGCTACCTCCCCACCAATTTACAGCCAAATCGGTTCACCCGTTCTTGAGTTATAAGTGGTGTAACTAACACGACTTTGTTTTATATATATAGATGTAGGGCTTACCTAGATCGAATTAATAACTAACTTCTAATCTAGTTCATTAGTTTGCGCGAGAGACTCTTCCAAAGTGGTGAAATGTGTGTCCCTGTAACTTCTAAAATAAGAAAAACATAAAACTTAAAAAAAATATGATGTACATTACCATGTAAACTTCCAACGAAAATTGGTTTGAACGAGATCTATTAAGTAGTTTTTTTTAATACGTCATAAATCGTAATCCATCCAAGAACTTTTATATTATGTTACTTGTTGCTACGGAACCCTTCATGGGCGAGTCCGTTTTGCACTTGTCCGCTTTTTTTTAAATGGAAGATGTTGTCTTAAATATACTTTGTTAGGATTCTTAATAACTTAAGATAATACCACCATCTGTGGCCTCTTGCTGTCAAGTTAGGTAAGGTAGCCTGCATTGTGATATCTAGACATCGGATTATATGCATTTGCATGTTTGCATATGCAAATACATATAATGCTATTTTTATAGCGTTATTGCATATTTTGGTACTTTTTCATTGACAGTGCTTATTTCAGTAGTTATGCGAGTACGTTGGCAGAGTAAGGCATGTTGTATTACGCCGTCAACACATCCGACTCGCGCACACTCGGCGAGCGCACTAAATCCGACCGACTGTCTCGCATAGTGGTCGGCCGGCGCTCGGTATACGTCGGCGGATTGCGCCGTGCGTGCGGGAGGGAGGCATGCCTACTGCCCTCGCTGCTTCACTCACGCGCCTAACACAATTCAATTGTTTTTGTCTCGCTGTGTTTGTTTATTTTTGTTGAAATTATGCCGCCAGTGAAAAAAAATACCCAGATTTTGTTTTTGATTGTGCATCTTTTTGCATATTTCGCCCTTTTTTAGTGCATATTTGCATGCATATTTTGTCATTTTGATAGTGCATATAATCCGATGTCTAGTTGATATCTCATCAAAAGAAGAAATAAATATTCGGTATGATATGAGAATTATGTAACCAGCTCCGGGCACAATCGTTACTAACTTACTACTTATGGGACTATGGAGAAGTTTGTAATTTTATAGGCTTGAATTAAAGCTGATGCCGTATATTGTTTGGCTGTGGAGTCAAGTTCTATGGAAGTTGAAGGTTTATGTCTTGGCTATGATTATGAAGAGAGGAATAATTAATGGGTCATGAGGAAGTTTTCTGAGAGGAACATTGTTACAACAAGGCTTTTAACTATTAAATAAATAAATAATAAATATGCTGGACAGTTCACACAACATTATTTTTTTTTTATTTTTTTTTATTTTTTTTCATGAAAACAAACAGCTTATTAAACTAGGAAGGATACATAATGGAAATGTAAAACAATTAATCCTTAAACAGTTAACATTATCTAGCCCTAAGCTAAGCAGAGCTTGTGTTATGGGTACTAGATAACTGATATACTTAATACAATACATACATACTGGCATACATACCTATTTCTGCCGCAAAGCAGTAGTGCTCGCGTTGCTGTGTTCCGGTTTGAAGGGTAAGGGTGCCGGTGAAATTACAGGCACATGAGACTTTTCATCCTTATGTCTCAGGGTGGCGGGCGCAGTGCAATGCGACATAGGGCGCGTCCTAGGTGGACGTGACCTATGAGGTAATGCACTGTTCATAGGCAGAGGTTACCGCTTAACATCAGGTGGGCCATCGGCTTGTTCCGTCATTCAGTAGTATAAAAAAAAAAAAAAAAAAAAAAACAATACATTAAATAGATAGATATTTTTTATTATACATAGAAAATACCCAGAACACCCTGAACAAATATCTGCGATCGCACAAATATTTGTTCCGAGGTGGGAATCGAACCCGCAACCTTCTGCGTCACAGGCCAATCTTCGCCCGCCGCGCCACAGAGGTCGTCAAAAGTATTAAAGGAGGTATTTAAAGTTTTTTTCAACACACTCGCTCATAAAGTGGCTCTAATTTCACCGCAATTAGGGACATAATGACATTGCACCTGTAATCCAACTGTGACTTGTTCATTGCTATTATTCACTAGTGAGTTATAGAGACAGTTGAAAATTTACACAGAGTGTGTATTTCTGTTTTATTATTATTTTCTTCTCAAGTGTGTTGAAAAACGTCGTACGATACACGTGTGTGTTTATGATTACCATCCTCGGCTCTCTTAAGACCCTCACCTAAACGGCAAGTCATGGAAATTACAAAGTACCTAGGGAGGTACGGCAAGTTATGGAAATTACAAAGTACCTACGTAGGTACGGCAAGTTATGGAAATTACAAAGTACCTAGGTACATAAGTACGGCAAGTTATGGAAATTACAAAGTACCTACGTAGGTACGGCAAGTTATGGAAATTACAAAGTACCTAGGTAGGTACGGCAAGTTATGGAAATTACAAAGTACCTAGGGAGGTACGGCAAGTTATGGAAATTACAAAGTACCTACGTAGGTACGGCAAGTTATGGAAATTACAAAGTACCTAGGTACATAAGTACGGCAAGTTATGGAAATTACAAAGTACCTACGTAGGTACGGCAAGTTATGGAAATTACAAAGTACCTAGGTACGTAGGTACGGCAAGTTATGGAAATTACAAAGTACCTACGTAGGTACGGCAAGTTATGGAAATTACAAAGTACCTACGTAGGTACGGCAAGTTATGGAAATTACAAAGTACCTACGTAGGTACGGCAAGTTATGAAAATTACAAAGTACCTACATAGGTACGGCAAGTTATGGAAATTACAAAGTACCTACGTAGGTACGGCAAGTTATGGAAATTACAAAGTACGTAGGTACGGCAAGTTATGGAAATTACAAAGTACCTACGTAGGTACGGCAAGTTATGGAAATTACAAAGTACCTACGCAGGTACGGCAAGTTATGAAAATAATTCTCCAAACTTCGTGAGACTGCTCTGCTATTCGGGGACATTGACGTGTAACTACGACGGTAGAGTTCCGCCGAACTATGCAAATTCTAGCTAACACATTCAGCAAACGAGCTCGCGCAAATATTTCTGCTCTCCCGTATAGGTATTTATAACTATTTGACGCAACTTAGTTTTTATTTTACACGACTGCCCCAAAAAATTAGTGTGTCAGTTTTCAGAGGCCGTAGATAAAGTATATAAAAAAAAGCGGCCAAGTGCGAGTCGGACTCGCCCATGAAGGGTTCCGTAGCAGCAAGTAACATAATATAAAAGTTCTTGGATGGATTACGATTAATGACGTATTAAAAAAAACTACTTACTAGATCTCGTTCAAACCAATTTTGAGTGAAAGTTTACATGGTATGTACATCATATTTTTTTTTTAGTTTTCAAAAAAAAACAAGAAAAAAGAAAAAAAAAGAAAGAAGTTATGGGGACACACACACACTTTTTACCACTTTGGAAGTGTCTCTCGTGCAAACTATTCAGTTTAGAAAAAAATGTCATAAGAAACCTCAAAATCATTTTTGAAGACCTATCCATATGGGTATGATGAAAAAAAAAATTGTTTCAGTTCTAAGTACGGGGAACCCCAAAAATAAAAAACTACTTACTAGATCTCGTTCAAACCAATTTTGAGTGAAAGTTTACATGGTATTGTACATCATATATTTTTTTTAGTTTTATCATTCTCTTGTTTTAGAAGTTACGGGGAGAGACACACTTTTTACCACTTTAGAAGTGTCTCTCGCGCAAACTATTAAGTTTAGAAAAAAAATATATTAGAAACCTCAACATCATTTTTGAAGACCTATCTATAAATACCCCACACGTATAGGTTTAATGAATTTTTTTTTTTGAGTTTCAGTTCTAAGTATGTGGAACCCCAAAAATAATTGTTTTTTTTTTCAATTTTTGTGTAAAAATCTGAATGCGGTTCACAGAATACATCTACCTACCAAGTTTCAACAGTATGGCTCTTATAGTTTCGGAAAAAAAAGGCTGTGACATACACGGACAGACAGACAGACAGACATGACGAATCTATAAGGGTTCCTTGTCTTTGACTACGGAACCCTAAAAAAGGGCAAAAATGTATGAGATTGACGTAAGCTATCGAAATGTGACGTGGTCAATTGTATTGTAACTATTAAGACAGTACCTATAGTGACTATATACTTGAGGCTTGTCTATTTGTCGTCAATAACCCGGATTATTTCATTAGACTCACTTCCATGTCTACTCGCCTGTATAGACGAAATTTTAAGAATAAGATTTTTTTCCCTAAAGCTCGTTTAGCAACGGTTACTAGAAATTCGTTTTATATGTGTATAAAGATTTATAATAAATTGCCTATGGAGTATCGAGACTTGTCACAAAGAGCACTGAAGCCAAGATTAGTCAAACTTATCTTGTCTTGGTGTTTCTATAGTATTAATGAGTACCTGACATGTAAACAATTATAACTGTCATTTTTTGAATTTATTATTTTATTATTGTTGAATTTGAATTGCGCTAATTAAATAATTGAATTTAATTGAGGTATTTAAAGAGGATTGTGTTTTTCTGACTTTTTCTGGTGTCCTGTGTTATTTGTTTAAATTGATTGATTGTGTGCATAATCGTGAATGTCGTATGTCTGTATTGGTAGAATTTTAGTGTTACGCCTATAAAATAAGAACTGTCTTGTACCTACCTAAAATTCTGACGAAATAAATATATTTGAATTTGTATTTGTATTTATATTTGTATTTGTATTTGTAGTAAAAATGGAATCGCTTCGAAGCTAGGCCGGCTTGGTTAATTTATGTTTTTTTTTATATACTACTAGCGACTCGTCCCGGCGTCGCACGGGTAGTTTCAGGATGAATAACAGCCCCCCCCCCCCCCCCCCCTTTCCTATCCCCTTCCCTGGTAGCCTATGTCACTCAGGGTGAACGTAACTTTCCAATGGTGAAAGAATTTTTTAAATCGGCCCAGTACTTTTTGATCCTATTCATTACAAACATACAAACATACAAAAATAGGTACAAATCGTTCCTCTTTATAATATTAGTGTAGACTTGGAATGACGTTACAAGCAGATGGCCCACCTGATGTTAAGCGGTAGGCTTCTACCTATGAACAGTGCAATATATAGGTCACGTCAACCTAGGGCGCGCCCTATGTGGCATTGCACTGCGCCCGCCACCCTGAGATATAAAGATGAAAAGTCTCATGTGCCTGTAATGGCATCAGAAATAGGTTTGGTGGCAGTACTTCCCCGGTTCGCCTGCGACTCAGGAGGTTGTGGGTTCGATTCCCGCCTCAGAACAAACATTTGTACGGTCTGCATATATTTGTTCAGGGTGTTCTGGGTGTTTTCTATGTATGATAAAAAATATCTGTCTATGTAATGTATTGTATTAAATATAATTATCAGTTATCCAGTACCCATAAAACAAGCTCTCTTAACCTCTGTTTAGCTTGGGGCTAGATAATGTTGTGTGAAATGTCCAGTTTTTTTTTTTTAATTTTCTTTAAGCATATTGTGAATATCCTTCATATCCTTCTCAAAATACAACATAACTCACAACATGACACAAAGCCAATAAACTAATATTTGTATAGACGCTTGGGCCATAAAAAACTTTGATATCGAATCATGAGTTATTGGCTTTCTGAAGAAGAAAGTTTTCATTAAATAACACACTGTACAGATAGCTAACAGTGTATCATCTTCATTGAAACATCCTAGCATCTTAGACTGCGCGAACCCCAGGCAGAAATCTTCATACAAAAAAAAACGCCTCGCGCCGCTCGAAAAGGCGGTTTCTATTGAATATCTCGTAAAATATAGATAATTTTACAAAACCCCTACAGTAACCCCTCGGCTTTGGAGTATTAATTTTATTTATAAAATTAACACTATATTTTTTTAAACAAACTAATCATGTTTCTGGTACAGTGATCCCTCAGAATTATAGTGTAGTATCCAAGCATATTTTTAATTTGAATATTGTACTTGATTTTGTCTCAAATCAAATATAAGATTAGGAACTTTGCAGCACACAGTCTTTGATAAATTATTTATCAAACCATACAGTATGTATGAGGTATGTACGTTTTAAGGTGGAGTACGCCGCATACTCCACCTTAAAACGTACGTACCTCTAGCATGAGGATCCTAACAGATATCATGGAAGCCCACAGTATGTATGCAAACATGCTGAATGCTTAGAGAGGTTGCTGGTCTACGTGTCATGACGGAAAGTAGGTGCTTCAAGGTGGTTGCTTTTTCATACAAACGTATTTGCACAAATATGGGCGAACAGAATATAATTTTAGTTCATACAAGTAATTTTGATGCTATTTTCGCTATTAGTCCAATGTTTTCTTCAACCAAATATGATTTGCCGCAAATAATGACCAATATAAAAGCCAACAACAGCCATTTCAGTGTAAAATTATGCTCTGTTCGCTCATATTTGTGCAAATACGTTTGTATCAAAAAGCAACTATGATCAACAAGGCACTTTCTGTTTTCATGGGTTATGGTCAATTCAACGAATTCGCTAGACTTTTAAGCTTAGCTTTGATACTTCAATTCAAACATTTGAATTAAATATTAGGTACCTACCAAAGTATGTGTTTTATTTTTGAGAACAATCATTGGTTCAGCAGTTCACAGCGCTGCAACCGCTCCAAGGAAGGAGCCCTGTGATGCAGAGGGCTTTACCGAGGTGATAAGGAAGAAACGGAAGCCCTCTAGCCGGAACCAGTGTGGTACTCATGTATCCAGTGAGCAGCACTTCCAGCGGAGGTACCCACTACGCAGATCTACGTGTCCCGCGTCTACTTCGACGTGAAGGCCACTGTGGTGGTGGAGTACATCAGGAAGAAAGCCGGAGTGGGTTTGAGGGTCATGAAGTTGGACTCTCGTCATAATGTGAGCTTTAGCTCATTTATGGTGAGGGTCCCTACGGATGTGAAGACTTACTTGAGCCCTGACTTCTGGCCGAAAGGGGTGAAGTTCCGGCGGTTCAAGACACGCCTGTCACGCGACGCGTCGGCGATCACACGTGTGTTAGATTAAGTAATAAATAAAGTGTTTTTTTTTATGTGTATGTTAGTTTCTAAGGTATTTATGTTGATATGGGCTTACTGTTTAGGTTTAGTGCATTTCTCAGTAAGCCTGAAATAAAGATTTTGAATTTGAATTTGAATTGGTGCCTGCCTGCACTTGATAAAATTGGAGAGAGTGTCAACAAAACACAGACTGCTTACTCTTTCATTTGGCTTTGGTTTAGTTGGGTAAAAAAAAAACAATTTTAATAAATAAAGAATAAATAATGCCGGACAGTTCACACAACATTATCTAGCCCCAAGCTAACCAGAGCTTGTGTTATGGGTACTAGACAACTGATATACTTACACAATACATCTCTAAATATAAAACAAAGTCGTGTTAGCTACACCACTTATAACTCAGAACGGGTGAACCGATTGGGTGAAAATAGGTGGGGAGGTAGCTTAGAACCAGGAGATTGACATAGAGGGAGGGGTATGAGGGGAGAGGGGGATCACCGTGGGCTACCCGTGCGAAGCCAGGGCGAGTCGCTAGTTACAGATAAATATGTTTTATTATGCATAGAAAATAACCAGAACACCCTGAACAAATATCTGCAGATCGTACAAATATTTTTTCCAAGGCTGGAATCGAAGCCGCGACCTCCTGCGTCGCAGGCAAACCTTCATCGACCTCAATAATTATTGCGCTACTGATATTTTTTACTGTGGCTGAAAAAGAGGCCGGAAGAAGATACTGTTGTAAACGTATATGGATGATTTAGACGACTTGTAAAGTTGACGGTATGACGATGCAACGCCGTATTTGTGATTAATTTCTTTTGTGATATAAAAAGTTGAGAAATTCGTGATGTTGTATTGAGTTATGTGGACGACATAATATAAGATTGTTGTTACGTGAAGTTGACGAAGAAAGTGTGTGAAGTTTCGATGAGTTTGAATACTTGTAGGTAGTATTATTTATTCTGTGGTTTGAGTTAAGTGTAGATGGCAGTTTATTGGGAGTGGTTTTTAGGTTTCCGTACCCAAAGGGTAAAACAGGACCCTATTACCACACATAAAATAATACTCTATTACTAAGACTCCGCTGTCCGTCTGTCCTCCTGTCACCAGGCTGTATCTCATGAACCGTGATAGTTAGACAGTTGAAATTTTCACAGATGATGTATTTCTGTTGCCGCTATAACAGCAACTACAAAAAAGCAGGATAAAATAAATATTTAAGGGGCTTCCATACAAAAAACTTGTTAATTCAAAAATTGCATTCAAAAATAAACTCGACATCTGGCTTCGAACAAATAAATCAGTGCTCAAAAAAATCTACCAAAACTAAGAGACAATATTTCGACTAAATTTTAAACTCCAATACTGTGACGTAGACACATCAGCGAAAGCTGCTCGTCTATAAATTAATAATAATAATAATAATATTTTTTTGCCGTTTTTCTAGATAATGGTACGGAACCCGTCGTGCGTGAGACCGACTCGCACTTGGCTGGTTTTACTTTCAATACAGCTGACAGTACAAATGTCAAGAATACCTAGTTTTTTTGACGTGAGTTTGATGAAGCTGGGAAGGATACTTGGTTATGTTTGGTGATGGAAGGTATAGAGTGACCCTGACTGAGTGGTGGCCCAGAGCAACTGTGATACCACTAGTGGTACGTCTGGGTACCACAGATACTATAACATTTTTTTTATTTTTTTTATTACTTAGAACGACGGATCAAGCAGATGGACCACCTGATGTTAAGCGTTACCTTCTGCTTATGAACCTTGCATTATCACATAGGTCAACTTAGGACGCGCCCTATGTGGCATTGCACTGCGCCCTGAGACATAAAGATGGAAAGTCTCGTGTGCCTGTAATTTCACAGCAAGCATCATACTCTTCAAACCGGAACACAGCAATGCGAGCACTACTGCTTTGCTGCAGAAATGGGTATAGTAAGTAAGTAAGTAAGTAAAACTTTTATTTTGACAAAAAACTATACACAACACAAATAAGTATAAAAAGGTATGGTGGTAGTACTTCCCCGGACGAATTCTTTCACAAAAAAGATCTACCTACTACTAATAAACTTAATGTAGTAAGTAACTTAAGGTCGGGTTAGAGCAAAATTACCAATCTTAGATTAGATTTTTAAACCCTGACGCAAAAACGACGGGGTGTTATAAGTTTAACGTGTCTGTGTGTGTGTGTGTGTGTCTGTGGCATCGTAGCTCCCGAACGGATGAAATGTTTTTTTTTTTTTTAGTTTGTAAGGTGCGTTTGTCGGGAGTGTTCTTAGCTATGTTTGATCAAAATCGGTTCAGCCGTTTCATTGCGTTGGGGGTTTTTTTTTGCAAAATTAATTACTTGTTAACTGCTAAATCAAGTACAATATTCAAATTATAAATATGCATGGATACTACATTATAATACCGAGGGATCACCCAGACAGAAACACGATAGAATAATATTGTCACAATAATTAAAAAAAACAAAGCTACCTCTAACTTTTGTCTAGATTCGATTGTTTGTCAATATGGTACAGATTATTGGGTTAAAAATTGGATAAATAAGATCAATACAATCAAACGGAGGGATCACCCACGGGGTTTATTAAAATTATCTATATATATCACGAGATATTCAATAAAAACAGCTTTTTCGAGCCACACGTGGAGTTTTTTTTGTATGAAGATTTCTGCCTGGTGTTGGCGCAGTCTTAATGTAGGTTACTTACTCAATAGGAACCACTTCTAACTGTTTAATTGGAAAACAAGTGTATCAGAATGATCCTGGCTATCAGCAAACTAACAGGTTTAGCCCACTACGATCTAGATTGTAAGACAAGATAGATTTATTACTTACCTACATATTTATTCCACTTTGAAATGCAAAGTTTATTAATTACTAGACATCGGATTATATGCATTTGCATGTTTGCATATGCAAATGCATATAATGCTATTTTTATAGCGTTATTGCATATTTTGGTACTTTTTCATTGATAGTGCTTATTTCAGTAGTTATGCGAGTATGTTGGCAGAGTAAGACATGTTGTATTACGCCGTCAACACATCCGAATAAAGGAAATTAACGCATTTATCAACGGCACTGGACAAACTCTGCCTGATGAGGTCTCTGCAGAAATGGCGCCAAATTTTAAGTTCTGTCCTGTAACGTCAGTTGACGTCGAAAGGTCATTTTCAGCCTATAAATAAATATTAAGTGACAAACGTCACAAGTTTGCTGCAGGAAACCTAGAAAAATATGTTATTGTTTACTGTCACAAGAAATATAATAAATAAATAAGTTATTTATTATTAAATAACTTATTATATGAGTATTATATAATAATATTATTGCAAGCAAGTTATTATTGTGATAGATAATATAATAAACGTAAGTTCTTATTATAATTGTATTTTTGATTGTGCATATTTTATGCATATTTCGCCCTTTTTTAGTGCATATTTGCATGCATATTTTGGCATATTGATAGTGCATATAATCCGATGTCTATTAATTACATTAGCAATTACAAGTAGGTAGGTACGTATTAAACAATGTCACAGAATAAATAGTAGTACAAGACATTCATACATACATAAACTCACGCCTGTTTCCCGGAGGGGTAGGCGGAGACCACGGATATCCACTTGCTACGATCCTGACACACCTCTTTTGCTTCATTCACTCTCACCACATTCTTCATACATGCTCGTCGGTTAAGGGTACTCTTGACCTGGCCTTTTTCCAGAACTTCTCCGGTCTGGTCTGAATACGTTCGCCGAGGTCTTCCAATGTATCTAAATCATGTAAGTACAGGCAAATAGGTCGTAGGAGGATGATTGTGATGAATGTCATCAGGGGCCCAATTCTACTAAACCAAATCGAAACTTATTTTGGGCTCGATCATGCCTTTAGAAATATTACAAGCTTTTATTGTGTTGTACTTTAATCCAGGTGGAATCTTGCAACTGAATTTTAAAGCAGCTATCCTCAACCGATTGAGATGAAATTTGGCACACCTGTCAAGTTCCGATGACAATTCAATATTATGGTGACAGCGAGCTAATCTGATGATGGAGACGGAAGGTGGACAACGGAACTCCTCGATGGAAATCATAGTAGACTGGCCGTGTTTAGGCCAAAGATTTCAATATCGTAGATATGCCCAGACACCGAAAACGGTTGCATTGTATTTGAATGTGTGCGTTAACAAAGTGCTGACGCACGCACACTAGTGGATAGTTAAAAATCGTGATTTTGTCTATAAACTTAACTGTTGATATTACCATTTAATGTGCAATCATATTGCACGCACTTTTGTGAAAAAATAAACGTCATTTTAGTCCTGAAATTGTATATATATGTTATTGTCTAAAAAGTGTGCAATCTATGTACGGTCAGCAAACTCATCAGATAACAAGCAAAGTACGAATAATTAAACTGTTAAATGTTGTGGAATAGGTAAGTAAATTAAAACACGTTATTTACAAAGAATGTCTATTAATTGACAGAGAGATGGCGCTGCCATACGTGTAAACATTGAGCTCTGTTATTTCCGTTACAAATAAATACAAAAAGTTAATTTTTTACCATAAAACGATATTGAATCGTAGGCTCATTTTGATCAGCACTCTACATCACAAATTTTATAAAATCTTGTATCGAAATTTTTTTTTCCCTCAAAAAACTTATCTCATAGGTAGTGATGACGAATAGTGTGTATCACTCGGGGCCTAAATATTTTGTACTCGGGCGGCGTATATTGAATTCCTCGCTACGCTCAGTATTCTAAAGTAAAATACATCGCTTCGCTCTGAATTCAAAAGAACGCTCTCAAAGAACAAAATATTTATTTGGCCCCTTGTAACACAAATAACTATTTTGTTCATATAAAGTAAACTGTGAAGATCTTACGAACAAGTTAATAATTTTGTAAAAATTAAAAAACCCCCAACGCAATGAATCGCGGCTGAACCGATGTTGATCAAACATAGCTAAGAAAACTAACGACAAATTCACATTTCAAAAAAAAAACTAAATAGGTTCATCCGTTCGGAAGCTACGATGCCACAGACACACACACACACACACACACACACACACACACACACACACACACACACACACACACACACACACAGACACGTCAAACTTATAACACCCCATCGTTTTTGCGTCGGGGGTTAAAAATAAATTTAAGAGAAGCCTATTAAACTCTTCCTAGCTTATTAATTGGACATTCACAGCCTATATATTTTTAGCAGGCCTAGCATGATGGATTAATCAAAACAGGCGGGAAGGGTTAGCATGCTACATCAGCGTTGTGGTAAGCCGACGCACGACAGACGATTCGTCGCCAGACACCGACACCCCAAGGGACAGGAGCTTGCAAGTGGTAGGTACTTATGTAATCATATAAGCAAATAGAGCTATACTTAAGGTGCCGTACCCAAAGGGTAAAAGATAGATAGATAGATAGATTAGATAGATTAACACTTTATTGTACACCAAAAAAAATATTAAAAAAACACAAAAATAAAAGGATTAACTAAATCAAATTATAGTACAATGGGTGGCCTTATCGCTGAAAGCGATTTCTTGTAAAACGGAGCTCTATTACTAAGACTCCGCTGCCCGGCCTTCTGTCTGTCTGTCCGTCTGTCACCAGCCTGTATCTCCTGAACTGTGATAGTTAGAAAATTAAAACTTTCAAAGATGATGTACTTCTATTGCAGCTATAACAACAAATATTAAAAAACAGAATGAAATAAATATTTAAGGGGGCTCCCATACAACAAACGATTTTTTTGCTCTGTCCGTTTGTCTCATGAAGGCTCAGCCTTTATTCGCTTGTTTTGTAATCCTTATACAGAAGTCAGTAAAGGCGGATTAATTTTTAGCAGGCCTAGCATGATGGATTAATCAAAACAGGCGGGAAGGGTTAGCATGCTACATCAGCGTTGTGGTAAACCGACGCACGACGGACGATTCGTCGCCAGACACCGACACCCCAAGGGACAGAAGCTTGCGAGTGGTACTACTATAATCGTACCAGCAAATCGAGTTATATTACTGACTCCGCTGTCCGTCCGTCTGTCTGTCTGTCTGTACGTCTGTCAACAGGCTGTATCTCATGAACCGTGATAGTTAGAAAGCTGAAATTTTCACAGATGATCTATTTCATTTACTGCTATAACAACAATACTAAAAAACAGAATTAAATAATTATTTAAGGGGGCTCCCATACAACAAACGATTTTTTTGCTCTGTCCGTCTGTCTCATAAAGGCTCAGCCTTTATTCGCTTGTTTTGTAATCCTCATACAGAAGTCAGTGAAAGCGGATTAATTTTTAGCAGGCCTAGCAGATGGATTAATCAAAACAGGCGGGGAGGGTTAGCATGCTACATCAGCGTTGTGGTAAACCGACGCACGACGGACGATTCGTCGCCAGACACCTACACCCCAAGGGACAGAAGCTTGCGAGTGGTAGGTACTTATGTAATCATATAAGCAAAAATAGAGCTATACTTAAGGTGCCGTACCCAAAGGGTAAAAGATAGATAGATAGATAGATTAGATAGATTAACACTTTATTGTACACCAAAAAAATATTAAAAAAACACAAAAATAAAAGGATTAACTAAATCAAATTATAGTACAATGGGCGGCCTTATCGCTGAAAGCGATTTCTTGTAAAACGGAGCTCTATTACTAAGACTCCGCTGTCCGCCCGTCTGTCTGTCTGTCCGTCTGTCACCAGCCTGTATCTCCTGAACTGTGATAGTTAGTTGAAACTTTCAAAGATGATGTATTTCTATTGTAGCTATAACAGCAAATATTAAAAAACAGAATTAAATAATTATATTAGGGGGCTCCCATACAACAAACGATTTTTTTGCTCTGTGCGTCTGTCTCATAAAGGCTCAGCCTTTATTAGCTTGTTTTGTAATCCTTATACAGAAATCAGTAAAGGCGGATTAATTTTTAGCTGGCCTAGCATGATGGATTACTCAAAACAGGCGGGGAGGGTTAGCATGCTACATCAGCGTTGTGGTAAACCGAAGCACGACGGACGATTCGTCGCCAGAAACCGACACCCCAAGGGACAGCAGCTTGCGAGTGGTACTACTATAATCGTACAAGCAAATCGAGCTATATTTAGGGTTCCGTACCCAAATGGTAAAACGGCGCCCTATTACTAAGACTCCGCTGTCCATCCGTCTGTCACCAGGCTGTATCTCATAAACCGTGATAGTTAGAAAGTTGAAATTTTCACAGATGATGCATTACTATTGCCGCTATAACAAAAAATACTAAAAAATAGAATAAAATAAATATTTAAGGGGGCTCCGATACAACAAACGTGATTTTTTTAATTATTTTTCCTCGATATTGATAACGGCAACAGGTAGACGCTTGAAATATTCAAAGAATATTTAATTATATATTCACTTTAAAAGTAAATAATGAAATTAAAATAAAACAAATATTTAAAGGGGGCCATACAACAAACGCGTTTTTTTGCCGGTTTTATAGATACTGGTACGGAACCCTTCGTGCGCGAGTACGACTCGCACTTGGCTGGTTTTTATAGATAATGGTACAGAACTGTTCGTTCGTGAGTCCGACTCGCACTTGGCCGGTTTTGGATGACTGGGCAAAAAATAAAGCTGCTGGATGTTACTTCTCTAAGGTGCAATGTTTCGCTTGTGGCGTGAAATTCAAATCTTAGTGTTTTTTTGCTCATCACAGCTCGTCAATACATCTTGAGATAGCGAAACCTGATTTTGTCTGATACCTATTTATTTATTTATATTTATATAATTGGACATTTTCAATCAAAATATGCGTGTTAGGTCTCCTACATACATCGTATCACACATACATAGACAGTCGCACGCTTTTTACCCCGAAGGGGGTATATGCAGAACGTCAATAGGCCTCTTTTCACAGTGGGTTGCACCATCGTGGAATATAGACGTGACAAGTGGTGAGCCCATCGCCGCCATTGCTTCCCATGACTGACTCGGCTAACGCTTTCTTCCAGTAATAACACATTCCATAATAAGCTAGCAGCCAGGACAAATCTTATACCAACGAATTTTAGCAACAAGTCCGAGTAATCCCTTTGTCAGCTTTTACGACATCCACGGGAGGAGACGGAGGGGTCTAGGCCAGACACACCACAGCTAGGTCACACACATAGGTCACCTAGTTTTCGCAAAATCAGGTTTCGCTATCTCAAAATGTGCTGATGAGCTGTGCTGAGCAAAAACACAATACAATTTTAATTTCGCACCTCAATTGTAACGTTCCACCTTAAGCACGTAATATCATAATCATGATTAGCAGACGGTACACTTCCATTTTTTTTTTTTTTTTTTTTTTTATACTACTTGAATGACGGAATAATCTGATGGTCCACCTTTAAGCGGTAACCTCTGCCTATGAACAGTGCATTACCTCATAGGTCACGTCCACCTAGGACGCGCCCTATGTGGCATAAAGATGAAAAGTCTCATGTGCCTGTAATTTCACCGGCACCCTTCAAACCGGAACACAGCAATGCGAGCACTACTGCTTTGCGGCAGAAATAGAATATGGTGGTAGTACTTCCCCGGACGAACTCTTTCACAAAAAAGCTCTACTACTACTAAAACCACGAGACGACGACGACGACACACACGCCACGAGTGAGTTTTGTAGTCTAGGTACTACTTATTTCATCGTCATCATCATCATCAGCCCACACTAGTCCACTGCTGGACATAGGCCTCTCCCAATACGCGCCACTGAGCCCGGTGTTCGGCTCTTCTCATCCACTTTCCGCCGCCGCCTCTCGTATGTCATCGCTCCACCTAGCCAGAGAGCGCCCCACGCTACGATTGCCAAGACGCGGTCTCCACTCATGAACTCGCTTATCCCAATGGTTGTCGGTTCTTCGGTATACATACTATATGACTAGCCCATTGCCACTTCAGCGTGCTAATCCGGTGGGCTATGCCAATGACTTTAGTTCTCTGTCGGATAATCTCATTTAGCTCATGTAGCCCGTTCCAAAGCTCGCTGTGCAACCTTGAACTGGTGGATTAGCCCTACCGTAAGTGTCCACGTCTCGGCACCATAGGTCATTACTGGTAGGACGCACTGATTGAAGACTTTAGTCTTCAGGCATTGTGGTATAGGCGGCGAGAAGACTTGGCTTAGTTTTCCGATGGCTGCCCAGCCCAACTGAATCCTTCTCTTGGCCTCCTTCTCAAAGTTATGGCTACCTAATCGCAAGGTTTTCCTGTAATTTGCTGTGTAATTTTTTAATATGTAATCGTAGTTTCCGCCTTCTCTCAGCACTTGAGTCAAGTGCCATTTGAGGTACGCATAGTACAATGTATCACCAGATTAATGTATACGTCTCTGATATACGATTGTTGCGTAAGCATAGGTACTATTATTTATTCCGTGGCATAGGCCAACTACAATTTGCGCGTGTCTAATCTGGCTTTATTGAATGTCGGAATTCCCTGGGCGATAGGTAAACCAATATTAGCAGGTCAATGCGTTTTGAAGGAAACATTAATCCCAAATGCCGCAAAACTTCTGACCTTAGATTTGATTTTAAACTGACTAAATCAAGTACAATATTCAAATTCAAATTATGCATGGATGGATACTACATTTAATTCCGAGGGATCGCTGTACCAGAAACAATAACGATAGGACAATAATTTTCATAGAAAAAAAACCAAAGTTACGTCTATTGCACTGAAAAAAAATATATCTAACTGTGTGCAAAAAGTTCACAGTTAAAATTTACACAGGCGCTACAACATATTTTTCATTGAGATCTAATTAATTTACACCGTTGGGGCAACTGCAAAAAAACAGTTAGGAAGCAAACAGTAAATAAATATGTATAAACAGTTACAGGAACTTTTTGGTCAATAATAACAACGTATCCTGGCAGTAATTTAAATTTCAACGGTTAAACATCAGTCCGGATAAGACAGTAAAATGAACTGTTTTACTTTAACTGTTTTTTTTCAGTTATGCTAACGTGTTTAATGTGTTGGCTCCATTTTAACCTCGCAGAACGGTAACTTTTATCGGTTTTCGGGTTACTCGAACTGTATTTTTTTTTTCAGTGTTTGCCTAGTTTCGATTGTTTATTAAAATGGCGCATTATTGGATAAACAATTAAATAAATAAAGTCAATACAACAAACTGAGGGTTACTGTTGACGACCTTTGTGGCGCGGCGGGCAAAGGTTGGCCTGCGATGCAGGAGGTTGCGGGTTCGATTCCCGCCTCGGAACAAATATTTGTGCGATCGCAAATATTTGTTCATATTGTTTGGGTATTTTCTATGTTTAATAAAAAATATCTATCTATGTACTATATTGTATTAAGTTTATCAGTTATCTAGTACCCATAACACAAGCTCTGCTTAGCTTGGGGCTAAATAAAGTTGTGTGAACTGTCCAGCATTATTTATTTATTTATTTACTGCAGGGTTTTTGTAAAGTTATCTATATTTTACGAGATATTCAATAAAAACAGCTTATTCGAGCCGCGCGAGGCGCTTTTTTTTGTATGAAGATTTCTGCCTGGTGTTGGCGCAGTCTTAACGACGTAGATTTTATTAATAATTCAGATTCTAACTTCAGACAAAGGCAAGGGCACAGCGCCTGATTTCAGATTTTAATTGGTTTTTAATTTTTATTTCGCTTCTGTTATAATAAATTAAAAGACAAAATTACATTATTTTGGGTATATTTTCAGAACGGTCGTCGTGGTATTTTGTATCGACCTTAGAATATACAATTAACCAGAAGGTGCGTACGATGCTATTAGTACGCGGCGCTGTGTCGCCAAAACACAATGCCTCCCCCGCGCCTATCATACTTCCCACCCGCTTTGAATGTATGAAATGTGATTCCATCCTTTTTAGGGCGGAACCCTAAAAAGGATGGAATCCCCAAATTGTAATACGGAACCTTATTACTAAGGTTCGGCTGTCCGTCTGTCTGTATGTCTGTCCGTCTGTCGCCAGGTTGTATCTCATATCTCATAGTTAGACAGTTGTCATTTTTACAGATGATGTTATTCTGTTGCCGCTATAACAACAAATACTAAAATACAGAATAAAATAAATATTTAAGGGGCTTCCCATGCAACAACCGTGATTTATTTGCCATTTTAGTGTCACCAGGCTATATCTCATGAACCGTGATAGCTAGACAGTTTAAATTTTCACAGATGATGTATTTATGTTGCCGCTATAACAATAAATACAAAATAACTGAATAAAATAAATATGGGAGCTTCCACACCACAATATGTTAATTTTTGCTGTTTTAATTTTTTTATTTTTATACTACTTGGATGACGGAACAACCAAGAGGCCCACCTGATGTTAAGCGGTAACCTTGGCCTATGAACAGTGCATTACCACATAGGTCACGTCCACCTAGGACGCACCCTATGTGGCATTGCACGGCGCCCGCCACCCTGAGACATAAAGATGAAAAGTCTCATGTGCCCGTAATTTCACCGGCACCCTTACCCTTCAAATCGGTACACAGCAATGCAAGCACTAATGCTTTGCGGCAGAAATAGGTACGGTGGTAGTACTTCCCCGGACGAACTCTTTCACAAAAAAGCTCTACTACTACTTTTATACATAGATACTGGGAATCCTTCGTGTGCAAGTCCGACTTGCACTTGGCCGGTTTTTTCTTTTTACGCCTAGCAGGTTTTTGACATGTAGGAACGACACACAACGGCATATTCACAAGAAAATCTTTCAAGAGAGTTTGACACAACTAGCCGCACGGCCGAACTGGGAGAAACTATTCTCATTGAGACTAGTTTGCGTGGTGACAGTTTTTACGCGTGACGTGGTTTCTGGTTTATTCTATTCTAAGATCGACACCTATGTCAAGCAGTGGACTTCTACAGTCTCATAACGATGATGAGATATCCCAAAAAGGATATTGAAACTAAACGAACCGTGAAAGGAAAGCCTAAAACCATTGAATACGAAATGGCATTCAGAAAAACCAATTCTATTTTTCGCTGACTCGATAATTGTCTCTGATAATTGGTTTTCCGGTCATAAAAATGTAAAAAATGTTTTGCATCAAAACCCACCCTCTGCATTTTCCGGGGGTGGTTCCTTATTTATATGCTAATGCGGCTGAGCAGAAATGCCACGCACGACTTAGGACTTGCACCTGTCCAATTATAGGACCAACATTTTCCCCTATGTGCATTATCATGGAATTTTCTGCATAGAAATTAAGCTAAATTTCGCAACGTTCTGAGCGCGGCACACGGTTAAATTTTGCTTTTCAGTAGCAGTCTTTATGTAAATATTAACTACCGAATGACGTAGCGAGGTGTTTCGCAATTAGGGTTAATAATTCTGCTGATTCATACATACATAAACTCACGCATATTTGCCGGAGGGGTAGGCAGACCACGTTTTTTTTTAAAACTGCTTAAATGACTGAACAAGCAGTCGGCCCACCTGATCTTAAGCGGTAACCTCTGCCTTTAACAATGCATTACATCATAGGTCACGTCCACCTAAGACGCACCCTATGTGGCATTGCACTGCGCCCGCCACCCTGAGACAGAGATGAAATGTCTCATGTGCCTGTAATTTCACCGGCATCCGAGCACACAGCAATGCGAGCACTATGCTACTTTTCGGCAGAAATAGGTACGGAGGTAGTACTCCCCGGACGAAGTCTCTCACATAAAAGTTATACTGCTACTAAATTACGATTTATGGTGGATTCTGACACACCTCTTTTGCTTAATTCACTCACATCACATTCTTCATACAAACTTGTCGGTTAAACCGGGTAATCTTGACCTGGCCTTTTTCCAGATTGTCTCCAATCTGGTCTGAATACGTTTGCCAAGGTCTTTCCCTTTCCACTTGCCTATTCACGCTTGTCTTATGTACCCGTTTCAAACTACCATCGTCCATCCTTTCTAAATGCCCAAACCATTTAAGCATACCTTTCTCAATCCTAGTCACCACTTTAATTCTGCAGCTCTCTCTTATCACAATAACTTCATCTCTCAAAGTCACACCACACATAGGTACTTTTCAAAGCTCTCATCTCCACTGCATTTATTCTACTTTCATGTTTCTTCTGCACTAGTCCGGGCTGGTATGGAGTACTGCTGCCACGTTTGGGATGGCACGGCTGAACACCATCTTGCTGCCTTGGACTCGATCGACCGCAGAGCTTTCAGGCTTATAGGTGAGCAACATATGGTGGAGACTAAGAACCAAAGTCTCGAGTACCGCCGTAAGGTCGCTTGCCTTTGGATCTTCTTCATTTCGAGGAATGCTCCTAGAAACTTCATGATCAGATCCCACTATCTCCTTTTCATCATAGGATAAGCTGGCGCACGGCTCGGTACCACCCTTACTTCTTTATTATATCCACTATTCGTACTAAACGTTTCAGTTCTACCTTTATAATGTGAACTGCTAAGGAGTGGAATACGCTACCGTTATCTGTATTTCCTGGAGACTATAATCTGGGTTTCTTCAAAGCTAGAGTGAATAGGTGCCTTCTAGACCTTTGTGCTCCATTTGCGGTCTATCAATGATAAAAACAAAAAAACTCTCGCTACCTTCGACCAAAGTAATTTACGTCGATGCTCGCTACCATACATTAGTTCTTCTGATGTCATCATAAATATCATCAGCTAGTAGAAATGCTTAATTATCTGCTCTCTCGTAGTATGCCACGTCCAACGTTCTTGAGCCTCCTTCATCAACCGATTTCCCCAATAGCTGTCAGTTCTGCGTGCTATTAACCCTTCCCATTGACACTTCAACTTGTTTTATTCTGAGAGCAAGTCGTTGATATTGGTTTTTCTACGGATCTCCTCGTTTTGAATGTTATCACTTAGTGAAGCTCCGAGAATTGCCCTCTCCATAGCCTACTGTGAAAAGAAAGAAAGAAAGAAGAAACATTTATTTGTGGCAACAATATGAGTCAACAAACAATATTCCACACTAAAAGACACACACACAGAAACAAAGAAAAATAAAACTAATGTGTGCCTCTTAGTACCAGCCATGCATCACTGACACAAATTGGCGTCCAGCATTTGTTGTGTTGCTACAACACAACAAATGCTGGACGCCAATTTGCTGAAACCATCTAAGTGAAAAACACGGATGTCTGCTTCACAACTGCTGTGCAACTTGACTAAGTCATAAATCTATCACGTAGTGAATATCCGTCCTTTTTTTTTGTAACTTTGATAGACCCTCGTTTGACCGCGAACTTACTTGTTAGTAAGTGACGATGCGGCCGACGCTTGAACACGAAGGTCTAGAAGGCACCTATTCACTCTAGCCTTAAAATGACCCATATTATAGTTTTCAGGAAAGACAGACGACGGCAACTTGTTCCATTCCTTAGCTGTTCGCATTACAAAGGTGGAACCGAAACTCTTAGTGCGAATTGCGGGTATACTTATCAGGTAAGGATGGTACTGAGCCAAGCGCCTGCTTGTTGTATGATGAAAAGAAGTTGGTGGGATCATGAAGTTCCTGGGAGCATTCCCCGGAATTTTACCTATAGATGATCGAAAGGCATGTAACTTTACGGCGGTACTCGAGACTCTGGATCCTAGTCTCTCCAGTGAGATCTATAGAAGAACCAAGATAGCCGACATAACAGCTAAGAACCAGCAAGTTGAAGTGGCAATAGGCTGGCCATATAGCTCGCAGAACGGATAACCATTGAAGAATTAAGGTTCTTGAGTGGCGATCAAAAACCAGATGACGGAGTGTACAAATGCCCCCTTCTCGATAGATTGTCATTTTAAAGGCGGCTTGAAGTCGATGGATGGAGTCGGCTCAAGACCGGTTGTTATAGCATGTTTATGCCCAGCAGTGGGCTTCTACATACTGCTAAGATCCAGAGTCTCGAGCACCGCCGTAAAGTTGCATGCCTATTTCGGTCTATTTTACATTTCGGGAATTGCTCCCACTAACTTCACGATCTGATCCCACCATCTCCATTTCATCATAGGACGAGCAGACACACGGCTCAGTAACATCCTTACCTCATTAGTATACCCTCTATTCGTACTAAACGGTTCAGTTCTACCTCTATAATGCGAACTGCTAAGGAGTGAAATACACTACCGTCGTCTGTCTTTCCTGAAAACTATAATTTGGGTATTTTCAAGGCTAGAGTGAATAGGTGCCTTCTAGACCTAGCTCCATCTTCGGCCACATCGTCACTTACTAGCATAGCAGGTGAGATCGTGGACAAACAAAGGTATATCAATATAAAAAAACAGCCAAGTGCGAGTCGGACTCGCGCACCGAGGGTTCCGTACAAACCTATAGGTATATAAGAAAAAGTTATGGTATTTTTATTGCTAAATGAAATCATCATGAGGGAAGGAATTTATTAATGTGTCTTTATTATGTCTGTGTGTAATAATGAGCTATCAGCCTGAAATAAATGAATTTGAATGGAAAGGGGTAGTAAGTTTAAAATTATTACAAATATTTTTATTATAATGATGTTACTACAAACTTATGCTTTTCGCAATTTTTCCTTTGTTTGTGCTATAAAACACTACTTCGTACCAAATTTCAAGATTTACGGTTTACGGTTTAGTTTACGGGAAGTACTCTGTAGGTTTTGATTCCCTTGTGAGTGTCGAAAATTTGCAGCATGCAAATTGCAATGCGGCTGCACCGTGTGATTGCGTTGGCTTAGAAGTTTGATTTTTTTACAGCTCCAAGGGACAGTATACTTGAGTATTTGATATGAATTTCCGCGAATTCGACGCGTTCCTGAGAAAAAGGGTCTTGACAGACACATAGACGGACAACAAAGAGACAACAAGAAAACTCTTTTAGGGTTAAGCTTGTCTTTGTACATGTCCTCTATGCAAGTTGTTTTTGTTCTCTGTATGTGTGTAAAATAATGAATAAAAAAAAAAGTGATTCTATAATGCTTCCGTTTTACCTTTTGCGGTACGGAACCCTAAAAAAAAGATTTATCTCCTTTTGCCATAACACATAGTGCTGCACGTTGTTTGCTGTCTACCCCTTACATTAGTATTCATGGAGTCAGCTGATCGAGAAAAGAATTTTCGCATTCAGGTCCGATCTTGACGAGGGACGCTTGCCATTTCCTTTCCCTTTATTTTTTCTCCAACAACTTAATGGAATCGTAAAGAATGGGCCGGCATTTCATTATACTGAATTAACTCCGGGATGAGTGGAGTAATTATGTGACACCCGCCTCTGTTCTCTCGTTTAGGGTAAATGATGTTGTTATTGTCGATGTGCGTCATAAAACGTTTTTCTGTTAACTTTCATTTTACAATAGTCATAAGTAATACAAAACCCATACCAAAGTGTCCTAGAATATGTAGGTATAAGTATTTGAAAGGGGATCATCAAAGTCAAAGTCAAAAGTTTTTTTTTTTTTTTTTTTTTATACTACTTGGATGACGGATCAAGCTAGAGGCCCACCTGATGTTAAGCGGTAACCTCTGCCTATGAACAGTGCATTACCTTATAGATTACGTCCACCTAGGACGCAACCTATGTGGCATTGCACTGCGCCCGCCACCCTGAGACATAAAGATGAAAAGTCTCATGTGCCTGTAATTTCACCGGC
This sequence comes from Operophtera brumata, assembly GCA_932527175.1. Classification (NCBI taxonomy): domain Eukaryota; kingdom Metazoa; phylum Arthropoda; class Insecta; order Lepidoptera; family Geometridae; genus Operophtera; species Operophtera brumata. The sequence goes on along the minus strand of OW052227.1, from coordinate 2,212,669 downwards.
ACCCTTACCCTTCAAACCGGAACACAGCAATGCGAGCACTACTGCTTTGCGGCAGAAATAGGTATGGTTGTAGTACTTCCCCGGACGAACTCTTTCACAAAAAAGCTCTACTACTACTAAATACTAAATAATACTACTAATAAATACTACTACTGTGATTGAAATCACAGGGATCATTTTGAATCGTCTCATAAAATAAATTTACTCCTGTTTCCAACGCGACCAAAGCTAGAAGAATCAGGCAACAAACAGGGCTCGGTTTTATTTTAAATTTATTTATTTGATGATCCTAGCGCCTGTGTGGTTCCTCGAGAACAAGTGGAGACTTATTAAAAGAAAAAAGGAAAACCAATTTAAAAGTCTTGGGTAGGCAGTCAAAAGTAAGATGCTAGAGAAAACTCTGCCTAAGTTTATAAGACAGTACATAGCGTGTGTCCTAATTTATCTTTTTTTACCCAATAATAATTATTATTAAAATGTTCATAAATTCCTTCAGGGTAGGCAGCGCATCGACAATACCTTGGGTGTTGCCGGTGTCTATAAGCGACGGTGACTACTTCACATCAGGTGGGCCGTTTGCTAGTTTGCCTATTTATTTCATAAAAAAAAAAAAAAAAAATTTATTAACAATCGAATCTAGGCAAAAATAGAGGTAACTTTGTTATTTTTCTGTCAAGAAAATACTGTTTTATCGTGTTTCTGGTACAGTGATCCCTCGGAAATATAAAGTAATATCCATGCATATTTTGAATTTGAATATTGAAATGATTTTTTTCTGTTAAAAATCAAATCTAAGATTACGAATTTTGCGGCATAATATATTCCTATACCTTATCTAATTACAAGATATACGTGAGCTTTTATAGATCCAAAGTGATCTCTAAGTTACAATAAATAAAATACTTTTTGGTTTGAATTTGACCACCTAGCACAGGTATTGTATACTTAAAAGGTGGTCTCAACTACGGTCTCAACTCAATACTATGTCACATTAAGTTACAGAAATAAACAATATCTTATAAAAACTTTCGTGAATCATATCATTTTTTTTTGTGCTAAGCGAGACGCGGGTGGAGTGCGTCGCGTCCACTCACCTTGAAAAAGGCTCTCGAAACGGGTCGAAACAATGTCGGTGCTAACATCGATTTAACGGTACGTGAAAATTTCCCGTTGTTATAAAATAAACATTATCTTATCTTATCTTATTATGCATGAGATATCACTGAAAGTCGTGAAATTAAAATAGCCACCCTCACGCCACTCTAACATAAGAGAGCATCTATTCTCACAGCTCCGACGCAGGAATTTATCTAAAGCAAATCTCATTGTTCAGTGTATCCGCCGAGACGTGAGTGGAACTCGCAAGTAAGACAAATTTCCATCGAGTTGATTAAAGTTGTCAGCTATGGAACGCGAGGTGCAATCTACGAGGGCTTATAGAGTGAACAGCTAGGTTAGTCGGATTTTATCTTATTTTATTTTACACACTAGCAGTGCCCCGCGTTGTTTCCCGCGTAGCTATCAATCCCGTGGTAAAATCAGGCCAAAAAATCGTTGGTAAAAATGTGCCTTTGTGTTATTCCGGGAGTCGAGCTATCTCCATTCCAAATTTCACCCCAACCAATCTTCCATATAAGTTTAGCTCCTCTCCATCCAAAGGATGTCTGGAAGAGATCGCTTCTTAGCGATAAGACCGCCCATTGTACATTTAGTTTTTGTTATTTGTTTGTTTGTTTGTTTGTTTAATTGTAGTGTGCAATAAAGTATTTTCATTCATTCATCCAAATCCGTCGAGCCGTTTCAGCGTAAAGAAGTAACAAACACACGCACACACTCACACTCACAAACTTTCGCATCTTAGCGTTCGGAAAACTAAGCCAAGGCTTCTCGTCGCCTATACCACAATGCCTTAAGACTTGTCTTCAATCAGTGTGTCCTACCAGTAATGATCTATGGTGCCGAGACGTAGACACTCACGGTAGGGCTAATCCACCAGTTCAAGGTTGCACAGTGAGCTATGGAACGGGTTATGCTCGGAGTTTCTTTGAAAGATTAAATCCGCAATGAGATTATCCGACAGAGAACTAAAGTCATTGACATAGCCCACCGGATTAGCAAGCTGAAGTGGCAATGGGCTGGTCATATATGCCGAAGAACCAACAACCGTTGGGGTAAGCGAGTTCTTGAGTGGAGACCGCGTCTTATACATTTAGTTTTTTTGTTTAATTGTTACTTGTTTATTTTAAGACGACGTCTGTGGCGCGGCGGGCGGTGGCCTGTGACGCAGGAGGTTACGGGTTCGATTCCCGCCTCGGAACAAATATTTGTGCGATCGCAGATATTTGTTCAGGGTGTTTTACTATGTATAATAAAAAATATTTATCCATGTAATATATTGTATTAATTATATCAGTTATCTAGTACCCATAACACAAATTCTGCTTAGCTTGGGACTAGATAATATTGTGTGAACTGTGCAGCATTATTTATTTATTTATTATTATTTTAACTAGTTTGTAAGGTGTGCAATAAAGTATTTTCATTCATTCATTCATTCATTCATTCATTCATTCATTCATTCATTCATTCATTCATTCATTCATTCATGGCAAACGTAGCGTAGGGCGCCCTCTGACTAGGTGGAGCGATGAGCTACAGAAGGCGACGGCAGAAAGTGGATGAGAAGAGCCGATCACCGGGCTCGGTGGCGCATATTGGGAGAGGCCTATGTCCAGCAGTGGACTAGTGAGGGCTGATGATGAAATAGAGTGTCAATTCCGCTCATATTCTGCGTTTGTATAGACTGAACCAGCTGCTATATTATAATGCTATCATCGCCACACACGGCAAATATAACGAGTAATACGTGAGAGAGTATTAGCATCAGAATAAGTTGCGTTACTGTAAATTGGCAAGTGACGAATGAGGTTTACGTTGGCAGGAGACGTAAACTTTATTGTATAATAGTCGTAACTTTTCAGTGTCCGCGTGAAATTCTGGTGAAATTATGTGATGACATCTACGAAATCTCCTCTCGTCATTTGCTGGAGAAATAAAGTTAAATTTCCTAACTTTAGTGAGATGCTTTCGAAAGAAGAATTATGCAGAAGAGCTATTTTGTCTAAAATATATTTTTTTTTCCTTTGTTGGTGACAGGACTTGTGTGTGACTGTTAAGTGTTATGTTATGTTAAATCATTGAATAATTTCAAAACTATAAGTAGATATTTTATTCCATTTTTACCAGACCAGCGAAGAAAAATTCGTATGAAGAATTAAGCAAAAGAGCTTTTCTGCCTTAAATATTTTTTGGGGTCAGGGCTAATGTGTGTGACTGTTGGGTGTTATGTTATGTTATGTTTATAGTTAAAATATCAAAACTATACCAGACTACGGCGAAGAAAAGGAGGTTTTGATTTCTAGCGGTATATGTGGGTATTTAAAGTAGTTTAGTTTTAGGTAGTAATAGAGTTTTTTTGTGAAGGAGTTGTCCGGGGAAGAAATGCCTCCATACCTATGTCTGACGCAAAGCAGTAGTGCTCGTATTGCTGTGTTCCGGTTTCAAGGGTCTGGGTGCCGGTGAAATTACAGGCACATGATACTATTTATCTTTATGTCTCAGGGTGGCGGGCGCAGTGCAATGCCAGGTGCGTCCTAGGTGGACGTGATCTATGTGATAATGCACTGTTCATAGGCAGAGAGAGGGTATCCATATGCATGTTCCGTCAATCACGCAGTTAAAAAAAAGTCTGTTCCCTCATAACTTCTAACGCTAAGATAATTTAAAAATCTCATCAATGAAAGCGAAGGAAGCATATTCAGCAGAGATGTTTTTTTTTTTTTTTTTTTTTTAAATCTAAAATTGGCTTGCATTTGGCTACATCTCACCTGATGGGAAGCGACGATGAGGCCTATTTAAGCACGCTCGTCTAGAAGATGTCTATTTACTCTTCGTTTGAAGATGCCCAAGTTAAATAATTTAAGTGTAGAACCGACCCGTCTGTAGGTTCTGAAATTATACAGCAAGTTCATGGTCTGGAGAGCGCGCAGTAAGCGAGTAGGTAACTTACACGTTCCCTGTAAAGTGGTCTTAGAAGAGCTTATAGCACTGTGTGGAGTACAGCTACAGTAAGCTTGTGAGTAAGTAGTTGAAGAGAAATGTGCAGAGATAATTTGTGTGCACAGCAAGTTCAGACTTACGTACATACATAAACCCACACCTTTTTCCCCGAAAAGGTAGGCAGAGCCTCAAATGGGCCGTTTTTTTATATGCAACTTGGAATGACGAATCAAGCAGATGGCCCACCTGATGTAAAGTGGTACCCTCTGCTTATGAACACTGCATTACCTCATAGGTCACGTCCACTTAGGACGCACCCTATGTGGCATTGCACTGCACCCGCCACCCTGAGACATAATGATGAAAAGTCTCATGTGCCTGTAATTTCACCGGCAAACATACCCTTCAATCCGGAAGGGTTGAACCCCTTCCCCGTGGATTGATATAGACGTGACAATTGGTGAGCTCATCGCCGCCATTGCGTCCCATAACTGTGTCTGCTAACGCTTTCTTCCAGTAATAATGCATTCCATAATAAGCTAGCAGCCAAGACAAATCATATACAAACGAATTTTACTAATAAGTCCGAGTAATCCCTTAGTCGGCTTTTACGACATCCACGGGAGGAGACGGAGGGGTCTGTCGAAGATAAATGTGCAGAGATATTTTGTGTTGAAGCACAAGTTCAGTCTTACGTACATACATACATACACACGCCTTTTTCCCCGAAGGGGTAGGCAGAGCCTCAATGGGCCTCTTTTCACAGTGGGTTGCACCATCATGGAATATAGACGTGACAAGTGGTGAGCTCATCGCCGCCATTGCTACCCACGATTGACTCGGCTAACGCTTTCTTCCAGTAATAACACATTCTATAATAAGCTTGCAGCCAGGACAAATCTTATCAACAAGTCCGGGTAATCCCTTAGTCGGCTTTTATGACATCCATGGGAGGAGATGGAGGGGTCTGTCGAAGATAAATGTGCAGAGATATTTTGTGTTGAAGCACAAGTTCAGCCTTACGTGGGCATAAATATTATCCTAATCACGAGAGCTGGCTGTTATCAAAAATCCAGTAATTTTTTTAATTCTATAATTAAAAAATGCAACAGTACAATATACATTTTGACATATATTTGATATTTGACGACCTCTGTGGCGCGGTGGGCGAAGGTTGACCTACGTCGCAGGAGGTTGCGGGTTCGATTCCCGCCCTGGAACAAATATTTGTAGGTACGATCTGCATATATTTTGTTCTGGGTATTTTCTATGTATAATGAAAAATATCTATCTATGTAATGTATTGTATTAAGTAACATTACAATATGATAGTGACACCGAGCTTATCTGATGGTGGAGACGGAAGGTGGACAACGGAACTCTTCGATAGACTGGCAGTGTTTGGGCTCATTTTCAATTAACTCACGGTTCCCATTACCATTACTAATACCATAAACAAAGTTTAATAAAAAAACATAAAAACTTATGTAACATTTTGTTTTTTAAGTGGGGAAATCCGTCATGGATGCCTGCCTGCCTGCCACTGGCATGACAGGAGGATTATGCCGGACTCGAACCGGCTAAACCCACCACTCTGTTCATCCGGTCGCCTATTGTACGTTACAACGGGTACGCTTTCACACTCTTACCTACGGAGGGGACACCTTCCCGGAAGGTGGAGCACGATACTCCACCATTAGGGGCACGCAGGAACACCAAGCGCACCCCCTCGGGGCCTAAACCATCATTGTAACGGACGCCCCCGTGTCCGCCGCCTAGGCCCCAGTTAGACTGCGTTTCCACCAGAGCTGAGCGAGGATGCGTAGCAAGGGATGTGTTTGTTGAGAACCAATAGAATCACTTCATTTACCTAGCCTCGCTCAGCGCAGCTCTGGTGGAAACGTATTAGCAGAGCGAGGTTTTTTAACGTCCAAAACAAGCGAGGGATGTGTGCGAGAGATGTGCGCGAGGGATGTGTGCGAGAGATGTGTGCGAGAGATGTGCTCGAGGGATGTGTGCAAGAGATGTGTGCGAGGGATGTGTACGAGAGATGTGTGCGAGGGATGTGTGCGAGAGATGTGCGCGAGGGATGTGTGCGAGAGATGTGCGCGAGGGATGTGTGCGAGAGATGTGCGCGAGGGATGTGTGCGAGAGATGTGCAGGAGGGATGTGTGCGAGAGATGTGCGCGAGGGATGTGTGCGAGAGATGTGCGCGAGGGATGTGTGCGAGAGATGTGTGCGAGAGATGTGCGCGAGGGATGTGTGCGAGAGATATGCTCGAGAGATGTGCTTGAGGAATGTGTGCGAGAGATGTACGCGAGGGATGTGAGCGAGAGATGTGCGCGAGGGATGTGAACGAGAGATGTGCGCGAGGGATGTGTGCGAGAGATGTGCGCGAGGGATGTGTGCAAACATGGACGCGAGCGAGAAACTACTAGCAGTCACTAGACGAATCCTCGCACCGCTCCTCTGTGCGCCGTTTCACAGCCTCGCTACGCATCCTCGCACCGCTCATCTACCTCGCAGATCTCTGGTGGAAACACTCACATCGTTCCACAGCCTCGCTACGCATCTTCGCACCGCTCAGCTGCCTAGCACATCTCTGGTGGAAACACTCACAGCGTTCCACAACCTCACTACGCATCCTCGCACCGCTCATCTACCTAGCACATCTCTGGTGGATACACTCACATCGTTCCACAGCCTCGCTACGCGTCCTCGCACCGCTCATCTACCTCGCACATCTCTGGTGGAAACACTCACATCGTTCCACAGCCTCGCTACGCGTCCTCGCACCGCTCATCTACCTCGCACATCTCTGGTGGCAACACAGCCTTATGGGGGCTGAAGGAGAGAGTGGAAGAGAGATACTAAGTCCTGGGACAACATGGCTCGCTGTTCGCTCGATTGCGAAATATTTCTGAATTATATTTCAAACCCACGAAATCCTTAACACGCGAGCTGGATTACACAATATTCGAATAATGCTCCGTGTTCCACTTCTGGCACATAACACTAAAGGTGAGTATACACTAGAGCAATTACGTGTAACAGAACAACGAGCCGCTCTTAATAGTGTATCACCCTCACGAACCAGACGCAGCACGCTCACCGTTTTGTTACAACCTAATTGTAGAAACAAACGAGCGTATTGGTGTAATAATTCGTCGAGCCTTTGCACGAGCGCGGGCGATGCGCGGTGGACGCGGGGGGAGAGGGACGAATGACACACGCGGTCAGTTGTTCAGGTGCAACGAGTGAACGCAAGGTACAACTAAATGTTACGGGTAAATGCACACTTGCTGTGAGCATTACGCCGAACAGAGAGCCGAGCATTCGCAGGAATGTAATTACATGGAAATGCTCAGGAAACTGAGCTTTTACCTGTATTGTACCAATCGCAGGAACGTTACATTACATGGAAATGCTCGGAAAAATGCTCTAGTGTATACTCACCTTTAAATGTACCTACAGAGGGAGATATAAGACGTAAGCAACACGGTGTCTTGTGTTCAGACTTGGAATTGCACTTAAGCACACTGGAGTTTAGCCCAATTCTGAGCTTGCGATTCCAAAGGTTTTGCTTTACACTGCCCCTGCAATTGTTATCTCGGGTATAAGTACTGTACATTCATGTAATTAAGTGTTTCCTAAAGCCAACTAATTACAATGAGTTCTTTTGGCAACCGTCGGAGTTAAAATTTATGTAGGTCCTGAAAATTAAAAAAAACCGGCCAAGTGCCGACTCGGCCTCGCGCACGAAGGGTCCCGTACTATTTTCTATAAAAACGCAAAAAAAACTCGTTTGTTCTATGGGAGCCCCCTTAAATATTTATTTTATTCTGGATTTTAGTATTTGTTTTTATAGCGGAAACAGAAATACATCATCTGTGAAAATTTCGATTGTCTAACTATCACGGTTTATGAGATACAGCCTGGTGATAGACGGACAGACAAACAGAAAGACGGACAGACCGCGGAGCCATAATAATAGGGTCCCAATTTACCCTTTGAGTACGGAACCATAAAAATAACAAAAAAAAACAGTCACAGACATGTATGATATGATTTCGGCGACCTCTGTGGCACAGCAGGCGAGTATGCGAGAGGTTGCGGGTTCAATTCCCGTTGCGGGACAAATGTTAGTATGATCTGCAAATATTTGTTCAGAGTCTGGTTGTTGGTACCATGGTCCTTGTAGTTCCTCATACCCACGACACAGGAAATCCTAGTGTGGGATCGGGACAATACATGTCACTGTTGGATGTTATCATCATCATCACAGCCCATATCAGTCCACTGCTGGACATAGGCCTCCCCCAATGCTCACCATTTAGACCGATTTCCAGCTCTTCCCATCCACTTTCTACCAGCCGCCTTATGCAGATCGTCGCTTCACCTCGCCAAGGGGCGCCCCACACTACGTTTACCAAGACGTGGTCTCCACTCTAGAACACGTTTACCCCAGCGGTTATCGGTTCTTCGGCATATATGCCCAGCCCATTGCCATTTCAGCTTGCTAATTCTCTGAGCTATGTCGATGACCTTAGTTCTCTGCCGGATAACTTCGTTGCGGATTTTATCCCTCAGAGAAACTCCGAACATAGCTCGTTCCATAGCACGCTGACCTTGAACTGATGTACCAGGCTGTTGGATGTCATGTTATGTTTTTATGATCTATGCTTTCAGTTATTCGTAATCGAAGTTATGAAAATGAATGAATGACGCTATCTGAGCATCACGCAAGCTCTCGTAGCTCTGTGAGCTGCAATTGGAAACGTGAAGTTAAAGCAATGGGAGTAGGAAAGCTAAATGAATACTTGATATCCTTACACAGAGTCTAATTCCACGCGGGCACGCCACTGAAAACGGATAAACTTTGTTATTGATTGTTTTTCTGGTCTAGAATCCAACTGGATATGAAACGAAGATGTATTGGCCTTACATATAGTATGATGTAGTGGTGCCGAACTACACACACACGCACACATGTGTGTACACACCTTTTTCCCCGAAAGGGTAAGCAGAGCCTCAAATGGTCCTCTTTTCACTGCGGGTTGAACCATCGCGGCAAATAGACGTGACAAGTGGGGAGCTCATCGCCGCTATTGCTTCCCACGACTGACTCTGCTAACGCTTTCTTCCAGTAAACACATAGCAACCAGGACAAATCTTATAAACCGCACGATGTTATGAAAATGAATGAATAACGAATAACAACCCACGGTGAAGAGGCCCATTGAGGCTCTGCCTACCCCATCGGGGAAGAAGGCGTGTAGTTATAATGTGAATTTGAAGAACCAGACTTTTTAATGCGAATTCTGTGAATGTCTTCCTTAAAAAAAAAACGAAATTGATATGAATTCGATATTAATTCGATACTCTAAAATAAATAAAGAATATTGATATATCGGGATTAAAAATATCGTGGATATAGGTACCTACAAAGATAGTGTAAAAAAAATATGTACCTATTCAACATTTTTATAAAATTGTATCCTCGACGTAGGTACTTATATGACATACTATAACGGACGTGTAATAACATATTTTTACGTCCGGTTTGTATTATTATTTATTCTGTGGCCCGTTATAGGTTTGTATATGGCTAAAGTATAAACATAATGCTGGGTTGCCTACGCGGCCTAGCAAACGCTGAGTTGAGGACCCTTTTGTGGCTTACGTCAGGCACACACACAAATTGCCTTATTTTTTATATCTGTGTAATTTGTTTTTGTTTTAGTTTTTTATTTTATGATGTTTGCTTTTGCGTGTTGCATGTGTGTGTCTTTGATTGTTTAGTCATAAATAAACGTTTCTTTCTTTCTTTCTTTCTTTCTTAATACAAACAATCTTATTTTTTTTTTTTTTTTTTCTCTTTATTTATCGGCTTTTGAACATATTGTTCATGTCAGCCCGTAATAACAAAAACAAATAAACTTCTAAAGATACATAATTGACAAAAAAGGAAAAAAATAAACATTTAGTTAACAAAAAAATAAAAAATACTTATATAATAATCCAATAAAACTAATCAACCGTATGCACTAACCTATAAATAATTTTGGCTTCATTTGAATTTGGAGAAGATAAAATACTTTGAAACACTCCAATGTCAACAATGTTGATACCTATTTCTAATAATACTCTCAGCCGTTCAACTTGGTTCCGGACACATTCCATTAAGACATGGTACACGTCTTCTGGCTTCTCGCACTCTTCGCAGTTAGGTGATGAAACTTTTCTCATTAAATATGCAAATTTCCGTAATGGCATGTGTCCGGAACGAAGTCTATGTGCCGTCACAATGTTTTTCCTGGACATATCTCCCATAAACCAAGGCAAACGAGGAGGTTGACTCTGAATAATTTTATACCAGATTCCTTTACAAACAATCTTATGGATTGTATTATCTTACACATTTAGCCTTTAAGACATAAACAGTAGATTCCATACTTTTAGCAATGTATTTTTAAATAAATCCTTTTAATACTAATAAATTGACTAAATTGAATATGCCGTTTTTTGACAGCATATTTTTCATTATATGAGTACCTTAAACATTGTTGCACTCAATGAGAAAGTTATTTAAATGAAGTTCACAGGTTGAACAATAAATTAAATAAATGATAATTTTATGAAAATATATAGATTTGTCGATGTATCGATATTGTTTTTCTATCCCTAGCTCAAACAGCTTGAGGTATGGTGGCCCTAAAAAAAGATGACCAATAGTGAAAAATACAGTAGTGTTTTCTCAGAAAAATAAACTTTGAATTTCCCTATAACACTTATGTGCCTGTGTTATAAATAAAACGTGGCCTACAATGTAATTACATCGGTACGTACAATATGTCACCGCCCTGTTCTGCAATTGTAGTCACGTAGCAATAACGAAACGACTGAGTGACACTCCCTACTACCGCACGAGCTAATAATGTGACTGCCTTGGTTTTGTATTGACTTTTATTTACTTGTAGGGATGTAAAAATTTCAAACCTAAAAGATGACCAATAGTGAAAAATATAGTAGTGTTTTCTCAGAAAAAAAACTTTGAATTTCCTTATAACACTTGTGTGCCTGTGTTATAAATAAAACGTGGCAATGGGTGTGGTGCAATGTAATAACATCGGTACTTACAATGTGTCACTTCAACGGGTAAACAAGACGAGCGTGAATGGGACAGTGGGAAGGGGAAGACCTCGTCGAACGTATTCAGACCAGATTGGAGAAGTTTTGGAAAAAGGCCAGGTCAAGAGTACTCTTAACCGACGAACATGTATGAAGAATGTGATGAGAGTGAATGAAGCAAAAGAGGTGTGTCAGGATCGTAGCAAGTGGAAATCCGTGGTCTCTGCCTACCCCTCCGGGAAACAGGCGTGAGTTTATGTATGTATGTATGTATGTCACTACCCTGTTCTGCTATTGTAGTCACGTAGCAATAACGAAACGATTGAGTGACACACCCTACTAGTACCGCACGAGCTAATAATGTGACTGCCTTGGCTTCATATTGACTTTTATTTTCATATAGGGATGTAAAATTTCAAAACCATTTTGTCTCCCCTCAGCTGGGTTAGGGAATAACTGGGTTAGCTGTACTTATGCCATTTTGGCGCGACTTTTTTTTCTTTGTTAATTTGTTTTGTTTTATAGTATTATTTTATGTCTTTCGGACAGAATGGATGCGTGGGACTTTTTTCATTTAGTAAACATTGTTTTTAACCCTCGACGAAAAACGAAGGGTTGTTATAAGTTTGACGTGTCTGTGTGTGTGTGTGTATGTGTGTGTCTGTCACATCGTAGCTCCCAAACGGATGGACCGATTTAGTTTTTTTTTTGTTTGATAGGTGTATTTGTCGGGTGTGTTCTTAGCTTTGTTTGATCAAAATCGGTTCACCCGTTCAGTGTTGGGTTTTTTTTTAATTTTTACGAAATTAAATAATTGTTCTTTTTAAAAAAAAAAAAATTTGTACTTAGGTTATAAAAAAATTTTTTTCTTGATTATGTTTTTGTATCAGTTTTTATGTTTTTTTTTCTTTTTTTTCTGCTTTTTCCTACTGTATTCCTTGTATTCTGTTTGTTCTGTTTGTTTTTTGTATTTGCGTGCCAAGTAAATGTTTTTCATTTCATTTTTCATTTCAATAACTTATATTTACTTGTAATATAAGTAATATAAAATAATTTAAAAATAAAATAAAATAAATTTTAAATAATATAAAATAATTTACTTGTAATATAAAACTTAATTACAGAATAAAGTTAAATGCTTTGTTTCACAATCATTAAGTAAAGGTCTAAGGAGTAACTCAGTAAGTTAACTAGAGGTTAAATCCTTTTGTTAACTATTAACTTACTGAGCACTTAAAGTGGTGATTAACAATATACTACTGAGGGATTGTGAAACGCAAATAGGTACTTGTTTACTGAGCAGTTATATTTGAAGTAGCTTACCTTAGTAAGTTCTTAAAATTTACTTATTGATTGTGAAACAAAGCCTAAGTGTTAATTGAATGAACGAAGCGAGTTCTCTGTGTCAACTTGGAAGAATCGGCGTTTGTAAGTATGTATGTATGCATGTATGTATGTATGAAAGAAAGAAAGAAAGAAACATTTATTTATGACTATACAAACAAAGACACACACAAAAAAAAAATCAAACAAGATAGGAACTAAATAAAAACAAAAACAAATTACACAGATAAAAAAAAATAAGACAATTTGTGTGTGTATGTTTGTCCGAGCATAACTTCCGAACCGTTAATCCGATCTTCATGAAATTTGATAGGGGGGTAGATAGTATTGGTCAAAGATTTAAAAGTCGTGTTTTGGTACAATTCGTTGATAAGGGGCGTTGTTGAGATATTGGGGTCAAAAAGGGGTAAAAAAATATATTTGAAAATCAGATAAAATGGGGTGTCATAATAAAGTCTATTTAAAAACCATTTTTTTATAATTTTTTAACTTATTTAGTTTTTAAGATATTAGGGTAAATCAAAAATGTGAAGAACCAAAACCCCTGGGGTATTTCCACGAATCCTACGCTGAAGAAATTTGGTATGTTTGTAGCATTCATGACACAAATACTGGGAAAAGTCCAAAATCCGGACGACGCATCGTAAAGGCACCTCTGATGTACCGATATATTTAAGGCTGCGCCAACATCAAGCAGAAATCTTCATACAAAAAAAAAACCTCGCGCCGCACAAAAAAACAGTTCTAAACGCAGCCTCCTCGTGCTCCTACTAAATACTCCTACTGATAGGAGCACCAGGATACATATCTCGTGAAATATACATATTTTTACAAAACTCCTACAGTAAACCCTCGGCTTTCTTAAATTTACTTAAATATAGTATTTGATTTAGCCAGTTCAAAATCAAAACCAATAGTGATAATTTTGAGTTAACCCCACCAGTGGCAGGATATCAACAGAAGCCCAATTCTCTTATTTATTTTAAAGGCACACTGCAAGTTGACCGAATCGAGACTGTATTGTGAATTGACTGAAATATTGGTATTCTGCTCCCTCATAACAACAGTATTATCTACTTTCGATCTTGCGACCATATATTAGAGTAGGATAGTGCTATATAATAATTGTAAAGAGTGAAAGAGAGAATTCTCAGAACTTTGAAACATTCAAGTTACAGTCACATTTCGATATAATCACATTCCGCGTTGTATTGTCAGGTGAGCAGAATACCATTTTTGACGTTTGTGACATCGACACTAGATCGTAACATGATCCGAACTTTAATTTGACTATTTATTATTACGAGAATTGGGCTTCAGATTACAGCTGAATTTTTGAGTGATGACGACCTAAATTATTAAACAAACATCATAAAATTCAAAAAACAGCCGTATTAGTTTTTTCTGAGACTCCTTTATAAACAGCTTATCTTCTTACTTTATTTAATATACAATTTCAACACACTTGCTTATAAACTGGCTCTAATTTCAACGCAATTAGGCACATAATGACACTTGTAATCAAACTTTGACTTTTTCTTTGCTATTATTCACTAGTGAGTTATAGAGATAGTTGAACATTTACACAGAGTGTGTATTTCTGTTTTATACCTGTAATCAAACTGTGACTTTTCATTGCTATTATTCACTAGTGAGTTATAGAGACAGTTGAACATTTACACAGAGTGTATTTCTGTTTTATTATTGTTTTCTGCACCAGTGTGTTGAAAAACGTCGTATGATACATGTGTTTATTGATGATTACCGTCCTCGGCTCCTTTAAGACCCTGATCTAACGGCTCGGGTCTCAAAGGCGCCTCAGCGGTAATCACCAACATAACACACTAGTACCACTATGTACTATTATTATACCCAGAATTTCTTACGGACAAAAAGAAAATTGAAACTGGTAAATTACCCCAAACATCACCTCCACAATATAAACTGACTCCAACTACTCGTATTTAAGCTTGTAAGGCAGCACGTATCTCCAACCTCTACATTAAATTAAAGCAAATTCCCCGCCCACCTCCCATCAGCAAATCTAATCCCGGGCGCCCTCTATCACACAATTACGAGACAAAACATCGTTGTGCCAGACAGCGGTTCCCAAGCTGTGTTTGAACAGGGCCCACCTTGATTTCTTTATTATTAGCAGGGGTCACAACGTTCAAAAATAAACTGTACCTATAAATCTAAAATCTTGTTATTGTAATTAATCTTGTTATTGTAAATTTAATTTTATCCGGTAGTTTTTTGTGCGAACTTATTATAAGTATGATAAAAATTTATTTAATTTTAAATTTACACGACGCTCAATAATTGGTACCTAAACGGATATCCGTGGTTCACTCCGGGCCTCGACGGTAGATCAGCGCTGGGTTGCCAACGCGGCCTAGCAAACGCTGTGTTGGGGACCCTTTTGTGACTAACGTCAGGCACACACACAAATTGACATATTTTTTGTTTCTGTGTAATTTTTTTTGTTTTATTTTTTATTTTATTCTTATCTTGCTTGCTTTTTTGTTAGTGTGTATCTTTGTTTGTGTAGTCACGAATAAATGTTTCTCTCTTTTCAAATAATTCTTTTTTCGTAACGTTTAACAAAAGTAATCATAAAATTCTAATGTAGTGAAAACATATATTTTTAACCCCGACGTAAAAACGAAGGGGTGTTATAAGTTTATAACGAAAAATTACCAATATTCATTTTGACTTTTTAACTGACTAATCTAGTACTATATTTAAATTATAAATAAACATGGATACTACATTATTATTCCAAGGGATCACTGTACCAGAAACAAGATGAACAATAATTTCTCTATAGAAAAAAAAACTATAACTTTTGGCTAGATTCGATTGTTAATTAAAATGGTGCATAATATTGGGTATAAAATTAGATAAATAAAATCAATACAACAAAGTCGAGGGTTTACTGTAGGGGTTTTGTAAAATTATCGATACTCTGCGAGACTACTACTACTAATATTGATAATAATCGTGATAATATTCAATAAAACCAGCTTTTTCGAGCGACGCGAGGCGTTTTTTTGTATGACGATATCTGCCTGGGGTTGGCGCAGTCTTAGGTACATATTTTAGTTCTTGCGGACCACGGGTTGGGAACCACTGTGCAACAACAACTGTCCACATACTGGACTCTATTCATTAACCCTCCGCTTCCGTATCGCAATCTAAAATACAAGCCAGCCAATTACAGTTGACCCTGTGCGCGTTCCGCTACTGCACTCTTAATCAGTGGCCAGATACACGGTTAATTAATGTATTCCTAAAATGGAGACTTCAGGGCTGGTGCCTTATTTGCTGAAATAAAAAATGCCGTGGTGTACCCGGCCCAAGAATAGACCCCTCCATCTCCTCCCGTAGATGTCGTAAACGCAGACTAAGGGATTACCCGGACTTGTTAGTAAGATTACTTTTAATATTTGTCAATACGTCGCCGTCTAAACGTGTGCACTGAAATAAAGTGTTTGTATATTAGTATGTATGTTAGTTTTCGTCTGGTACCTAGTGATTTGGATCAGTTCAGCTACCTTTAGATCGCTAGGGGGTCACAACTGTTTCATATGTATTATCACAGATAAAAGAATACTATACTAGTAGTATTATTATTATTATAACACTCATTTATTAAAAATCTCGTAAAAAAATATATTCTTCACTATAAAGGAATACTATCTACAAAAAATAAATAGTAAAAAACATTATAGTAAAAAATATAAATCAAAACGGGGAACCACCGACCGCGGAGCGAGGCCCAAACGGTCGGGGGCTAGGGCTGCAGAGAGAGGAACCTCCTGACTATACGTGCCGAGTCCAGGAGTACCGCCTTCTGAATCTGACCCTTGATCCAACTATTTAGCGAGAGCTTCTTAAGGTACTGGTCGAAGCTCTTCGCAATCAGTCCATTCACTGAAACGACTATCGGGACGATAATCGTTGAATCCACATCCCACATGGCGGTAATCTCGTGAGCCAAGTCAAGGTACTTGCTTAACTTGTCTTTCTCGGCCTTCACGAGATTAGCATCATGCGGGATAGTGACATCAACAAGTATCGCCCGGCGTTCCGACCGGTCTACCAGCACGATATCAGGCTTATTGGCAACAATAGTCCTATCCGTGATGATAGACCGGTCCCAGTAGAGCGTGGCACAGCCATTTTCAAGAACCGGCTGAGGCACGTACTTATAGTACGGCACCTCAGGTCCCACAAGGTCGTATCGGAGGGCAAGTTGCTGGTGAATGATCCTGGCTACTTGGTTGTGTCTGTGCAGATACTCAGAGTTAGCAAGATGCGAACAACCCGAAAGCACATGCCTGAGGGATTCTCCGGGACGGTGACATGCTCTACAGATATCAACCGTCCCATCCTTCATGATGTACTTTCGATAGTTATTCGTCTTGATGACTTCATCCATAATCGCACAGACAAAACCCTCGGTTTCCCCAAAGAGGTCACCGAAACGTAACCAGTTTACTGAAGCGAGCAGATCTATATCGGGCCCTGTGAGGGCCTTGTAAAACCGCCCGTGCAGTTCCTTGCTCTCCCATATGGTCTTGCGTTCCTGAGTGCTCAGGGCTGATAGTTTACGCCAGTTCTCTTTTGCTAAGGAGAGCGGGGTAAAGTTCTTATCAACTGCAACGACATCGTGATGCATCCCGTACTCGGCATGGAGGAAGTACTCCCTGAGATTGCACACCTCGCGGTTGTGGAGAGTCTTGGCATTTAAAAAGCCTCGACCTCCATCCTTCCGCGGGATGTACATTCTCATAACCGACGAACGAGGGTGTCGCATGCGATGGGTCGTTAATAGTTGACGAACTCTACAATCCAGGGCATCTAACTCTGTCTGTGTCCACCTTAATATGCCGAAGGTGTATATGAGCAGAGGCATAACCCAGCCGTTAAACGCGCGAACCTTGTTGCCACCCGACAAAAGACTGTTAAGTACTTTTGTCAAGCGGCAAAAGAAACGCTCCTTCACCGATTGCTTTATGTCCCTATCTACCATGCCTAACGACTCCGACATACCAAGGTATTTGTAGGTTTCGACTTCGGAGAGAGATCTGAGTGACATTGTCTCAGAAAACTGCAAGTTCGTGGAATTTACAACTTTCCCCCGCTGTACCTGCATGACCGCACACTTATCTACACCAAACTCCATACTGATAGCGTTGCTGAATACCTGTGTGATATTCATTATTATTATTATTATTATATTTAATACACTAGCAGCATAAGCCGATGCGTGTATATCATATCAGTGCACTGAGTTTTTAAAATGTTTATCATATCGGTTCTTAAATGAGTTCACCGAGGGAGCACTAATCACTGTCTCTGGTAGCCGGTTCCAATATGTACATAAATTGTATTTTTCTTTGTTATTTGTTAGTTTTTAAGGTAGGTATTTATTGTTATGGGCTTATTGTATAGGTTTAGTACATTTCCCATTAAGCCTGAAATAAATATATTGATCGATTTGTCCTGGCTGCTAACTTGTATAACCTTCGATCAAAAATACAACAAGGAATGTTTTATTACGATTCTCGGATTGTAAAATAAGATGGCGAATGTCGACATTTTATTCAACATTCGGTATCTCGTTTCGACATATCTCTATTCGACATCAATGTCTACAATCCCAGAATCACCCTCCTGGAATAAAGCGTTAGCCACAGGCGTTAGCTACAGGCGTTAGCAGAGTCAGTCGTGGTAAGCAATGGCAGCGACGAGCTCACCACTTGTCACGTCTGTTTCCCACGATGGTGCAACCCACAGTGAAAAGAGGGCCATTTGAGGCTCTACCTACCCTTTCGGGGAAAAAGGCGTGTGTCTATGTACGTACTTATGTATTATGAAAAGCTAGAAAATTTAGTAGCCCCCTTACGCAGAGTCTTTTGTAGGTTGGTTAAGAAACATAACTTTGCTGCAGAAATTTAAACAGGTCGTTGAGGGACTCATCAACTATGTTTAGCCTAAAACGATTGAAAAGTCTAGAATTGTTTGATAGCTCCGTTTCAACACAAAATATATACCAATTTCACTCAGTGAAAAACGCAAACGGCTGGGGATAACGCAAAATTACCAATCTTAGTTTAGATTGCCGCAAAGCAGTAGTGCTCGCATTGCTGTGTTCCGGTTTGAAGGGTAAGGGTGCGGGTGAAATTACAGGCACATGCGACTTTTCATCTTTATGTCTCAGGGTGGCGGGCGCAGTACAATGCAACATAGGGTGCGTCCTAGGTGGACGTGACCTATGAGGTAATGCACTGTTCATAGGCAGAGGTTACCGCTTAACATCAGGTGGACCATCTGGTTGTTCCGTAATTCAGTAGTAAAAAAAAAAAAAAAAGATTTGTAACCGACTAATTTAATATTAAAATTAAAAAGATGCATGGATACTACATTATAATACCGAGGGATCACCCAGACAGAAAAACGATAGAAAAAAAATTCTCGATAAAAAAACACAAAGTTACCTCTTACTTTTGCCTAGATTCGATTGTTTGTCAACATGATAATAGGGTCAAAAATTGGATAAATAAGATTCGTAAATAAATACAATAAAATGGAGGGATCACCCTAAGGGTTTTTTAAAATGATCTATATTTCACGACATATTCAATAAAACCCGCTTTTTCTAGCGGCGCGTGGCGTTTTTTTCTTGTATCAAGATCTTTGCGTGGTGTTGGCGCCAAAACCAGGCAGAAACCTTTAAAAATAAGCCTCACGCCGTACGAATAGCAGGTTTTTGTTGAATGTCTCGTATAATATAGATACTTTTACAAAACACCTACAGAAACCCTCGGCTCTTCAAACGACACCACTAGGTACCATCGAAATTTGTGCCGAAATATAAGGAACAATTTAAATTCTAGTAAAAAAATAAAAAAAATAGTAGTAGTAGAGCTTTTTTGTGAAAGAGTTCGTCCGGGGAAGTACTACCACCATACCTTTTTCTGGCGCAAAGCAGTAGTGCTCGCATTGCTGTGTTCCGGTTTGAAGGGTGGGGGTGCCGGTGAAATTACAGGCACATGAGACTTTTCATCTTTATGTCTCAGATGGCGGGCGTAGTGCAATGCCACATAGTGTGCGTCCTAGGTGGACGTGACCTATGAGGTAATGCACTGTTCATAGGCAGAGGTTACCGCTTAATATCAGGTGGGCCATCTGCTTGTTTCGTCATTCAAGTACCATAAAAAAAAAACTTGGTAAATTGTCTACGTGGTAAATATCCCGTTTCTAGTGAAAAGTATTTGTCATGAGTGTCATGCCCGTAGTATTACAGTTGTTGTTGTTTCGTATGAGGTAGTGCTGGCCTCTGGTGTCAGAGTTTGTCAAGCCACCCGAGGGCCTCTGACATGGCTTATCGACTGCTATTAATCAATAACAGCCGGGAACGACAGCTTAACGTGCCCTCCGAAGCACAGAGCGATGGAAATCCGCACATAACTTAGAAAAGTCATTGGTGCGGAGCCTAGGATCGAACCCGGTATCGTTGGATTCTGAGTTGCACTATTGAACCGTTAGGCTACCATCGCTTTGCTTGTTAGGCTACATTCGCTATTACAGTGCCGAGCACGAAAGCTAATATTGTACAACGTATTCTGAGTGTAAATGCAATATTTCGAGGGAGCTTTGTCACGCTGTCACTCAAACGTAGAGTACACGCTGCGTGATCGCCATTGCAATATCGCTACCACGGGGGTAGGTATGTGACTGAGTGTCTACACGTGTTTGTTACGCGTATTGGCTAGGTTAGGTATTTGTTTTTTTATTTACAAGCTTTTTTACAAGCTTCATATTAACTTGAAATGTATGTCCGGGTGGAATCTTGCAACTGTTTTTTTAAGCAATTTATCCTCAACCGATTGAGCTGAAATTTGGCATACCTGTCAAGTTCCGATGACAATGCAATATTAAATAAATAAATAATTACAAAAATAATGCTAGCCAGTTCACACAACATTATCTAGCCCCAAGCTAAGCAGAGCTTGTGTTATAGGTACTAGACAACTGATATACTTAACACAATATATCACATAGCTAGTTTTTTAAATTATATATAGAAAATACCCAGAACATCGTGAACAAATATCTGCAAATCGCACAAATATTTGTTTCCAGGCGGGAATCGAACCCGCGACCTCCTGCGTCGCAGGCGAACGTTCGCCCGCCGTGCCACCGAGGTCGAATATTATGGAGACAGCGAGCTGATCTGATGATGGAGACGGAAGTTGAACAATGGAATGTATGTGTGTCCGGAAGGAATCTTGCAACTGAATTTTTAAGCAGCTGTCCTCAACCGATTGAGCTGAAATTTGGCATACCTGTGAAGTTCCAACGACAATACAATAGGTATGATGGTTACAGCGAGCTGATCTGATGATGGAGACGGAAGGTGGACAACGGAACTCCTCGATAGATAATAGTAGACTGACTGTGTTTAGGCTCCTTTTTATCAGCACACGGTTACGATCACAAATTTTATAAAAACTTGTATTCAAAAATATATTTTTCATAAAAAACTTATATTTATATACAATTTGTAGTGACGGTTCAAGCAGATGGCCCACCTGATGTTAAGCGGTAACCTCTGCCTGTACCTCATAGGTCACGTCTACCTAGGACGCACCCTATGTGTCATTGCACTGCGCCCGCCTACCTGAGACATAAAGATGAAAAGTCTCATGTGTCTATAATTAACATTTAATGTGGAGGTGAGCGCTTTTAGCATATTTTGGAAAGATAAATAATACGGGGACCCTATTACTAAGTCTATGCGCTACCCGTATTTCTGTCTGGGGGTATATCTAAGTCGTAAGAGGTAGCCATTTGTCATTAGACAACAGGCTAAAATTTTTTTTTTTTTTTTTTCGGTGTGGAAAATCATTTTTTCTCATTTTTTTTCCTTTTTTTTTTCTTTTTATTAACTAATCAAGATTTATGCAACAACACATTAGTGTACAATACATATCTCAACCCTCCAAGCGCAAGACTGACTTGCGCTTCGCTGATTATTTTTGGTGGTAGGTTAAACTTTTCTTTAAAAAAAAATCAGCTTCAATTGTTAATTGGAATGAGTTAAGTGTGGGCTATGGGGGATTGTCCAACACCGAACAAGAGCTTTTTATTGTTTTTTTTTTTTTTTTTTTTTTAATAAATATCTAAATAAATATCTAAATATCTATTTGCCTGGTAATATTGCCCAGCCTTATTACTATTTTGTTGTACTAATCATAGTGCAAAGTTAAATTTTCTTGTGTGTGTTGCTAATCATAGCTCATCAACACTTCTTGAGAGCGAAAACTAATTTTGTGGAAACTAGCACACATTTTTTGATTGATAGTATCTCAAAAATATCATTAGTTTGAACGAATGACATTCAATTATTTTTACAATTATTTTTTTGCTCATTGTCATTCGTAGCTAAACTAATGATATTTTTGAGACACTATAAATCAAAACATGCGTGCTACGTCTCTTAGTTTTTGCAAATTAAGGTTTCGCTATCTCAAGAAGTGTTCATGAGATGTGGTGACCAAAAAACGCAATTAAAATTGAAATTCCCGCCTCAATCGAAACGTTCCACCTTAAGGAAAATTTAAATACTGTAAACTAAACTCTGTGCATATTGCATACAGAGAGACAAACTACCTCTGTTCCCAACTACGCCCAACATAGTTAATTGAAATTCCTGTTATTATGTCCTGGGAGTATTAGGGATGGGTCATACTTGCAAAATCGAGTACCAGGGCTTCCAAAGTTCGTCCACTTTAAGACTTACCTGGTACCTCGCCAAAAACCAGGGCTCAAAAAACCTTCAAGATAGTTTTTTGCATAGGAAACTGATCGGTGCAGTAATATATATAGGGAAAACAATCATGTTTGGAAAAACAATACTTGAAAGTGGAAAAATACTTGTTTAGGAAATTAGACCAAACTGGCAAAATAAGGAGCATAATTGCATCTGCGAAAAAGTATGAAGAAACCTTGCAAGTCGAAAGTAATTTATTACTTATTCCAAGCAAAGCGCTTTCATCAGACACCCACTAGATATGACTGTCTCACTTTTTTTATACCCCCAAAGTTTCAAGTACTTTCAAGTCTGTAAGGTCCGCATCTGGTCGCCGTACTTGCAATCAAAAACCTGGTAGAAAAATCTGTTCGCGTAAATACGCTGCTTCTCTAGAGTATGTGAATGCCAGTGTATAGGCGTATACAGTAGCTATTTGTGTAGGTTATTATATATCTAAAGCTGCAATTGTTTGATACACCTAAGTACATCTAAGATTTTTAGATAGGTCAAAGGTGACTTCTAGCCTATATAGAAATCGTCTTCATCCACTATCCTGGATAGGAGCGTAATGGAGCTGCCACAGTCACATAAACCGTGTGGAGTCCATTGTTTCAGAAGTTTTTGGACACAGACAAAGTCCGCAAAAAAGTAGTGGGTGGTGACCTTAAGCTGACGACTATGTAATAGGATAAAGGTATTTTTTTTACGTTGTGAATGAGGAGCAGATTGGCCCACCTGATGTTAAGCGGTAACCTCCGCCTATTACAATGCAATACCTCACAGGTCACGTCCATCTAGGACGCATCTTACGTGGCATTGCACTGCGCCCGCCACCCTGAGATATAAAGATGAAAAATCTCATGTGCCTGTAATTTCACCAGCACTTATATTAACAGAACACAGCAATGCGAGCACTTCTTCTTTGGCAGAATTGTGTGTATAGTGGTGGTAATTCCCCGGACGAACCCTTTCACAAAAAGATCTACTATTCCAAACGGCCTTATTTTGCCGGTCACTCAATAGCACAAAAGCTTCCGTGAGATTATCCAGTCGGCCAGCATCATTAGAAAGCCTTAAAAAGGACGGAGGATCTCATTAAAACTCATAAATATTCCTATCATCAAAAAGATCTTTCCCCTCAACAAATAATTAGAAGGAACATCTAATCTCATAAACGCATACTTTATTCACAACGAGAATATTCTCTTAATTAATATTTTATAACATTTCTCAATTAACCATGATGCTTGTGTATGAATAAATGATACAGCAGACCTCAGCTGAAACACAAACAGTGCGGTGAATCGGTACTGCATACGAGTACTGCATACGAGTACTGCATACGAGTACTGCATACGAGTACTGCATACGAGTACTGCATACGAGTACTGTAGTATTGTGTTTTTGTATCTGTTTTTGTATGTTATTGGTTGTTATTTTTTATTTATTTTTCTGTTTTTTGTCCTACTTTTTCCTAGCATTCTGTTTGTTCTGTTTGTTTTTTTTTGTTTGTTCCAAATAAATGTTTTTCATTTCATTTTTTTTTTTTTTATGCGAGTACTGCATACGAGTACTGCATACGAGTACTTTCAGCAATTCTGATATATTCTTCTTCTTTCGTGTCAGGGGCTAAACATGACTAAATTTATTGGACCAATAGGAAGCAATCGCTAAGCCCCTTTCCGTTGCCTGATTCAGGTCTTCTAGTGTGCAGGTGGTCGGGAAGAGAGAGCAAAAGCGCAGGTGAGTCATGCTTTGTATAGGAGCTCCGCAGTTACACTGACTCTGGGATGGGTCGATGTGAACTGTATAAGAAGAGGCTAAATTATTAGTTTCCAATTCAGTGTCAGTGTTTCACAATCTATGTTACTGCAGCCTGTATTAGGTATATACCTTTGTACTTTCCCTACTAAGTATGTGTTTTATTGTCACGGTAATTTATTTATGTATATTATTATTATTTTGTGAAACTGTTTTTATTTTTGTTTATGTTTTTGTTTGGGTATTTGTATTTAGTTTTATATTTTAACTTGTATTGTTATTATTATTTTCTGTGTTACTTGTTTGTAAGGCACGCCTCACCATCTTTCTGCACGTCCAGGATGACTGGCAGATAATGCTGTTAGCATTAAGTCCTCCTTGCACTATTGTCTTGTGTGAAAGTTTATAAATAAATAAAATAAATAAATAACCCCACTTTGCCAGGTTTTCTCGGCAGCGACCAACTTGAGTCCTCAGCCGGTTAAGGGACTTCCAAATTGGCCACTGCTGCTCGTGGCCGGGAGGCAGGTGTTCTGCGGGTGGGATGAAATCGGAGAGGGCTGGGTGTTGGGAAGACCATAACTCACATCTTGCGTCTTTTGGGCTTTTATCGGTGGGCTTCGTAGATCGCAGGAAGCTCTTGCGGCTCTTTAAGAGGAAACACCAAGGCCTAGAGAATTAAAAAATAGGTATTTGTAAAATCTATTGCTGTCGCGCAGACCTCAAACCTCCCCCCGCAAAGCGTGATAGAGACAACTGCAGCTTAGATCGACAATACCTATTAAAAGTACATAAAATCAACAATTCGTAGTCCCCTGATTCCTTCTCCAAAACTTAACCAATTTAACTATTTTTTTTTATTAAAAATAAAAGAAAGTTTGAGCCGTGTTCCTATGTTTTTTTTTTTTTAATATAATCTATTCAATTTTGTTTTCAGGGTGTTTGAACACAGCGGAAAATCTGACCATTTTTTTAGGTTTTTGAATGTTCATATCTCTTTTAATAATTAATTTATAAAAAAAAGCAAAACATAGGGACATGCCATGGTGGCCATATTTTTTTTTGAAAAAAAAGTATTGCTCTACTGGCATTATCCAGGGAGGAAATAGGGGACTACGTTTGTATGGGAAAACGGCCCTTGTGTTTCCTCTTAAGCGGACCGGTGGTGGCTTGTGACCGTGGAGCGGATGCCGATTATAAGCTTCCTGCTTGATTTTTTCAACGCTGCAAGCAATCTCATATATTGTAATGAATATAATTATAACAAATAATACAAATATGAAATTATTCTGTGGTTAGGCGTAAATTAGTAAAATGCGTGTATTTTTGACCATGTGTTTCTAATCGGTCCTAACCTACGGGTACTATTATTTTTTCTGTGCTTACGGTGCACAGACATGGTCGCTGACAGAGTTACAGAAGTCCAGATTCAAGATTTGTCAGAGATGCATAAATGTTGATAATAATGTATAGATCGATTTCAGATCTAAAATTTTGTATGTTTATAAAACATCGATGATTCGAGAAAAGCTAATTATCGATCAGAGGAAGCCTTTGCTGACAAAGATATTTTTATACATTCTGACATTTGATCGGGTATTGACATTTAAAGTAATAAATTTTTCAAAATGTATCTTGTTAATTAGGTAATTTCAGATAGGTAATTCAAATCTATATTTTACAAATTATATTACAAATTATAACATGATATTAATACAAGTCATCATAAAATTACAGCGCAAAAATTATAAAATAATAATAATAATTAATGTCAATAATACCTAAGTACTAATAAAAATATTTAATTACAAAAACATGTCATTTACATTACTAAAGAACCTATCATGATATTCATCCACCTATAAATAAATGAATAAATAATGCTGGACAGTTTACACAACATTATCTAGACCCAAGCTAAGCAGAGCTTGTGTTATGGGTACTAGATAACTGATATACTTAATACAATATATAACATAGATAGATATTTTTTATTATACATAGAAAATACCCAGAACACCCTGAACAAATATCTGCGACCTATATAATATTGGGCAATCTAACCGTGAGACAAGCATCTGCAGGATGCTGTTGCTGCTGCCTCGCGTACGCTGTAGTAAGGAAGCGACTTTCTTGCGAATAATCACGTCGTATAAATACAGCTTAATAATTTGACAATGCTATATCAGCTACGAAGTTTGTTTGGTGTGTTTTTTTATTTTGTATGCTTAATTTGAGTTTTGTGTTTTGTTTAACTTGAGTAAGTGTTCCCTATGCGCCTATGGTATGAATTGAATTGCGATGCGTAAAACGCACGCCGTAGCTACAGCACCGCACCATGCGGCGGCACCCTTACCATCAGAAATTCAGAAAGTGAATAACAAAAAGACAGTAATTTGCCGGCCCAAATTAAATTTTAACTGAAAACACTCGTAACGAGAAAGTGCGCGTTTCGTCGGGTTGTGTATTTAACGCGGATGTGGAATCCTCCGCATCCGCCCAAAAATAAATGAGCTTTCTTCCGCTTACTTAATTTACTACGGCCGAGGGTTTACAGTCGGAATAAATTAAAATTAATATTTCGCGCTCGCTTTCTGTTACCTCGGTGTGATTTGTTAGCACCGCAGCTGTTCGTAAGGTTGTGGCTACTTGTGACCGGTAAATGCTGTTCCGATTTCGATGCACCGCAATATATAGAATAAGTTTTTTGAAAAAAAAAATGAAAAAAAAACATGCTTTTATAAAATTCGTGGTCGTAACCGTGTGCTGGTCAAAATGAGTCTAAACACGGCCAGTCTACTATTATCCATCGAGGAGTTCCATTATCTACCTTCCGTCTCCATAATCAGATCAGCCCGCTGTCATTGGAACTGGACAGTTATGCAAAATATCAGCTCAATCGGTTGAGGATAACTGCTTTAAAATTCAGTTGCAAGATTCCATCCGGACAAACATACATAACTATAATACATTGCATGTTATATAAAAGATAAGATAAAGACTTAGTTTTATGGCTGAGATCTTCTACTTATTATTCATGTGTCGATGGTTTAATTAAACTAGCCCAGAACCTTGCCACGTCAATAACTTTGAATTGGCATAGCACAGGAGGCCAATTCTCGGATAATAGAGATTATCTCTAAATTAGAGATAATGTTGAAGCATAAATGTCTACAAAAAATGTCAAGAATATGTCACAATATCCATCAAATCGTATTCGATTTGAATGATTTTGGTCGACTTGTCTATTTGCGACATCACGAGAATAGCAAATTGAGATTTTATTCGACATTCGCCATCTTTTTTCTACATATGTCTAATTCGACTTAATCTCTAAAGCACGAGAATTGCCCTCCAGATCTATAATTGTGCATAGTATATTTTTGGACATCATGAGCTAGAAGGTAAATGAGGCATTGTCTGAAGCGTCGCTCCACACTCACATAGTATATTGGCAGATTTTATTCCGCCAAAAATCACATTATCTCTGAGGTCGAAAAGGCAATGATCTCTAAATCAGTGTCCAAGTAGGTTTTAAGGCGCGATAGTATCACAGCATGTCTATGAATGAGCTCTAGAATTTTTAAGTTTTTGATAAAAGTTCTTACAGTTTTGAAGAAGAAAATATATATGGTATTCCTACGCTTTTCATTTAGTAAAATCATAGATTCAATACACTTTTTGAATTAAATCACTCGATGCCACCTTTTTAAAATTGAAATACCGTTTTAGACTTACTAACACATTTTAATTTTTGAAACTTATTAATTATTGTTTGAGTTAGTGAAGTCATCAAAAAAAAAACAGAACTCTAAAGGACATTTTTATATGTAGCGCCTTATTAAACATTTGTTTTAAGTAAAAAAAAAAAAAACTCTTACAATAAAGGTTTAGTGTTTTATTTATAAGCAAATATATTGCACTGACATAATTTTAAGTTATTTTTCTGTTACTAACCCAATATGGATCCATGGTCTAAATTCAAACTTATAATATATTATATTATTATTAAAGATATTAAAATTATAAACGTAGACTTGTTGCAGGTATAACTTAACAAAGCATGATTTCAGACAGAGCTTCGAAATATTAGTTGAAATGCAGTTGCAATCTGTTTGAAACACTACGCAGAGCTCACAAATTCAAATGTCCCTTGCAAAGAGAAGCTGACCTATTTCAGACACACACCAAAATTCACAATCAGCTAGCTTTTAGGACAAAATGGCAACATATCGGTGCTTCAGTATACATGACGAGAGGCGGAATTGTAAACACACATAGGTAATGGTAAGAATATACGTTTGCTTGAATATAAGTACGTGTTACCTACAAATAACATAAATGTCCCCTAAACATATTTTATTCTAACATTCGGATGGTGTGCATCATTTCAGAAATGGCAATATTTTGTGACACATTGTGTGTATTTTGTTTTTTTTTTCTGTAGTAGTAGAGCATTTTCGTGAAAGAGTTCGTCCGGGGAAGTAATCCCACCATATATATTTCTGCCGCAAAGCAGTAGAGCTCGCATTGCTGTGTTCCGGTTTGAAGGGTAAGGGTACCGGTGAAATTACAGGCACATGAGACTTTTCATATTTATGTCTCAGGGCAATGCCACATAGGGTGCGTCCTAGCCCTAAGAAAGTAATGCACTATTCATAGGCAGAGGTAACCGCTTAACATCAGGTGGGGCATTAGATTGTTCAGTCATTCAAGTAGTATAAAAAAAAAACTTCACACAGGACAGGTCTAGCGGTCAGTCTAGCAGGTAGTGGTGGATTCTGGCTATTATTTTGTTTATTTGTATATTTTATTTTGTTTTTATCTGTACACATAAAAAACACATGTTACAAAGAAAAAAACTTGTATATTAGAATATACAAGTTTTTTTTTTTTTTTTTTTTTTTTTCTTCATATATTTATTTATATTTAGAAATAGGTGTAGGTAGACTAGAATAGAATAGATTCTATTCAAGTCTACCTACACCTATTTCTGCCGCCAGCCAGGTAATGTGAGCATTTCTGTATATAATGAAAGGTCTGGTAAAAACACAGGCACATGAGACTTTTTTTTTTTTCAGGACGGGCGCAGTGCAAGGCCACGAAGGATAGCCCAAGCTGGACGTGACCTAAGAGGTATATTTTATGGACTGGAGTTAACATCAGGTGGGAAACATGGAGTTCATGCCGTAATCATGAGGGCGTCAGCAATGCCATAATTCACCGGTCAGCATTTCTACAAACGCGACTCATATCACCGATTCGCAGGTATAAAATTTTAAGCGGTAACCTCTACATTAAACAATGCATTGCCTCATAGGTCACGTCCACCAAGGACGTGGCCTATGTGGCATTGCACTGCGCCCGCTACCCTGAGACATTAAGATGAATAGACTCATGTCAATGTGCCATTTTTTTTTTTTTTTTTTTACTTTGATAGATCTTTGTTTGACCACGATCTCACCTGTTGGAAAGTGATGATGTGGCCGAAGATGGAGCACAAAGATCTAGAAGGCACCTATTCACTCTAGCCTTGACTCTAGCCTATTCACTCTTGCCTGCAATTTCACCGGCACCCTTCAAACAGGAACACAGCAATGCGAGCAATACTGCTTTGCGGCAGAAATATGTATGGTGGTAGTACTTCCCCGGACGAACTCTCACAAAAAAGTTCTACTACTAATAAAACCACTGTCTTGTTGAACAGAGAGTTCACAAATTCAAATGTCCACTAGTAAATAATGCTGACTTATTTAGCCGACGGATAACAGTAACAATGAGCATTCAGCATTATTAGCTTGCGGGTCGAAAGGGCTACATTTTGACACCGCACAGTATAAACAGCGGCCATTAATCCTGCGGATGGCCACGTAGCGTCACGAATGCTTACACACCCGTCGAACGAGTGAAATATGGGCTGGTGCTTACTCGTATCGAGTATTGGAAGCGTAAAATTAAACACATTAGGTAGAAAACCGTGCAAGTAGTATTTTGAACTACATTTTGTGTGATAAATTGTGTCCTGTCGTAAAATGGTTAAAATTAACAAACATGCAGTAGGTACCTACTTTATCCAGACGACACCGTAATTTAAGTCGCCTCTATTATAAAAAAAAAAAACTTTATTTCAAGACACACAGATCCATAATTTGGTTAGTACACAAAATACAGCACTTATGAAATAATATAATATATTAATACCTACAGTAACACAGTAAATTTTTTATTCTAACAACTAGGCCAAAATGCACTCAGTAATATGTGTAATTAGCCATAACTGAATGCATCATGTATCCTGCATAGGTTTTTTTCTCACGGGAAGTGCTACTTCTTACAAAACTAAGTTTGTTCGTCATTTGTACACAGAGGGCAACCATTATCAATAAAACTATCGCCTTTCATCATAGAACGAACAGACGCACGGCTCGGTACCATCCTTACCTCATTAGTATACCCTCTATTCGTACTAAACGTTTCAGTTCTACCTTTATAATGCGAACTGCTATGGAGTGGAATACACTACCGTCGTCTGTCTTTCCTGAAAACTATAATCTTGGTCTCTTTAAGGCTGGAGTGAATAGGTACTTTCTAGACCTTTGTGCTCCATCTTCGGCCACATCGTCACTTAACAGTCACAGTTCCAATGGCATCCTGCAGCTCATTCCCGATCGCTATGACCTGCCAGTAATGAAGGCTTTTATCCGGGTCCTCATCAGGTAGGTAGTCTCGCTGGAGTCTGTTTGGTCGGGATTCAAATGGGAGTTTTCACTTAACCTGTAACTGATGTATTTATAACATAGATTTTAAGAACATATACTAACAAATAATGGACCTATAATGTCTGACATAATAAATGAATTATATATTACATTATGTCCTATGTCCAAGATTACATCTATCTCGGTCAGATAGTTTCCCTCCAGGCGGGCAGGCAGGATAGAGAAACTGCAAGACGCACTGAGAACGCCTGGAGGAGTTATTGGTCGATGAAGGAGCTGATGAAGGGAAACCTTCCGATGATACTTAAGCGCAAACTTATGGACATGTGCATCCTTCCCGTTCTTACTTATGGCTCGCAAACTTGGTCTTTGACAAATATTCAGAAATCCAAACGCATGGTTTGCCAACGGGCGATGGAGCGCAGTATTCTGGGAGTTAAATTAACCGACCGGATTCGAAACACCACACTGCGCTCCAAAACTAAAATCGCCGACGTAGGAGAAAAAGCCGCCCAGCTGAAGTGGAATTGGGCTGGACATGTCTGTCATATGTCTGATGAGCTGTGGGCCAAAATAACCACTATGTGGAGCCCTGACACAGCGAGACGGCGTCGCGGCAGACCACGCAGGAGATGGCGTGATGAAATAGATGCCTTTAACACAGATTGGCAAACAATAGCACAGGATTGTAGTGACTGGAGGATATGGGGGGAGGCCTTTGCTCAACAATGGGATGATTCAGGCTAACAGTAACAGTAACAGTATATTTTATTATATTCTTAGGCCGGACACACCACCGCATGTGTTTATCCTGTATAGCATCTCTGTGGCCGTGCACACAATAAATCATCACATTCATTACTGCGAACAGATACGAAACTAGAAATTCACCGTGTCGCAGTAACAAGGGAAAGTAATTTATGATTGTACTAACTCATACAATTATAAAGCTTAGAAAGTAGTTACTGTTCTACTCGCACCACCACCACACGCCCGTGGACACGCATCTATAGGTATATCTCTACCACCTGCTTTTTGATAAGCAAAGTACCTACTTTACATACACGATGTCGCTTTTTTCTCTAAAGAGGGTAGGGTCTCGTTTCACTGTGAGCCCCGTAGGAATAAAGATGTATCTAGCGGTGCCATTGTTTTCCCACTTGATTTATGCTAGCCCGAACCTGCGGGGGAATTGCGTAGTAGACTGACGTTTGATGTCGATTACCAGATTGCTGTTCATTGCGCAGCGTGTTTTAGCTATTTACAAGAACAGAAATATTTAAAACACGCTGCGCAATGAATAACAAACTGGACATCGAAATCAAACGTCAGTCTACTATGCAATAACCACCCCACTGTGCGGTAATTGCGCAATTTCATTGAACTCCACTGAACATCGGTAAAACTTCAAATTTGACATTTATAGCCCAGTCTGGACACTTTTCCGTCAGTTTCGTATTGTGTAACTACTTGACAGCGGCAAATTTGGTACGTCCCACTATGAGCCAGTTTCAAGCCCAGTGAATGGCATTCACTTAGTGTCATTCGTTCGAAAACCAAAGCTCAGTCAGACGTCACTGGACATCGAAAAGTCCTTCGGCAATTCCTCGAGATGGTAGTCTGGCATGAACACTGGTGTTCGATTTGAGTACTCTGACAGTAGGTTTGAAATTATTCAATAACCCTACGAGTGCGAGCCGGCTCTGAGCCGTGCCACGTACGACAAGTGGACGTGCCACGGATGAACATTTTATATGAAGTAGTTCACGCCGCGTTAGTGCCGCAAAGCAGTAGTGCTCGCATTGCTGTGTTCCGGTTTGAAGGGTAAGGGTGCCGGTGAAATTACAGGCACATGAGACTTTTCATCTATGTCTCAGGGTGGCGGGCGCAGTGCAATGCCACATAGGGTGCGTCCTAGGTGGACGTGACCTATGAGGTAATGCACTGTTCATAGGCTAAGGTTACCGCTTAACATCAGGTGGGCCTCTAGCTAGTTCCGTCATCCAAGAAGTATAAAAAAAAAAAAAAAAAAAACGCTACACCGTGCGCCATCGTGCATCGAACGAGCCTTGGACGACATTTGGGCGCACGGTGTAGCATGAAATTGTTCAAATAAACTGTTCGTACCATTAAATAAATAAATAATAATAAATGATCAAGAAAAATGGTGATCATAATTAAAATAAATAAATAATATATAAAAAATTCTTTATTTCAGACATTATGATCCATCGAAGGTAGGTACATAAAAAAAACTCAGGTTCTGATCTGCTGCTGTCATTCCAAGTAGTATAAAAAAAAACGTTCTATACTCAACCAATCATTATTCATATTAAAAGATAAACGGCTAATTACCACTATTATTCGTCACTTTGCTGACGTTTCGAGACTGAGTTCAGAAGCCTCTTCATCATGAGCACCGCCCGCGACCGCGTTCGACGGTGGACCAGCGAATACACAAATATACAATAATAAATAATACAATAATATAAATAATAATAATAATAATATAATACAGCGAATATAGTATTCGCTGGTCCACCGTCGAACGCGGTCGCGGGCGGTGCTCATGATGAAGAGGCTTCTGAACTCAGTCTCGAAACGTCAGCAAAGTGACGAATAATAGTGGTAATTAGCCGTTTATCTTTTAATATGATTCCCAACCACGATAGTTTCAATTCTATAATCATTATTCATCTTTTACAATAATATCCTTCTATACCTTTTACTTCTGCCGTAACGACAAGATAGGACAGGACAGTGGGAATCCAATAAAATGCTCACAGTCTGATGCGAAAAATATATACTTACCTTTGTCAGCTCCGGAAAACACACGTCATTTCGACTTTCCGGTTCCGACGGGCGACAGACAACCTTCCGACAACACTAGTTTATTGCGGCGACTGAGACAAATGTGAGATTACTATGCTGGATAACCTTTTGCGAAAAATAAAGATACATTTATTTACAGAAAGAATAAAACAACTTGGTGAAACAGTAGAGCTGTCTGAAGACCGCTGCTAACGATCTAATGATAGCTCAACTGATCCAAACCCAAAAACAAAAGTGTGATGTTTAAAAGATAGTTGTACTATTACTTATTCTGTGACTGTAGTAGATTTGTTAGTAGTAGAGCTTTTTTGTGAAAGATTTCGTCCGGAGAAGTACTACCTCCATACCTATTTTTGCCGCAAAGAAGTAATGCTCGTATTTCTGTGTTCCGATTTGAAGGTATGGGTGCCGGTGAAATTACAGGGGCTTATTCCACTTTTCCCCACTAAAAATCCCCCTAAGGGAATCAAGGGAAAAAGTGGAATCTAAAAAAAAAACTGAATTCCCCCCTAAAAATCCGCACATGAGACTTTTCATCTTTATGTCTCAGGGTGGCAGGCGCAATGCAATGCCACATAGGGTGCGCCTAAGGTAGACGTGACCTATGAGGAAATGAATTGTAAAAAAAAAAAAAAAAAATATGCTGGACAGTTCACACAACATTATCTTGCCCCAAGCTAACCATAGCTTGTGTTATGGGTACTAGATAACTGATATACTTAATACAATATATTAAATAGATAGATATTTTTTATTATACATAGTAAATACACAGAACATTCTGAACAAATATCTGCGATCGCACAAATATTTGTTCCGAGGCGGGAATCGAACCCGCATCCCCCTGCGTCGCAGGCCAACCTTCGCCCGTCGCGCCACAGAGGTCGTCATAGGCAGAGGTTAACGCTTAACATCAGGTGGTCTGCTTGTTCCGTGATTCAAGTACCTAAAAAAAACTAATTTACTTTACCTAACTAACGTACTAATTCAGTATACCTTCGAGTCCATTATTTCCCTTAATTATCCATATATGGTACAACACACAGATACGCTCGCATCGCATTGGATGGTGCGCTATTACGCGATCTACATTGCACCAATTAACGAGCTGCCCCGATTCGATTATAGCTCGTACCTACTCTTAAATTAATGAGTTCCGATGTAAGACAAACTGATCGGCTACTGGGCACAAACTGGGCTTAAAGTGGGGTATTACGCAAAACTACCAATCTTAGATTCGATTTTAACTAAGTCAAGTACAATATTCAAATTAAAAATATGCATAGGGTGCGTCCTAGGTGGACGTGACCTATGAGCTAATGCACTGTTCATAGGCAGAGGTTACCGCTTAACATCATGTGGGCCATCTGCTTATTCCGTCATTCAAGTAGTATAAAAAAAATATGCATGGATACTAAATTATAATACCGAGGGATCACCCAGACTGAAACAAGATAGGACATGTCGTTAAAAAAATACAAAGTTACCTCTAACTTTTGGCTAGATTCGATTGTTTGTCAATATTTTACAGATTATTAGGTTAAAAATTTAATAAATAAGATCAACACAATAAAACGGAGGGTTTTTTAAAATTATCGATATATCACGAGATATTCAATAAAAACCGCTTTTTCGAGCGACGCAGGCGTTTTTTTTTGTATGAAGATTTCTGTTTGGGGTTGGCGGAGTCTTAACGACCTCTGTGGCGCGGCGGGCGAGTATCTAGCTGTGATGCGAGAGGTTGCGGGTTCAATTCCCGCTGAGGGAACAATGTTTGTATGATCTGCAAAAAAAAAAAACCTAGTCTGGGTGGTATGGTACCACAGTACTCGTAGCTCCTTATACTCACGATTTAGGGAATCCTAGTGTAGGATCAGGACTTTTTATATGTCTGTTGGGTGTTATGTTATCATCATTAAAAAAAAACATTTGAAACTAAGTATCATGATTATGCACATACTTTTCACTAGAAACGGGATATTTACCAGGATTTTTGGGTTTCAACAACAACAAAAATCAAAACTCAAAAATCATGGTAAAATATCCCGTTTCTAGTGAAAAGTATAATAATATAAAGAATAATAATGTAAAGGATATAGGTAAGTTTTTTATGAAAAAGATTTTTTTGAATAGGTATAAGCTTTTATAAAATTAGTGATCGTAACCGTGTGCTGATCATAATGAGCTTAAACACGGCCAGTCTACTATTATCCATCGAGGAGTTCCGTTTTCCACCTTCCGTCACCATCACCAGATCAGCTCGATGTCACTATCATATTGTATTGTGATCGGAAATTGACAGGTTTGCGAAATTTCAGCTCAATCGGGAGTATAACTGCTTTAAAATTCATTTGCGAGATTCCACCCGGACAAATATATTCCACCCGATCATCTAAAATATTAAAATGGCAGTTTGAGGAAAATAAAAAAATTAAATAAAAATTTGCAGCAACATGAATGGCAATTTAAGAAACATTTTGTCTCCATTATTTATTTAAGTCAACAAATCAGATTTTAAGCGTACTCTTTAGAGATTCCTGTTTCGTTCAGATAAGCGAAAAATAAATTCGACAAAAATTATTAATTTTCTCCGAATCGAAACCGGGAAATTGCCGGTTCAAAGCCCCTTCACTTTTCCCCGTGTCCCCTAGGTCCCCGATAGGTAAAATGTGATATCTTTAAATGACAACATTTAGATTTTGATAGTAATAACTTTTTTTTTAATTATTTGTACGATACCTATTAAGACGCTATGTTAAATTTTTGGAGTCTGCGTTACATGCTCACTCACTATCAGTAAAGGTTACAAACTTGATGTTAATATAGTAATTATTTGAGGATGTAATCTAAATAAATTATAGACAAGAAACACGATTAGCTAAACTTTTAACGATAGCTTTATTTTTTGAAATTGGCCTTTCTAAAGCCCGTGTTAGGTCCCTCCTCTGACAAGAGAAAATATTAAGCATATTTTTCTATACTATTCAGTAGGTAATCACATTACTTAGAATAATTATAAGTAGATAGTTTATTTGTATATTTGCTACTTTAGAAGCAAAACGAAGTTTTATCATTTGTCGCTTACGTCAGTTACTTCCGAGCGGCAAAAATCTATACCTCATCTCTTCCCGGGTTCAAGTGAGCAATAGCGCTGTCACTGTCTTGCAGCTATTGTATTTTGACATATCGGTTTATGTACTTTTTGCCCATCTGTTGTATTTCGTTGGTTACCCGAATACTAATTTTCATAGCACTATTTCGGCTCGAAGCACAGAATAAATAATAGCTCGAACTAACAATTTAAAATATCGAATCCAGCGGTGGAGTAAAAATCCATGACATAGTTTGTGATTTGTGACCTAGAGAACTATTTTTAAAAGCCGTCGATTAGTTGGAATCTCATGTGACAAAATTGACACGAACAGATTCGAAATCACTTTTAGTTATAGTAGGTACTTCCATTCAGCGTGGCAATGCAGCCAGCATCTTAGGGACCCTTCCGTCTGATAGTGATTTGGATCAGTTGAGTTACCTTTAGACCGTATGCAAGTCTAAAATAGCTCAAACTGTTTTTAAAATGTTGTACATAGCTACCTACTTGTATTAAATTTTAAAACTATCATGGTTATGCACATAATTTTCACTAGAAACGGGATATTTACCATAATTTTTGAGTTATAAAAATCGAGTTTTAAACCATCATCATCATCGAGTTTTTTTTGAGTTTTTTTAATATCAAGAACATTTAAAACTCAAAAATCATGGTAAATATCCCATTTCTAGTGAAATTTATCTACTTGTATCAGAGTCTCGTGTCATTCTCTGACTAACAACTCGCAGATATTTATAATTTTTTTCTCTAGACGTGCGTTTTAGTTCTACCTTTATAATGAGAACTGCTAAGGAGTGGAATATACTACCGTCGGTATGGCATTAGAATCGGGCATCTGAAAATTTAAGGGAAGGGGGAGGGGGGCTGCCCCCCACGGTACCACCCCCGCCCCGTGGAGATGCATGGTTCTAGAGATATTCATACCTAAAGTTTGAGGTTATGTTCTCGCTAAACACACTCTGCAGAATATTTTATATAGATATTTACATTTGGAAGTGTCGGACTCCGGTATGGGCTATTGCCAGTACTCTCGCGAGGTTGCCCCTGAGTGTCGCTTCACCCATTCGACTCCGCTCGCTTCGCTCCGCTCGGCCTCACGGGCTTGCTCCACTCAAGACCTCCCACGCGAGCTACTGGCTCCACGTTTTTATATACACTCAAGGGGCGTGACGCACAAGACCACGTGGAGTCGGGGTGTGTCAGTTCTGTCACTTATTTTATCATACTTGGTGATTTTTTGATAGATACGAGATCACTACCTACAAAAATTACGGCTTTACGTGCCTGTAACAAATTCAATTCGCGTTTCCTAAGAAAAAAAAACTAACAAAAAAAAGACATCTCCGCGGGTGGGGAGGGGGTTGGATTGTAAGGGGTAACCAACCCCAATATAATGTCTCAAAAATTATTCCCGATTCTAATGCCAACCCCTACCGTCGTCTGTCTTTCCAGAACACTATAATCTGTGTCTATTCAATGCTAGAGTGAATAGGTGTCTTCTAGACATTTATGCTCCATCTTCGGCCATATCTTCACTTACCAACAGGTGAGATTATGGTCAAAAAGAGGTACATAATATCAAAGTTAAAAAAAAAACAAAAAAAATACAAATTTGGTTCAATTCAAAAATACTCAAAACTGAGTTACCACCTTTTATCGCGAGGAGGTACGACTACCCTACGCAGTCGTCATTAGGAGCGGGCACGCTAAAGGAAATTATCCTCACTTAACCCGCAGAAGGCGCTAACTGGCACCTCAGAAGAGAGCTCTCTGCAATTACTTTATCACACGAAAAGGAACAATTTTATTTGATGTATTAAATACAGAAATTTTACTTAATTTCAATTTCACACTTGCACAACGATTACAAGCGGAAACGGTGTTTTACTTGTTGTAGGGTGTTTTTGGGTAAAACGCGACATAAAACTGTGTCTTATCATGAAGCCACTTCTCGGATTGTAGAGATAATCTCTAAATTAGAGATAATGTCGAAGCATGAATGTCTACTAAAAATGTCACGAAAATGATGTCGCAATAACCATCAAATCGTATTCGATTTGAATGATTTTGGTCGACTTATGTCTATGTGTGACATCACGAGAATAGCAAATTAAGATTTTATTCGACATTCGCCATTTTTTTTTCGACATATGTCGAATTCAACTTAATCTCTAAAACACAAGAATTGCCCTACTGGGGGCTTAGTACGAGTATTTGATAGTATTCGAAACTATTTGAAGTTTCGTTTCCTTCCATAGGAAAGCACAGGCTGACTAACGGAATCGTTTCGTTTGCGTAATGTTCTCGTCATGAATCGAATTCGATTCTATTTCGCGAGCACGTTCTATTTCGTAGCACAGTATTTTGTTGTATGCGTATCGACCGTGGAGTGAGCTACAAGAGTGTGCAGGCAACATGCTACTATAGAAGATTGAAAATGTGTCGATGGTGTGTTCTTAAACCTAAAACATCTACTACGGAACTCTAAACACCTGCCCTCGGCACCTAATTAGTCAAATTAAAATTTATTATTGATGTGTTATTTATAAGTATATCAAGCGTAGAGTGTGCTGTCTCATAAACTTTTGCCGATTCTCTCTAGCATCTTACTTTTGACTGCCTACGGCTTTTAAGTTGGTTTTCCTTTTTTCTTTGAATCAGCTTCCACTTGTTCTCGAGGCACCACACAGGCGCTCCCCACCTAGTTGTTAGAAGTATCATCCAAAAAAAACAACCGTGTTTGTTGCCTGATTCTTCTAGGTCTGGTCGCGTTGGAACATGATTAAATTTATATTTAAGGTAAGATAATTGTTTATTTTCAGATTTCACACATTAAAAATTAACATGTCATCCATTTTGTTAATAAATTAAATCTTATAATTAATGTTAGTTAGCATACAAAGATACAATTATTAAATTAAGAATTATATTAATTCAAATTTAATCATCATTAATAAATATAAATTTGTAAATTTTGTGACGTTAATTTATTTAATTTTGTAGTATTCCTGGTTTATTAAGTTGTTTAAAGTAGCTAAAAGTCTATGTGCAATAATGTGTTACTTTATATGGGTTTATAAAACCTGAAATAAATGAACAATAGTAACAAAAAGTCAAGTGAAATACATAAAGTCAAGTAAGACAAGACGATTCAAAATGATCTTCGTGATTTCAATGAATAAAATACTTTTGAATTGACTTGACTCGACTTAGAAAGGAATTTTACTTTAAAAAAAGGCTGACCCAACTCGAAAACAGTAAAACTTACAGCAATATTTAAGATTATCCCGTTGTGTTTATGACTTCTTAACCAAACAAAATACAAGTAATTAATTTTGAAAAAATTAAAAAAACCAATGAAACGGCTCAACGGCTGAATCGATTTTGATCATACATAGTTTAGAACACTCCCGACAAATTCACCTTTCAAACAATAAAAAAATCTACATCGGTTCATCTGTTCGGGATCTACGATGCGACAAACAGACACACACACACACACACAGACACGTCAAACTTATAAAACCCCGTCGATTTTGCGTCGGGAGTTAAAAAAGGCTGACCCAACTCGAATACAGTAAAACTTACAGCAATATTTAAGATTATCCCGTTGTGTTTATGACTTCTCAACCAAACAAAATAAAAATAAAAAGGCATGCCCTCTAACAAGAACCTAAATCAGCGTGAACTTCAGCAAATCTTTAATCTGGTCCCTTCAATTCACGAGCCCGATTGTTTTTCCGAATGAGTGCATCAAAATAACAATTCGTTAAGGCTCTGGTCGCAACCCTCGGCCACCCCTGTCCGTCAGCGCGGGGTGAAATCACCAGGCGGAACAATAATGGAAGTCATTGTTGCTTTAAACTTGTACAATGGCAGAGTGAAATGGTGTCCTTAATTTGGAAAATAGTCGTTTTTTGTGACACTTAGTTAGAGAA
The DNA here is from genome assembly GCA_932527175.1 of Operophtera brumata. NCBI lineage: Eukaryota > Metazoa > Arthropoda > Insecta > Lepidoptera > Geometridae > Operophtera > Operophtera brumata. Next base: position 2,171,947 of record OW052227.1, on the reverse strand, counting down.
TAATAGGGTCCATAATTGTGTCTAGTTATCTCTATCACTGTTTTAAAGATCTTCGCATTTTTGTTTTTTTTACTTTTATTGATCTTTTTTTGACCTGTTGGTAAGTGATGTTTTTTTTCTATACTACTTTGAATGACGGGTCAAGCAGATGGCCCACCTGATTTAAAATGGTACCCTCTGCCTATGAACAGTGCATTACGTCACAGGTCACAGTTTCAGTTATTTATTTCATTAACAATTATTTAAATCGTGTTTGAAAACAAATTTGTAATATATACACACTACAGTCGCAAGATTCTACCCAGACAAACATACATTGCAAGTTAAATAAATGCTTGTATAATAGATACCCTCTGTTCCACTTGCGGTCATTTATTTCATGTCTCTCTTAGGCCTGTATTAATTTGCTGAGATGTCTTCGGCCTAAGAATTGACCCCTCCGTCGCTTCCCATGGATGTCGTAAAAGCTGACTAAGGGATTACACCAGCCGATGAGCTGCAGAATCCACCTGAGTACTTAATACCAATCCGCCTGCCAAGCGTGATGAATATGGCTATTCACTGAATAACCCCCCATTGAATGCCATTGAATGTTATGGGGTAAGCCTCGTCCAGCGGTGGACGTCGGAAGGCTGTTGATAAACACACTAATTATTGTAAATGCAAAAGTTTGAGAGTGTGTGTTTGTTACATCTTCACGCTGAAACGGCTGGATTGATTTACATGAAATTTGGAATGGAGATAACCGGACCCCCGGAATAAAACATATACACTTATTTTATAAGTATACAAGTATTTGAATTTTACATAATAGGTATGTAAGTTTGTAGATTTTAGATCTTTTATCGCTTTTTTACTTTTTGAATAGCTTTGTAGGTACACCGCCGTCCATTATGCTCAGTTCGTTCCATCCAAAGGTTGCCTGGAAGAGATCGCTCTCAGCGATAAGGCCGCCCATTGTTTTGCCTGTTTTTTTTTTAAATGTTATTATTATTATTATTTTGTGTTATTTCTGTGTGGTAATCAATAAAGTGTTAATCTATCTATCTATCTATCTAACACATAGGCATAGTTGTATCCCGATATTCCCACGGGATCGAGACTTACGCGGGTGAAACCGCGGGGCGCTGCTAGTGATAAATAAATCAAACTCAAGTCTAAGAATGAGCGTCATTGTTATCCAATTTTAAATCTGTCATTTTTGGTGGACTCAAGATCTTTCTCAGTGTTGAGTTCCATCATAGACTCAAGGTATATGCCTAAAAGTAAGTCCTAAAATATAGGATACTTAGGCAAACATATGTTATATGCAATACGCAGAAGTCGCTTAGTGCCCTGCGCGTCCAATATAAAAATGGTTTTAGGATGCTGATGGGACTTCCTCGCTGCTGCGGTGCATAAGCGATGTTTGCGGAGGCTCGGGTTGATGGTTTTCACGCCATAATCACTAAGAAAACTGCCTCATTGCTCAGCAGAGTGCGGAGCAGTTCCAACGGCATCCTGCAGCTCATTCCTGATCGCTATGACCTGCCAGTGATGAAGGCTTTTATCCGGGTCCTGATCAGGTAGGCAGTCAGGCTGGAGTCTGTTTGGTCGAGTTTCAGATGAGAGTTTTCACCCCAACTTATAGCTGTTATTAATGTATTTCTAACATAGTTTTTAAGAATAATACCAACAAATAATGGACCATTGTCTGATTTAATAAATTAATGATTTATTATATGTTCAGAAAATGTTACTTAAATATCTACCTACATACTAACAGAGTAAATATTAACAGTTAGAAATGTTACTTAAATATCTACCTGCATACTAACAGAGTAAATATTAACAGTTAGAAATGTTACTTAAATATCTACCTGCATACTAACAGAGTAAATATTAACGGTTAGAAATGTTACTTAAATATCTACCTGCATACCAACAGAGTAAATATCAACAGATAGAAATGTTTACGACATGAAACTCGCGAGTTCGCTCTGCTCCTAACATGAAAACGTAAAAACACCGGTTTTCGTTGAATATGGATGTGCACGAAAGCAAAGTATTGACAAAACATTACAGTACGAGCACGCAATGGACTTGAAACGGCAGACCGCAGAGCTGACAATCCCATTGACTCTGCGGCTTTGTCATTATGTCAATGCTAATATTTGCCTGTCCATCGACTGTTACCAAATCGTTTGGCCACACAAGCGATACTTGTTAAAGAGGCAATGGATTGTTTTAAATACAAAGATGTTTTCAACGATCAGAATATGATTTCATATTTTGACGACCTCTGTGGCGCGGCGGGCGAAGGTTGGCCTGCGACGCAGGAGGTTGCGGGTTCGATTCCCGCCTCGGAACAAATATTTGTGCGCTCTCAGATATTTGTTCAGGGTGTTCTGCAGGCATATTATAAACTCTTATTTCCATTCAGTTCAAAAACTATTCAGTAAAAAATATCGTTTCCGTGATGTCCGCAACTATATTTAAAGGCACAGTCCCAGAGGGTCTATATACATCTGCGATTAAAGTTTTTTAATGACGGGGGATGACAACGACGATCCGATATTTTGTACTGAATAGTTTTTGAACTGAATGGGAATAAGAGCTCATAATAGACCTGCTGGGTATTTTCTATGTATAATAAATAATATCTATCTATGTAATATATTGTATTAAGTATATCAGTTAGCTAGTACCCATAACACAAGCTCTGCTTAGCTTGGGGCAGATAATGTTGTGCGAACTGTCCAGCATTATTTATTTATTTATTTATATAATATCGTTACAATTTAGTGACTAACGTCATCATTAGAGCCCACGAAAATGTGCTCATTTACTTACAATTTCCCCAATTTAAATATGGACACTGTTTTTACCACAGTTACATAAAATAATATGAAAAACACAAAAATACCAGTTTCACAAGTTATCGCCAGCGCTCCCAATACCAGACTAAGCTCTTGCATTTTTTTTTTCGAATGGATTTTAAAGCAGTTGACCGCCATGACTGCTTTACCGGGCTTTTGGTGAGCGCAGATGGCGCTCAACCTGTAAAGTTAGGTTGGGGCAACGAGCACAAGGGCACCACTTAGGTACGAACCTCGGCTTGGGCTGTGGCCAGGTTGGGAGGATCGAACAGAATGCCCCGGAACATGCTTGTACCGGTTTAGGCGAAGGTACAGAAGGTACTTAGAAGGTTCTTCGACCTCGCCGGCGAGGTCGGTGTAAGGGTGTAGTGTTTTCTCTGTCTTGACTGGATGACGTCACTACCGCATTAGCGGCAGTGAAAGGGTCATCGGGATCACCAAGAACGTGTCTTGGTCTACGGAGGGACTTTGGTCTACGGAGGGACTAAGGTCTACGGAGGGACTTGAGCTCTGGCAACCGTCAACAACTCTTTATATCGCCAACAGTCTGACAAGTACGGGGAATCTACGTCCCCTCTTCAATTATTGAAAACTATACGATATAATATTGTAGGTATGAAATCATCAATTATTATCACAATATCTAAACCTGTCTCCAATTATTATCACAATATCTAAACCTGTCTCCAATTATTATCACAATATCTAAACCTGTCTCCAATTATTATCACAATATCTAAACCTGTCTCCAATTATTTATACTTACAAGTAAACAAGCAGTAACTAATTTGACGACCTCTGTGGCGCTGCGGGCGAAGCTTGGCCTGCGACGCAGGAGGTTGCGGGTTCGATTCCCGCCTCGGAACTTTGTGCGATCGCAGATATTTGTTCAGGGTGTTCTGGGTATTTTCTATGTATAATAAAAATATTTATCTATGTAATATATGGTATAAAGTATATCAGTTATCTAGTACCCATAACACAAGCTCTGCTTAGCTTGGGGCTAGATAATGTTGTGTGTTCTGTCCAGCATTATTTATTATTTATTTATTATTTAATTAAGTAATCCTTACACTTGATACCTCTGTAATAGCTGATTCAATTCTATACATACACTAGCGACTCGCCTCGGCTTCCCACGGGTAGCCCCCGGTGAACCTCCCCCCTCCTACCCTCCCCCTTATGTTAATCTCCTGGTTCTAAGCTACCTCACCACCAATTTTCACCCAAATCGCTTCACCCTTTCTTGAGTTATAAGTGGTGTCACTAACACGACTTTGTTTTATATATATATAAGATTACTGTAAGAAACCGTTAAGTCGTGGGAAATAATAGCGGCAATGAACTTACCTCTTGTCACGTATATATCCCACGATAGTGCAACCCATGGTGTAAATATTCCCATTTGAAGCTCTGCCTACCCTTTCGGGGAACGAGGAAAGTGTCAATGTATGCAAGTAGGTAAAAAAAAACTATTAATTAGGGTCGCCCGCCGTCGTCGAAATCGATGAGGAGAACTTAGTGCCTTTTCACACGTCCCGGTTGCCGGGTGGCCGGCGCCGACTGTCCGGTAAACATACAGCTTTCACACGACCCGATTTTGTGTCCAGTAGTGTCTTTACCGTCGAAGCGAGTACAATCGCGTAGTGACTACGCATAGGTACATAATTTAATTTTCACAATCGTCGTCGTTTCGTATGAGGTAGTGCTGGCCTCTGGTGTCAGAGTTTGTCAAGCCGCCCGAGGGCCTCTGACATGGCTTATCGACTGCTATTAATCAATAACAGCCGGGACCGACAGCTTAACGTGCCCTCCGAAGCACAGAGCGATGGAAATCCGCACATAACTTAGAAAAGTCATTGGTGCGGAGCCTAGGATCGAAACCGGTATTTTCACAATGGAACGTGAATTAATAATTGCAATGTGAATTTTGTACGAGATACCGCCGCGAGTAAACGAAGTCAATAAATTATTGGATTCATCCGATTAACATGAAAAGAGAACAGTGTGGAGCATTCTAAACCTTATTTTCAGACCTACTAAAAGATGAAGACAGGTTTTTCACGTACTTTTGGATGTCAATATCTCTCTCTGTGGTTGTAACTGGGCGACTGGCCGCCGGTGCGTATGAAAGCATGCTGGGTCTTCTATACAGCACCGTGCGTCCGGCCGCCGGCTAACCGATATCCGGCGATCGGGCGCATAGTGGTGGATCCGGCGAACACCCGGCGATCGCCTGCCCGGTAAATTACGCCGGTACGTATGAAAGCTAACGTACATTGCCATACACTTCGCCGTTACACGTACCCGGTTACCCGGCAACCGGGACTTGTGAAAAGGCACTTATGTATGTATGTATGTTTATTGCCGATTCAATTGAAATCCTTCAGCAAAGTAAAGAAAACTTTTTAGATCCCAGAATTTGCTGTAATTCTATCACTAGGTAGGTACCGTATTTTATTCGTATGCTTTCTCTGTATAAATAAAAAAGTTGTACATAAAACTCTCAGCAGTGTCGTATCACGTCCCATGGAGCATCGGAGACGTATCAGAGATACGACAATAGATGCTCAAGTGGGTTCATTTCCCAAAGTGATACAACATTTTGTCCTCAACCCACTTTCGTCTAAGGACGGCTCGTAGGGGAGCGCGGGGTAATGGGAGCCTACTTAGGGAAAACTTTCATAAAAACCACATTTATTAATCTTCTTATAATTTTTAATTAGGAATTTTAGTATCTTAGTTACTACGAACTATTATTACAAATTTAAAAAAAACTTTTTAAGCAATATCAAGAAAAATCGTCCTAGGCTCACATTTACCGCTTACTACCATTTTGAAAAGTAATAATATAAATAATTAACTCTCATTTAAATCGCAATTAAAACTAGTTAGTGGATGAATCTACGGATGTAGATAGATAGATTAACATTGCACACCAAATAAATTAAAAAAACATAAAATACCAAAAACAATAACAGTTATGTACAATGGGCGGTCTTATCGCTAAAAGCGATCTCTTTCAGACAACCTTTGGATGGACAGGATAATACAAAATCAAAAGTCGGCGGTGCGCAAATAAAACATACCTACATAAATATATACCTAGACCTAACTATAGCTATATACTAATAACTAAACTATGACTAACTAATATACCAACTTATACCTAATAATAACCAAAAAATATATGTATAACAAATTTTAAACATACATAAACTACCTACATTACTACTATAAATAAATAACAATGACGTATGTACGTAACAATGGCTTAGCAGCTCACGAAAAGGACAGGTAGTGATTGTATACCTTGGTTTTAAATATAGGAAGAGATTTAGAAGATCTTATTGAGAAAGGCAAGGCAACGGAACGGAACTGATATGGAACGGGAACGCAGAGCATTGTCAGTCCGGGCGAATATGCTGGCCTACAGATTCGCTCGATGTACAGACGCAGTGAAAGTTACTTTATTCAAGGCGTACTGTACATCTCTATACTCAGCGAGTCTGAGGTTCAACTATACCCAAAAAGCTTACAATGCTCTGCGGGTCCAATACAACAATGCGTTTAGGGCTCTGTTGCGGCTTCCGCGCTTCTGCAGCGCTTCAGGTATGTTTGCCGAGGCGCGTACTGACACCTTTGACGCCATCTGGCGCAAAAAGACGGCCTCACTGTTGAGCAGGCTTCGCGCGAGCAGCAACAGCATCCTAAGCACGTTCTCTGATCGTTTCGATTGTCCTCTGGTTTGGAAGCTCGTCCAGAGGACTAAATCATTGTTTATTATTAAGTACTAACCTAGTTTTAAGTCGTGTTACTAATAAGTTGGACTCTTGCTGTCTTAATAAATAAATATTCTATTCTATTCTATTCCATAATCTAACACCTTGTACAGTAAAGGAGTTGCCATAGAATTGTGTATTATGGACTGAAGTTAGAAGCTGAAGAGTTTCGCTAGAGCGTAGAGATAGACTATGTGCCTCATGTAGAAAACTGAAACGCTCTTTGAGACAAGAGGGAGAAGAAGGATTGAAAAGAATATTATAAAGAAGGGACAGAATATGTGCATTCTGGCGAAGACGGATTGGGAGCCACTTGAGTTTTGCGCGAAATTCGGAGACATGGTAATAAATATAAATATAATGATGCATGATGTAATGAATATAAACATAATAAAATAAGAACAAAACTTCATGCTTTCCTTGACGCTGGCAAGCCGCAGTTTTTTATAAGCGTGGAGCGAAAAAAACATACGTCCCTCGTGACTGAACGCATGGCACTAACGGCTCGTACCGGTCAGGCGAAGTTTTTCGAAGGTTGGCGGAAGCGGCCACTCGGCCACTTCCGCCAATATGCCTACATGCATATTGTAGTAGTAGAGCTTTTTTGTGAAAGAGTTCGTCCGGGGAAGTGCTACCACCTAAGCCAGCTTACTACCGCGCAAGTATACCTATTTCTGCCCCAAAGCAGTAGTGCTCGCATTGCTGTGTTCCGGTTTGAAGGGTAAGGGGTGCCATTGAAATTACAGGCGCATGATACTTTTTATCTATATGTCTCAGGGTGGCGGGCGCAGTGCAATGCCACATAGGGTGCGTCCTAGGTGGATGTGACCTACGAGGTAATGCACTGTTCATAGGCAGAGGTTACCGCTTAACGGTGAGTCATCTGCTTGTTCCGTCATTCAAGCAGTATAAAAATAAAAATAAACATGCAGTTCAATCACCATAGCTCCCATTTCCCGACGGCTCCCAATACCCCACGCTCCCCTACCTTAGAATTCGTATTTTTGTCCATTCGTCACACGTAACGTCTCAGTATCGCCGTCACGTACAGTCGCGTAGAAAAGTTTTATTACTAGCCGTAATTGTTACATAGAAGTACAAACTACTTTTATCAAGGCAGCAACTTTTGGCCAAGCTCGAAAATGCCGAAGGAATTTTCCCCGACGATGGCTGAAAAATTGTTTCAATTACTGAATGTTTCTGGGAACGGTTTCGGGAATTCATTGGAGCTGTCATTTTAGGATTTCGACAATATTGAATCTTCGTTCTCGTTTAAATTAAAGATGACGAATGGGAACCTGCCAATCGCACACTTTGTTAGAAGCTTTTCGGTTATTAATGGATATATATATCCTTCAAGATAGCTTATAACAGAACTGATAATCGTTCGGGAAGAAAGGTTCTCGAGTGGTGACCACAAACTGGATGATGCAGAAGAGGAATGTCCCCCTTTTTAAGGCGGTGGATGGAGGCAGCTCAATACCAATTGTCGGGTTATTTTGGGGGAGACTTATGTCCAGCATTCAATTAACCAACGAATAAGTTTTTTGTGAAAAATATATTTTTCAATACAAGCTTTTATAAAATTATTGATCGTAACCGTGTGCTGATCAAAATGAGCCTAAACACGGCCAGTCTACTATTATCTATCGAGAAGTTCCGTTGTCCACCTTCCGTCTCCATCATCAGATCAGCTCGCTGTCTCCATCTTATTGTATTGTCATCGGAACTTGACAGGCACCGATGCCAAATTTCAGCACAATCGGTTCAGAATAACTGCTTTAAAATTCAGTTGCAAGCTAGATTCCACCCGGACAAACATATTCCACCCGGACATACATTGTAAGTTAATATAAAACTTGTAAAATATGAGAAGGTTAGTTTTGGTTTATATTAGACAATCTCTTTTTCTTGAGTAAATTTATTTAATTTAGCCCGTAATATTAGGTCCTATCGAATGTTGGCACACTCTTTCAAAAGAAATGGCGAGTAATTTCGCGAAAACCCAGTTCTAAAATAAATTATTCATTGGCGACGAAACGCCTCAAGCTCGTGCCCGTATTCATTTCATTTCTGAATCTAAATTCTACTTTTCTCTCGCTTTTTTTTTCTACCTTACCTTTAATAAATTTTAAATAAGCTCGCAGATTAAACAAAGTACTTACAGCGGAAACTTTCCTTCGGACTGAAACGAATTTCACCTAATTGTGACAAAAGTTATTGCACTGCAATATATTTCCACGAAGTCAGAAGAAATTTCAGTGTTCATCCTCAATTTTCCAACAAGCTTTTAAAGTTCGTAGTGGACTTTAGATCCTGTTGGAAAATTGGATTTACAAAATTAGCTACCTGATTCCTTACGACCTCTGTGGCGCGGCGGGCGAAGGTTGGCCTGCGACGCAGGAGGTTGCGGGTTCGATTCCCACCTCGGAACAAATATTTGTGCGATCGCAGATATTTGTTCAGGGTGTTCTAGGTATTTTCTATGTATAATAAAAAATATCTATCCATGTAATGTATTGTATTAAGTGTATCAGTAGTACCCATAAAATAAGCTCTACTTAGCTTGGGGCTAGATAATGTTGAGTAAACTTTACAGCATTTTTTTTTTAAATCAAAAATATCAAACTATTGAATATTTGGTTTTATTCTTGTTGTCTCACTGTTCTTTCTGATTGATATAACATGGTGAATTCATCAGCATCATCTCTTCAACTGGTGTTACGCCTGGACACCCCTTCCTGTCCCCCCCTCGATTTTTCCATCCTCCGATTTCGCGCAATCTTTCGATTGTCATCGGTCCAGTGAGTGGAAGCTTTCTGCGCCCTTGGATATACAACATCACATAAAATCTAACAGACACAAACATAATCCTGATCCTACACTAGGACCCCTGTGTTATGGGTATCTGGAAATATACGAGTACTATGGTACCAATAACACCCAGACTTTCAGCAAATTTAACAGTAGTTTGTTGAGTTTAAGTTGGATACTATCGCCTTTGGTGCGAAATTATTATTTTTTATTTGTTTTTTCTGATGACACAACACTTCTTATGAAGGCGAAAGATAATTTCGCGAGCACTAGGAGACTTAACACACATGTTTTAATTGATAGTATCTAGTTAGTAGTTGATGATATTTATGAGATACTATCAATTAAAACATGTGTGTTAAGTCACCTAGTTCTCGCAAAATTATCGTTTGCTATCTGAAGAAGTGTTGATGTGCTGTAATGGGCAAAAAAAGACCAAAAATACGTTTTTTTCGTGTCAAGCGAGAGCATCCACCTTAACAAGTTTAGGTTTTAGTAGTAGTTGAGCTTTTTTGTGAAAGAGTTCAACCGGGGAAGTACCTGCAATTCTATCCATCTATACTAACACAAAGGGTGTTTTTTTTATTTTTATTTTTATTTTACTGCTTGATTGACGGAACAAGCAGATAGCCCACTTGATATTAAGCGGCAACCTCTTCCTATGAACAGTGCATTACCTCATAGGTCACGTCCACCTAGGACGCGCCCTATGTGGCATTGCACTGCGCCCACCACCCTGAGACATAAAGATTTTACCGCATGCAATTTTACCAGCAACCTTACCCTTCAAACCGGAACACAGCAATGCAATGTGTGTTCTTGGTGGACGTGACCAAAGATGTAATGCGTTGTTAAAAGTAGAGGTTACCGCTTAACATCAGGAAGGCCATCTGCTTGATCAGTCTTTAATGATAGATCATACTACATTCGTCCCGTAGCGGGAATCGAAATCGTAACGTGTAACATCTCAGCCGGCTACTCGCCCGCCGCGCCAAAGAGACCGTCAAATCGTTATGGTCGCTTATTGAGAACTATATTATTTTCTATTGGATTATTATCACTTTTTATCAATGGTGGTAAGGTACACTTCTTTTAGGAGTGTTTTTAAAGGTTCGACAAACCCCAAACCGTAGAGCAACGCTACCTTGAAATAGCACGTTACATTTTCACACATAAACGTCCAAAGTTGCTTTCAAATCGTTTCACATAAAACAACTAAAACAAAGTTCGACAGAGGGCGTTATCAGCGGTCTGTAATAGCCGGCGATTGGTTTACACTTTCAAAGTCCATTCTTGTTAGTACGGCACGAAAATGACACGGCGCCGACAATTTAATACAACCCAGAGCGGTCAAGTCTCGAGGCACCAAACAAGGCGCCTGTTGCCTGCCCCACCTGTAGTGCCTGTATTAAGAAGGATCATCAAATAAAGCCGAGCCGTGTTTGTTGCCTGATTCTTCTAGATTTGGTTGCGTTGGAACAGGAGTAAATTTATTTTTTAAGATGATTCAAAATGATCCTTAGGATTTCTATGAATAAAATACTTTTGAATTTGAGTTTGACTGATAAATATTATCCCTACCGACATGCAGCAATCTGCATACTCGTAGATATGGGAGCATGTTCTAAAATTGAAGATTATCAAAAGTTTACGTTATTTTACAAAATTAGTTCGGTTTAAGCTCTGTTGAGGTGCGAAATTGAAATTTTGATTATTTGATAGTATCGATTAGTTTTTTTTATTTAACTTTGACAGACCTTTGTTTGACCCTGATCTCACCTGTTGGTGAAGACGTGGACGAAGATGGAGCACAAAGGTCTAGAAGGCACCTATTCACTGTACCCAGAGATATCAATGGGGAGTAGTTTAAATTTAAATTTGTGAATCTTTGAAATTTTATTAATATGTTTGTGTGACTTGCCTAGTGTGACCAACTGTGTCATAAGGTGAAATAAATAAAATGAAAATGAAATGAAATGAGTTGCCAATGTTCTTTTTACAGTGTTTTTTTGTAGCTAAACTCCTTGATGGATATAGGGATGGTGTTTTGGCATCAATTTGAGTCTGCACCTCTCGCGTCTCTGCTGATTGCTCGCCCGCCACGTCTTGGAAGTCATCTAGTAATTATAAGATACTGGATCTGATCTGTGATCGTCCCGTACTCGTCCCGTTACAAACTAAACAGATCTTAAAACTACAGTCATTGGCAAGGATCTCAAAATATTACGAGGGATGATAACGTTGATGTACGCAAATAGCTGTTTAGAATAGGTTTTCATACGCCGCCGGGTATGAAATATGTTATTTGTGACGTCATGTGATCGTTTGGGATAGTCGGTGAAATCTTGTTAACTTGAGAATTATCGATCACTTGAGCCAATGTTATTTGGCAATTATGGATGTTAGCTGTACATGTTACCTAAAAAGATGTTAGTAGTAAGAAGGATCATCAAAAAAAAACAGACCGTGTTTGTTGCCTGATTCTTCTAGGTCTGGTTGCGTTGGAACAGGAGTAAATGTAAATTTATTTTTTAAGACGAATTAAAATGATCCTTGTGATTTCAATGAATAAAATACTTTTTGACTTTGACTATGTTATTTGGCAATTATGGATGTTAGCTGTACATGTTACCTATTAAGAAGTTAGTAAAACGAAGGATCATCAAAAAAAAACAGACCGTGTTTGTTGCCTGATTCTTCTAGGTCTGGTAGCGTTGGAACAGGAGTAAATGTAAATTTATTTTTTAATACGATTCAAAATGATCCTTGTGATTTCAATGAATAAAATACTTTTTGACTTTGACTTTGACTTTGACTTTGACTTTGACTTTGTCTTTGACTTTGACTTTGACTTTGACTTTGACTTTGACTTTGACTTTGACTTTGACTTTGACTTTGACTTTGACTTTGACTTATTCTGTATTGCCTATTCCTTAAGGTGGGCTAATATGTCGCAAAGTTCCTAATCTTAGATTTGATTTTTAACAGACTAAATCAAGTAGAATATTCAAATTTAAAATATGCATGGATACTAAATTATAAATCCAAGGGATAACTGCACCAGGAACACTCGATAGAAAAAAAAACTCGATAGAAAAAAAAAGAAGTTACTTCTATCTTTGCCTAGATTCGATTATTTATTAAAATGGTGCATATTATTTGGTAAAAATTATATAATTAAAATAAATACAACAGAGCTGAGGGTTTATTCTAAAGTTTTTGTAAAATGATGTATATATTACGTGATATTCATTAAAAACAGCATTTTCAAGCTAACAACGCGATGCGTTTTTTTTTATTGAGATTTCTGCCTGGTTTTGGCGCAGTCTTAATTATGTTGTACAAAACCAAATCAAAAAATATTTTATTCGCTGAACGCACTAGGATCATTTTGAATCGACAACAGTTTCAACGCGGCCAAACCTGGGGATCGATTTTTGAAAGTCACTAAGTGACTAGAAGTCACGAATGACAAAACGTAATCGATGTCTTTGAAATCACTTTTTACCAAATGTCGTATTTTTGAAAGTCATACCCTGTCTACCAACTTGCAAATATTTCACAGTCGTTGTCTTTGACATACTACGTATCTGTCCATTATAAGTTTGTCTGTTCCACTATACTAAGTCCATGGTTCCACTCACCACAGACAAAACAGTGTACTACGTTCGGACCATAGATAATAATTATGTGTGGGTGGAATAGAAAAGCCTCAAGATAAAGAGTAAAATTGAGTAAATACAATTCATAAATATCAGTTCCAAAACAGTCACGGCGTGATTTCAAATCGAGTGGGTAGAGGCACTCGTATTGATATCATAGTATGACAATTTTAGTCAGCGGTGATTTCCAAAAATACGAACTTTTGGAAATCGGTGACTAATAGTCATTTTGCTGGCTTCTCACTCGCTGACTTTCAAAAATCGATCCCCTGGAAGAATGGGGCGACTCACACGACTCGGCTTTATCGTATGATCCTTCTTACTACTAGGTCTAGGTGGTAAACTGCTTTAGTACCTATGTTTAGTTACAAATGAGTTTATATTCGTTCTTAGGAGTACAAGTCGGGATCAATACTTACTACTAAAGCTCGTTCGCCGTAAGATGGCACCTGTAAATACTCCATGCCAGGTGCCAACTTACGGTTAACGCTCCGGCTCGTTCACCGTAAGACGGCACCTGTAAATATTCCATGGCAGGTACCAACTTACGGTGAATGGTCCGGCTCGTTCACCGTAAGATGGCACCTGTAAACACTTCATGGCAGGTGCCAACTTACGGTGAACGCTCCGGCTCGTTCACCGTAAGATGGCACCTGTAAATACTTCATGGCAGGTGTCAACTTACGGTGAACGCTCCGGCTCGTTCACCGTAAGATGGCTCCTGTAAATACTCCATGGCAGATGCCGACTTATGGTGAACGCTCCGGCTCGTTCACCGTAAGATGGCACCTGTAAATACTCCATGCCAGGTGCCAACTTACGGTGAACGGTCTTGTACACGACCATTGCAGATAAACTCAAAAAAAGACACATCGTTTGAAATAGGTTTGGAAGTAATACTATCGGAATCTGTTGATTTGGCGAACGAATAACGTCAGAGCCTAATAATACCATCTGATGAGGTCTTTCAATTATACCAGAACATTACATAGATTACAAACCAAATAGAGTCCGGCTATTCGAGATACATGTCGGTAAATTACAATTTGTGACCGGGCGTTAACTTCAAATAGAGATGAGCACTTGATAAAATAGCTAAAGCCGGAATTCCCCGTATTTACGTCTACAGCAATGTATTTTTCTAATTTATCATTCATGCCCCATAAAACTTAATCCCAATGACTAGTTTTTATCTTCTTCTTCATCATCAGGCGATAGACGTCCACTGCTGGAGGCATCCCTATATCCCCTGGTGATCGCACTATTGGACGACCTCTGTGGCTGGGCGGGCGAACGTTCGGCTGCGACGCCGGAGGTTGCGGGTTCGATTCCCGCCTCGGAACAAATATTTGTGCGATATGCAGATATTTTTTCAGGGTGTTCTGGGTATTTTCTATGTATAATAAAAAATATCTATCTATGCTCTGCTTAGCTTGGGGCTAGATAATGTTGTGTTAACTGTCCAGCATTATTTATTTATTTATTTATTTATTGGTGATGAATACTCAGATGGATGAAACTGTCCATGCCCTGGAGTAATAATCTAGTAGCCTTTTACGACAACTACGGGAGGAGTTAAAAAAGTCCTATTCTTAGAACGTGACCCCTATGCCCATTTTCTATGTACCTACCTTGTTTTAACTATCATTATTACTGATCGAAATCAAGCGGCGTATGGCGATTTCTAGGTTTGCCATGGATAACCTGAGGAAGATATGGAAAAACCGTAGCATAAAAAAATCAACTAAGGTCCGTCTCGTTAGAGCGTTAATGTTTCCCATATTACTCTATGCTGCAGAAACATGGACCCTTAGGGAGAGCGATTAAAAAAAGGTTAGATGATCTCGAGATGTGGTGCTGGAGAATAATGCTTGGGGTTTTGTGGACTGAGTTTGTGCCAATCAGTCCATACTCCAAGAACTCGGCATCATTCAACGACTATCAGCTACTGTGCAATCTCGCATCCTCAATTTCTTCGGACACGTGTCGCGACGCGGAGAGGTGTTCATTGAACGCCTTGTTGTACAGGGTAGAGTTGAGGGCACACGAGCACGGGGCAGATCGCCCATGAGATGGATTGACCAAACCAAGGCAGTTTTGGACGGTCTACTGCATGAATGCACCAGGAAAGCTGCGGTGCGAGATGAGTGGCGAAGGATTGTGAAGCGAGCCACAAGCTCTGAAGTGACGACCACGACCACTCTGGCAAGAGTGTAACGACGAAGAAGAGTTAATAATCCGGCTGAACTAAAATAACCACGAGTTCGGATTTTTCCTTTTCCTGCCATAATAATAGCCAGCTGTGGTGCTAGAGGTTGCGGGTTCGGTTCCCATTGCGGGACAAGTTTCTAGTATCTGCAAAAAATTGTGCCGGGTCTGGGTGTTGTATTATTGGGTGTGATGTTATGTTTTATCATTGCTTTCTATCATCAGGCTGTTAGTAAATCTACTGATAATTTAATTTATTTTTGTATAAAAAAGTCGATTATTTCGTCAACTGGTCTAACAAAAACTCGACCGGTCTTGGTCCAACTGAAGGATAGCAAAGATTTAATTGATTTCCTTTCCATTTTCCTTGATTTTGTCCTACTTTCTATTCTATCGATTCCAGCACAGTCAAAGATCAAACGACACGAGTTTCTTGCCGGACAGAGGCTTATTAAGCCGGTTAAATCCAGACGTCCATCAACCCTACTCCATGACAGATTTATTCTCCATATACACGTCCTACTTTGTGTCGCAGCTCATAAAGATGTCGTTAGGTTGAATTAATATGGACGCATTTCGAGTTAATCCCACTAATAATTTTGTTCTCGGATGAGTGGTACCGTTACGAAAAACATGATTTAGTTTCTCTAACGAGGTACCTATTTCTAATTCATAATTTGATGCCTCGTTTTGTTTTGAATGTGTGATTTCCTTTGACAATATATATATTTGGCAATATCTATAATTCTGTAAAATTTTAGGTTTATAGCAAGTTTATTATTAGATTGATGTTTGAGGCATTTTTCCAACCGACGGAACGGAGCGAGTATATGCGTTTAGGATGAGACGTTGTGTGTTTATGCGTATAAACGAATGTTGTCATTTATCTTCAATACATACATACTTACATAAACACATGCCTTTAGGGTAGGCAGAGCCTCAATGGGCCTCTTTTCACAGTGGGTTGCGCCATCGTGAAATATAGACGTGACAAGTGGTGAGCTCAACGCTGCCATTGCCTCCCACGTCTGACTTGGCTAACGCTTTCTTCCAGTAATGATACATTCCATAATAAGCTAGCAGCCAGGACAAATGTTATACCAACGAATCTTTCTTTCTTCAATACGTCTATCTTTAAAAAGATGGTGTTTGCAAGATGGTACTTATCTTCCTATTTATACACAAAGCCGGTTTGACTGATTTTGATACGGTTTTTAGGGTTCCGTACCTCAAGAGGAAAAATGGAACCATTAAAGGATCACTTTGTTGTCCGTATGTCTGTCTGTCAAGACCCTTTTTCACAGGAACGCGTGGAGGTATCAAGCTGAAATTCATATCAAATACTCAAGTCTACTGTCCCTCGGAGCTGTGAAAAAATTAAACTTCTAAGCCAACGTAATCAAAAGAGCAACCGTTTATGCTGCAAATTTTCGACACTCGCAAGGGAATCAAAACCTACAGGGTACTTCCCGTGAATTCAGAATCTTGAAATTGGGTACGACGCAACGTCTTATGCTAGCACTTCACTTGCACTTGGCATTTGCGCAAACATTTAATTTATTTTGTCAAGCTAAGTAGTATCATGTGTTGTTGGAAACATAGTTGATTTTGCCTTGGCAAAATAACGCAAACATTTGCGTCAGTACACCAAGTGAAGTGCCGCCATTATAGCACAGATAAAGGAAAAATTGCGAAAAGCATAAATTTTTATTTACATCATAATTATACTAAAAATATTTTTATTAATTTTAAACTTACTACCCCTTTCCTCATGTTGATTTCATTAAGAAATTAAAATACCATCACTTTTTCTTATATACCTACAGGTTTGCACGGCACCCTCGGTGCGCGAGTCCGACTCGCACTTGGCCGGTTTATTTAACCAAGTGTAAGACGGAAAAAGTTTTTTTTTTTAATAAGTTCTGCTTAGAATGACGGAACAAGCAGATGGCTCACCTGATGATAAGCGGTACCCTCTGTCTATGAACAGTACATTATCACATAGGTCACGTCACGTAGTGAATATAGCACGGGTTTGAAGCGAAGACCACAGTTTTTTTTTTTTTTTAACTTTGATGGCCTTTGTTTGAGCACGATCTCACCTGTTGGTAAGTGACGATGTGGCCGACGATGGAGCACAAAGGTCTAGTAGACACACAGGCACCTATTCACTCTAGACTTGAAGAGACCCAGATTATAGTTTCACGAGCAAGTGAAGGATTCTAACGACTGAATCACGACCGTATGGAGTGATTCAATAGCGAGTGATTCAAGTGTCAAATCCTGAGCGAAGCGAGTTATTCATGGTCCTCGATATATCCGTTTTATTCAAGAGTTGCATAGGTACTATACATTATACCATGACTACGAGAAAAAGAAAGATTTAAGCGAAAATAGATATTAAAAGAAGAAAAATGGAAGGTTACATTAATTAAATGCACGCGCAAGTAGGGGGCATTAAGATGCATGGAGATCGAATATATTGGTGTGTTTTAAATTCAAACATCAAAATAGTGATTAAAGGTGCTTTTTATTCACTCTTTTCAGCAAATAAGCTTTTTAGAGGGGGAATGGTATAAACATACTTTTATCCAGTTTCTCTAATTTTAAGAACAGCCTTAGCAACAATTATAATTTCTAAGGACCTTCTATCTAGATTAGATTCATTTGTAGCAATGTGAAAGAGAAAATGAATATCAAGATTCAGAGGAAATTAACTTGAGTGAAGATTTAAATTTTTCATCAGACCAACCTAATTAACTTCATAATTAAACTTGGCAGTCTTGCGGAGTTTTATTCATCTATTGAGATTTAATTCGTTGGCGGCGTACTTTGATTAAATTTTGTTCATAGCTTCAGAAAAGACACATCTCCGTTCAATTCCGAAATCATTATCCAAAACTTGATCAATGGAATTGACAAAATAACTCCTAAAAACGTTATAGGAATCACAAAGGCACGATTCGCTATGCACGAAAACTGGAGGGCAAAGAGGACCCTTCAAAATAAGCATTGTTAAATCTTTTGAAGTTCCTAACTTTTTGCCATTGAGTACAATTTAAGTACACAACTTAAATGAAGTGGAAAAGTTGACCAAAAAGATCACCATTAAGTGCGAAGGGGACGCTAAAGTCGCCGTAGAACAATTTCTGTTAATATCGAAGATATAATTATGGAGAAAATTCTACAGATTTTTGCATCCTTATTTTGATTCCTGCGTGTTTTTTTTATGGAATAAATAATAATAAAATAAAAAAAAAAAAAAAAACTGGACAAGTTCACACAACATTATCTAGCCCCAAGCTAAGCCAGAGCTTGTGTTATGGGTACTAGGTAACTGATATACATAATACAATACATTACATAAATAGATATTTTTTATTATACATAGAAAATACCCAGAACATCCTGAACAAATATCTGCAATCGCACAAATATTTGTTCCGAGGCGGGAATCGAACCCGCAACCTCCTGCGTCGCAGGCCATCCTTCGCCAGCCGCGCCACAGAGGACGTCATTTTGGAATTGAGAGGAATGTTTTATAAAGAAGTCTTTATCAACGGAAGATCTGCCCGCTCGATTTTAAAATTTGCTATATATTTTTCTTAAGAGCTTAACCACACGGACTGACTAACTTATTGATTCATCATCGCCGAGCCGTAACCGCTGGACCTAGAAAGTAGAAACTTGGAGCGTAGAAATGAAATGAAATTAAATGAAAAACATTTATTTGGCACAAACAAAAAAAACAAACAGAACAAAAAGAATACTAGGAAACAGTAGGACAAAAAACAGATAATAAATAAAAAATAACAACCAAAACCATACAAAAACAGATACGAAAACATAATTAAGACACTTAAGTTATAAATAAAATAAAATCAATTTTTTTTTTTCAAAAAATAATGAAAAACAATGTTTATTAGAAAGGCGTAGGTGGCGTAGGTTCCTTTTATAGCAGAACCACCCACTAAAAAGGGATTTTTGTAAGGGGGTGAAAAGGGGTGAAAACCATTGTATGAAAAACAAGTAGAGCTTTTTTGTGAAAGAGTTCGTCCGGGGAAGTACTATCACCATACCTATTTCTGCCGCAAAGCGGTAGTGCTCGCATTGCTGTGTTCTGGTTTGAAGGGTAAGGGTGCCGGTGAAATTACAGGCACATGAGACTTTTCAGCTTCATGTCTCAGGGTGGCGGGCGCAGTGCAATGCCATATAGGGCGCGTCCTAGGTGGACGTGACCTATGAGGTAATGCACTGTTCATAGGCAGAGGTTACCGCTTAACATCAGGTGGGCCATCAGCTTGTTCCGTCATTCAAGTAGTAGAAAAAAAAAACTGTATTTCTTAAACTTACAAACTTGAAACTTTGCATAAGTATGCTTCAATACAAATCATAAAAGGGTAAACCATTTTTTCCCCGAATCCCCAAAAGCGGGTGCAATGGGGTGTTAAAGTTTGTATAGGAACTTTTTATCGCGTGGTGCCTTTAGCTTGATATTTGTTATGGGTACTTAAAATACAGAATACTTAAATACGTTTTTCAGGATTTTTCAAAATAACCTTTAAAAAGGGGTGACAAATTTGTATTTCGTTTGTGATGTAATGCGTCGCAAAGCATGGGAATTCAGTCTTTTATAAACTATCGCCCAATTTTGGCCAACACTATACCTATGTAACCAACCTTCCGTACCTGTAGCCTCTTCTAGTAGCCGCTTATTCTACCAAGGCGTCTTCTCTTGCAAAATAAACTAGAAAGAAAGAAAGAAAGAAAGAAAATTTATTTATTTTTCCCACGACACAACCTACACATAATACAAAAACAAAAATCTACTAATTGCTACATCAGTAAGATAAGGGAGGGATAGATCAAGTAGGAAAGAAAAAAAAAAAAACTTTGGTAAGTTGATAGGTTGTGTGTGTTGTGTGGGGTCAAACAGGTCTAGGTAGGTAAATCTTACGTACGTACTTCCGTAACTTCCGTACTTTTGTATACCGAAACTCATACACATTGGAATTCTTCCTTGGGTTCACATTGGGTTCCTCCTTGAAACTTAACCTCCCAAGCGATAATGTTTTATTGGCCTGCACATAGACCCTCGTCACCCAAACTTTGCTTATTACCGAGAATGCATTATGTATGACCCACTTGCTAACTATATGGGTAACGACCTTTGACGTAACTATTAGCTTGCGATAATGGTAATTGTAATTTAATTTGGTGTAACTGATACAATACCCATGTAATATTTAAACGGAAAACTTTTAGTAAATCATGTTTCAGTAGGACTCAAATTGTGTACATTATTTATTGTGAAAGGACACAAGACCCAGACACCCTATTGCAGGTGCGTCACGAAATATTTTTTGAAAATGTTATTTTGTCTGTGGAGGTTATAAATATTCTGTAGGTACAGCACCATCACCGTAAGATGGCACCTGTAAATACTCCATGGCAGGTGCCAACTTACGGTGAACGGTCCGGCTCGTTCACCGTAAGATGGCACCTGTAAATACTCCATGGCAGGTGCCAACTTACTGTGAACGGTCCGGCTCGTTCACCGTAAGATAGCACCTGTAAATACTCCATGGCAGGTGCCAACTTACTGTGAACGGTCCGGCTCGTTCACCGTAAGATGGCACCTGTAAATACTCCATGGCAGGTGCCAACTTACTGTGAACGGTCCGGCTCGTTCACCGTAAGATCGCACCTGTAAATACTCCATGGCAGGAGCCAACTTACTGTGAACGGTCCGGCTCGTTCACCGTAAGATGGCACCTGTAAATACTCCATGGCAGTTGCCAACTTACTGTGAACGGTCCGGCTCGTTCACCGTAAGATGGCACCTGTAAATACTCCATGGCAGGTGCCAACTTACTGTGAACGGCCCGGCTCGTTCACCGTAAGATGGCACCTGTAAATACTCCATGGCAGGTGCAAACTTACTGTGAACGCTCCGGCTCGTTCACCGTAAGATGGTTCTTGTAAATATTCCATGGCAGGTGCCAACTTACTGTGAACGGTCCGGCTCGTTCACCGTAAGATCGCACCTGTAAATACTCCATGGCAGGTGCCAACTTACTGTGAACGGTCCGACTCGTTCACCGTAAGATGGCACCTGTAAATACTCCATGGCAGGTGCCAACTTACTGTGAACGGTCCGGCTCGTTCACCGTAAGATCGCACCTGTAAATACTCCATGGCAGGAGCCAACTTACTGTGAACGGTCCGGCTCGTTCACCGTAAGATGGCACCTGTAAATACTCCATGGCAGTTGCCAACTTACTGTGAACGGTCCGGCTCGTTCACCGTAAGATGGCACCTGTAAATACTCCATGGCAGGTGCCAACTTACTGTGAACGGCCCGGCTCGTTCACCGTAAGATGGCACCTGTAAATACTCCATGGCAGGTGCAAACTTACTGTGAACGCTCCGGCTCGTTCACCGTAAGATGGCACCTGTAAATACTCCATGGCAGTTGCCAACTTACTGTGAACGGTCCGGCTCGTTCACCGTAAGATGGCACCTGTAAATACTCCATGGCAGGTGCCAACTTACTGTGAACGGTCCGGCTCGTTCACCGTAAGATCGCACCTGTAAATACTCCATGGCAGGTGCCATCGGTCAGTACTTTATAGACATCTAATAACTGAAACTGAACTGAACTGTGCTGAAAACCAGTGCTGCAGTTTACTGCAGCGTTTGGCTAAGCACGGAACCTTTTTGACAGCACTAATACACGGGACAGTTTATATCTAATCTAATATATAAAAATAAGTCGGGTTTTCCTTCCTAACGCTATAACTCCAGAACGCACGAAACGATTTCCACGGTTTTGCATTCGTTGGAAAGGTCTCGGGCTCCGTGAGGTTTATACGTTGTTTTTTTTTTTTTTTCAAGTCGTTTTAGTTACACCACTTATAACTCAAGAATGGGTGAACCGATTTGGCTGAAAATTGGCAGGGAGGTAGCTTAGAACCAGGAGATAGGACATAGTGGGAGGGGTAGGACGGGGGGGGGGGGGGGGGGGGGGGGGGGGGGGGGGGTTCACCGGGGGCTACCCGTGCGAAGCCGGGGCGAGTCGCCAGTCTTAGCATATAAATTGTACCGTGTATAATTTTAAACGAAATAAACTGTTTCTTTACTTTTATTTTACTGTTAATAAGTCTACTAAGTCCAGAAAAGTAAAACAATATGAAAACTTTATAATCAAGAACCTATCCGGTAGCTGAAACACTCTGAAGCTAGAAAGAAAGAAAGAAATAATTTTATAGCAATGATCTCTGCCATACCGGAGTTAACAAGTTAATCCACTGAAACCCCCATAAAAACCCATCTTTTTTTTTTTTTTTTTTTATACTACTTGGATGACGGAACAAGCAAGAGGCCCACCTGATGTTAAGCGGTAACCTCTGCCTATGAACAGTGCATTACCTCATAGGTCACGTCAACCTACGACGCACCCTATGTGGCATTGCACTGCGCCCGCCACCCTGAGACATAGATGAAAAGTCTCATGTCCTGTAATTTCACCGGCACCCTTACCCTTCAAACCGGAACACAGCAATGCGAGCACTACTGTTTTGCGACAGAAATAGGTATAGTGGTAGTACTTCCCCGGACGAACTCTTTCACAAAAAAGTTCTACTACTACTAAACTCACTAATAAAGATAACATTAACTAACAATTAAAAGCAAAGAATTGAGCTTAACTACGTCATTATTCGTAATCAATTGACTCCATAGAGAAGTCGAGTCACGAATAGCTAAGTGTCGGTGCTTACTTGTTTGAGAAAACCGCAAATAAATATCCTCCAGCGACTAATTGGTTCCCGTTGGATTCGACAGGCGCCCGGGCTGTGCGGTCCGCCGCATAATTTATTGGACGGACAGGGCGTTCGTCTATTCAAAATTATACGGCGATTGATACATTTGGAGTGGGGTAACTAAGCTGGCTTTACACACTGCAAGTGTACAAGCGTTACTTCACACTAGGACAGCTTCTCAGTTTGTATAAAGCTCAAGTCCGGTCTGGTTTGGAGTACTGCTGCCACGTTTGGGATGGCTCGGCCAAACACCAGCTTGCTGCCGCAGACTCGATCTAACGCAGAGCTTTCAGGCTTATAGGTGAGCAACATATGGCGGAGACAAAGACAAAGTCTCGAGCACCGGCGTAAAGTCGCATGCCTTTCGATCTTCTATAGGTTACATTTCCGGTAATGCTCGAACTGTCGGCCTGTTTTCGCAGTGGGTTGCACCATCGTGCAATATAGACGTCACGAGTGGTGAGCTCATCGCCACCATTGCTTCCCACGACTGACTCAGCTAACGCTTTCTTACAGCAATAACTAATAAAAAAAAAAAAAAAAATAAAAAAAAAATCTCTTGGATGAACAACATGGTAGTGGCTAAACTAACTTCTATAAAATAAAATAAAACGAGTTTACGGACCCACGAAGATACATTCTGGCATTCACATACACCATACACACACACTCACACACACCTACACACGATGGCTTCTCCTGCTATATCAGGCTCTTAAGAGACTGGTAGTAGCAAGTGAGCCACACACACACACACACACTCACACATACACACCCACACACTCACACATACATACAACACACCTACACCTACCCACAAACCCACACTCATAATATTTACATTATTAACTTTTTTGTTTTTGTTTTTGTTTATATTAATATGTACGTATACACTATCATCACATTTATATTTTTGTATTATTTTGAAATCCCCCCCTCCCTTGGCAAGACTGAAAAACAGCGTCTGGTTTTCGGACTAGGCACAAAAAGCTGAGTCGTTGCCTTTTCACCAAACAACCTATTTTATTTTATTCTGTATTTTCTCATTTTTACTTTTATATGATTGTACTTTGTATGTAATTATTTTTTTTTTTTGGTGAATAAATGTATTTTCTTTCTTTCTTCTTCTTTTCTTTTCTTAACTAAGCTAGCAGCCTGGACAAAAATCCTAAACAATCTTATCAAAAATTATGAATCGTTGATACGATTCATAATTTTTAGCATAATTGTATAGCATAAGATTTTTTGGTATACAGTGGTGGGTCCAGCCTAAGAATAGACCCCTCCGTCTCCTCCCGTGGAAGTCGTAAAAGCCGACTTCAGATTACCCGGGCTTGTTGATACAAGAGGAGGAGACGGAGGGGTCTATTCTTAGGCTGGACCCACCACTGCATACCAAAAAATCTTATGCTATACAATCTTGCATTGCGTTTTACTTAAAAAACACATCCACACATACCTCGTCTAGTTTGAATGAGACAGTTTTGTCGATGATAATACCTAACCTTCTAGTAGTCCTTCGAGTAGCTTACACAGTTAAGTCGCACTATAAGTTCACGCAATGCCAGCAGCTGAGCCTAGTCTTCATTTTGTATTCGTTATCCCGAATCTCGAACTGCGAGTAGTGCTTTTTTTAACCGACTTAAATAAAGAGGAGGTTCTCATTTCGCGTTTTTTTTTAATTTATGCTTTATATTTGTTACCTTATATCTCCATCATTTATGAACCGATTTGGAATATTTTTTTTTAGTTATCGCGAAATATTTCCAGGTTGGTCCAATTTTCATCAAATTATGGTTTTGATGTTGGGATCCATGAGGAATTGAGTGCCTATAATATTTGAGGAGTTCCCCTTTAATATAGGCACAGATATAGCGACTTCGGTATTTTCAGCAACAATTCAAACATACCCATTCACACAGTGAGATTTAGTTAAGTGGAACTGATGAAGAAGACCAGAGATGGCCTTTGGAACTACTCAATGATAAGTATTTCACAGGTGGCAATAAGGGTGACTTTCCGATATATACGATTGAGCTGAAATTTGGCATACCTGTCAAGTTCTGATGACAATACAATATGATGGTGACAGCGAGCTGATCTGATGAGGGAGACGGAAGGTGGACAACGGAACTCCTCGATGGATAATAGAAGACTGGCCGTGTTTAGGCTCATTATAATCAGCACACGGTTCCAAACACAAATATTATAAAATCTTGTATTGGGGATAAATTTCTAGCTACAAAAACGTTTTTTTTTTGGAAAAAATTTATTGTCTTTACTGCACAACTCACCATTCCAACACGTATACCTACTAATAGCTCGCAATGTGCAAGTCAAGCAAATTGACGGATTACGGAATATTCCCTCAATATGCTATCGAATTCTCTGGTTTTAACAGTGTACTACACAGTTGCACTCCTAAATTTATTTAGGATATGAACATTCAAAAGCATTTCCTGGTGGAAATAGGTTGTTGTTTTTCTTTCAACAACCTATTTCCTGTTGTGTATCTGGCCTAAGAATAGTCCCCTTCGTCTCCTCCTGTGGATATCATAAAATCCGACTAAGGGATTACCCGAACTTATTGATTCGTTGGTATAAGATTTGTCCTGGCTGCTAGCTTATTATGGAATGTGTTTATTACTGGAAGAAAGCGTCAGCCAAGTCAGTCATGGGAAGCAATGGCGGCGCTGAGCTCACCACTTGTCACGTCTATATTTCACAATGGTGCACAACCCACTGTGAAGGGCGGCCCATTGAGGCTCTGCCTGCCCCTTCGGGGAAAAAGGCGTGTGTCTATGTATTTATGTATAAATACTAAAGCTTATAGCTTAAAGCCATATATGCCAGTCGATATGAGACAGTCGTTAAAACTGTCCTAGATGCACATGTTTTGAAATTCAAACTAATGCAAGTAGTGTTTTTACAACCTGGCAATAACACCTTCTGAGCGGTCATTGCTCAAAGTAGTTATCAACACGGAAGTACGACCTAAGAATACAAACAAAATCTATTCACGAATGATGTGTAATAAACTTTTCAATGCTTAATGACTCCATTCATTACCAGCGAAGTTTTATGGCATTTCTCTTTAGTCCGTCCATCACACTTTTACGATTCTATACATTTACACCGCACTTACGCTCCATAAATAATTCAATATGTAATTGACCCACTCTGTTTTCAGCTATATAGTATACTCCGTTATAATTCCTGCTTTGTTTAGGTCGGTTCCCTCACAAAAATCCCCAGCGAGACGCAGCTCGTGAAACAATAAATTGGTCTTGAATAATTCCACCGTGCAAAATTGTAGATCCGTTTTTCACTTCTTCAGCGCAACGTTTTTGCCCATTTGGATTCCCGGACCGTATCCAACTGAGCCTGTTATCCGCCAACTTTGCCCTCTCGTTGAAAAACTCATGCTATTACCGTAAATATCAATTTGTATGAAACTAGAGGGTGGAGACGGCCCTGGGCTGCACAACTAAGTCTGGCAAAGTCAGTTACAAATGGAAGTAGCTTCTCAGAGGAATTTAGGTTTTCAAACGTCACATTGGCTAGGGATAACTTTAAATTGGACCTACATTTAGGTCATAAAATTCACTCGGAATGGTAGTTACAAAACTCGGCTTGGGCACTCGCGGTATGAAGGCGAAGTTACAGTTTTTAAAATCTCAGCGGTCAAGCCAAAAGTTATTATGGCTATAAATGAACAGAACTGCTTTGTAGCTGAGAACTAAAATGTTAGTTTTCTGTTTTATACGAGCTACAAGCCAAATTATAGAGAGTAAAGAACTTTAAATTTTTAGAGTCGTTGCTTTACACGCTCACTCAGTAATAGGAAAGGTTACACACTTGATGTTAATACAGTAATTACTTGAGGATGTAATCTTAATAAATCATAGACAAGAAACATGATTGGTGAAACGTTTCTCGATAGGTTCAATAGTTCAGTTTACAATTTTTTTTTTTGAAATTGGGTCCTTCGATTGGAGAAAATATTAAGCGTAAATTTTTATACTATTCACAATTTAATCACATTACTTAGATAAATGTAAGAGTTTTTTTTTTAGCTAGACGAATTTCTATCATTTGTCGCTTATGTCAGTTACTTTCGAGCTGAATAAATCTATACTCATCTCTTCCCGGGTTAGCAATAGCGCTGTCACTTTCTTGCAGCTATTGTTTTCTTGCAAGACTCTGCCCATTAGCTATTTTAACTTATCCCCAAATGCTACTTTTAAATAGCGTTTATTTGTGTTGTATGTAATATGTTTTTTGATTTACCAACAAGCAACTCACAATAGTGTGACATGGTGAACTAATTTGACCTTACGAAAATAAACCTTTATTTCATTTAACATCGTTATCTGTCTAGTTTTATACAGTAGTAAGCTGGTTTACTTAGCGAGCGATGTCGCCGAGCGCTTACGGGTCACGCAATGTACGGGCGGAGCGAGGAGCGTAGTGACAGGCGTAGCGGTGGCACAGCGTGCAGCTTAGCAATGACAGATCGAGAAACGAGCGAAAAAGCTTTGAGGTGGCGTCTAGTGGCGCGATTACGTACCGGCGCGTTCACATAGAACGTCCGTTACACAGGTCCGTTTAAACGAATATGTTATTAGCGTATGTAGTTGTATGAGCGAGTTCACACATAATACAGTATTCCGGATCCAGTAATCGATCTAGTATCTACTTTTCACTAGAAATGGGATATTTACCATGATTTTGGCAACTGTGCCGTAATATCGGGAACAATAAAAACTCAAAAATTATGGTAAATATCCCGTTTTTAGTGAAAAGTATAAATAAATAAATAAATAACATTGGACACAGATCACAACATTATCTAGCCCCAAGCTAAGCAGAGCTTGTGTTATGGGTACTATATAACTGATATACTTAATACAATATAATACATAGATATATATTTATTATTATACATAGAAAACACCCAGATCACCCTGAACAAATATCTGCGATTGCACATATATTTGTTCCGAGGTGGGAATCGAACCCGCAACCACCTGTGTCACATGCCAACCTTCGCCCGCTGCGCCACAGAGGTCGTACATAACCATGATAGTTTCAAAGGTTATATCTGTTGCAATGGGTTTAAATGCTGTTTGTATTTTAAATTACGTTCTTGCGATTATCTAAGTCTAGTTGTAATCAAGCTTTGTAGGTAAACTACGTAAATTGGGTAGGCGCAAAAACGTCCTTTAAGAAACAGCATTGAAACTGATAGCCACAGAGTTACCTACGTAATCAGCTATTATTTCTCCATAATATTAGTTAATCGTAAATACTTCATCAAAATTAATTCAACAGGTTATCTCAATGATATGTTACGCGCATGATTAGATTAGGTATTTTAATTGAAGTTATGAGTAAGGCTTTGATCAGATTTTGTTGCTCATCGCTCTTGTTATGCAAAGCCTGTGCCTAACCCACAACAGGTGTTGTCAAATACCTCACGAAAGTGCTACGTTGATCTCGTCATTTCTCTTAAGTTCCTACGGTGAATAAATGAGTAATAAATCAATAAATAATCAATAACCGGACCGTTAACCGTTATAATCGGTGAATAACATCTCCGCTCACTGCTCATCCCATCGCTCTGCTTACGCATAGCCTCTGCCTAATGCACAACCGATGTCGCCAAGTACTTACAGGTCACGCACTGTAAGCACGCAAACGTTACGTTGATCCGTTCATTGAGATATCTCCGCTCACCGCTCCTGCCATCGCTCTGCTTATGCGTAGCCTCTGCCTAATGCACAACCGATGTCGCCAAGTACTTATAGGTCACGCACTGTACGCACGCAAACGTTACGTTGATCCGTTCATTGAGATATCTCCGCTCACCGCTCCTGCCATCGCTCTGTTTATGCATAGCCTCTGTCTAAAGCACAACCGATGTCGCCAAGTACTTACAGGTCACGCACTGTACGCACGCAAACGTTACGTTGATCCGTTCATTGAGATATCTCCGCTCACCGCTCCTGCCATCGCTCTGCTTATGCGTAGCCTCTGCCTAATGCACAACCGATGTCGCCAAGTACTTACAGGTCACGCACTGTACGCACGCAAACGTAACGTTGATCCGTTCATTGAAATATCTCCGCTCACCGCTCCTGCCATCGCTCTGCTTATGCGTAGCCTCTGCCTAATGCACAACCGATGTCGCCAAGTACTTACAGGTCACGCACTGTACGCACGCAAACGTTACGTTGATCCGTTCATTGAAATATCTCCGCTCACCGCTCCTGCCATCGCTCTGCTTATGCATAGCCTCTGCCTAAAGCACAACCGATGTCGCCAAGTACTTACAGGTCACGCACTGTACGCACGCAAACGTTACGTTGATCCGTTCATTGAAATATCTCCGCTCACCGCTCCTGCCATCGCTCTGCTTATGCGTAGCTTCTGCCTAATGCACAACCGATGTCGCCAAGTACTTACAGGTCACGCACTGTACGCACGCAAACGTTACGTTGTTCCGTTCATTGAGATATCTCCGCTCACCGCTCCTGCCATCGCTCTGCTTATGCATAGCCTCTGCCTAAAGCACAACCGATGTCGCCAAGTACTTACAGGTCACGCACTGTACTCACGCAAACGTTACGTTGATCCGTTCATTGAGATATCTCCGCTCACCGCTCCTGCCATCGCTCTGCTTATGCATAGCCTCTGCCTAATGCACAACCGATGTCGCCAAGTACTTACAGGTCACGCACTGTACGCACGCAAACGTTACGTTGATCTGTTCATTGAGATATCTTTGCTCACCGCTCCTGCCATCGCTCTGCTTATGCGTAGCTTCTGCCTAAGGCACAACCGATGTCGCCAAGTACTTACAGGTCACGCACTGTACGCACGCAAACGTTACGTTGATCCGTTCATTGAGATATCTCCGCTCACCGCTCCTGCCATCGCTCTGCTTATGCATAGCCTCTGCCTAAAGCACAACCGATGTCGCCAAGTACTTACAGGTCACGCA
Source organism: Operophtera brumata (assembly GCA_932527175.1). NCBI lineage: Eukaryota > Metazoa > Arthropoda > Insecta > Lepidoptera > Geometridae > Operophtera > Operophtera brumata. The sequence continues at coordinate 2,141,794 of OW052227.1, read as the reverse complement.
CTGTACGCACGCAAACGTTACGTTGATCCCTTCATAATGCCATGATTGATTGTTGTTAGCACTTTAATGCATTAGGTGCTATAAAAATGGCGAGGCGATAAAATGCTTAATTTTTACGTATTTTTGTGGTATGTTATGTGTTTTGGCAGCTGTTATCCAAAAGTGCTTCTACACTAAATCTATGCGCGTAAATCATGCTATACTTATATAATCAACTGTTATCCAAAAGTGCTTCTACACTAAATCTATGCGCGTAAATCATGATATACTTATATAAGCAACTGTTATCCAAAAGTGCTTCTACACTAAATCTATGCGCGTAAATCATGCTATACTTATATAATCAACTGTTATCCAAAAGTGCTTCTACACTAAATCTATGCGCGTAAATCATGCTATACTTATATAATCAACTGTTATCCAAAAGTGCTTCTACACTAAATCTATGCGCGTAAATCATGATATCGTCACTGGAAAGGCAAAATCGCTTATCTCCATATGGTCAACTTTACAGTAGAGCATTTTTAAAGTTTTATTTTTTGAAAAAAATTCATAACTTCCTTCTCCTTTCATTGATTTTGGATTAACCAAGACACATTGAAAGCTTGATTTTTTTACCATTTTAACGTGCTGAGAGTTATCGAGATATCTCTTTAGTTGGGGAGATAAGTGGCGCTTCAGCAACTTTAACCCCGAACCTTAAAAATTTAGAGCAAGGAAAAATCGCTGATGTCTAAAAAATCATAAGCCCACAAAATGTTCATATAGCTAAACTACTATGAGGTTGTACTTATTAAACCTGTAATATTTGCTAACCATCCCTGAGTTTACTGTTATCACTCAGTACTTTATACTTAAGTACCCACCACACCGTCATACAAAGGTAACAAAAAATGCTTAAAGTAAGTATCTATCCTGGCACAATTTTACTTAATGACTAAAGCTACTTTTTCATATCTAAACTTGTAGTAATAAAATACTAAATTACATGCATTTCAATATAAAAACTGTCGTGATTTCTTAGGAACCAAATGTTTGCATACAGAAAACGACATTTTAACTGAACGCTAATTTAATTTAAGATTACCTAATATGCTAAAGCGAAATTGATGCAGAGAGGAATCAGTTATAGAAGAAACCAACTAGGAAGGCGAAACCAGCAAGCTATTCTGAGGTGAAGACCATGCTGGAGGACCAGAAAAGGGGTTCATCTGAACACATTCTGAACTTTAATCGTTAAGATAATATTAATTATGCAGTTGAACTATTCTATTTTATTATTTTATATAATTATTTTATTTCAAGTAATATTTTAATGAGAACAACAATTATAGTCGAGCCAAGTAGGTTTTTTTTAACAATCTTGACATGTCTCTTTATTGAACTAATGAAATAAATCTGGAATGGATTGGCATACAATAATGTTTTTTGTTAATGTTGATTCTTTTAATAGCTTTCATGTTTTTCTAGTAATGTTTTTTAAAGTGAATATTTCAGTTAAGAGGCATATCAAGATTGTTTCCTTTTAAATAGGTACTTACATGGCTTATCTAATAGAATATATTTTTTGACATAGTAATACTAAATAACAAGTACGATTTAAGTGTTTAAATAGAGTGATGATTAACTTCCAGATATTCAGAACTTTCTTATTCGTTGTCTAATGTGTTGTTTTTAAAACTCCCAAAGATTTTTGTGTGGTCTTCTTTCTTTTTCTTTAATCATTCATCTCATCTTCGATATCTGTATCTTCGAGGCTATCCTTTATGTTTTCAGAGGTCTGCATTCTTTTATAGTCCTTGTGATAACATTCAGGAATTATTCCCATAGAGCACATTTTTATGACGTCCTGATACTTCTTTGAAGATATAGGAAGACTAGTCTTATATGCTCGTTTTGGTTCTACCTTCTTTGACTTCAAAATTGTTATCTCTTCCTCTTTGGCATCTGTGCTCATTGAGAATTTAACAAATATGTTTTCTGGATTAGACTTTTTAATGGTTACGACACGCAGTTGACTAATTTTTCCAGAAATATTTTTAAAATATAAGCAACATCCCACGCTAAGAAGTCTTTGTGTGTCAAAACGTTAACGTTATCAGGCCTTGGTTGTTTTCTCGCCATTGAAAAAACCATAGGCCATTGTGAAGGTGTCCAAATTGAAGTGTTTTTTGTGCTTTTCTCGATCACAGCATGCATGAAATCAACGGGCATGTATGTATGCCCAGACAATACATAGTTAACCTGGATTGTGGACAAGTTTTCACAACTTTGTAATATTTTGTGAAGGCAGGCTAAAACGGTTTTATTCCTATTTTGGCCTGGACAGCAGTCACTGTAAAGCAGCAGATGTTTTACGGAACCTCTACCATCCACAATCTACACATACTTCTGTAGTATGGTGCAAACTTCGTTTGCACCTCTTTTGCCCTCAGTCTCTGGCCAAGTAAAACAAAATCCGTCTCTAGTACCGCTTTCATAAAATGTTAAATTAAATACACTTACTTTCCTGTAATAAAACAGAAGTAAGCTTGAACTGCATGGTGTATTTAAAACTTTTTGCAAATCAAACGATGCACATAATGTTGACTTGTCTTTAAGATGTATATTTTGGTGTTGTAAAAATCTTTCATTTGTTTCTTCCTTATTTTTTAAATGCGTTGCATATTCTTCTTCGTTGATTGTTTTATTTTCATACTTTAGACATTTAATGTATTTATCTTTCCGATATGAGGAATATGAAAGCCAATGTTAAATTCTTTTGTAAATACGTTCCTAAAAACTTTTTCTCCCACTAATGACTTTTCATCTTTACACTTTGTCTGTTTATAAATGTGGTAAAGATTAGTTACATTATTGTATTCTCGCGGCAAAAAACACCTAGTACAATTTTTCCGGCAATAATGTGATGAAACAGCGGGTAAGTTGGTAATGTATTCTCTTAAGTCCGCTAATAATTCTTCTGAGGTTTTGTTAGCTGGTGTAGAATGACCTCGAAGATCTTCTTTACCCAGACCAAAGCCTGCATTTCTGATGGTATAGTTTATATACCGTTGTTTCACATCAAGAGTGCTCAGTAAAAACTTCAAACAAACTTCTCTATGTCCTTCACCTTCATTTATAAAATATTTGTAAGAATATTCTCTCGGACATGAACCCTTTGCACGCTTCCTAGTCACTGTATTTCTTTTCGTGTTTGATACAAGCCAATCTTTTTTTCTCTGTGAACCAAGACTCCAATAAAAATTAAAAACAGACAATCTCTTGTCTTCGGTTATATATAACATCCCTGATAGCAGTTTTCAGGAGTGCAAGGATTGACTTTTATACATTTTTTTGGCATATATTTTCCTTTTGTCGTTTTATATGCCTCTCCCTGGTTTCTGTTACTTTTCCTTTCTTCTTTCTTATTTTTCCTCTTTTTTTTCTTCCTTAGGTCAATTGGTTCTTCTGTAGTATCCAGACTTTGTTTTTGTTTTTTTGTAGTCTTCTTAGTTTTCTTTATGACAGTTCTTGTACTTTTATTTTCAGTGTCTGTTGAGTCTGTTTCCGAAGTTCCTACCCAAGAACTCGAGCTCCAGGAAAAATCTTCTTCATCGGATAAGAAATCATTTTTTTTTTATGCTCCCTTTTTTTTCTTTTATTATTTTTGGGAATGTCATCAGATTCAAGTACTTCCTGTATTGTATTTTCAGGTTGCTGGACGTCTGTTTGTTCTTTTTGGATGTTCTTCGCGAGTTTTTTTGGCGTTTTGGCTTGTTTTATAATTTTCACATCTAGTACCTGGATTTGCTTCTTGTGAGGAATTATGTTTTATTTTGTAGATTGTCGGCGATTATTGAAAAAGTCTTTCGTTTTAAGATTTTTTTTAGGTATTTCCAAATTTTCGGGGAAATATTCTTCTCGGTGTAATCTTTTTGAAGGCAAAACTTTTTCTGTTGATCTAATGGGTGGCTAGTGAAGAGTTTTCAGTGTGCTTGTATTCTCTTTTACAATAACCGTGTGTTCTGGATCAATTACGCAAAAGGATTTGTTTTTTCCACGAGTAGTCAAGGTTTTGTTAGTATCTGGGTGTATAACGGGGTCCATGTAGGAATCTTCTCCTTCATTTATATTTATTTCATCAAAACAATCAGTTTTGGTCGAATATACTGCTTCATAATCTTTAGTATTTGCATGTCTAAGAGGAACTACGTAGAAATCTTCTTTTGAAATTTTCTGTTCGTTTATATCCAAGCTTTCGTTACAATGTTGTGAAGGTTAACTTTAACTGAATTCCGTTATAAAGGTATACTTTCAGCGTCAAATTAACTATCGTCACTTCGTTTGAAACAAAATGGACACTTCAAAATGTCTTATCTACCTTAAACTAAAATATAAGGAAACGTAAAAATTACTGAAATACATTATTATGCTCTTATCAGTCGGCTATTTTGACTAAACTACATCTTTGTTGAACTAACGCAAACGGCCATTTCGCTGAAGCGCCGTAGATTCATATTTGAGAGTAAGGTAAAGTTGCTGATGTGCTATAGGATATTAGACAAGCAACCAGAATAATCGCTAAAGTGTTTTTTATGCTCCATGTAAGTGACGGAAAAATAACTGAAGCAACATAGGTGTGAAAAAGGCGGTTTTAAGCGTCGTTCAGACAAAAGAACTCTAAAATATTGTAAATTTTTGTTTCGCTGAACCACCAAAAAAATGCTTCGATTGCATTCAAACCGTGACCATTCGACGCGTAAAAATCCGCTGATTCCAAATATATATATAACTCAATTTGGCCAAAATGGCGCTTCAGCGACTTTTCCTTTCCAGTGACGATATACTTATATAAGCAACTGTTATCCAAAAGTGCTTCTACACTAAATCTATGCGCGTAAATCATGCTATACTTATATAATCAACTGTTATCCAAAAGTGCTTCTACACTAAATCTATGCGCGTAAATCATGATATACTTATATGATCAACTGTTATCCAAAAGTGCTTCTACACTAAATCTATGCGCGTAAATCATGCTATACTTATATAATCAACTGTTATCTAAAAGTGCTTCTACACTAAATCTATGCGCGTAAATCATGATATACTTATATAAGCAACTGTTATCCAAAAGTGCTTCTACACTAAATCTATGCGCTTAAATCATGTTATACCTATATTTTATGAGAGCTTAACCTAACTGGCTGACTGACTGACTTATTGATTCATCATCGCCGAGCTTAGGTAAACCGCTGGACCTAGAAAACTAAAACTTAGAGCGTAGGTTACTTTTATAGCAAAACCACCCACTAAGGTGTTTTTTGTAAATTCACCTAGTAAGGGGGTAAAAAGGGAATTTCTTGAAGATACAAACTTTAAACTTTGCATAAGTAGGTAGGTATGCTTTATATATACAGGGTGTAACATAATATCCCTATAAGCCCGGGGAGTGGGTATTCTACACATAATGGTGAATAACTTTAATTCTACGACTTTTTAAATTTCGAAGTTTTTCATTCATGAAATGCCTCGTAAGAATCCTGAAATTCCTCCAAAAACGTACGTAAAACAACGTGAGGACGTTACGGTAGCTAGGGTACCTAGCGAGGGGCTGCCTAATGTTCTGTTAGGTACATTTTTGGAGGAATTTCAGGAATTTCTAGAGGACTTTCAGGATTTTTCCGAGGCACTTCATGAATGAAAAACTTCGAAATTTAAAAAGTCGTAGAACTAAAGTTATTCGCCATGATGTGTAGAATACCCACTCCCCGGGCTTATAGGGATATTATGTTACACCCTGTATATATAAAGCATACCTACCTACTTATGCAAAGTTTAAAGTTTGTATCTTCAAGAAATTCCCTTTTTACCCCCTTACTAGGTGAATTTACAAAAAACACCTTAGTGGGTGGTTTTGCTATAAAAGTAACCTACGCTCTAAGTTTTAGCTTTCTAGGTCCAGCGGTTTACCTAAGCTCGGCGATGATGAATCAATAAGTCAGTCAGTCAGCCAGTTAGGTTAAGCTCTCATAAAATATAGGTATAACATGATTTAGTTATATCATAAAAGGGTCAAATATTTTTTACGTTTTTTAAGGTTCCGTACCCAAATGGTAAAACGGGACCCTGTTACTAAGGCTCGGCTGTCCGTCTGTCTGTCTATCCGCCTGTCACCAGGCTGTATCTCATGAACTGTGATAGTAAGACAGTTGAAATTTTCACATATGATGTATTTCTGTTGCAGCTATAACAAAAAAATACAAAAATAATAATAAAATAAATATTTGTTAATAATAATAATATTTTACCCAGAAGTGGGACACAATAAGTAAACAAAAAAAAATAAGGGGGGCTTCCATACAACAAACGTGATTTTTTTGCCGTTTTTATAGATAATAGTACGAAACCCTTCGTGCGCTAGTCTGACTCCCACTTGGACGTTTTATTTACTTTTTGTTTTTTTTCATAGTCGCTCATTGCTTTGTCATCCCACACAAATAAGGAGTGGGACAGCCAACAGCTAACAGCCGCCGCCGCCGTGTCGTTGCTAACAGTGGCAAGTGGGAACTTCCCCAAGCTCCACAAAACACAAATCAATGTACTAAACAGGGCCTATTATTATTTTATTTTCTACTAGCTGTCACCCGCGGTTTCACCCGCGTTATTCTCCTTTAGAGCAGGTTTTGATCTATCTATATCTATCCCTACCAAATTTCATCAAAAGCAAGGCTAACTAACAAAACTACTCCTGCAGCCTGCTGCTAGCCTGGTGTTGGTATTGGTTGCACCGGTATGCCAGATATTCGCTAACCAGATTACTCCTGCAGCCTGCTGCTAGCCTGGTGTTGGTATTGGTTGCACCGGTATGCCAGATATTCGCTAACCAGATTACTCCTGCAGCCTGCTGCTTGCCTGGTGTTGCTATTGGTTGCACCGGTATGCCAGATATTCGCTAACCAGATTACTCCTGCATTCTGCTGCTCGCCTGGTACATTGGATATAAAGTCTTCGCACTGCTGCTGCGCCCCGCGGTGTTATAGGACTCGATCCTGTGGGAATATCGGGACAAAAATGCTCATGTGTTATTTCGGGAGTCCAGTTATCTCGATTCCAAATTTCAGCCAAATCCGTCCAGCCGTTTCAGCGTGAAGAAGTAACAAGCACTAACACACACACAAACCTTCGCATTTATGTGATGTGATTATCATTTGCCACAATGATTTCTATACAAACCCAGTCCAGCAATAACCCAGTGTAGTCGATTTAACACCTAAAATTGCTCAGTTTGCTACAAACTTGTACCTATGTAACATGTAAATTGTATCGAAATTGGGTCAGTAATTTTATTAAGGGGTAAATTGAACGTTGGGTGGCGGTTTAATTAACAGTCCGCCCAAAACGCGCGCTATAACTCACCCTGACGTGGAATCCTGTCGTGTGACGGGCCCGTGACATTCTACAATGTATGCAATTATATATGTAAACTGCATTTTGTGTTGCTATACAAAATATTTATTAAACTGGACGTAGATGATACATTCCCATCAGTCATTTTCTACTCCACACATAGAAATGAAAAAAATAAATAAATGAAATATATATGTCACCGGAATATAACACGATCCGCAAGTTTATAAATTTCATAGGAAATTTATAAACTTTCAACCTAACCTAACCTAGTAAATTTATAAATTTCCTAGAAAGTTTACAAACTTTCAACCTAACCTAACCTAAATTTATAAACTTGCGGATCGTGTTATTTTCCGGTGACACATACATAATACAAATAATAATACAATACATATATATAATACATTTCCGTCTACCACATAGATAGCTATCAAACCACTTGATTGCAATAGGATTAAAACCATTGAATGCAAACTTTGATAAGAGCAGTGATATATTAATAAAGTCAAAAATCGCGAAAAATCCAAGACCAACAAACTGCACATACAATGATCCTGAGCAAACAATAAATTGTCTACTACATCCAGGAGGGCAGGGCCTTTGCGAACAGGTGAAGGGCCGGGTTGCTCTTTATAGCATATTGCCAGTCCTTTTAAACTTGCAGCCTCTGGACCAACTATACGCAGACAGCATACAATGCCTTACGCGTTCAGTACAACAACGCGTTCAGGGTGCTGGTGGGGCGGCTCTGGCACGTTTGCGGAAAGCAGAGTTGATGGCTTCCATAGCATCATGCGCAAGAGGTGTGCGTCAATGAGGGGAAGGGTCCGTGGAAGCCCGAACAGCATCGTGAACGCGTTGTCGGACAGGTGGGACTGTCCTATAGCAAACCACTGGATGCGCCTGCATGTTGGGTTTGCGAAAAATGATTTTATTTAATTGTCAATGTGCCTCCCTACTATCATTATCATAAGTGCAACTTACAAAATATGGACAAGGTCTGAAATAAATACTTAAATTTAATTGAATTGAAACCCAGACTGGAACTGAGGCAAGATATTGTGCTCATCAAGATAATTTATAAACTGCAAACTTACCACTTTCTCAAGAACCATAGACAAGCACGGCAGTAAGCTAATCGGTCTTAGATCAGTGACTGATTCTGCGTTGGTTTCAGTGCAATCTGTGGCAGTGATTTCGATTGGAAAGCGCGAGAAAAGATGTTACACATCATACAAGAATATTACTAAATCATAAACAACACTGATGTGCTCACTGATGAAAGCCTGGGACAGACCTTTGCATTTCCGTAATCAAAGAGTAGAAATGCCGAAGCCCTGTCATTTATTTCCCTGGTCGTCAGTTCTAAACACTGTTTCTAGGTCGATGACAGGAATACGAGATTGTGTAGGTTTTAACGTGTATAGAACGTGATTCTTACAATCTCTTTGCGAAGGTGTTTTATTGCTTACTAGCAGCGCCCCGCGGTTTCACCCGCGTAAGTCTCGATCCCGTGTGAATATCGGGATAAAAATGTGCCTATGCGTCATTCCGGGAGTCCAGTTATCTCCATTCCAAATTTCATGCAAATCCGTCTAGCTGTTTCAGCGTGAAGAAGTAACAAACACACTCGCACACACACAAACTTTCGCATTTGTAATATTAGTAGGATTGACTAAGCCATCGTGTTCAATGAGAACGCAGGATGGTAGCTGAGTTTCTTTATATTTATTTATTTTAATTTTAAAATGATGCTGCCGGGGTGTGTCCGGCCTAAGAATAGACCCCTCCGTATGCTCCCGTGTATTTCGTAAAAGCTGACTAACGGATTACCTGGACTTGTTGATAAGATTCGTTGCTATAAGATTTGTCAAGATTTGCTGCATAAGGGCCAAAAACATCAACCCTTAGTGGGTTCTTTGATAAGATTCGTTGCTATAAGATTTGTCAAGTTTTTTTTTTTTTTTTTTATACTACTTGGATGACGGATCAAGCAAGAGGCCCACCTGATGTTAAGCGGCCTGTTATTTGCTGCATAAGGGCCAAAAACATCAACCCTGAGTGGGTTTTCAACCTTCGGAACAAAATATTGGACCAGCTCTACCACTTTAGTTCAAAACAGGATACCTATCTACATGTGTGACCATGTGAAAAACATGTTTACGCCATCTATGAAAATGTTATCTCCAACGAGATTCACGCGATAACTACGTTAACGCAAAAAGGACCTTCAATAGCTGAAGTTAAATTAAGTTAAAACAAAATGGGATGAGTAAATAGTCCGAGAGCCTTCATCCTGATGTCTGCAGTTATCTTGATTTGTATCAGAATAGCAGAATAGTTTTTTTTAGACATCAATGAAGTCTATGCGAAAATAAAACTGTAAAGAAGGAAAATTATTTTTCTTCCAACTACGTAGTAATTTCATAGTTCTTCAAATGCTAGCACAATGCAGCCCTTATATGTACTTATCAGAAACCATGCAGATATGTTTATAAACTGTGCATAAATATTGTATGAAAATTCATCTTAGCCCGCCCACTTATCTTATAGTTTCCCTTTCTTTAATAGAATCTTAGTGTGTTTTCGTCAGCGCGATCTAGGATTCGGACATAGTGTGCAGCGACATCTAGTTATGGAAAATGAACTAAAGTAAACGCAAAGATTTAAAATAAACATCATCTTCATCATAGGCCGATCGATCTGCTGCTGGACACAAGCTTCCCCATAGCATGCCATGACAGTCTTGAGCCACCTCTATTGACACACTTTCTGCGACTGGCAAATAAAACGAGACACGCTAGGAGAGCATAAGTTCATAGGAACTATACATACTCTGAACTACTATTTTTCCTTCGTGTACCTTTCGAAGTAGGTACTAGGATAGCAGAAGTTCATCATTCTCAATTTTTTTTTGATATGAATGAAAAGCTGATTGTGAACCTCGCTTAGAGTGACTTTTAGGTTAATTTCCGCTCGGTGTAACAATCTACTATACATTGTAGTTATTTTTCCGAAAACCCAGTCAAGGGTAGGTACAAGGTAGGTAAAAAAAGTGGGAACTTTTGTGGCTTCCGTACCCAATGGGTGCCAACGGGACCCTTTTACGAAGCCTCCACTGTCCGTCCGTTCGTCTGTCTATATGTCAGCCGGCTGTATCTCATAAACCGCAATAGGTAGACAGTTGAGATTTTCACAGAGTTGTATTTCCATTGCAGCTATAAAAACAATAATAAAAATTAAATTAAATAAAAAGAAAAATACAAGAAACGTGTTTTTTCTGGGTATTCCTTGACCTTAACGATCTCTTGAACCGTAATAGGTAGACACATCAAATTTTCGTACGGTACGGAACCCTTGGCGTACGAGTCCGACTCGCGCTTGGTGGGTTTTAAGAATTATTGTCGGTCTGGCATACAAATACCTAACCTACTAACACACCAATAACATCCATCTAGAATGCATGTAGAACGTTTAGCAGGTAGGTTAGGTGCAGTAGGTACGCGCCTTAGGCACCTAACATCAACCTAACCTACGCGCGGATCTACATCCATCTAAAATCGATCTAGAATACGTAGTAAGTAGATAGATAGATAGATTAACTCTATTGATTACCACACAGAAACAATGCAAATAATAATAATAACATTAAATAAATATATAACGGCTTACTACCACTGTTTTTCGTGTTTTTCGTTTATTTATTCATTTAATATGATTCCTTACCACGATAGTTTCAATTCTATAATAATAATAACATTCAGAAACAGGCAAAACAATGGGCGGCCTTATCGCTTAGAGCAATATCTTCCAGGCAACCTTTGGATGCAACAAACTGAGCATAATGGCCGGCGGTGTACCGACAAAGCTATTCAAAAAAAAAAGATATGAAAGATCTAATAATCTAAAAACATACATACCTATTATGTAAAAATTCGAATACTAAGCCTAGGTAAGTTAGGTATATGCAACCTTAAAATTTAAATTTTAAATTTGCACACTTTGACAGCTGATATTTTTTTAATATATTCGTTTTTTCCCTGATTTTCACTGATTTTTGATTTTCCTCACTTTTTCTTTCGCTAGCGTTCTTCTGTCACTTCCCTGAACTTTAATGAGCGACAGAATTTAGCGTCTGAAATATTTATATTAAAAAACTAGACCGTCACTGGAAGCTTTATATTGAGAAAGCATATCCGTTTCCGTCGTATTTCAACCAGTTTTCGTACTTTTAATCCGAGTATTTCCGATCCAGTGGCGACACCTGGCAGCCGCGCGCTATTTTAGTTTCATAAAATGAAGCGCGCCATCTTGACCACATTGGCGTTTCGTATTCCGTCGAAGCAACTTGTGCGCAGCAGCTCCGTCCCTACCACTGTTGCGTATAAATACTTATATAATAATCCTAAAGTGAATAAGTGATGTTGATAATACGTAAGTAAAAGCTTGCAGTATTTAAAGTGGTTAAATTGTGCCGGGAACTGTAAGTACCCTCTATAGACATTTAACCTTGTTAGTACTTGATCATTTGCTTTAACGGTTTTCCGTTCGGATCTCGTACATTGTTTTAAATTTACCAGTTTTAATTCGTACAGTGTTCGTGCATTTTTTGAGGTTACAGAACCACGTAGTTTGTAATGCAATAGATTAATGTTATTTATCTTATAGTAATGAATGCTAATGAGCCCAACACTGCTGCCAAGCCGCAGGCTGCAAGCACGCAAGCGTGTTCGAACCAATTCCAGCAGCAGCACATCGAGCTCGTCCACGCCGACTGTGGAACATGCCACCGGCAGGAAGTGGCAGCGCTGCCGCCACCGACAGGAAGCAAAGCGCGCCCATCGTCCTGCTGATGCTAGGCTGGATAAACTAGTCCAGGATATGGGTGAGCTCTAAAATACGGTAACCAATTTTATAACCTCAAACAATTCCGCTTGTCCCGATGGGGCGTCATTTTGTTCAGACTTTAGCTGAGAGCTATACGGACAACATGATGTCGCTGATGAACAATGTCTTGACGATGAAGTTTAAATTTAAATCGTGACCTAATGACTTTTTTTTTATAGCTTATTTTCTGTGTTGTGCAATAAAGTGTTTTCTATCTATATATCACCTTTGATATCGAGATTAAAATAAAGAAAACAGCTATTCCAAAACATCCAATATCTTTTTTTTTAAATGCTACACGTAGTCCAGTGTTTAGGTATTACATCTTGGTCAGAGGTACGATACGCTGATACACAAAAAGCATATAATCATACTCCAGGCTTGATGGGCCTGGAAACAAACGAGGAGGTAAAAATATATGAAACCTTACGTCACCTTGCCCATGCTTATAGATCTTATGCAGCTATAACCTACTGCAAAATTAAATAAAAAGAAACGTTGCAGGTAAGTATTCGTAACGTTCTTGCTTGGGCTAAGCATACAGACATTAATTATGACAGATTAAGCGCGAAAATTTGATGAGTTCTTTCAAAAAGGGAATTTACATAATCTCCTCGGATTTCTTGCAATTAGTTTGTGGCCACCAAGCCGAAAGTATCGGAATGCGTCGGGGAAACTATAACAAGCCGAACAAGTTTGAGCCCCTTTAGTAAAAGCGACATTGAACAGAATGCTTATATATTTGAGTCTGAGCCTATCAAAGCTACATTAGAAAAGGCCGGGGGAGTCCGCAAAGTTTTTGGCCACCAAAAACTAAGGGATTGATACAAGCAAGATCCAATCAACCTAACAGCCGCCTCTCGCGGGGGCAAGGCGTACGAAAACCCGCAGTTCCATCGCGTGGAATTCGATATTATTTTCAAGTACCAGGCTTACCCTATAACTTATGCATGCCTGTATCAACCCACCCTCGCGGGGTGGATACCACCATGTCGACTACCTATACAAAGGTCAACCCTCGAATATCCAGTATGAGCACCACAGTTTCAATGAAAGAGGGTGATTTCACAACCGAGGCTCGCGGCCCGATCGTGGAAGTAACCTAGGACGCTCTAATGCTTACAGGTTTCAGATACAAACAATGACTCTGAAAGATTTTAAGCAGGTCAGTTAGCGCACTTCCACTTGCAGTGGAAGGAAATGAGAGCACCAGATATTGTGTTAAGGTTAATTCTGGGGTATCGCATACCTACCATTCTTTTAAAAACTTCTCTTTGTTTACCCAAATGTGATCAGAGGTCCCTTTCATACTCCTGTATTAGAGGAAATATCTGTAAATGTAGAAAAAAATAAAATACAAGGCATTTTAAAAGTATCTCAACTCTCGCAAAGTTTTATATCCCCTCTGTTTCTGGTGCCAAAATCCGACAAATCAGCCCTATATTCAACCTCATAGCGCTAAACGACAATGTCATGTCATGACAGATCCCTTCCGCCTCATAAACATGTATCGTATTCTGGATTTCTTGCAACCACATGACTGGCTGTGCAAAGTAGATATTTCCCAAGCTTATTATCATCTAAAAATAACAAAGTCGCACAGGCGGTTCCTACGCCTTGTACCGAGAATTGCTAGAGCTGACTTGGCAGTTGGCTCTCATTCGGTTTAGCACGGTGCCTAAAACCTTTTCAATACTGACAAATTGGGTGGCTCAAACATTACGAAAAAGATGGAAAGTAAAAATCCTTGTTTATCTCGTCAATTACCTTATAATACATTAAAGTGTACACATGTGTGTATGTGCTTCGCGAGCATGTCTAACTCACAGTACTGTGTGTATGTGCTTCGCGAGCATGTCTAACTCACAGTACATAAGTTGCAAACTCTGGTTTGGAAAATAAATTTCGCGAAATCCGTTCTCAAACTTCAAAAAAGCATAATTTATTTGGGAGTGTTGTGGAGACCGTGAGACAATCTAAAATCCCTGCCAATAGAAAAGTCGATGGCAATAATCACAAAAGTAAATCAGGTGCTCGATCAGAAAAATGGGATTCTAAAAGATTTACAAAGAATAATAGCACTCCTAATTTTCGCCAGCTTTGTTGTTCCTCGAGGAAGGCTCAGTCATCGAAAGTTAATAATATTCATGAATTCACTACCAGACCTTTCATCAAAGGCTTACCAACTGCCTCAGGGTGTTTCCAAAAAACTGAGTTGGTGCACTTGAAATTGACGTTTTCAACGATGCTACATCCATGGAGGAGGGTAATGAATGTCATAACCTTCCTCCAACGAACTTTCTGGCAACAGATGCATCAGACTTGGCTTGGGGGGCAAAACTAAACGATCTGGCCCTCTTGGGCACTTAGTCACAAGAAGAGCAAGCACTACACTGCAATCAAAAAGAGATGCTGGCCATACTCATGCCCGTCAGAGCAAAACTCATCGACTGCGTCACAGTTCGATCCTCATACAATGCGACAACAGGACCGCAGTCGCTCATCTATGGAAATAAGGAGGTACGAAATCATTACCTCTGATGGAAATAACTTGTCAAATTCTGAGTTTACTAGATCACCATCAAATACACTTCAGCATACACTATCTCCCAGGCAAATACAACAGTCATGCCGTTGTTGCATCATCGCTGACCGCCGGAGTGGCACCTTCTACCCAACTGTGTGGACATAATGTTTGCAAAGTGGGGAACCCCAATGATAGATTTGTTTGCCTCGGAAACCACGCATGTTGTTTTCAATTATGTATCTCGAGACCTGATAGACCGTCAAGCTCTATTTTACGACGCGTGCAGTGTTCCATGGAACTACCCGCTCGCGTGGGTGTTTTCCACCATCGTTTCTAATCCCAAAGTATTAAGTCACCTAAATCAGTCGACGGGAATATACTTAATAGTAGTACCCCGATGGTAAATGGTATTTTGGCGATAGGATCTCATAGCCTGCTCGCTGACAGCACCGTTAACCCTAAAAAACCTACAGAAACATCTAGTAGACACGTCGACGGGACTCTCACCTCCGGGGGTCGAGAATATCACCCTTGAAGTGTGGAAATGAGGGGGTGGTCCGAGGCTGTAGAAACGTGGAACACAGAACAATTATCCTTGCTTAGAAATTCTTGGCTTAAGTCTACTCTGAAAACGAGGTGGCATGAAAACGTTGGAGTTTTTGGTCCAATTCGAAAAACGTTAACCTCTGAAAATCCTTCGGGTGCGCAACTAGCTCAATTTCTATTTGATTTACATTTAATTTATCACTTTTCATATTCTTTTGCACGAGTTTGTCGTTTCTACGCTATGTAACGCTGAAACATCCAGTCGCTTAAGTTCTCACATTCTCGTAAAACATAATAATTTTAAAGTCAATTGGCTTAAAAAATCCAAAGATTTCCAAACCACCCATCTGGGAAGTTAGTAAGCTTACGACATTTCTAACTAACTATACAGTAGATATGAATAATCATTTCAATTATCGCATCATACCGCAATGTTATTACTGCTTTGTTCAGGAAGACTCATACATGACCTTACTTAGTTACATACAGTGTTAGATCCTACCCACTGTGTTAGATATACGAATATAATATTTTGGCCACAGTTCAGTTCAAAGACTGTCGGCAGTAATTATAGACAGTCTGAAACCTACTTTTGATTACAAGTAAATCGAATTTAAATCCCATATTATGGATAGAAAAAACTAAAGCATTATTAAATGAAAGACGTAACACATCTAAATCATTTAATCTGTTTATTACAGTAAATACAGTAATGTTGAATGGAAAGTGCATGATGATTATGATGATGATAATGATAACAGTAAGAGGTGTGGCAATCCCTGCCTCGCGCAAAGTTATAGCAGACTGGGTCAAACCTTTCAAAGAAGCTGGCATTACAGGCAGCTCCAGAAAGCGTCCGATCTGCTGTAGCTTCCAAAAGTTGGTTGGAAAAATCATCCCCTTGATGATCTTCCATGAAATCTTGTCCCGAGGGAATTGGTGAACAGCTAATACATTCCAGCAGTTTTACAGACGAGAATTAATTAACAGTAATCATTCTGAAAATGTTACTAAATTAATTAAGAATGTTGATTTTTGATGTTATTGATTGCTGGATAGAATACTTATATATTTAAATTTATGGTTGTAAAATATTACATGCACTATGATACACAGTATGATACTTACAGTTGTTATTTTATAACGTTTTATCACATTGGCGTTAAATTAAGTGCCCTACTAATTTGCAAGTGGCGTCACCAGGCGATAACAAACAGGTCTCAATATAAAGCTTCCAGTGACGGTCTAGTTTTTTAATAGCAGCGTTTTACCTGAAATAAAACGCATATTAAAATACTTACCTCACTGGAAGCTTTCACTTTTAATTCTGCCTGGTGGAATTAAGCCAATGAAGTCAAGATGGCGCGCTTCATTTTATGAAACTAAAATAGCGCGCGGCTGCCAGGTGTCGCCACTGGATCGGAAATACTCGGATTAAAAGTACGAAAACTGGTTGAAATACGACGGAAACGGATATGCTTTCTCAATATAAAGCTTCCAGTGAGGTAAGTATTTTAATATGCGTTTTATTTCAGGTAAAACGCTGCTAATAACTTTTCGCTGGCTGCTAGGAAGTTTGGCAGCTTTTGAGCAGGTAGCCTAATTGTATCTTGTAGAGAATAAGTGAGTAGGTACATACTTGTTGTTTGCTAAAAATCTACATGACCACAGACATCTTAAGGATGGCTCTTAGAGTAGTATAACTGTTTACAATCCTGCGATCTTTCACACTACAAACTAGAAGACTGGTAGACTGTAGAAGAAAAGTTTCTTAGAGTAATCAAGCTAGTTTTAGTGCAGGTTCCTAAGACACAAGTCACTCAATTTTATTTATGTCTGATCGGGCCCCTTTTTTCGCAACTCATGTTATGGTTAAATAGTACTTATATTTTACTACTAGTGGAATGCCCGCGACTTCGTCCGCGTGTACTTTTCCATACAAACTTAAACACCCCGCTGCACCCCCTTAGGGGTTGAATTTTTGGAATTCCTTTCTTAGTGCACCCCTAGACCACAAAAGGAACGTACCCTCCAAATTTCAGGTCGCTAGGACTTATGGTTTAGGCTGTGCGTTGATAGTCAGTCAGTCAGTCAGTCAGTCAGTTAGTCAGTCACGCAACGATTTTATATATATTGATAAAAACTTTCGTACATAACATTAATTTTATAAATCGAGAATTTTCACGTACCGTTAGTTTTTTAGTAGGTACTTATATTAAATTTAAATGTAACCCAAAAATTCCGTTCCAGCGGGACTCGAACCCGCAACCTTGCCTGTGATCGGCAATGTGGTTACATTTAAATTTAATGTTATCCATAAAGTGTGGTTTACACTTGAAAAATAATATACTATGGTACCTATGTTGTTTATTTACATGGGTACTTAGTGATCAGTATGTTCAATTAGCGGTGCGAAGCGTATGTTTATGAAGATTTCTGCCTGGGGTTGGCGCAGTCAGGCCTATCAACATAACGGAGTCCCGTTTTAAATTAAATTAAATTAACTTTTATAGATAAGCAGGTTATTCCCAACTTATTACAAGCAAAACTTCCAGGCTAGTTAAAGTCGTTAATTATATTAAAACACACACCGAGATGTTCGTACAAGAGAAACCTCACATAGAATCCAGTAACCAGACTTTGGTACTAGTTTGTCAACTTCAATATTTAACTTGCTCCCTGTAGTTCTCGAACTCCGTCTGTCAAGAGCACAAAGGTGACGGTACTTGTAGTGCAAGAGCCCGCCTAAGAGATCACTGTACTCATCTGGATTTTGACGAGACGCGACTGAAAATATAGCTAGAAGTTTTATCTAAACAATAATAACATCACTATGTATCATCCATGAGTGCCTTGTTGGAGTGTTTAATCACTTTATTACTCTCATGATTAACTCATATAGGTAAAGTAAGCGGTATCCTGAAAGAATTATTCTTTGGAAATACCTATGTATTTATTGGTATGTATGATTTAATATCCAAGTAACTTAGCTTTACATATATACATTATTTTTACTTGCTATTATTTATTTTAGTACCTATGTAATTATATTATATATTTATATTATACATTATTGTTTATTTTTATAATATTATATTATGTTAGATATCTTGTATTGTTCATAATGTATGTTAAATATTCCTGCACAAAATACTTTTTTTTTCTTCTGCATATACGTTTTGTACACCACCTACATTAATATATCCACAATACATTGTTTGTTTTGTACAATAAAGAATATTCTATCTATCTATCACATAAAATAATACATACATATTCCTGAACCCACTTTAGGATTCCATGTGTCGTGGTTATCAGAAACTACGAATACCATGGTGCCATAACACCCAGACCCGGAACAAATATTTGCAGATCATACAAACATTTGTCCCGCAGCAGGAATCGAACCCGCAACCTTTCACATCTCAGCCGGCTACTCGCCCGACGCGCTACAGAGGTTGTCACGTACGCCGTACGTCAATATTGCTAGAACTATTAATTACAAAGATTAGAGAATCACATCAGGGGATGGGCATAAACATCCACCTGAGTAATTAACATGAATACTGCGATCCCCAATTTGCAAGCGTAGTGATGAATTTCCCCCTCACATTGCATTATATGTCTACTGGCTGATGTTGATTGCAGATATATTTGACCAAAATCTAGTTGCGACACTAAAAGGCAGTCAGAGCTTAAATGGTTTGGAGCTGGTAACCTACCTTCTATCGTGTAGTAGACAATGCTAGCTTTATTTTCATCAAAATCCAGATGTGTGCTGTCATCTCTCTGGGCGGATCTTGCACTATTTCCAAAACTTGCAATCTATTTCGTGTTTCTTAGAAATTGTCTGTTCTTTTTGCGGCTGCAGTTTAGAATGTTTGTGATTCAACGGTAAAGTTTTGTATGTTTTATAACAACAATGAGGAAATAGTAATTTATGAAACTGTCACATAGCAGGGGTTATTAGGCGAGGTTTTTAATAAATAAATAAAATAAATAAATAATGCTGGACAATTCACACAACGTTATCTAGCCCCAAGCTAAGCAGAGCTTGTGTTATGGGTACTAGATAACTGATATACTTAATACAATATATTACATAGATATATATTTTTTATTATAAATAGAAAATACCCAGAGCACCCTGAACAAATATCTGCGATCGCAAAAATATTTGTTCCGAGGCGGGAATCGAACGCGCAACCTCTTTCGTCGCAGGCCAACCAACCTGCGCCCGCTGCGCCACAGAGGTCGAATAATAATCGAGGTTTAATAGTATCACACGAGGTATTAAATCCTAGTTATGTGCAGTTTCATACACTTCTTTATCTAAGAAAAAAAACTATTATCTGTTTTTTTTTTTTTTTCTTTTTCTTTTTTTTCTTCTTTATCTTTTTTTCTTCTTTTTCTTTTTCTTCTTTTTTTTCTTCTTTTCTTTATCTTTTTTCATGCAATAAAACTGTTACTTGACCAACAAAGAAAATTAAGCAATGTAGCTCGTTTAAAGAGCACAAGAGTAGTGAAGTTAAATGGAAGTGAATTGCGTGACTTTTCAAATTGGTGGAAGTTGTCTACCAAAGTTTTAGTAAAACGCCCACCGTTTTACTAACGCTTTATTCCAGTAATAACACATACCATAATAAGCTAGCAGCCTGCAGGACAAATCTTATACCAACGAATCTTATCAACAAGTCCGGGTAATCCCTATTTCAGCTTTTACGACATCCACGGGAGGAGACGAAGGTTTTTTTTTTTTTTAAATTATACTACTTGAATGACGGAACAAGCAGATGGCCCACCTGATGTTAAGCGGTAACCTCTGCCTACGAACAGTGCATTACCTCATAGGTCACGTCCACCTAGGACGCGCCCTATGTGACATTGCACTGCGCCCGCCACCCTGAGACATAAAGATGAAAAGTCTCGTGTGCCTGTAATTTCACCGACACCCTTACCCTTAAAACCGGAACACAGCAATGCGAGCACTACTGCTTTGCGGCAGAAATAGGTAGGGTGGTAGTAACTGGTGTAGTAGTGTGTGGTGGGTCTGCTATAAAGCCGGACACACCACAGAAAAAAAAAAAAACTGAAAATCACCTCAAGCTAGCATTTTTAGCTCTAAAATACCGTGGAGACCTTGCACTCCGTATCGCAATGAACCCACTGCGTGAGTGATGATGTTGATGATGGTGAGAAAGCAGTTATTACAAGCTTTTAATTAACTTGCAATGTATGTATGTTTGTTTGGAATCTTGCAACCAAAAATCATTGCTTGCAACTGAATTTTAAAGCAGTTATCCTCAACTGATTGAGATGATATTTTGCATACCTGTCAAGTTCCGATGACAATGCAATATTATGGTGACAGAGCTGATCTGATGATGAAGACGGAAGGTGGACAACGGAACTCCTCGATGGATAATAGTAGACTGGCCGTGTTTAGGCTCATTTTGATCAGCACACGGCTACGATCACTAATTTAATAAAAGCTTGTATTGAACAAGTAATTAATTTTGTTAAAATAAATAAAGCCTCATTGCAATGAAACGGCTGAACCGATTTTGATCAAACATAGCTAAGACCACTCCCGACAAATTCACCTTTCCAACAAAAAAAAAACTAAATCGGTTCATCTGTTCGGGAGCTACGATGCCACAGACAGATACACACACACACACGGCCATGTCAAACTTATAACACCCCGTCGTTTTTGCGTCGGGGGCTAAAAATATATTTTTCACAAAAAAACTTAATATCAATTCAGTCTCAACCGGCGATATTCAACAGCTTCCACTAATTTAATGGCGCCACCGAGGTATTTCATATTTTACGTGAATTCAGAAATCGAAGCGAAGAATCGGTGATTTGGTGCGACACTCCCTTGCGACCTGGGGCCCTTTCGTAAAACGAGTAAACTTTTCAGACGTTGCAAGTTTTTTAAATTTAATAAACCGTAGTCTAGACCAATTATATTCTCTGGATTGAGGAGATAAGGACCATGCACCACAGAATAAATAATAGTACAAGTTTATGCACTCGTTCAAATGTGCGTAGATATAAGTGTTACAAAATTAGATATACAAATAAAAACTAAACTCTAGAGAGTGAAAGTTATGTGATAGTCGTTCTTTGAATGGGTCCCGGCCCGCAAATCTAATGAGATCCCATGGGTGTGGTGTAGCCTTCCATTTTCACGAATATCTTGGTTCGATCACTTATTTAAATCGTGAATATTTCAATCAGTCAACTGATTTCAAATATTGGTTTGAAAGAGTTATAGCGATGTAAATCAAAGAAGACGTAGTGAGTACGATTGAGAAAGGTATGCTATAGATGGTCTGGGCTTAGGATGGACAATAGTAGATTGACGAAACGGGTACATAAGACGAGCGTGAATGGGACAGTGGGAAGGGGAAGACCTCGGCGAACGTATTCAGACTAGATCGGAGACGTTCTGGAAAAAGGTCAGGTCAAGAGTACCCTTAACCGACGAGCATATATGAAGAATGTGATGAGAGTGAATGAGGCAAAAGAGGTGTGAAGGATCTTAGCAAGTGGAAATCCGTGGTCTCTGCCCACCCCTCCGGGAAACAGGCGTGAGTTTATGTATGTATGTATGTAAAAGCAATCAGTCACCGATGCATGAAACGTATATTTTGTGTGTAAGCTGAGAATGCTAGATATTTTATTGGTTCAGTTATTTTTGTATTTATTTGATGTGGCTGAAATATACGAATAGACATCCATCTCCTCCCGTGGATGTCGTAAAAGCTGACTAAGAGATTACCGGCTAGCTGATTACGCTATTACGCTTATTACGCTTGCTAGCTTATTTTAGTAGTAGTAGAGCTTTTTTGTGAAAGAGTTCGTCCGGGGAAGTACTACCACCGTACCTATTTCTGCCGCAAAGCAGTAGTGCTCGCATTGCTGTGTTCCGGTTTGCAGGGTAAGGGTGCCGGTGAAATTACAGGCACATGAGACTTTTCATCTTTATGTCTCAGGGTGGCGGGCGCAGTGCAATGCCACATAGGGCGCGTCCTAGGTGGACGTGACCTATGAGGTAATGCACTGTTCATAGGCAGAGGTTACCGCTTAACATCAGGTGGGCCATCCGCTTGATCCGCCATTCCAGTAGTATAAAAAAAAAAAAAAAAAAACGTATGTTGCAATAGCAAGAATTGCGCGAGAATTGCGCGATTATCGCATCCAAATTGCAAATTGGAATTTGGATGCGATTATCGCGCAATTCTTACTATCGCATTGCTATTGCAAGATACCTAATAAGCTAGCCGGTTTTATAAGTAACTTATTTTTAATCTAAGTAATAGCGTAGGTACCTATAGCTCCTAATTGAAATAATTTTTGGAATCAGTTTATTAGAAGTTCCCCAAAAAATGCCATTCTAATAGCAACTATATCCCACACCATATTCGAGATGTTTCGTCCATCGGTGCCTTCAGAGGTGGAGAGTTTAATCACTTTCTTACTCTCATGATTAACTCATATAAAGTAAGCGGTATCCTGAAATAATAATTCTTAGTTTATTTGGAAATACCTAATGCATAATTTAATATCCAAGTAACGTAGCTTTACGTTTATGCATATTACCTATATACTTACTATTATTTATTTTAGTACTATGTAATTATATTATATATTTATCTTATACATTATTATTTATATTAATTATGTTACTTACATCACGTTATGTTACTTGTATTGATATAATAACAAATGTCTTTTGTTTTTTCTTCTCCTTATTACGTTTTTGTGCACTACCTACATAAATGTATCCACAATACACAAAGGTTAGCTGGTAGAGAATGCTTCTTAGCATTAAGTTCGCCTGTGTACATTGTTTGTTTTGTGCAATAAAGAATATTCTATTCTATTCTAACTATTTTATAGTTTGTTCTGGTATTTTGATTGTACTGTAAAGTTCCTACGGTAAAATAAGTGTAGGTATGTTACAAGGTTTACCTATATTAAATTCCAGTGTATGTCCGGGTGGAATGTTTGTCCGGGTATAATCTTGCAACTGAATTTTAAAGCAGTTATCCTTAATTGAGCTGAAATTTTGCAAACCTACCTGTCAAGTTCCGATGACAATACAATATGATGTTGACAGCGAGGTGATCTGATGATGGAGACGGAAGGTAGACAAAGGAACTCCTCGATGGATAATAGTAGACTATCCGTGTTTATATAGGCTCATTTTGATCAGCAAATGGTTACGATCACTAATTTTATAAAAGCTAAAAAAAGTGATAAGTAAAGCTTTTTAACCCCCGACGCAAAAATGACGGGGTGTTGTAAGTTTCACGTGTCCGTGTGTGTGTCTGTGTGTGTGCCTGTTTGTTTGTCTGTGGCATCGTAGCTCCCGAACGGATGAACCGTTTTTTTTTTTTGTTTAAAAGTTGAATTAGTCGTTTATTTCGGGAGTGTTCTTAGATATGTTTGATCAAAATCGGTTCAACCGTTTCATTGCATTGAGGGTTTTTAATTTTTACAAAATTAATTACTTGTTATGTAGATATTGAAATATATATTTTTCACAAAAATCTTTTTTTTCTTATTATCTTAGGTAATGGCTTCTGTGCGTTATTTGCAACAATTTAGCCAATGTCAAGTGATATATTATTATAATATTTTTATAGTCAAGTCGTCTCCGTCAAGTCATAACCCAGTTTAAATAGTAGCAGAAAAACTGAGTTTTTACTGGGAAAAATCCACAATTTTCAAAAGACACACAATACACTTAAATTTCACTACATCACACATGTTCCATTTATCCAAATTACACCGGTTAAAATGCCACTAAAATTACACGAAATAACTCGAAAAAACACATAAAAACGTAATAAAATAAAAATGACGACGTTTCTTTCAAAAATGGCGATTCAAACCCCCACAAAAATCTTATTTTGGTGGCCATATAATTTTGATCGCACCCCTAGAACTAAGCTATCAAAACGAAGGCAGACTACGTCAGACAATGGTAACGCCAACGTTGGCATGCGCCAAGACTGGCAACTTGTTAGATGAGATGTGGGACTAAACTTTACAGTTTCTAAGCCACAAACTCCGCGTCTGCTAGTTGCTAGCGTGGTCACGTTCTATGCACAGTGCACAGTAGGTACGTAAATGTTTCAGTATACTCGTATTTTATTCAATTCCAATCTCTTCGCGGCATACGAGAGTACTACAAGTTACGATACTACCATTTAATACTCTCGGGATATAGATTCAATGAGGAGTTTTCCCAGCGTCATTTTAGCTTTATTTATCTCTCGCTAGATGGCGTTGGCGACTGTTTCGGGAACATTAAATGTTTCAAAATATTTATCCATTACAAAGATATTAATTATTACATAATTGTACTGGTTTTTGTATTTTTTTAACGTTGTCTTAACGAAGATCTCCAATGCCATGATACAATTTTAAATATTATTTTAAATCAGCTAGCCGTGCGAATGGAGATATTTCATAGCAAAGTAGGTGCAAAATAAAACGGTACGCGTAATTTCTTACAAACTTACGTATTTTTTTACGGTGTCTATCTTGATATTACGGTCTCTGGTCCAGCCTTACATTTGGCATTCATTGGGTATCGATACCATAAATAAGTTTTTTTTTAAATGTATTTTTCAATACAATCTTTTATTTAATTTGTGATCGTAACCGTGTGCTGATCAAAATGAGCCTAAACACGGCCAGTATTACTATTATCCATCGAGGAGTTCCGTTGTGCACCTTCCGTCTACATCATCATCATCTCGCTGTCACCGTAATATTACATTGTCATCCGAACTTGACATGTAGGTATACCTAATTTCAGCTCAATCGATCCTGATAAAACTGAAATTAATTTGCTTTTGCTGTCTTTATAATTCATTTGCAAGATTCCACCCGGATAATCGGACATTCTTTAAATAAAAGCTTGTAAAAAACGATGCAATGTCGCAATTGAGTGATTGATTATCTGCAGTTATCACCTCCGCAGTAGGTAGATGATCACTGCTGGACAAGGCCTTTCCCATATAATCATTTTCTTGCCCTTTTCCCAATTTATTTGTGGTCGGCGAAGTACTTCATTTTCTTCCACTCTCCCTTGTCAACCGTCACCTCATCATTCACTCCCTTCTCACTCATATCATGTCATTTAATTCTTATAATTCTTTATTGTACACAGAAAAACAATAGAAATAAAATAAAAACAAAAGATTGTAACTAATCATACGTACTGACTGATGATTCGTTTACTTCACAAACATATTTAAGGTTAAAAATGTTGCACAGTACAAGAAATCTAGCAAGTAAAACATGCTAGGAATAACAAAATAAATAAACAACATGAAATTATTCAATATATACAAATTATATACTTAATGTTACTACTAAGTATCGCTCTGTTGCTGAGGTCTACCCACATCGTTCCGCTTGGCGGAAACACATAATATTTTAATCGATTTAAAGAGCTTGAAGTTAGGAGAATTTGAAATGTCTGTAAGAGACATATAAAACAATAGAAATTGAGTGGAGTGAATGACCTTTGCTGTTGGAATCGTATAACACCGATAGTAGCACCGGTAGCGACGCCGGTAGCGACGCCGGTAGCGACGCCGGTAGCGACGCCGGTAGTGACGCCGGTAGCGACGCCGGTAGCGACGCCGGTAGTAACGCCGATAGTAACATCGATAGTAGCACCGGTAGCGACGCCGGTAGCGACGCCGGTAGCGACGCCGGTAGCGACGCCGGTAGTGACGCCGGTAGCGACGCCGGTAGCGACGCCGGTAGTAACGCCGATAGTAACATCGATAGTAGCACCGGTAGCGACGCCGGTAGTGACGCCGGTAGCGACCCCGGTAGCGACGCCGGTAGTGACGCCGGTAGCGACGCCGGTAGCGACGCCGGTAGTAACGCCGATAGTAACATCGATAGTAGCACCGGTAGCGACGCCGGTAGCGACGCCGGTAGCGACGCCGGTAGCGACGCCGGTAGTGACGCCGGTAGCGACGCCGGTAGCGACGCCGGTAGTAACGCCGATAGTAACATCGATAGTAGCACCGGTAGCGACGCCGGTAGTGACGCCGGTAGCGACGCCGGTAGCGACGCCGGTAGTGACGCCGGTAGCGACGCCGGTAGCGACGCCGGTAGTAACGCCGATAGTAACATCGATAGTAGCACCGGTAGCGACGCCGGTAGTGACGCCGGTAGCGACGCTGGTAGCGACGCCGGTAGTGACGCCGGTAGCGACGCCGGTAGCGACGCCGGTAGTAACGCCGATAGTTTTTGTATAAATTGAGAACAATTAACGTGAAAAAGGCAGTTGATTACGGACGCG
Organism: Operophtera brumata; assembly: GCA_932527175.1. Classification (NCBI taxonomy): domain Eukaryota; kingdom Metazoa; phylum Arthropoda; class Insecta; order Lepidoptera; family Geometridae; genus Operophtera; species Operophtera brumata. The sequence continues at coordinate 2,115,092 of OW052227.1, read as the reverse complement.
CAACGGAAACAATCGGGAGTTGGAAGTATTGAACGCGAGTTACCAAAGAGTACAGTAAGTTACAAAAGTGTACGTAAATTCAGTGTTGTATTTTGATTTTGTGATAAAGTTTGTGTAAAATTTGTAAGTAAAACCAATATTGTGGTTTCATTTGGTGATAAAAGTAGAAGTAAATTCATGAATAAACTGAGTGTTCAATTTTGATTAGTGGTCAAATTAGACAGTGTTTTGCATTTTTGGATTGCAGTGATTTGTGTATATTGGAAAATCATTGGTAAGTGATTTGATTATAAACCTTTTGTATTGTTGTGTCTTATTGATTAAATTGATGGCTTTTGTGTACATTATGATTGAATAAATTAAATATTAAAGTAATTAAAGTAATTAAAATACTATGCGTTTATGTTTGCATTGACGCTTACGTTTGCGTTTACGTTACGCTGAATTGCGTTGACGTCTATGTTGCGTTTGTGTTATGTTTACATTCACGTTTGCGTTTACGTTGCGTTTATGTTGCGTTTATGTTTGCATTGACGCTTACGTTTGCGTTTACGTTACGCTTGATTGCGTTTACGTTTATGTTGCGTTTGTGTTATGTTTACATTTACGTTTGCGTTTACGTTTGCGTTTACGTTTATTGTTTCGTCTACGTTTATGTTGCGTTTATGTTTGCATTGACGCTTACGTTTGCGTTTACGTTACGCTTGATTGCGTTGACGTCTATGTTGCGTTTGTGTTGTGTTTGCATTTACGTTTGCGTTTACGTTTTCGTTTAGAATTAATAAAGAAGTCTTTCAAAGCAGCATAATTACTTTAATGATTTTACTTAATAGTTTTTACCCTTTCTTTGATAAATTGAATCTAGAAACTTGTTCTTAGTTTTCACGTAACCTATAGTTAGGGTTTATATCTTGATAGAAATTCCTTTTCATATTTGCAGTCTATTACTTAATGTGAATCTTACTTATCGATTAAATCTAAAATCCAACTTATTTTGAGAAAGTGAACTTCTGTGTTTAATTGGAGAGAAATAATTCACAAATTTTACATAGTGATATCTATTGAGATGAAAGATAACTCAATTTTGTTATTAACGGTTATACTCCAGTCAAGCAAAGCCGTACTGAAGATGATCTCTACTAGAGAAGGGAGTGACTCTTGAGACACTGACCTGATGTAACAAACCAGGATATCTACTATCATAATTTATATTCAAAGAATAGTTTTGAATTTTGAATTGGATTCAGAAGTTCCATTTTAAAACTATCTTGTTTGAAATAATAAGCTAGTAAATCTAAACTTGTTAAAAGTAAAAGTTGTGATTTAAGATTATTTTGTTGTGACAAAATTATAAAGTTTGAAACAAATAGGTAACTGGGGTTTTACCAAATGATATAAAGAAATCGGTTTGATATTCATGATTATACTCAGCCTAGCAAGAGCCGTGCTAAGTGAATCCTGACTAGAATAGAAGGAGGAACTTGAAGTCCCTAATCAGTAATATCAAATATTGATAATTCATTTCTATACTATTTTATTATGTTCCAAGGTTTTATTTGGGGAATTCTTTAAAACAGAAATTAGTTTCTTGTAAAGGTAAAGACAGACTTTGACTGTATTTTATTTATTTAAATCATTCGGAAGAGTTTTATTATACCGAGCTTTATTTGAAGTTTAGTTTATTTTCTACTAGGCTTTGTAGAATGTAGGATTATTATTAGAACTTAGGGGCTTTCCGTAAAGGCAAGTCCGGGTTAGAAGAGTGTTGGATGATCGCGAGTTAACCCACCTCACTGTTAGTTCGTTTAAATATAAAATAAAATATTTAACTTCAAGGTAGTTCTTGTTCTTATTCCGTAGAATGTTAGGTTACTATTAGAACTTAGGGGCCTTTCCGTGAAGGCAAGTCCGGGTTAGAAGAGTGTTGGATGATCGCGAGTTAACCCACCTCACTGTTAGTTCGTTTAAATATAAAATAAAATATTTAACTTCAAGGTAGTTCTTGTTCTTATTCCGTAGAATGTTAGGTTACTATTAGAACTTAGGGGCCTTTCCGTAAAGGCAAGTCCGGGTTAGAAGAGTGTTGGATGATCGCGAGTTAACCCACCTCACTGTTAGTTCGTTTAAATATAAAATAAAATATTTAACTTCAAGGTAGTTCTTGTTCTTATTCCGTAGAATGTTAGGTTATTATTAGAACTTAGGGGCCTTTCCGTAAAGGCAAGTCCGGGGTTAGAAGAGTTGATGGAAGATCGCGAGCTACCCTCCTCACTGCTAGTTCGAATAAAAATAGATTAACAATAAAACCTTTAGGTAGTTCGAGTAAGAGAATTCGTAGTTGTTGTAGGTATTAAGGTAAGACTTTTGTTTAGGTTAATTCAAGATATTTTATGAATACCGTTATAACCGTTATTTCCATCTAATAAATAAATATTTAGGCTAAAATGCTTGATGACCAAATGAGTCTGAAGTCAAGTTTGAATCTTAGACACTTGACTAAATGGTATTTATAAATATACTTAATCTTTCATTATCTGAGGTTTTAGCCTCTAAGAATTTATAAGTTTGAGCGTGTCATGGACCATTAGAGTTTGTGAATCCTCTTTTAAAGCATAAATGAGTCTATAAAGATCAATAAAGATCTATATTTTAATATGAGTCTCAAAATTAAGACTTTTATATTAAATATAATTTTAAATCCTGAAATACATTTTTATACAAACATTCTGGAATAATAACTTTCCTGTATGAATGTTTCTTTGTCCCTTAACGTCATTATATTTTATAATATTTATGTATGGCGAGGTTCGGAAAGACAGTTGAGGGGAGGTCGGATGAACTGTCCCGCACAATTTTATTGTGCGGCCCTTAAAGTGTCCCAGTACAAGACTATACAGACTGACAAACAAACTTTAGCTAAGTCCTTTGCTTTGATCATGATAATTTATGAAGTTTCAATACTTATTGTTGTTATGAGGATAACACATCTCTTTTGACTCTGTGATGCGTTCATACTAATTAAATTATGTTGGAGTGAACTTTAGGATAAAGTCATTAAATAGATTTGTTTATAGATATTATATTAGGTAAGTTAGGAAATTTTATAAGTATAGTATAGTGAGGAAGTCTTTGAACTGTAGTTATAGATTAGGATAAAATCTAAAATTAATAACGTCGGGATAAACTAGGTTAATCAAATTATATTTTAAAACTAATCAATATAGATATTATATTTTAATAGTTTAGATATTATTCATTATTCAATAGATAAGTATAGTTAGGTTTCCATTAGGTATTGTTAGGTCTTGACATAAATAACTTAAAATTACCTGAATTACTACAATTACACAACGTACGGTCCTACCACTAAAAACTAGACGATCACCATGGCCAAAATAATTAAGTAATGAATCAAGCAAACCCATAACTAAGATTATGAGCATATCAAAGATACGTTCATGTAAGTAACTAAGAAAGTTGGAAAACGGGAGTTAAGTTTAAGAGCAGTTTCAGTAGTTTCTAGTGTTTGTTGGGGTTTAGGGTTGCGAGGGGTTGAGAGGTTAATAAAATTAAGTAAGAAGTTAGTAAGGCGGGGTAGTGTAATGAGAGGGGGGAAGTTACAATTTGGTGCCGTGACCAGGATAGTTTATGTCTGAATTAAGTAGTTACTCAATTTATTAGTAATATGAATTTAATTAGGTTATTTTTTTTAAGCTGTCATAAGTATAAAATAAATATTTTTGGGTATATTGTTAGTTTGTGGGTTGTTGATTTAGTATTTAATTCATGTGGCGGGTTTCCCGCACAATTTGTTGCCGTAAATAAAGGAAAGTTCTTTGTCAAGTCAAACTATAATTAGGTATTTTATTTAGTAATTTTTGTAGTCATCTTTTTATTTAATAGTTTTATAAATTATGTAAGTCTTCGTTGTAGGAAAATAATTTCATTACGTAGTTGGAAGGTAGGTAGTGTTTGTTAAATTTATTAAATATAAATAGATAATTGAGTCCTTGTTTAAAAGGTTATCGAACTTAAAGACTATGCGAGAAAATAGGTAGGTTAACTTATATTTCTAGGCAAAGTAACAAAGTAAATAAAGTCACTTTCAGTCTTATGTAGTTGCGATTTTTAAATTATTTAAATGTAGATATCATTTTATTGGCAAATTTTGGAAAAATTAAAATTGATTAAGTGAGGTTCTATTGAGGTTAATTGAATATAAAGAATCTAAAAACTTTAGCAGAAATAATTGTTCTTGGTATAAAGAATACCATCATCATTAAGTTCATCTCCATTTAACGCCTTTAAAAAAAAAAATGATGACTGAACAAGTCATTGTAAATACATAGAATAGGTGACTAGTGAAATAGGATTATGTTAATAGTAAAATTATATTTTTATGTTTCTTATTTTATTGTGAGCTACTTATCTATGATTTTTGTTGTTATAATATATTAAGTTTGTTCCAAATAAAACGGGGTTAATTCTAACTAGGTAAATTTCTCAGTTTTGCCTCAGGTATTTTTATCTAAGATAAGAAGTTAACTTAGCGTAGTTTTACCCAACATTTCTAATTAATGTAAAAGTGGGAATTAAAATTCTTTAAACGGGGGGTCGGTTAGTTAATTAATTTCAAGTAGGTAAATAGTGGGTTTGCATTGTAAAAGTGGGAATTAAAATTCTTTAAACGGGGGGTCGGTTAGTTAATTAATTTTAAGCAGGATAATATTGGGTTTGCACTGTAAAAGTGGAAATAAAAATTCTTTTAACGGGGGGTCGGTTAGTTAATTAATTTTAAGCAGGTTAATAGTGGGTTTTGCATTGTAAAAGTGGGAATTAGAATTCTTTGAACCGGGGGTCGATAAATAAATTATTTGTAATTAGACTAAAATAGGTAAATACTTTTATAAAGATAGATAGGTAGATAGATAGGAAAATAGACAGGTAGATAGTTAGATAAATTGATAGATAATATTTTTCAGATTTTAGGGGTTGATTTCTTTAAGCGGGATTATTCAAAGATATTAATTTATTAAGAAGGTATATTATTACATTAGAAATTAATGAACGTTAAACAAGTCGTTTTAAAATAGATTTTGTAAATGGTTAACTCAATCTTTGCATACAAGTAAATATGTTATTCTTTAATTGGGGGGGTCGTAAATTCAATTATTTTTAGTTAACTATAGTATTGTGAAATGGTTTTTGTTATAAAAGTAGATATATAATTATTCAAATGGGGAAGTCGTAAAATATATTGTTTTGCTTTAGAATAAATCTTCTTTGATATTATACGTAGGTATGTAGTTATTTGAAAAGGGGGTTGTAGATTGCTTGCATTTAGGTTTTACATCTGTGGTAAACGATTACGTAAGAATGTACCTTTAAAAATCCTTAAATTGAGATTAAAATAAATCTATTCACATCTTCATTATTAATTATTTTTAATCATTGGCGGTCTTAGTATAAAAAAATAGATTGCATAGAACAAAATAATGAATTGTTGGAGCAAATAAGTTTGGTTAATTTCTGAGTATTAATTTGTTAGAATCAAAAATTGTATAATATAATCTAAATTAGGGATTGAGTAAAAAAAAACTATAATAAAAAAAAATAAGGTTTCGCTTAGGATGTTAAAAGGAATATCTGCTTCAGATTCTCTTAGGTTAGTTAGATTGTTAGGTTTCATTTAGGTTAGGTAAGAAAATAAAAACTACTTAGGTTATAGTTTTTATACTACTTGAAATGACGGATTGAGCGGATGGCCCACCTGATGTTGAGTGGTACCCTCTGCCTATGAACGGTGCATTGCCTCATGGGTCGCGTACACCTGGGACGCGCCCCGTGTGGCATTGCACTGCGGCTGACACCCGGAGACGTAGAAATGAGGGGTCTCATGTGCCTGTGATTTCGCCGGCGCCCTTCCTCTTTAAGCCGGAACACAGCAATGCAACACTGCTGCTTTGTGGCAGGGATAGGTATGGTGGTGGTGCTTGCTGAACGAACTCTTTCCTTAGGTTTGGTTAGGTTAAGATAAAGGGTTTAGCCAAAACAGGCGAAATATATGTAAAAAAAAATTGACTTACTTTAGAAAAAAAGGAATTTATCTAAGATTTGTTTATTTATTTCAAAGTTTCAGACTCGTAAATACGCCTAGATTAAGTGAGGGTTCTATTGTACAAAATGCGTAATCACAAATTTTCATTCTCGTGTTATGTTTTTTCTTAATAAAGTTTAGTATCAACGTACTCAGATGATTCATTGCATTAGTGCCTGTAGTTAAAAAAAAAAAAGGAGTAACTTAGGATTAAGGAAATAAATAGGTATAGCAAAACTCTTCTGAACTAGAATCAAGATAGTCTAGAAACTGATTAAGTTGGGTTATTATATCTAAACAATACCTTGTCATTGGTCAAAGTTTGATTTTATTCTTTTGTTAAGTTTGGGTGATTAAAAAAAAAAAATATAATATATATATATAACAAATTTAGCATTTATTCTTTCTAAGTAAAGGTGTAATTTATTGAAAGGTTTGGTTTCAATATATTCAAACTATATGTAGATTTTTAAATGGGGTAAACTAGAAAAGGAGTAGCTTAATTTGGATAGGTGAGATTCATAGTAAGCTAATAGTTAAGAGTAGTTCATTAAAAGGTAAATTAAGTATTTAAATATAAATAATGCTGTTGGAAAGCTAGGGATGAATGAACTACAATGAATAGTGTCTAAAAGGAGTCGTGTATGATAATGAATGAACAGGTAATTTAAGTAAATTTTTAAATGGATCCATAAAAAAAAATTGTTGGGGTTTGAGGTTATGGAGGGACCTAGTGTTTCAACAGTGTTTTTAAATGAGTTTTTCATAAGATTTGAACAAAGGTTGCGTGAAATATAGAAACAAAATGTTTGATTTTAGAGTTTAAAATTTAAAGTTCTTGATAAGATTTCTGAAGTACAATATTATTTGATTAGAAAGGAGGATATGAAATCCTGAACAGGTCTAGTCAATGTTTTTATTTTTCGGAAATTGTTGGTAGAAAAGTGGAGTGTCGAAATATAAAGGGTATTTTAAAAAAAAACTTATTTAAAGGTGTATCTGGTACTAACATCCCTATATTTCAACAAACCATTCTAGGACTTAAAGTCTAGTATGTATAATCACAGGGCTTTGACATGGTTTCTTGTTCGATATTATGTGTAACGGAGTTTTAATATATTTTGTTGTATGAAAGTATAGATAATTTAATAAACAAAATTAAAATGACAAGCCTAGATGTGTGTCAAAATTTAATTAAAAGTTGAAATAATAAAGAGTAAAATAAATAATAATAAAAAAAAAAAAAAATATAGTAGCGGGTTGAACTAATATAAAAATAAAAAATAAAAAGTTATGGTCGGGCCAATTTCGTGGGTGACATTTGACGTTTGTCGGTTTAATCGTATTGAGGTGACCTGCTTGGAAACATAGATTAGGGTGAATGAATCGATACGGACTTGGAACATGTGTGAATTTTAAGGGTCATCGGGCGAATCCTTTTCCCATTATTTTCTTTCGTAAATTTAAGGAACAAAATAAGACAGTCACCTAATTTAAAAAAAAAAAAAAAAAAAAATGCATTTATTCTGTTGAACTATCAGAACTGTTATTAGTATTGTCATCTTCATCACTGCTGTCAGCATTTAGAGATATTATTAATTAACTTTCAATAATATTGTCTATTCTAACATCTCGTTCAAAATCTTGTAAAATTATTTTTTTTTGTTTTCTCTACGACTTTTTTGACTGACTTCTGCACACACAATTTGTAGGAGAGTCATCATTTTAGCAGTACTGAAGAATGGTTCAGTATTGTTCCGCGCTGTATGACCCTTTATTTGTGCCCAAATAAGCTCGATAGCGTTATACTGGCAGTGGTGGGGAGGAAATCGAATAACTTTGTGTCCATGCTCTAGGGCTAGTTCATCGATTACTTAGTGGAACTTGGACGGCTTAGTTGCTTTTACCAGATTTAACAATTCAACTTTTAATAAAGTTTTCTTACCAGCCACAACACAATTTCAATATTTATGTGTTGGTAGTGTGACAACTTGTGCAGAGTGATTGTCCATTATGATTTATACACCCCACCTAAATTGTACCTAACATCAATGATTTTTCTATTTAGTTCTTTTTTGTATTTTTATAGTTAGTTAAAAGAATAATAAATATAATTATGTTTTCTATAATCACAACGAGGTTACTAATTTATGAAGATATTTCTTCACAAGTAATCGCTGCATTCTATTCTACTTATCGGCTTTCGATTTTTGGAGTGGCATTCCTAGTGTTTGTAAATAAAAAGGGTTAAATGACACAACATTGTGGCGGCGTTCAGTTCTTTGAATCAGAAATTGTTTATTACGTTTAGAATGGTTTATTAGTGAAAGAAAATCGTAAAATTACTCGTATCGGTCATTATTACAATAAATATGTAATCGTAATTGAAAAAGTTAAGCATTGTGCAGTTCTTATTTTATAACCACCGTTACAGAGTTACGTTGTTGAATTTTGCTGAGTTGTCAAGTGTTACCTATTGGAATGGCCTGACTATAGTATATTATTATAATGATAAATATACGTAAGTATGATAATTATATTTTGAAAACAATATAATAGAATTAAATTCAAGTAAGAATATTGGGAACTTAAAAAAAAAAAAAAAAAATATACTTCGAGGTAGTTCGTTTTCGTTTCGTAGAATATAGGATATTTTTAGAATTAGGGGCCTTTCCGTGAAGGCAAGTCCGCGGTTAGAAGAGTGAAGGATGATCGCGAGTTAGCCCTCCTCACTGTTAGTTCTATTAAAAAACAAAAATAAATTATTTAACTTCAAGGTAGTTCGTTTTCGTTTCGTAGAATATAGGATATTTTTTTGAATTAGGGGCCTTTCCGTGAAGGCAAGTCCGCGGTTAGAAGAGTGAAGGATGATCGCGAGTTAGCCCTCCTCACTGTTAGTTCTATTAAAAAACAAAAATAAATTATTTAACTTCAAGGTAGTTCGTTTTCGTTTCGTAGAAAATAGGATATTTTTAGAATTAGGGGCCTTTCCGTGAAGGCAAGTCCGCGGTTAGAAGAGTGAAGGATGATCGCGAGTTAGCCCTCCTCACTGTTAGTTCTATTAAAAAACAAAAATAAATTATTTAACTTCAAGGTAGTTCGTTTTCGTTTCGTAGAAAATAGGATATTTTTAGAATTAGGGGCCTTTCCGTGAAGGCAAGTCCGCGGTTAGAAGAGTGAAGGATGATCGCGAGTTAGCCCTCCTCACTGTTAGTTCTATTAAAAAAAAAAATTATAACTTCAAGGTAGTTCGTTTTCGTTTCGTAGAATATAGGATATTTTTAGAATTAGGGGCCTTTCCGTGAAGGCAAGTCCGGTATTAGAAGAGTGAAGGATGATCGCGAGTTAACCCTCCTCACTGTTTAGTTCGATTAAAATAAAAAAAATATAACTTAAATTGTATGAATATTTTTCATGCAGTAAATAAACATGAAGATTCAAAGGATAAAAAAAAAAAAGTAAATGAATTTGAAGTCATGCTATGATTTGTTACAGACATTAGTTATCCAGGATATTTAAGAAATAAAAAGGTTAACAAATAATAGTTTGAATGATCATAATCTGGTTTAGCAAGCATTCATCGGTTGAATTGATTTATTATTTATCAGCTTAAATTTAACGAATTCATTTTGTTATTTTACAAAAGTTTCTCACCTAAATTGATCTGTAGGGCTAATTAAGTAGCGTGAAACTACTGCGAAACTTTTACGTGAGGAGTTTTGAGAGATGATGAATGAAAAAAAAAAAAAAAAAAAAAAAAAAAAAATTAAGGGCTTAGTTAATTCCACAGTTCCTTGGTTAGAAACGGTTGCTGGTGCTTAATTTTAGATATGACATTTACTACACAAAGGACGGTTGGTGAAGGAAGGGATTTGGTGTTAGGTTTAAGTCTTTAGACAAAATATTCCTGTCACGAGTTGCCTTCATTAAAAGTTCTACTTACGTGGTTAGGTTCGAACTGGGCACTCCTACATGCGCCGAATTGAAAATGGCCCATTATGGGACTTTAGTTTCGGGGGAATAACATGATTATTTTACCCCGTTACACTTGCCATTATTGGGTGATCTGGAATAAGTAGGGGGGAGGTAGTACTTTCACTTCAAACAAGGGTTTGATCGGGAAGGGCTACTTGATATCACTCGGGTATAGCAGAATTCACAGCCCTGCTTCTTTTGCTGAACCTAGATTAAACAGATGGTTTCTGTGGTTGGGTGTTTTGGTCATGCTATCATAATTATCGTCTGATGCTCGAGTTCTTAATGGACTGTTTTCAGATTGGGTTTAAAAACACTTTACACTATATACACACCCACCCTAACACACACGAGATTAAATATATATTTGATTTTAAGCACTAACAAATTGTAGTTTACTTGTAATTTGGAAAGTATGAAGAGAATAATGAAGTTCAATTGTGTTTGTGAGTAAAATTGGATTATGCCAAATTTCCTATAGTAAATTTTGGGAAAATTAACTGCGAAAATTTGCAGGGGGTCGAGCTGTAACTAATCATACGTACTGACTGATGATTCGTTTACTTCACAAACATATTTAAGGTTAAAAATGTTGCACAGTACAAGAAATCTAGCAAGTAAAACATGCTAGGAATAACAAAATAAATAAACAACATGAAATTATTCAATATATACAAATTATATACTTAATGTTACTACTAAGTATCGCTCTGTTGCTGAGGTCTACCCACATCGTTCCGCTTGGCGGAAACACATAATATTTTAATCGATTTAAAGAGCTTGAAGTTAGGAGAATTTGAAATGTCTGTAAGAGACATATAAAACAATAGAAATTGAGTGGAGTGAATGACCTTTGCTGTTGGAATCGTATAACACCGATAGTAGCACCGGTAGCGACGCCGGTAGCGACGCCGGTAGCGACGCCGGTAGCGACGCCGGTAGTGACGCCGGTAGCGACGCCGGTAGCGACGCCGGTAGTAACGCCGATAGTAACATCGATAGTAGCACCGGTAGCGACGCCGGTAGCGACGCCGGTAGCGACGCCGATAGCGACGCCGGTAGTGACGCCGGTAGCGACGCCGGTAGCGACGCCGGTAGTAACGCCGATAGTAACATCGATAGTAGCACCGGTAGCGACGCCGGTAGTGACGCCGGTAGCGACCCCGGTAGCGACGCCGGTAGTGACGCCGGTAGCGACGCCGGTAGCGACGCCGGTAGTAACGCCGATAGTAACATCGATAGTAGCACCGGTAGCGACGCCGGTAGCGACGCCGGTAGCGACGCCGGTAGCGACGCCGGTAGTGACGCCGGTAGCGACGCCGGTAGCGACGCCGGTAGTAACGCCGATAGTAACATCGATAGTAGCACCGGTAGCGACGCCGGTAGTGACGCCGGTAGCGACGCCGGTAGCGACGCCGGTAGTGACGCCGGTAGCGACGCCGGTAGCGACGCCGGTAGTAACGCCGATAGTAACATCGATAGTAGCACCGGTAGCGACGCCGGTAGTGACGCCGGTAACGACGCTGGTAGCGACGCCGGTAGTGACGCCGGTAGCGACGCCGGTAGCGACGCCGGTAGTAACGCCGATAGTTTTTGTATAAATTGAGAACAATTAACGTGAAAAAGGCAGTTGATTACGGACGCGCAACGGAAACAATCGGGAGTTGGAAGTATTGAACGCGAGTTACCAAAGAGTACAGTAAGTTACAAAAGTGTACGTAAATTCAGTGTTGTATTTTGATTTTGTGATAAAGTTTGTGTAAAATTTGTAAGTAAAACCAATATTGTGGTTTCATTTGGTGATAAAAGTAGAAGTAAATTCATGAATAAACTGAGTGTTCAATTTTGATTAGTGGTCAAATTAGACAGTGTTTTGCATTTTTGGATTGCAGTGATTTGTGTATATTGGAAAATCATTGGTAAGTGATTTGATTATAAACCTTTTGTATTGTTGTGTCTTATTGATTAAATTGATGGCTTTTGTGTACATTATGATTGAATAAATTAAATATTAAAGTAATTAAAGTAATTAAAATACTATGCGTTTATGTTTGCATTGACGCTTACGTTTGCGTTTACGTTACGCTGAATTGCGTTGACGTCTATGTTGCGTTTGTGTTATGTTTACATTCACGTTTGCGTTTACGTTGCGTTTATGTTGCGTTTATGTTTGCATTGACGCTTACGTTTGCGTTTACGTTACGCTTGATTGCGTTTACGTTTATGTTGCGTTTGTGTTATGTTTACATTTACGTTTGCGTTTACGTTTGCGTTTACGTTTATTGTTTCGTCTACGTTTATGTTGCGTTTATGTTTGCATTGACGCTTACGTTTGCGTTTACGTTACGCTTGATTGCGTTGACGTCTATGTTGCGTTTGTGTTGTGTTTGCATTTACGTTTGCGTTTACGTTTTCGTTTAGAATTAATAAAGAAGTCTTTCAAAGCAGCATAATTACTTTAATGATTTTACTTAATAGTTTTTACCCTTTCTTTGATAAATTGAATCTAGAAACTTGTTCTTAGTTTTCACGTAACCTATAGTTAGGGTTTATATCTTGATAGAAATTCCTTTTCATATTTGCAGTCTATTACTTAATGTGAATCTTACTTATCGATTAAATCTAAAATCCAACTTATTTTGAGAAAGTGAACTTCTGTGTTTAATTGGAGAGAAATAATTCACAAATTTTACATAGTGATATCTATTGAGATGAAAGATAACTCAATTTTGTTATTAACGGTTATACTCCAGTCAAGCAAAGCCGTACTGAAGATGATCTCTACTAGAGAAGGGAGTGACTCTTGAGACACTGACCTGATGTAACAAACCAGGATATCTACTATCATAATTTATATTCAAAGAATAGTTTTGAATTTTGAATTGGATTCAGAAGTTCCATTTTAAAACTATCTTGTTTGAAATAATAAGCTAGTAAATTTAAACTTGTTAAAAGTAAAAGTTGTGATTTAAGATTATTTTGTTGTGACAAAATTATAAAGTTTGAAACAAATAGGTAACTGGGGTTTTACCAAATGATATAAAGAAATCGGTTTGATATTCATGATTATACTCAGCCTAGCAAGAGCCGTGCTAAGTGAATCCTGACTAGAATAGAAGGAGGAACTTGAAGTCCCTAATCAGTAATATCAAATATTGATAATTCATTTCTATACTATTTTATTATGTTCCAAGGTTTTATTTGGGGAATTCTTTAAAACAGAAATTAGTTTCTTGTAAAGGTAAAGACAGACTTTGACTGTATTTTATTTATTTAAATCATTCGGAAGAGTTTTATTATACCGAGCTTTATTTGAAGTTTAGTTTATTTTCTACTAGGCTTTGTAGAATGTAGGATTATTATTAGAACTTAGGGGCCTTTCCGTAAAGGCAAGTCCGGGTTAGAAGAGTGTTGGATGATCGCGAGTTAACCCACCTCACTGTTAGTTCGTTTAAATATAAAATAAAATATTTAACTTCAAGGTAGTTCTTGTTCTTATTCCGTAGAATGTTAGGTTACTATTAGAACTTAGGGGCCTTTCCGTGAAGGCAAGTCCGGGTTAGAAGAGTGTTGGATGATCGCGAGTTAACCCACCTCACTGTTAGTTCGTTTAAATATAAAATAAAATATTTAACTTCAAGGTAGTTCTTGTTCTTATTCCGTAGAATGTTAGGTTACTATTAGAACTTAGGGGCCTTTCCGTAAAGGCAAGTCCGGGTTAGAAGAGTGTTGGATGATCGCGAGTTAACCCACCTCACTGTTAGTTCGTTTAAATATAAAATAAAATATTTAACTTCAAGGTAGTTCTTGTTCTTATTCCGTAGAATGTTAGGTTATTATTAGAACTTAGGGGCCTTTCCGTAAAGGCAAGTCCGGGGTTAGAAGAGTTGATGGAAGATCGCGAGCTACCCTCCTCACTGCTAGTTCGAATAAAAATAGATTAACAATAAAACCTTTAGGTAGTTCGAGTAAGAGAATTCGTAGTTGTTGTAGGTATTAAGGTAAGACTTTTGTTTAGGTTAATTCAAGATATTTTATGAATACCGTTATAACCGTTATTTCCATCTAATAAATAAATATTTAGGCTAAAATGCTTGATGACCAAATGAGTCTGAAGTCAAGTTTGAATCTTAGACACTTGACTAAATGGTATTTATAAATATACTTAATCTTTCATTATCTGAGGTTTTAGCCTCTAAGAATTTATAAGTTTGAGCGTGTCATGGACCATTAGAGTTTGTGAATCCTCTTTTAAAGCATAAATGAGTCTATAAAGATCAATAAAGATCTATATTTTAATATGAGTCTCAAAATTAAGACTTTTATATTAAATATAATTTTAAATCCTGAAATACATTTTTATACAAACATTCTGGAATAATAACTTTCCTGTATGAATGTTTCTTTGTCCCTTAACGTCATTATATTTTATAATATTTATGTATGGCGAGGTTCGGAAAGACAGTTGAGGGGAGGTCGGATGAACTGTCCCGCACAATTTTATTGTGCGGCCCTTAAAGTGTCCCAGTACAAGACTATACAGACTGACAAACAAACTTTAGCTAAGTCCTTTGCTTTGATCATGATAATTTATGAAGTTTCAATACTTATTGTTGTTATGAGGATAACACATCTCTTTTGACTCTGTGATGCGTTCATACTAATTAAATTATGTTGGAGTGAACTTTAGGATAAAGTCATTAAATAGATTTGTTTATAGATATTATATTAGGTAAGTTAGGAAATTTTATAAGTATAGTATAGTGAGGAAGTCTTTGAACTGTAGTTATAGATTAGGATAAAATCTAAAATTAATAACGTCGGGATAAACTAGGTTAATCAAATTATATTTTAAAACTAATCAATATAGATATTATATTTTAATAGTTTAGATATTATTCATTATTCAATAGATAAGTATAGTTAGGTTTCCATTAGGTATTGTTAGGTCTTGACATAAATAACTTAAAATTACCTGAATTACTACAATTACACAACGTACGGTCCTACCACTAAAAACTAGACGATCACCATGGCCAAAATAATTAAGTAATGAATCAAGCAAACCCATAACTAAGATTATGAGCATATCAAAGATACGTTCATGTAAGTAACTAAGAAAGTTGGAAAACGGGAGTTAAGTTTAAGAGCAGTTTCAGTAGTTTCTAGTGTTTGTTGGGGTTTAGGGTTGCGAGGGGTTGAGAGGTTAATAAAATTAAGTAAGAAGTTAGTAAGGCGGGGTAGTGTAATGAGAGGGGGGAAGTTACAAGATACGACCTTGACGACCTCTGTGGCGCGGCGGGCGAAGCTCGGCCTGCGACGCTGGAGGTTGCGGGTTCGATTCCCGCACTCGGAACAAATATTTATGCGATCGCAGATATTTGTTCAGGGTGTTCTGGGTATTTTCTATGTATAATAAAAAATATCTATCTATGTAATATATTGTATTAAGTATATCAGTTATCTAGTACCCATAACACAAGCTCTGCTTAGCTTGGGGCTAGATAATGTTGTGTGAACTGTCCAGCATTATTTATTTATTTTATTTATATGTACAAAGGCGAGCTTAATCCTAGAGAGTTAGGCCTATCTCTCACGCATTCCATCCATCTTTTCTCAGGTCTTCCTCTTCCTTTCCATCCACTAACAATCATATTCATAACTTTCTTAGTTACATGCGTTGCATCTCCTCATAACCTTTGATTACTTTATCTAAGCTCATAACATGCCCATACCACAGATAATTCAATTCAATTCGAATCATTTATTTATTTCAGGCAACAGTGAAAAATGTACATTGAACCTAGACAAAGGCCCATAGTAATATATACCTTATAACTAACATACATATAAAGATAAAGCTGTACTTAAAAGTATCACTTAACGACAAGGGGATTTGGTTTCGAAAACGCTTCCCTATAGCGTCGGTATACAATGCCAGCTGGCCAGAACTCCGGATCTAGGAGCACATCCCTGTACTTCGCCTGGACCTGGAGAGCATATGACTTGAAGTCAGTGGCCCTGTTCGTCTGCAGGCGCTGAAGAGACAGTCGAATCTCCGCCCCCTGAATCCGGCCCTGGCACCTCTCCTTCACGAACTGGAGTACATCATCTCCTGATGTTCTCTCGCTTATTCGGGAGAGGTAGATCTTGATAGTCAGCTCAACTGCATGCAGTGTTGCCGACTCAGCCAGTATCTGACCGGTGCCGCGTTGATTGTGACACGATCTTGGTCGTCGTCTCTTCTCCACGATGGTGAAGCCGTCCACGTTGACTCTCTGCGTTTTTAGAACGGATAAAAAAATACTATACTAGTACCGATACCAAGCTAAACTATCCACTTTTCTGTCACTAGTGAGATATGAGATTAATAATATAATGAATAATAATATAATTTTATGAATATAATACAATGAGGATATTTGCAAAAGCGGATTGGTGATCACAGTGTTGGTGTATGTGGAACCCATCCCTTGGTGTAATCCAATAATCGGCCGTTCTGTTTGTAAGATTCGTTGGTACCTATAAGATTTGTCCTTACGAATAAGGGCCCAGGGCCCTTATTCGCTATGACCATAGGAGATTACTTGCCAGTAACGTGTGACGTCACAATGTATTCTGAACGATGATTTCACGCGGATATCTTAACGAGCCTGCGTAATGCCACGTTTGGTCATAGCGAATAAGGGGTCTGGCTGTTAGCTTATGTGTTATTCCTGGAAGAAAGCATTAGCAGAGTCAGTCGTGGGCAGCAATGGCAGCGATGAGCTTACCGCGTCTATTTCCCATGATGGTGCAACCCACTTTGAAAAGAGGCCCATTTCAGGATCTGCCTACCCTTTCGGGGAAAGGCTTGTGCCTACATATGTATTTATGACATCCACGGTAGGAGACGGAGGGGTATATTCGTAGGTCGGAACAGGAACTTACGCCACGGTACAGATATCTAAAGGTGAGTATAGACTAGAGCATGTAATTGTAACAGAACAACGAGCCGCTCTTAATAGTGTATCACCCTCACGAACCAGACGTCGAGCACGCTCGCCGTTTTGTTACAACCTAATTGTACAAACCAACGAGCGTATTGGTGTAACATTTTGTCGAGCCTTTGCACGAGCGCGGGCGATGCGCGGGGGACGAGGGGGGAGAGGGACGAACGACGCACGCGCTCAGTTGTTCAAGTACAACGAGTGAACGCAAGGTACAACGGGTAAATGCACACTCGCTGTGAGCATTACGCCGAACAGAGCGCCGGGCAATCGGATGAACGTTGACGACCTCTGTGGCGCGGCTGGCGATGGTTCGCCTGCGACGCAGGAGGTTGCGGGTTCGATTCCCGCCTCGGAACAAATATTTGTGCGTTCTGCAGATATTTGTTCAGGGTGTTCTGGGTGTTTTCTATGCATAATAAAAAATATCTATCTATGTAATGTATTATATTAAGTATATCAGTTATCTAGTACCCATAATACAAGCGCTGGCTTAGCTTGGGGCTAGATAATGTTGTGTGAATTTGTCCAGCATTATTTATTTTTTATTTTATACATGGAAATGCTCAGGAAACTGAGCTTTTACCTGTATTGTACCATTCGCACGAACGTTACATTACATGGAAATGCTTGGGAAGATAATCTATTAGTCTAGTGTATACTCACCTTAAAGAAAGAACCACACAAATACCTACATTAGTAAGTAGCAGCGCTAAGAAAGTACTTTGAAGCCATTTCCCTGGAGGCTTCGTTTCCGAAGGAAGCGTTCGACCTCCGCCGGGTTTTTAATCATAAATGAAAATTGCGGAGTAAAACTGTTAAAGGCTTGAATCTATTTTACGGCTCCTTGCCGACGAGATTGAGATAACAGTAATCATTCAAATTCAAGTTCAAAATCTTTATTTCAGGCTTATTGAGAAACAAAAAGACCATACATATATACATAAACTCACGCCTGTTTCCCGGAAGGGTAGGCAGATACCACGGATTTCCACTTGCTACGATCCTGACACACCTCTTTTGCTTCATTCACTCTCATCACATTCTTTATACATGGTCGTCAGTTATAAAGGTACTCTTGACCGGGCCTTTTTCCAGAACGTCTCCGATCTGGTCTGAATACGTTCGCCGAGGTCTTCCCCTTCCCACTGTCCCATTCACGCTCGTCTTATGTACCCGTTTTCGTCAATCTACTATCGTCCATCCTTTCTAAATGCCCAAACCATCAAAGCATACCTTTCTCAATCCTAGTCACTACGTCTTCTTTATTTTCACAACGGTATAACTTTTGAAACTATCATGGTTATGTACATAATTTCCACTAGAAACGGGATATTTACCATGATTTTTGAGTTTTATATGTTCCCGATATTTCGGCACAGTTGCATGCGCCATGATCACGGGAGAACTGACTAAAGTCTTTGCGAGTAGATGTTATTGGCAGATATATCGATCTACCCTCTTTCTCACTCTTTTATTACGAACGATACCAACATATGGAGTATGGAAGCCTGTGGTAAGAATGTGTAAGAATCAAAAAAGTGTGGTACCTGCTACGCGTCCGGACACCGTTAGTGTTGTGTGTCGAGTTGGTGTGAATTGTGACAATGAAACCGATGGTAGTGGTATCGTTCGTAATAAAAGAGTGAGAAAGAGGGTAGATCGATATATCTGCCAATAACATCTACTCGCAAAGACTTTAGTCAGTTCTCCCGTGATCATGGCGCATGCAACTGTGCCGAAATATCGGGAACATATAAAACTCAAAAATCATGGTAAATATCCCGTTTCTAGTGAAAATTATTCACAACGGTATCTTAGCACAATAAGACCATAGCAACATAAATACCTTTGAAACTAACGTGCATATAAAGACACTTTATTTAGTGTGATCGCCGACGCATCGCGGCCCGGTGATCTCCATAAATGAGCTAAAGCTCACGTTATGACGAGAGTCCAACTTCATGACCCTCAATCCCACTCCGGCTTTCTTTCTGATGAATACCTAAGATAGTTTAAAATGAAAACATAAGAGCTGGCGTCAACATTTCTCAAAATCATAAAGATGTGTTTTGTTAGTAGTAGAGCTTTTTTGTGAAAGAGCTCGTCCGGGGAAGTACCTATTTCTGCCACAATGCAGTAGTGCTCGCATTGCTGTGTTCTTGTTCGAAGGGTGTGGGTGCTGGTGAAATTACAGGATCATGAGACTTTTCATCTTTATTTCTCAGGGTGGCGTGACCTATGTGGTAATGCACTGATCATTGGCAGAGTTTACCGCTTAAAATCAGGTAGGCCATCTGCTTGACCCGTTATTCCAAGTTGTATAAAAAAAAAATATGTTTTTGTTCGTATTTTATTCTTCATCATCATCATCATCACGAGCCATTAAATATCCATTTTTGGACGTAGACCTCTCCCAATTTCTTCCACTCGAGTCGAGTTGTCTTCGCCATCCAGTGATAGCCTGCGTATCCTTTTATGTCATCCACCCATCGTTTCGGTGGATGACCTCTGGGTCTTCTGTTTGCCCACGGTCTCCATTCCAGGATCCGTCCCGTCCAGCGACTTCTGTCAAGCCTAGCAATATGACCCGCCCAACTCCACTTTCGCTCAGCAATATCGGTGACCACGTCTCTCAACTTAGTTGTCCGCCGTATCCATTCATTCCGTCTGCAATCCCGCAAAGTTATTCCAAGCATAGCTCTCTCCATCGCCCTTTGCGCGACTCTGAATCTCTCAGCTGACCGTTTGGTAAGCGACATGGTCTCCGTTCCGTAAGTGAAGACTGGCATGATCCATTGCTCGAAAACCTTTGCCTTTAGCTTTAGATGCAGCTTGCCGCGCATTATCCGTTTGTTTGCTCCAAATGCTGCCCAGGCTTGGGATATACGGCGGATATATTTTATACTTACTGTTTTTTTTTTTACTATGATAGACCTTTGTTTGACCACGATCTCACGAGTTGGTAAGTGACGATGTAGCCGAAGATAAAGCACAAAGGTCTAGAATGCACTTATTTACTCTAGCTTTGAAGAGACCCAGATTGTAGTTTTCAGGAAAGACAGACGATGGTAGGTTGTTCCACTCCTTAGCAGTTCACATTATAAAGGTAGAACTGAATCGTTTAGTACGAATAGAGGGTATACAATGAGGTAAGGATGGTACCGAGCCGTGCGTTTGCTCGTCCTATGATGAAAAGGAGATGGTGGGATCAGATCGTGAAGTTCCTGGGAGCATTCTCCGAAATGTAACCTATAGAAGATCGAAAGGCATGCAACTTTACGGCGGTGCTCGAGACTCTGAATCTTAGTCTCCGCCATATGTTGCTTACCTATAAGCCTGAAAGCTCTGCGTTCAATCGAGTCTAAGGCAGCACGCTGGCATTTGGCAGAGCCATCCCAAACATGGCACCAGTACTCCATACCAGCCTGGACTTGTGCTTTATATAAACTGAGAAGCTGTCCTGGCGTGAATTAACGCTTTACCTTATTCAGGATGCCTAGCTTCATGGCAGCTGTTTTTGCCTTAGACTCGATGTGGGAGCCAAAGTTGAGAGTAGGCAAGAGTACCAAAGTTCAGTTTGGTATAAAGTAGCCGATGGGCGTAAATAGCCAATCAAATGGAAAATAAACTGAGATAGGTTCCAAGATACTATAAACAAAGAGGCGTAAATAATCATAAAGCCTATCCTAGATGACGTTCTATCCATTCTTTATCTTTAACTACCCAATTCCGTCAGCAGAAAAAGCGCTTTCTTGCCATTTAGCGGCGTTTTCGTCCTTTTTTACCTCGAAACCTTGGCTATAACACCTCTCGGGGGTGCGGTAATATTTGCATTTAAAGTGAACGACTGATATTCTGACCTTATCAGAGGGAGATTGTGTTTGAGGGACGAATTCAGATGACGCAAGTGCCGGGAATCACTTGGAATCGGTAGCTCGGGACTCGGTTAGTTTTTACGGCTTGTGTGCTGAGAAATCTGACTTAGTTGAAATCTTAAAGTGAACTTCAGAAGTTTATTTTCCTACCGTTTTGATCCTTCTATTTTATTTTCTAGAAATACCTGCTCATGTATTGCAAGATTCATTTCTTCCACAGTTAATACCATCTACGTCACATATATTTTCACACCACCTGGTGGGTTACTATGAGCTCTTATTGCCATGCAGTTGTTAAACTATTCAGTACAAAATATTGGTTCCGTGATGTCCGCAACTATATTTAAAGGCACAATCGCAGAATGTCTACAGACTTCTGCGATTAAAGTTATTCAACGATGAAAAATGACAACGATGAACCGATATTTTGTACTGAATAGTTTTTGAACTGAATGGATATAAGAGCTCATAGTAACCTCCCTGCTCGACAATGTCCAAATATATATCATGCATATCATGTCACTTTTGCTTGAAACTTAGTATGGACACCTGTGTAGTATTATTTTATCTGTGGTATGGATACCTAAAATATAGAATAATTGAACACATATTTCAGGATTTTTCAAAGTAACCCTTAGATAGGGGTAAATAGGGGCGACAAAGTTAGTTTTTTTGTAAGGTGGTGCGTAGCGTTTTCGTTTCGCAGCCTCTCGCTGCTGGAATGATCTGCCCCCCCCATTACGTGCCACTTGAAAGACCAATTTTACCCATTCCATTACGAAGGGTCTAGTTTTATGTTTATGTTTAAAATGGGTATTATTTTTTTGTGTTTTATTCTTTTTTCTATGTAATATTTCTTTGTTTTTTTGGTTACATGCTATTTTTTTTTTTTTTTTTTTTTTATTTCTCTTAAGTGTGTGTACTACAGATAAATCTTTCTTTCTTTCTTTCTATCAAAGCACTCAATGCAATTCAATAAGCATAATATGCTTGTTTAATGCTTTTTGCTTAATGCTTGCTTCTTATACTTAAGTTATAAGTTATTAATACTTTTCAATAGAAACGGGATACTTATTTACCATCCATTTACCTTTGAGTTTGAATTGTTCCTGATGTGATATGGTAGTGGTATCGTTCGTAATAAAAGAGTAAGAAAGAGGGTAGATCGATATATCTGACAATAACATCTACTCACAAAGACTAGTTAGGACTCTTCCCACCATTTTCGAAATGAGACGTTGTCTACTTTTATTTTATTTCTTTTCCTAGTGTTTTCTTGAGTTATTTTGTGTTATTTTGGTAACATTTTAACTAATGTAGCTCGTTTAAAAAGCACAAGTGTAGTGAAGTTAAATGGAAATGAATTGCGTGACTTTTGAAATTGGTGGAAATTGTCTACCAAAGTTTTAGTAAAATTGGCCACCGTTTTACTGAAACATGACTCGACTGTGACTTTGACGACTCGGAAGGAGTGTAACGTTGCAAAATATATTGAGAATACAATATAGTGAGAATACAGATACTTACAAATGTACTGTACTTGAAAATGGCAAATGCACAAGACGTGCGGCGCCAACTATAAAGAAAAAAAAAAACACTAGTTAGTTCTCCCGTGATCATGGCGCATGCAACTGTGCTGAAATATCGGGAACAATTAAGACTTCAAAAATAATTGTAAATATATCGTTTCTATTGAAAAGTATGTACATAGATAGCGATGATAGTTTCAAAAGTCATAGTTTTTAATAAATTGACAATTAATCACATAACAAAAACCCAACAAAATACTAACTTCCCAAAACAGGAGAAACTAACTTTTGAAACTATCATGGTTATGTACATAATTTTCACTAGAAACGGGATATTTACCATGATTTTTGAGTTTTATATGTTCCCGATATTTCGGCACATGATCGTGATCATGGCGCATGCAACTGTGCCGAAATATCGGGAACATATAAAACTCAAAAATCATGGTAAATATCCCGTTTCTAGTGAAAATTAGGAGAAACTAATTTGTGAAACAAAAAGTTACACAGAGGGAAACCTATTATCACAAAATTAATTAGGAAACTCGTTTGTTGAATCTAATTCTATTTTAAGTATTTGCTGGATACAGCGTCTGACCACAGCCAGCAGAGGATGTCTACATCTCTACAGGGTGACCACAAAACTAGAGCCTTCTCAGCAGGATAGAAAAGTTAATATAAATGATAATTATGATGTTTGTTGAAAGAGCGAAGTGAGTTCTCTAAGTCAACTTGGAAGAATTTACCTTAAGTTGGAGGAATTACCTACTGAATAGTATAAAAAATTACGCTTAATATTTTCTCTAATCGAGGGAGGGTATAACGCAAAATTACCAATCTTAGATTAGATTTTTAACAGACTAAATCAAGGACAATATTCAAATTAAAAATATGCATGGATACTACATTATAATACCGACGGATCACTTAGACAGAAACACGATAGGACAAAATTTTCTCGATAAAAAAACACAAAGTTACCTCTAACTTTTGACTAGATGCGATTGTTTGTCAATATGGTATAGATTATTGGGTCAAAAATTAGATAAATAAATAAATAAATAAATAATGCTGGACAATTCACACAACATTGTCTAGCCCCAAGCTAAGCAGAGCTTGTCAAATCAAATCAAATCATTTATTTGCTAAATAGGGTTGAAGAGGTTCTTAAAACATTTATACACAGCACCATTCTATTTCACCATTCTAGGTTAAGCAAATTACAGTTTACAAACACATTATTGATTAAAAGATTATTAATTAGATATTATTAAACACACAATTAATTAATAAAACACAAACAGTTAAAATCCAAAAACTAATTAAACACACACATTAGGAAAACTTACACATGTCAACAACAACAAAATACAAAAACTATGTGTACGCTTACCTACTCTTATAATTTATCAGTCAAGAATTCATTTATGGAATAATATGTCTTTAGGGCCAAAAAATCAAAAAGTTTTTTTTTAAAAATATTATTGTTTTCGATTTCTGCAATTGATATTGGCGTTTTATTGAAAAGTTTTGGTGCCATACCCAGAATACTTTTGTGGAACATAGATGTTTTATGTGAGGGCATAGCGATTTTATTCTTTAATCTCCTACTACTTAATGGAGTAAACTGATCCCTGTTTAATCGTACAAACATAATTAATTCAAATATATATAAAGACGGAAATGTCAAAATGCGCAGATCTTCAAAATATGGCTTACATGAGTCAGTTTGATGTAATTTACACACGGATCTTAGGCACTTTTTTTGTGCTTTAAACACTCTTTCTCTTTCAGTACAGTTGCCCCAAAATATTATGCCGTATCGAAGAGTGGACGTTACGTACGCATGATAAGCCGTCAGCACTGTATACCTATTTACTATTTTTGAAAGCATGTATAGGGCATAGGAGAAGCGACTTAATTTAGAGCACACTACTTCCACGTGATGTTTCCATGACAAATTAGAGTCAATGTGAAGACCTAGAAATTTTGTATTTGGAATGTCATTTATATTCTTACCGAAATATTTTATATTTAATGTCAGAGGTTTATTATTAAATGTCATAATGCTAGTTTTGTCAAGATTTATACATAGATTATTACATGTCAACCAATTAATGATGTCCTCAAGAGTGCAAATAATGTCAGATTCTAAATTACTGGAATTATTTTGCGAAAAAATAACAGTGCTGTCATCAGCGAATAGAACCATCGGATGATTGACAGTTGCGGGGAGATCATTGATATAAGTTATAAATAGAAGTGGGCCTAGGATACTTCCCTGCGGAACACCGTACTTTACTGGTAATGTGTCTGATAAGTAACTCATATCAGTCCGAGATTTCAGACAGACTTTATTGATCTGAGTCAGTTGGGTTCTCTTTTCCAGATACGATTGGATCAGGCTGAGGGCATTTCCTCTGACTCCGTATGTGTTAAGTTTATTTACCAAAATTGAATGATCTACATAGTCAAACGCTTTCGTTAAGTCCATAAACATGGCACATACTGGAATTTTTCTGTCACGATTGTATATAATAGGCTTAAGCAATTTGAAAATAGCCATATTAATACATTTGTTTTTTCGGAAACCTAATTGTTCGTCGCACAGTATATTATATATTTCAAAGTATGAAACAAAGCTAGAGTACATGCATTTTTCAAATACTTTAGAAAAAATAGGTATCAAAGCAACAGGTCTATAATTGCTCATGTTATCTCGGTAATTTTTTTTGAAAAGTGGCTTTACTACTGTCAATTTGAGTTTATCTGGAAATTTACCGTCGTCAATACATAAATTCATAATGTAGCTTATAACAGGAGATATGTTTTCGGACACAAACTTAACAACATTCGTACAAATTTCATCGTAACCGGTACTTTTTGTGTTATTTAGTGACATAATAATTCGGTTTATATCATGTGGGGTACTCGGTTGAATAAATATTGAATTTGATTTATTCCATATCATGGAAGATTTTGCTCTTTTGATCCCAATATCTTTTACCTGATTTACAAAGAATTCATTGAAACCTTGAGCAATGTCTTTGGGATCTTTTAAAATCCTGTCGCCATCAATAATTCCTTCAATATTAATTTTAGGGATATTTTGCTTATTTTTATTGATGATATTCCAAACTGCTTTTGACTTATTAGGGGCCATTGTGATACTGTAATCGTTTTGTGCTTTCTGTGTTAGTTTCAATATATTTTTTAGCCTCTTGGAATATGTTTTGAACAAATCTTTATTTTCTTTACATTTATGAATTCTAGCTTTCCAAAGCATTTGTCTTTTTCTTTTTGAACACCGTTTGATACCTTTTGTTAACCAATTTGATTTTCGATCGATAGAATATCTCACCTTTACAATAGGGAAACAGAGGTCATAGAACAATTTAAACAATTCGTAAAAACAGTTATACGCATCATTAGAGTCAGTTTTTGCAAAAACGTCACTAAAACATAGTTTGTCCAGACAGTCTTTAAACTTTGACATATTTTCAATGCTATAGTCTCGTCTGTAGTAGTACCAGAACTTAATGGGGTAATATTGTGCAACCGGACATACGAAATATTGAGCAGTGTGGTCTGACAAACCAAAGTCAATGATTTCACATGAAACACGTCGTACATTATGAATAAAATTGTCTATACAAGTTCCACTAATGAGACGTGTTGGTTCTGCGAGAGATATTTTAAGATTGTGAGAGTTAATAATGTCCATAAAATCAATACATAGGCTATTCTTGTTTAAAATATTTATATTAAAATCACCGCAAATTATGACTTTTCTCTTACTGAAACAGATCATTTTCAAGATATGTGTAAATGACGAAAAAAATGTTTCAATAATTCCTTTGTTGTTAATGGGTGGCCTGTACACGCAAACAATGACAACATTTTGCTCCTTTAAGTATATAGCGCAATATTCAGCTATGTTTTCAATGCTCACCTTCTTAATTTCCTTTATAACTTCATATTTGTGACTGTTTTTTATTAGTATACAAGCACCTCCATTACGATTTCTCCTGCTAAAGTTAGTCGCTATGGTAAAATTTGGCACATTTAAAATGACAGTATCATTATTTGTCATATTATGTTCCGTTATACAAATTACATCTACATGTTTACCCTTATTTTTTAGTTCGTCAATATGTAATGTCAGTAAATCTTGCTTATTAATTAATCCATTAATATTTTGGTGTAGGACATTAATATGGTTAGACACGAAATGTATGCATTGGAAGATTCTCATTACTGTCATTCACCATCTGTACCTGCAAAGGATGGGTTGGTATAGATTCTAAGTTTGTCTGTGTACCCTTATCAGCAAAAATAGGGCTTTGTGGCTTGACGACCTTTGAATCTTGGTAAATTCTGTAATTTTTTAACTTAAGCCCATAATCCAAACGTAATATTTCACGAAACATATTTTGGCATAAATGTAAGGAAGACTGATATCCTAATGGGGCTTCACTATAATTCATATCTAAATAGTGAGTATGCTCATATTGAGCACACTCGAATTTTAAAATGTAATTGAGTTTTTTTTCATTCAGATATCTATTGTATGGTATTTCACTAATTAAAACATTCGTATGTTGAGTAGCATTAAGAAAACGATTGAGAGCTGACTGAAATATAAACGGACTCTTATCGTTTATGCCGCCTACCAATATAACATAATCACTTTTAGACAGTTTTAATATGTCTTTTCTATCAGAGTCAATAATACAGCTTAGGTCTGCTCCTGGCTTCAAGAAACACGTGACTATGTAGTGTGAACCTACATGTTCTTGCAGTGTTTTCTGTAGACTCCTTCCCCGTTGGTCGGCTATGATAATTATTTTCTTCTTTATTAGGTCTTTGTCTTCTATAAAATTTTGTGAAGCAACGTATTTCAGTCTTTCCGAAATGCTTATTAATTCCTCTATCTTGCCATCTATTACTTCCTTCGTTGGGCATTCATTAGTTTCTACTTCTGTGTAAGTGTCAACTACTTGATTTCCTCCCTGATGTTGAGCACTTAGCTGGTTTTGTAACATATCTTTTTCATTTTCTTCTTCGTCACTTTGTTGCTGGACTTTGATATCTCTATATTCATTTGAAATATCTATGCTATTTGTAGTTTTATCCTGTCTATCTAAAGTATTTTTTAGCGGAGTGAAAGCAGTACTACTTCTTCTATTTTTCTTCCTGTTTCCAGACCTTGTGGTTATGGGTACTAGACAACTGATATACTTAATACAATATATTACATAGATAGATATTTTTTATTATATATAGAAAACACCCAGAACACCCGGAACAAATATCTGTAGATCGCACAAATATTTGTTCCGAGGCGGGAATCGAACCCGCAACCTCCTGTGTCGCAGGCGAACGTTCGCCCGCCGCGTAACAGAGGTCGTCAAATAAGTCATAAATAAGATCAATACAATAAAGCAAAAGGATCACACTAGGGGTTTTTTTTTAAATTATCTATATTTCTCGAGATATTCAATAAAAACCGCTTTTTCGAGCGGCGCGTGACGTTTTGTTTGTATGAAGATTTCTGCCTGGTGTTGGCGCAGGTCCAAAAGCGAACCGTGTATTTCGTCAGCTTTTGAATAAGGCCTGGCTGTTCTCATTGAGCTGTTATCTAAGGCCACCTCCGGAGCTCGTTTTGTTCAAAGCCCCGCTCCAAAAGTTTGTTTTCACTGTATATTCTTATTTCTGTAATTTAATTTGCAAGCCTCCACTGATGGCCTTTCGTCGAAGCTGAAAGGCGGGTGTTTATCGAATGCCCAAGTTATAAGTACGTCGGGGTTTTATCTAAATACTTTATCTGAGTCTGTATTTTCAAGGCTTTACAAAGTGAGCCTTGGCATAACGTTTCTTGTTATCTTGATTTAATTATTTATATTAGCTGTTTAAAAAATAATATGAACCTACAAAAGCCGTTCTTCGGAATAGAACATGTCCACTTTTTGTATGGAGGTTAATTTTTAACCCCCGACGCAAAAACGACGGGTTCTTATAAGTTTGACGTGTCTGTGTGTATGTGTGTGTGAGTCTGTCTGTGGCATCGTAGCTCCCGAACGGATTAAACGATTTTGATTTAGTTTTTTTTGTTTGAAAGGTCAATTAGTCGGCAATGTTCTTAGCTATGATTGATCGAAATCGGTTCGGTCGTTTCATTGCGTTAAGGGTTTTTTTTAATTTTTACAAAATTAATTACTTGTTAAAACTTGCACTGATTTGGAATATCTATACCAAAATAAAAAACATGAAACTGAATTTTTTTTTTTTTTTAAATCAAATTCATTTATTTCAAGCTATAAAAGTAGACACATTTTTAGATCACCCCATTTTTTTAAAAATAAATTTATACCTATGTTCTTCGTCAGCGAAATGCGTAGCCAAAAATAAGCATTTTCGGACGACGTCGGATACACCATTATTTTATTTATTATACTAGTGTATTTTTTGAGTTCTTTTGTGTTATATTGGTGGCATTTTAACCAATGTAGCTCGTCTATAGAGCACAAGTGTAGTGAAATTAAATGGAAGTGAATTGCGTGGCTTTTCAAATTGATGGAAACTGTTTGAAGTTTTAGTAAAACGGCCACCGTTTTACTAAAACATCAAATAAACTTTTATTTTTAATTTAAGTTTTCTGGCATGTGTTTTCAATTATTCTGTATCATAAGTACCCATACAAACTTTAAGCTATACAGCTATATAGCTCGGGGAAAAAATATTTTACAATGATTTGTATTGAATCATACTTAAGCCCAGTTTCAAGTTAGTAAGTTCAAGAAATACGGTTTTTCATACAATGGTTTCACCCCTTTTCATAGCATCCCTGAGAGGTAGGGGTCGAATTTACAAAAATCCCTTTTTAGTGGGTGGTTTTGCAATAAAAAGAATCTAAGCTCCAAGTTTCGGCTTTCTAAGGTCCAGGAGGCCAATTCTCTGATTGTAGAGATTATCTCTAAATTAGAGATAATGTCGAAGCATAAATGTCTACAAATAATGTCAAGAAAATGTCACAATAACCATCAAATCGTATTCAATTAGAATGATTTTGGTCGACTTATGTCTATTTGCAACATCACGAGAATAGCAAATTGAGATTTTATTCGACTTTCTCCATCTTTTTTCTACATATGTCTAGTTCGACTTAATCTCTAAAGCACGAGAATTGTCCTCCAGTGGTTTCGACACGGCGATGATGAATCAATAAGTCAGTCAGTCAGTCAGTCAGGTTAAGCTCTTATATGTATAGACATAGACGTATACATAAAAAAAAAACATAATTTTACCATGACAAGATAAAAATAAAGATTTTAGAAAAATTACGACTATACACCACGTAGGTACTTTACTATTCTCCTTTCCCGTCTCACGGCCTTCGAGCGTGGCCGCGGTCGGTGCTCATGAAGAAGGTCCTCTAAATGGTCAACATTACGTCAGCAGGTGAATAGTAAGGTCCGTGGTGTATAGCCGTAATTTTTCTAAAATGGTACTAAGCCACGGTAATCTTAATTCTAAACTGAAATATTTTTGCGTAAGCCAAGCCAGCTCAAGTTGAATAGAGCGCTCTCAAAAATGCGACGTAGTTCAGTTTCCTATGTTAACTAGTAAGCGGTAACCTAGTCAAAATGGGTCACAGGGCGCTTACCGGCTCGTCCATTATTCAACAGGATTCACTGTTCGTACCACGTCGTGAAAATCGCTTGTTACTACATCACATTTTGGAACACACTCTTTCCTAAATGTATCTATGAATCCAATGATAGAAGAAAGTTATGAATCAATGAGGGGTTTTCACGGCTGTTTCACATCATGTTTATAGCCTTGAAAATAGATGGCGCCAGCTCTGTACAAGCTAAATTAGCCCTGTCAAAATAAAGTGAAATGTCGACTCTTCCCACCATTTTCGAAAAGAGACGTTGTCTACTTTTATTTCATTTCTTTTCCTAGTGTTTTCTTGAGTTAAGTATTTTGTGTTATTTTGGTGGCATTTTAACTAATGTAGCTCGTTTAAAGAGCACAAGTGTAGTGAAATTAAATGGAAGTGGATTGCGTGACTTTTGAAATTGGTGCAAATTGTCTACCATAGTTTTAGTAAAATTGGCCACCTTTTTACTAAATCATGACTCTACTGTGACTTTGACGACTTGGAAGGAGTGTAACGTTGCAAAATATATTTAAAATACAATATAGTGAAAATACAGATATATAC
This sequence comes from Operophtera brumata, assembly GCA_932527175.1. Taxonomy (NCBI): domain Eukaryota; kingdom Metazoa; phylum Arthropoda; class Insecta; order Lepidoptera; family Geometridae; genus Operophtera; species Operophtera brumata. The sequence goes on along the minus strand of OW052227.1, from coordinate 2,084,394 downwards.
TTGAAAATGGCAAATGCACAAGCCGTGCGGCGCCAATTATAAATAAAAAATAAAAAAGTGAAATGTCATCGTCAACAACGTAGTGATATATTTTCCTGATATTCACACACAAAAGCACAGACAATGCAATTGTTATTTTGATAAGTAAACTTGAGTCAGCGCCATCTATCGAGCCAAATCGAACTACTTTTTTTTTATTCGTTAATGAAAAGCCCTCATTACCATTACGTTTGGTGAGATAGAAGTATGCCCAAATATTTGACATAGGTGTACCTTCATAATAATAATTAACGTGGTGGGTCCAGCAAGAAATCTTCGAAATATAACTAGGTATTGTTAGTCAAAGTCAAAGTCAAAAAGTATTTTATTCATTGAAATCACAAGGATCATTTTGAATGGTCTTAAAAAAATAATTTACATTTACTCCTGTTCCAACGCAACCAGACCAAGAAGAATCAGGCAACAAACACGGTCTGTTTTTCTTTTGATGATCCTTCTTACTACTAGGTGGGGAGCGCCTGTGTAGTGCCTCGAGAACAAGTGGAAGCTGATTCAAAGAAAAAAAGGAAAATCAACTTAAAAGCCTTACTTAGGTAGGCAGTCAAAAATATTAAAAGGCAGTGTTATATTTGTGTATTGTATGTAACTATTACTATGAAGAATGTAAGGCATAGGTACCTATTATTATTTATATTATATTATTTATATGTGAAATGTGGTACATTCAAACCTCCACGAAAGAAAAATATATAAAAATCTATAATCATTTTTTAATCTTCATCAAATAAATCATTAACTCTTGTTTTCATTTTTTTTTTAAACTAACTTAAAATGTAAGAAATAAATTTGCAAAGCAGCCTCTCTTTTCGTTGTTAGGTACAACCTTTTTTCCTAAACTATCAATCATAAGATATTGTTATTGACTTCAGTATATTAAATAACGCAACGCCGAGAACACCTTGTTTTTATTACTATTGAAAACTACTTTCCTAATGATTTCTAAATAAAAAAATACTCTTTTTTTTTTTATACTACTGGAATGGCGGAGCAAGCAGATGGCCCACCTGATGTTAAGCGGTAACCTCTGCCTATGAACAGTGCATTACCTCATAGGTCACGTCCACCTAGGACGCGCCCTATGTGGCATTGCACTGCGCCCGCCACCCTGAGACATAAAGATGAAAAGACTCATGTGCCTGTAATTTCACCAGCACCCTTACCCTTCAAACCGGAACACAGCAATGCGAGCACTACTGCTTTGCGGCAGAAATAGGTATGCTGGTAGTACTTCCCCGGACGAACTCTTTCACAAAAAAGCTCTACTACTACTACAACGTGGTTTTCAATCACTTTTCGTTTCGCGAGTGCTATTTTGTCACTTTCTAACTTACCTGAACTTTAATGAGTTAGATAGTGATAGAATAGGCCCCTCCGTCTCTTCCAATGGATGTCGTAAAAGCCGACTAAGGGTTTACCGGACTTGTTAGTAAGATCCTTTGGTATAAGATTTGTCCTGGCTGCTAGCTTATTATGGAATGTGTTATTACTGGAAGAAAGCGATAGCCGATTCAGTCGTGGGAAGCCATGGCGGCGATGACCTCACCACTTGTCACGTCTATATTCCACGATGGTGCAACCCACTCTGAAAAGCAGTCCTTTGAGGCTCTGCCCACCCCTTCGGTGAAAAAGGCGTGTGTCTATGTAGTGATAGAATTCGGTGTACATACGATCCTTACTGTGCACCACAGAAAATTTGTCTTCAATAAATCCTAAATTGGAATACTCTCCTTCCGCGGCACATTTTGCGAACAACCTAATTCCGGGTATCGTCGGCGACACTCAAAACAAACGAAAGTCTGATAAATGCCGCCATTAATCTTCACCCGGCTCAAGAACCGGTGTTGCGTGACAAGGACGGATACACATTGCAATAAAAATCTAGAATTAGGTCAAGTTGAGTACCTACAGTTTTTGGATATTACTATGGCGCTTCGCGTACAAGAGTATTTTATTTTTACCTTTATGGTGCTAGGCTGTTTTCTACACTAATCTATCTACATCTACATCTACACTAATCTACACTATCTACACTAATATTATAAAGAGGAAAGATTTGTATTTTTGTGTTTGTGTATGTTTGTAATGAATAAAAAAACTCAAAAACTTTATAAATGCTACTATAGCGTACTTCACAAACGAATGTATTTTTAATTTGTTCGTTTTATGTCAATCAATTCATTTTTAGCAGAGTTAGATTGTAAGCGAAAACTGACTTGTTATCCTTCATTCACTCACGAACAAACGATGCTTGTTCCCGATCGAAATAATTAAATTCGATGAAGTTTCACTGTAGTTTTTTTTGTTTTTTTACTTCTTGAATGACGGAACAAGCAGATGGCCCACCTGATGTTAAGCGGTAACTTCTGCCTATGAACAGTGCATTACCTCATAGGTCACATCCACCTAGGACTCACCCTATGTGGCATTGCACTGCGCCCGCCACCATGAGACATAAAGATGAAAAGTCTCATGTGCCTGTAATTTCACCTGCACCCTTACCCTACAAACCCGAACACAGCAATGCGAGCACTACTGCTTTGCGGCAGAAGTAGGTATGGTGGTAGTACTTTCCCGGACGAACTCTTTCACAAAAAAGCTCTACTACTACTATAGCTTATGCAGACCGTTCACCGTAAGATGGTATCTCTAGCTTGGTTAGCACGCCAACCAAGGCAGGTGCCATCTTACGGTGAACGAGCTGTAGGTACTTCGTATTTCGTTCGTGTTTCGTTCCGAAGTTGCGGATTTTCATCTTCATGGTTGACCTAAGAGTTGGAACAGTGTTTTTTTTTTATTATCTGCGTCATTGTCTATTGCCGATGCGGCATAATGACATACGCCCATCCAGAGACCTTATGTAATACGACAGAGTAAATGCTACTAAACTTTATCGAGCATATTTTGGCGAACTTGTGTCACAGTAACAGCCGAACACTGTACAGTAGGCTTTTATTGGTACTTTATTAATTATCTTGGGCGGATTATGGTAAGCAATGTCCTTACATTATTCAGCTACTGCAAGCAATGTCGTACCGTTTTTAGGGTTCCGTACCCAAAGGGTAAAACGGGACCCTATTACTAAGTCCCCGCTGTCTGTCCGCCTGTCACCAGGCTGTATCTCATGAACCGTGATAGTTAGACAGTTGAAATTTTCACAGATGATGTATTTCTCTTGCCGCGATAACAACAAATACTAAAAAACAGAGTAAAATAATTTTTTTAGGGGACTCCCATACAACAAACGTTTTTTTTTGTCGTTTTTATAGATAATGGTACGGAACCCTTCGTGCGCGAGTCCGACTCGCACTGGGCCGGTTTTTTTTATTGGTACAGAATACCCTGAATATCTGCAGAAGGCAAAAATATTTGTTCCGAGGCGGGAATCGAACCCGCAACCTAATGCGTCACAGGCTAACCCACTGCGCCTCAGAGGTCGTCTTACATTGAATACATTTTGTAACATTTTCCTGTCTTTTAATTTGATTGCTATCGACAAGCTCTCATGCAAACAATCTGCATTCATTTACAATGTACATCGCACTCTCTAAGAGCCAATGCGCACGCGACAGTTACTGTATCAGATTTACTGAAGCAAAACAACACTATTTTATGGTACTAACACACGAAGACTATCCACTATTGGACTTAAGTAAGCGTAGCAAACGTGTATAACGCGCGTCATGTAAAAAGAACGCTGGCGGTCAAGCTTCTTCAGGCGTTCCAGCGTTCTTTTTAAGAGATTACTTACTTTTCTACTAATTTAAGAGATGTATACCTATGTATTAAATGAGTGCCTACCTAGATTACTGCAAATAATGTACAATTATAGTACGCGTCATGTAAAAAGAACGCTGGCGGTCAAGCTTCTTCAGGCGTTCCAGCGTTCTTTTTAAGAGATTACTTATTTTCTACTAATTTAAGAGATGTATACCTATGTATTGAATGAGTGCCTACCTAGTTTACTGCAAATAATGTACAATTATAGTACGCGTCATGTAAAAAGAACGCTGGCGGTCAAGCTTCTTCAGGCGTTCCAGCGTTCTTTTTAAGAGATAACTTACTTTTCTACTTATTTAAGAGATGTATACCTATGTATTAAATGAGTGCCTACCTAGATTACTGCAAATAATGTACAATATAGTACGCGTCATGTAAAAAGAACGCTGGCGGTCAAGCTTCTTCAGGCGTTCCAGCGTTCTTTTTAAGAGATAACTTGCTTTTCTACTTATTTAAGAGATGTATACCTATGTATTGAATGAGTGCCTACCTAGATTACTACAAATAATGTACAATTATAGTACGCGTCATGTAAAAAGAACGCTGGCGGTCAAGCTTCTTCAGGCGTTCCAGCGTTCTTTTTAAGAGATAACTTACTTTTCTACTTATTTAAGAGATGTATACCTATGTATTGAATGAGTGCCTACCTAGTTTACTGCAAATAATGTACAATATAGTACGCGTCATGTAAAAAGAACGCTGAAACGTCTGTAAAAGCTTAACCGCCAGCGTTCTTTTTACATGACGCGCACTATACCTAACTCGATTCCTACTATTCAAGTTTTTTGGTATCCTTCATGGCAAGAGCGTCTTAATGATTAAGACTGGCTGAAGAAACAACGTTTTGTCTTGTTTAAGAGATTAAATTTATAATAAAATAAGTTTTTGTGAAAAATATATTTTTCAGTACAAGCTTTTATGAAATTAGTGATCGTAACCGTGTGCTGATCAAAATGAGTCGAAAGACGGCCAGTCTACTATTATCCATCGAGGAGTTCCGTTGTCCACCTTCACCGACTGTCCGAGTGTCCGTCTCCATTATCAGATCAGCTCGCTGTTACCATTATATTGTATTGTCATTGAAACTTGACAGGTTTGCCAAATTTTAGCTCAATCGGTTGAAGATAACTGCTTTAAAATTCAGTTGTAAGATTCCACCCGGATTCCACCCAGACAAACATACATACCTACATTGCAAGTTAAGTAAAAGCTTGTAAAATATGTCATTTTGCAATCTTTGTTGTTAGAAAAAGCGGCCAAGTGCGAGTCGGACTCGCCCATGAAGGGTTCCGTAGCACATAATATAGCAAGTAACATAATATAAAAGTTCTTGGGTGGATTACGATTTGAATTATTAAAAAAAACTACTTACTAGACCTCGTTCAAACCAATTTTCGTTGGAAGGTTACATGGTAATGTAAATCATATATTTTTTAAGTTTTATCATTCTCTTATTTTAGAAGTTACGGGGGGGGGGGGGGAGGGGGACACACTTTGGAAGTGTCTCTCGCGCAAAATATTGAAAAAAAAAAGACCTCTCCGTAGATACTACACAAGAGAGGGTTTGATGAAAAAAAAAGTTGAGTTTCAGTTCTGTATTAACAAAAAAAAATAAAAAATTGGAACCCCTAAAATTCATTGTTTTTTTTTTCTATTTTTGTGTAATAATCTTAATGCGGTTCACAGAATACATCTATTTACCAAGTTTCAACCACATAGCTCTTACAGTTTTGGAAAAAAGTGTCTGTGGCATACGGACGGACAGACAGACAGACAGACATGACGAATCCATAAGGGTTCCGTTTTTGCCATTTAGCTACGGAACCCCATAAACGGCCTTTCAATACAAGCTTACTAACATTTTGCTGCATCAACAAAATTGCAAAGATAGGTGTAAATTTCTATTTAATTGCGTGGGCCATCTGCTTGTTCCGTCATTCAAGCAGAATTAAAAAAGAAAAAAAAAATGGTTTTGTATTTATAGCGATATAACTGCCTTCTGTACTATTTGTGAGTCAAATATTTGTGAGTTTGTGTGATAAAAAACACAATGCACAAAGTATCGCCAAGTACTACTCGAGTAGGTCTCTGCTTGAGCTAGGCAGATTTAAATCCAGGAGCTAAGAGATGAGATGAATTTGACAGCGTCTGAATTTGACTCTCGAGGCAATATACTGGGACGATGCCAATCTAGTCAAGTTCAATGCCTCTAAAACGCAGGCTTGTCTCTTCTCGGCAAAAAAAACTCAGTTTCTCCATGTTCCTGTCTTCAGACATGTACCTGTAGCTATAGGAGTTCACCTCGACCTCTTATGAATCGTTGCTCATCTGAATCTGATAGATTAGAAATTCAGCAACCTGATTTAAATTTATAATCTGTTTACTCCTAGAAGTCGACACAAAACTCACTGTCAAGCCAAACTAGCTCACGAAGTAGAACAATGTAGTGAATCTACACAAAACCCTATCCTATGAAATGTTTGAAAACAAACACAATCGTCTTAATCCTACAATAGGATTCCACGTGCCCTCTGAAGCATGAATCGAATGGATTTCGTTTAGTCGTTTTGCGTAGACCCTACCAATGTTTAAAGCAAAAATATAGGCTCATGCGTTCGTATATTCTAACCGTCCTTTCATTCCAAGTAAAATGTACTACTTTATTCCACAACGGTTATGTACAAAAATATTGGGTATATAATAGGTAATTTGGTTCGGTATTGGGCTGGACATGTCTGTCGTATGCCTGATGAGCTGTGGGCCAAAATAACCACTGGAGCCCTGACACAGCGAGACGGCGTCGCGGCAGACCACGCAGGAGATGGCGCGTTGAAATAGATACCTTTAAGGTTGTTCCTCGTGGTCAGCTAGGCACGACAGCGTCAATAGATGGCGCTGTTGCCAAATTTTGAAGTATTTTATGTATTTATGAATTAAAATGTGCATATTATGTCATAACACTAACGTTCACGCAAATGGTGGTTTATTTGCTATGTACCTAGCTATATTTCAGGTTATTTTAGTCTCTAGTTTTAACATACTTGTGCCGAGCAAATTCCGAGCAATATGAAAGCCTACTCACGCACACAGTCAAGGATATTATTGTATTAGAACTATAAGCTAATTTCGGCGCGCGAATTTCAAAATAGTTGGACTAGCGGCTTGGACTGTCGACTCAGAACTTCTGAACCCACGTTACTGCGTTCGATTCTATACTGCCTATATTTTTTGTATTTTTTTTTTACTTTTTTTTTGTGAACCAGTGACTAGATCTCTCGACACTAAACCCACAGTACTGGGTTCGATACCAGACTATTTTTTTTTTATAAATGTTTTTGTAATGATCTACAAAATACACTGATTCTGCTTCAGCCAATATTATGTTTGTGAAGTGAGTGTTGTGGTGTGTCCTTATTTCAAATCAAAAAGTAGGTACTCGATTCTTAACCGACCTCAAAAAATGGAGGAGGTTATCAATTCCAGAGTTTTTTATTATGTTTGTTACCTCATACCATTTACGTAACGATTAGGAAAAAAAATTACATGATATACTTCCAGATTGGTGCCATTTTCATTAAAATGTTTTTCTGATGATGGAATCCATGAAGATTGAGGGAACTCCTCAAATATTATAGGCACACATATATCAATTTCGGTATTTTCAGCAACAAGTCAAGCATTGCATTCAGAATGTTTTTTGTTTTTTATACTACTAGAATGACGGAACATGCTGATGGCCCACCTGATGTTAAGCGGTAACCTCTGCCTATGAACAGTGCATTACCTCATAGGTCACGTCCACCTAGGACGCGCCCTATGTGGCATTGCACTGCGCCCGCCACCCTGAGACATAAAGGTGAAACGTCTCATGTGCCTGTAATTTCACCGGCACCCTTACCCTTCAAACCGGAACACAGCAATGCGAGGACTACTGCGTTGCGGCAGAAATAGGTATGGTGGTAGTACTTCCCCGGACGAACTCTTACACAAAAAAGCTCTACTACTACTATATTTCACGGGTGGCAACAATGGTGTCTCCTGCGATATCCGATTGAGCTGAAATTTGGCATACTCGTACCTATCTAGTTCCGATGACAGTACAATACTATGGTGAAAGCGAGCTGATCTGATGATGGAGACGGAACGTGGACAGCGGAACTCCTCGATGGATAATAGTAAACTGGCCGTGCTTAGGCTCATTTTCATCAGCACACTAATTTTATTAAGTCTTATACCTGGACTTGTAGTTAGCTTGTAGTTCCTGACTGCTAGCTTATTTCAGGAATGTATTATACTGGAAGAAAGCATTAGCAGAGTCAGTCGTGGGAAGCAATGGCGGCGATGAGCTCACCACTTGTCACGTGTATTTCCCACGATGGTGCAACCCACAGTGAAAAGAGGCACATGAGAGGCTCTGCTTACTCTTTCGGGGAAAAAGGCGTGTGTCTATGTATGTATTTATGTTGTATTGGGTATAAATTCCTAGCTATGAAGTAGTTTTTCAGGGTTCCGAAAAAAAAAAATACGGAACCCTTATGGATTCGTCATGTATGTCTGTCTGTCCGTGTATGTCACAGCCACTTTTTTCCGAAACTAATTTTCACACAAAAATAGAAAAAAACAATAAGTTTTTGGGGTTCCCCATACTTAAAACTGAAACACATTTTTTTTTCATCAAACCTGTGTGGGGTATCAATGGATAGGTCTTCGAAAATGATATTGAGGTTTCTAATATCATTTTTTTCTAAACTGAATAGTTTGCGAGAGAGAGAATGATAAAACTAAACAAAAAAAAATGGTGAACATTACCATGTAAACTTCCAACGAAAATTGTTTTGAAAGAGATCTAGTACGTAGTTTTTTTTAATATATCATAAGTTGTAAACCATCCAAGAACTTTTATGTTATGTTACTTGCTGCTACGGAACTCTTCATGGGCGAGTCCGACTCGCACTTGGCCGCTTTTTTTTCTAAAGATTTATTTACTTTCAGCTTTTATTGATAGATCATTCAGTTTAGATCAACTGAAGTCCACGGCTGGGCATAGGCCTCCCCCATAATATAATGCACATAGAAACTTTATTTTACGCCGCATAAATGGCTATTGCTTTACAAAGCACAAGTAAGGCCGCACGTAGAAACTGTTCCCATCTATGGCACGGGGCACCCAAGTACCAGCTGCTTCGTTTTGACTCCTTACAGAGAAGAGCCATTAGCATCATCGGTGACCCCAAGCTCTCCGATACTCTAGAACCGCTTAGCCAACGCAGAGCTATCGGATCTCTTTGCGTGATCTACCGCCTCTACAACGGGGAATGTTCTGACGAGCTTTCCGATCTCATCCTCGCATCGAGATTTTACCATCGCTCTTCCCGGCACCGTGACAAAGCTCATCCGCACATCATAGAACCCTGGGTTTCTCGAACGACTCGTTTCTCGAGATCATTTCTTCCCCATAAAGTACTATTATTTATTCTGTGCCTATAAACTATGGAATGAGCTTCCATCTGAGGTTTTCCCGTGTCGTACATGTCGTACGTAACCATGTTTTATTTCATGAAAAATGGTCATAAATTCCTTCAGGGTAGGCAGCGCATCGACAATTACCCCCGGTGTTGCCGGTGTCTATAAGCGACGGTGACCACTTCACATCAGGCCGTATGCTAGTTTGCCAATTTGTATCATAAAAAATAAAAAATAAACTGCCAAGTGCTAGTCGGACTCTAGCACGAAGGGTTCCATACAATAATCTAAAATTAAAATTAAAATTACACGCAAATGTACCAGCCATCACCCAATCACGCAACAGGGGGACAGATCCAACTTTTTTGTTCTAACTGTCACCTTAGGGGGGACAGATCAGTGTGACAAATGGGAATAATTCGTCGCGCTCCATTTCCATTATTGTGATGTCTTGAGTTTGAGAAATAAAGCCGACGAAGTAACAATTCTTCATTGAGGAAATCCGCAGTTGACCCTATTTTCAACAAGTTTTTTTTTTTTTTTTTTTAACATTGATAGACCTTTGTTTGTGCACGATCTCACCTGTTGGTAAGTGACGATGCGGCCGAAGATGGAGCACAAAGGTCTAGAAGGCACCTATTCACTCTAGCCTTGAAGAGGTCCAGATTATAGTTGAGTTAGTAATTAATTTTGTAAAAATTAAAAAAAAAACCCCAACGCTGAACGGCTGAACTGATTTTGATCAAACAAAGCTAAGAACACTCCCGAAAAATAAACCTTTCAAACAAAAAAAAACGATTTCGGTTCATCCGTTTGGGAGCTACGATGGGACAGACAGACACACACACACACAGACACGTCAAACTTATAATACCCCTTCGTTTTTCGTCGGGGGTTAAAAGAGAGGATAACCCATTCAATAAAAATTAATTATATTATTTTTAATTTCGAGGCCTTTGCGACTTGCGAGACAATGAGGGAAAGGATTGCATTTCAAAAAGGCTAATTCTCCTTAAAAAAAAAGATTGTTAATTTGTATTACACTATGTATAAAATATTTATCTTTTTTATGCTTTTTTATTTATCTTCACTATTATTTTGTATTTTTTAACCCCCGACGAAAAACGAAGGGGTGTTATAAGTTTGACGTGTCTGTGTGTGTGTGTGTGTGTCTGTATGTCCCAACGTGGCTCCCGAACGGATGAACCGAAATCGTTTTTTGTTTTTGTTTGATAGGTGTATTTGTCGGGAGTGTTCTTAGCTTTGTTGGATCAAAATCGGTTCAGCCGTTTTATTTCGTTCGGTTTTTTTTTAAGTTTTACAAAATTAATTCCCTGTAAATATGTAAACTTTGTTGTTTTGTTTGTTTGTTTGTTTGCCAAGCTGCGGTGAAATGGCTAGTACAGTATAAACACAATTACCTACTAGTAATAAATTAGTGCTTAGGAACGTACCATCTGGACTAGCGCCTAGAAAGGAATGGAATCGCTTCGAAGCGAATGTCTTTTGGCTAGGCCGGCTGATATGCATTGCATGCAAATAATATTATGGAAATTAAAAAAAAAAGTGGCCAAGTGCGAGTCGGAGTCGCCCATGAAGGGTTCCGTAGCAGCAAGTAACATAATATCAAAGTTCTTGGATGGTTTACGATTTATGACGTATTAAAAAAAAACTACTAACTAGATCTCGTTCAAACCAATTTTCGTTGGAAGTTTACATGGTAATGTACATTTTTTTTTTAGTTTTATCATTCTCTTATTTTAGAAGTTACGGGGTTGGGGGGGGGGGGACTTTTTACCACTTTGGAAGTGTCTGTCGTGCAAACTATTCAGTTTAGAAAAAAGTTATATTATAAACCTCAATATCATTTTTGAAGACCTATACATAGATACCCCACACCAACGGGTTTGATGAAAAAAAAAATTGAGTTTCAGTTCTAAGTACTAATACTTAGAACTGAACCCCCATTTTTTTTTTGTTTTTTTCTATTTTTTTGTGAAAATCTGAATGCGGTTCACAGAATACACCTACTTACCAAGTTTCAACAGCATAGATCCTATAGTTTCGGAAAAAAGTGGCTGTGACATACACGAACAGACATAACATGTCATAGTAAGATGAACTCTTGTCTTCTAAGCAGGAGGCAAAATGTTCAATACCCACCCTGGGCCTGCATATCTGAACCTTCCGAAGACCCTAACTCGCAATTATAATGAATAAGACCCCTAGGAATCATTTCAACGAATTTGTTTGAAGATTGTAGTTTCACCTACCTACACAGAACTGACTTCGACTGAAACAAGGCAATACTATGTTTTTTTTTTTAAATATTGAATGAGCGAAGCGAGTTCTCTGATTCAACTTGGAAGAATTGGCATTTGTATGTATGTATGTATGTATGTTTGTCCGAGCATAACTTCCGAACCGTTAATCCGATCTTCATGAAATTTGATTGGGAGGTGATAGTATTGGTACAATTTGTTGGTAAGGTTATGAGCTATATCGGTCGGGGGGTTGTTGAGATATTGGGGTCCAAGAGGAGGTAAAAAAAAGTGAGAATATCAGATCAAATGTGGTGTCATATGAAAGTTCCTCGCTTCGACATTTCAAAACTATTTTAGTTTCTGAGATGTTAGGGTAAATCAAAAATGTAAAAAAACAAAACCTCTAGGGTACTTCCACTAATCCTACAACGCTGTTTTTTTTACGTTTGTAGCTTTTATGATACAAATACTGGGAAAAGTCTAAAATTTATGAATCTTGAAACTTGTAGGTACCTACTCTATAAAATAACAACCAGTGTATAACATTCTTTGTTGACCTCCCGTTTCTAGGAATTTTAACGACGTTGAAGGTCTAACTTTTCGAACCACATGTGGATGTACATAGATATTTTTTCGAAATAATAATAATAATAATAATACTGCTGGACAGTTCACACAACATTATCTAGCCCCAAGCTAAGCCAGAGCTTGTGTTATGGGTACTAGATAACTGATATACTTAATATAATACATTACACAGATAGATATTTTTATTATGCATAGAAAACACCCAGAACACTCTGAACAAATATCTGCAGAACGCACAAAGTATTTGTTCCGAGGCGGGAATCGAACCCGCAACCTCCTGCGTCGCAGGCGAACCATCGCCAGCCGCGCCACAGAGGTCGTCAATAAGGTATAATAATAAATAAATAAGGTAACCTACCTAAACCGTGTGTATTCGTGAGGTCTCAGTTCAAAAAACCTTGTGCGTAAATATATAGGTAATTATGATCAGCTAGTAGTATTTAATTAAATTTTTACGTAATTAAGATAATATTATATTTGTCTGTAATTTCTGTCTAGTTGTTTGTAATTTAATTTTCTCCCATTATTTATACAAAGTTCATATGTAGAGACCTTGCAATGCATTGCGGCCTCCGGCTGTCTGGCTGATTCGCATACACATGTCCAATCCTAAATGTTTGTTTTTCTAATATTTTCTATCCGAGCTAATTATGATATGACAGATCGAAGCGGCAACAGCGCTTAGCCGGCGTAAGTCACGAGCTGACAACGTCGCGTGTAAGTGACATGTTACTGTTATCTAATCTGCGGCTATGTGTGTGACACTGTCAGTGTACACTCACACACTGACATAAATGAACTAAAATTTCGATGTTATTTTCGCTATTAATCCACTGTTTTCTTCAACCAAATATGTGTTGACGCAAATAATGACCAATATAAAAGCCAACAACAGTCATTTCAGTGTAAAATTATACTCTGTTTGCCCATATTTGTGCTAATACGTTTGTATGGAAAAGCGACCACCTTAACACAGTTTGGCAAACAACAGCACAGGATCGTAGTGACTGGAGGATATAGGGGGAGGCCTTTGCTCAACAATGGGATGAGTCAGGCTAACAGTAACAGTAACAGTATGTACAAAAAAACTGAAGTAAGTTGTGTTTTTACTTTGGTGTGTTTTTGACTTCGATTTTTGGGGTATCAGGCACAAATTACCACAAAATTCCTAATCTTAAATATTATTTTTAACAGACTAAATCAAGTACAATATTAAAATTAAAAATATTTATGGATATTAAATTATATTCCGAGGGATCACTGTACCAGAAACACGATAGGACAATATTTTCTTGATAGAAAAAAAAACCCAAAGTTACCTCTAACTTATACCTAAAGTTATACCTTGTGTTTGCCGTATAATGTAAAGATATACCTTACTCGTGGACAATGGGGCTGGTTACTATTATAGAACCCGTTCGGCCTTATTATAAAAAAAACTAAGTTAGTCCTGGTTTAAACCCGAACCACAGATAAAAGAATACTATACTAGTACCCAAACTAAGTAGTCTAGGTTTGTCACGGTATTAAAGTTATATACAAATTTAACACAAAAGCAGATGGATTATTTTATAAACTACACATATGTCCGACGTGTCAAACTGACGGATCTGCATCAGAGTATCACATCACAACCGAGATGACGAACTTCTATCCAACAAGCAATCAACTGTCAATTTTTAGACCATTGTAAAACTAGGGGGCTTCTTCTTCTATCTTAAGTTGTCTGGTTTAAGAAAAACCAGAGATAGTCTGAGACTTTGTCATTTTTGACATAATATCGAACTATCTAGCTCAAGAGTTGACTTCGGAAAACAAACCATCTGCCATTGTATTAAAGTTGTATATAACTTAAATACCGCTACAAGCCTGACTACGTAGTTGGGGTTTAAACCAGGACTAACTTAGTTTTTTGTAATAAGGCCCGTTATGTTTAGTCCTATTTTTAATACTACATGAGTAGTAGTAGAGCTTTTTTGTGAAAGAGTTCGTCCGGGGAAGTACTACCACCATACCTATTTCTGCCGCAAAGCAGTAGTGCCCGCATTGCTGTGTTCCGGTTTGAAGGGTAAGGGTGCCGGTGAAATTACAGGCACATGAGACTTTTCATCTTTATGTCTCAGAGTGGCGGGCGCAGTGCAATGCCACATAGGTTGCGTCCTAGGTGGACGTGATCTATGAGGTAATGCACTGTTCATAGGCAGAGGTTACCGCTTAACATCAGGTTTGCTTGATCCGTCATCCAAGTAGTATAAAAAAAAAAAGTGTAAATGTTAATAAATGAAAATAAAATAAATAAATAAATTAGGTATAGTTCAAATGAATAAATCTTTGAATAAATCGGATGGATGACGCATTGTTAAGCTGCAGTATAATATTACGATAAAGTTTTATGTCAGATTTGAACATAAAAAAATTACGACTTCTTATTAACATAGAAAGGAGAAGTTATAACATTAGAAAGTTTTATTTTATACCTCTGTATTGTTTATGCTTTGAATACGGGTTATTCGAATCGATTTTTATGAGGTTTATTATCGGACGCACTTAATATTTATTTTTACGATCAAATATAGTGGAAATCCTACTGTGAGATTAAATATAGCTCCAATTATTGGCATCCGTTTGGTTTTACGATATAGGTACTTACCTCAAACACAGTTTTTTTTTTTTTTTTTTTTTTATATACTACTTGGATGACGGAACAAGCAAGAGGCCCACCTGATGTTAAGCGGTAACCTCTGCCTATGAACAGTGCACAAAATATTATGATATTATTTCAATGTCATATAAAATAATACTACCTCAATCAAATCAAATAAATATCTATTTGACACGACTATCGGGTCAGCGTTTAAAATGTGTCTGAACCAAAAGAGAGAGAGTAGTTAGTAGTAGAAGAGCTTTTTTTGTGAAAGAGTTCGTCCGGGGAAGTACTACCACCATGCCTATTTCTGCCGCAAAGCATAGCGCTCGCATTGCTGTGCTGTTTGAAGGGTATGGTTGCCGGTGAAATTACAGGCACATGAGACTTTTCATCTTTATTATGTCTCAAATACAAATACAAATACAAATATATTTATAATTTAATATATATAGTCTCAGGGTGGCGGGCGCAGTGCAATGTCACATAGGGCGCGTCCTAGGTGGATGTGACCTATGTGATAATGCACTGTTCATAGGCAGAGGGTACCGCTTATCATCAGGTCATTCCGTTATTCTTAAAAAAAAGAGACAAAACGCATAGAGACAATTCTGACAAGTTTATTCGTCCATTGCTGCTTTTAAGCTGTTCACTATTTATAGTGAACACATTAAAGGACTAGAGGTGAACCAGCAGTGTACAGAACTCATTTGTCTTCTGTGAGTTAATAAATGCCTTTAAACCTGTGTGATTCATCGCCGGCCATATCTTTACTTACCAACAGGTGAGATCGTGGTGAAACAAAGGTCTATCAATGTAAAAAAAAAGCCATATGCGAGTCGAACTCGCGCAACGAGGGTTCCGTACAAACCTGTAGGTATATAAGTAAAAGTTATGGTATTTTGATTGATAAATGAAATCATCATGAGGAAACAGGTAGCAAGTTTAAAATTATTAAAAATGTTTTTATTATATGAAGTAGGTAACAAAAAAATTATGGTTTGCGCAATTTTTCCTTTATCTGTGTTATAAGACGTTGCTTCGTACCAAATTTCAAGGTTCTGAATTCATGGGAAGTACTCTGTAGGTTTTGATTCCCTTGCGAGTGTCGATAATTTGCAGCATAAACGGCTGTATCTTTTGATTCCGTTGGCTTAGAAGTTTGTTTTTTTCATAGCTTCAATGGACAATAAAATTGAGTATTTTTTATGAATTTCAGCTTGATACCTCCACGCGTTCCTGCGAAAAAGGGTCTTGACAGACAGACAGACGTACAACAAAGTGATTCTATAATGGTTCCGTTTTTACATTTGAGGTACGGGACCCCAAAAATAAAAATAAACTATTGTTTATAGTTCATTTACAGACCTAGCTTTGTAAGTCAGACAAGAGTCACAGGGGATTATAAATTGATTAATTTATACAGGTAAGGCTCTGATACCTAATCCTACAGTAACCAAACCAATCTAGAATCCGTGGAGCTTAAATGCATTTGACTACTAAACTTGAATACCGGTGTAGACAAAACCCTAGCTTAGCTCTCTGTGACTAAGGCCCAGTTTCCACCAAAGCGGGGAGGAGAGCAGACGAGAGGAAATGTGCTGCAAAGCTAGCAGTTTTTTTTGAACGTTGATAGACCTTTGTTTGACCGCGATCTCACCTGTTGGTAAGTTACGATGCGGCCGAAGATGGGGCACAAAGGTCTAGAAGGGACCTATTCACTCTAGCCTTGAAGAGACCCAGGTTATAGTCTACAAGAAAGACAGACGATGGAAGCGTATTCCACTCCTTAGCAGTTCGCATTGTAAAGGTAGAACTGAAACGTTTACTACGAATAGAGGGTATACTAATGAGGTTATTACCACCAAAGCAGATAGGAAATGCATAGCGGAGAGATGTGAGCTTGTGAGAGCTCGGAATCAGTCAATCGAATGATAGCTTTCGGATGTGCGGAGAAGGCAGCGGGGAAAGGGGTGCGCGAGTGCGGGCTCGCGCGTAAGTAGTTTAAGTTAAGAGCTGCCAATTCCAGTATTTTCGATAAAAACGCTGGTGCTCAGCTCGTACGTGATTATGAAGTTGTAAAAATTTTTTCGTCAGATGTTTCGTACAAATATGTATCTTGAAGAATATATCTAGATACGTGACGAAACTTTTTTTTTCTTTTACCACTTAATTCTGTATAAGCCTTCAAAAATCAGCTTATTTACACAATGTTACCCGAAATTTGGATGTTCATAATGTACTTATAAACTGTAAAAGTAAAAAAAGGGCTTCCGGGGTATCTCGCCCATGTTGTCTAGAATCTAAATTACAAGCATTTTATTCACAAACTTGTAAGACTTTCTCAAAAAAACGTACGTGCTGGAACAAGTTTTAGAATATTTGCGCGTTTATTGCCGTTTCGCAAGTAAGTAGCGGAATTTTCCGAACCAACCAAAGGATCTGGCACTAGCTCTCATTTTACACAGTGCCTCTCTTTCAAAAATTGAATTGTACGAACCTACAAGATTTTAGTTCAAATCGAAAGGGGGGCCCCTCAAGTAGTGTAAGTGTAGTGTAAGTTAGTGTTGGGTAACTCGTCTATTTTAAATGAGGATGAGGGAGGACCTTGTCTTGCATCACGAGTTACTCTCGAGGCCTCATTTAAGGTGAGGTGATGTGGAGATTGTGACAGAGTACCGTCTAGCGAGTGAGCGCGAACGAGACGAGCGTCCGGGGTGGCGGTGGCGCGTTACCGCTTCGTTGGATGATAGGGAGTACAATTGGGAGTTGGGAGTTGTTGCAATTGTTAAGTTCACTCGTTCATCAGTTTTGCATAATTTGCATCAGTCCTCAGTCAGACGTTTTCTCGGCTCGGACGGACTTGAGCATATAATAGTGAGGAATTATGAGGTGGTTCAAAGTTGAAAAACGAGTAACGGAAATGCATAGCGGAGAGCTGTGAGCTGTGAGAGCTCGAAATCAGTCAATCGAATCGCTTTCGGGTGTGCGAGGGGGAGAAGGCAGCGGGGAAAGGGGTGCGGGAGCGCAGGGTCGCGCGTAAGTAGTGTAAGTGTAGCGTAAGTTAGTGTTGGGTAACTCGTCTATTTTAAATGAGGATGAGGGAGGACCTTTTCTTGCATCACGAGTTAAGCTAGGTTCATATTATTGTGTCGGGGTATGGCGTGGCACGCCAGAACGCAATCGGTTACGTTGACGCACCACACACAACACAACACAACCTACTAATGTGAATCTAGTCATAGGTAATAAACGTAACCGATTGCGTTCTGGCGCGCCACTCCACACCTCGACACAATAATATGAACCTAGCTTTCCTCTCGAGACCTCATTTGAGGTCAGTGATGTGGAGATTGTGACAGAGTACCGTCTAGCGAGTGAGAGCGAACGAGACGAGCGTCCGGGGTGGCGGCGGCGCGTTACCATTTCTTTGGATGATAGTGAGGAATTATGAGGTGGTTCAAAGTTGAAAAACGAGTAACTCTTTCATTTTAAATTTTGAGGTACTCAAACGAGGTACCTCACGAGTGAGGGACTCATCTCCGCTCTGCCGCGCCGCTAGCTCGCTCGCGGCACAAAGTTTTATCTAAAAATAAGACATTTCCTCTCCTCCCCACTTAATTTCCACCAAAGCTAATCAGAGAGGATATGTGGACCGACAACTGTTGGGGTAAGTGAGTTCTTGAGTGGAGACCACGTCTTGGCAAACGTAGCGTGGGGCGCTCTCTGGCTAGGTGGAGCGATGACCTACGAAAGGCGGCGGCAGAAAGTAGATGTGAAGAGCCGAACACTGGGCTCAGTGGCGCGTATTGGGAGAGGCCTATGTCCAGCAGTGGACTTTGTGGGCTGATGATGATGATGATGATGTGGAAATAACGATTGGTTATTCAAAACACATCTGGTTATTCATCCCACATTAATCTACCGCGAAGCAGTTGTACTCGCATTGCTGTGTTCCGGTTTGAAGGGTATGTGCCGGTGAAATTACAGGCACATGAAACTTTTCTTCTTTATGTCTCAGGGTGACAGGTGCAGTGCAATACTACATAGGGTGCGTCCTAGGTGGACGTGACCTATGTGATAATGCACTGTTC
The DNA here is from genome assembly GCA_932527175.1 of Operophtera brumata. NCBI lineage: Eukaryota > Metazoa > Arthropoda > Insecta > Lepidoptera > Geometridae > Operophtera > Operophtera brumata. The sequence continues at coordinate 2,065,504 of OW052227.1, read as the reverse complement.
ATAAGCAGCGGGTACCGGTTAGCATCACGTGGGCCATCTGCTTAAACCGTCATACCAAGTTGTATTAAAAAAAAACTCTCGTCTCCTCTCTTCTCCGCTTTGGTGGAAACCGGCCCTTAAACACGTGGGTGCTTGCCAATGTTTACTAAACTGAGCACTAATATGATTCTAGTTTAGTTGCGAAACAAATCTCGTATTCTGTCCAAACTGTGTGATTACAAACTAAAATTATGTAGCTGCCAAAAGGATACCTACATGAAGCTCCTGGTGTTGTGGTTTCAACAAATATAGCTGGATTCATACGCTTTGCAAACTATATGTGATAGAGCAGTTATTAAAACCAGTGTTGCTCCTTAGGGATTAAATTTCGGGAATTCCTTTATTAAAACATCCTTAAGCTGCGTACGGACTTCGCGTTCCAAATGTACGCGTAATCGGAACTAGCTGTCCACGCGTACATTGGATACGCGTACAGCTCCTGTATGGACCGCTGTGAACCTGTACGTGAGGTCAATCGATCCATAGCGCTACGCGTACCCCTCCAGTCATCCGCCACGACTCCGAGAAACACAGCGGTTTCATGCACCGCCACTGCTGCGGCATTACTCATTATTCAACACATTTTAAATTAGAAAAAGAGAAAAACCTATAGATGGTGGATGAAAAAATTGTAATCTTTCACGATACAATTTTTGGAAATAGGCTTATGCAAATTCATAAAGTTGAACCAATCTGATAATATTTTCATTATGGAGACTCGATGAACACGCCTGTCTATCCATTTTGCCGTCCAAATATAGCGTACCCGAGCTAGCGCGTCCCCTTTGACGCGCGACCTAAAACCGACAGACGGTGGCTCGCACGGCACGCGTTCCCCATGAGGCTACGCGTAGCTGCAGGTATGGACATGGCGTTCCAGGGTACGCGTAACAGACTACGCGTACATTGTCACGCGCAGTCCGTACGCGGCTTCAGACCACAAAAGGTATTTTTTTTACCACTAAGTTTTTTTTTTTTTTTTATCTTTGATTGACTTTTGTTTGACCAGGATCTCACCTGTTGTTGTTGATTACTTAAAGTTTCGGCTGTGCATTGATAGTCAGTCAGGCAATGAGTGAGTCAGTCACAACGATTTTATAGAGTGTTTGTCACGGCCATGCTAAATGGACGACAAGTACTAAAATATTGAAGCTAGGAAGTTTTACATAATGGAGACTCTCCTTTATTTTTATAAATTCAGTAATACTGAATTCAAGGATTTTAAAAGTACATTAATTTACATTAATAAGTACGTCTAAGGATGCATTAATAAAGGGATTCCCGAAATGTATCCCTAAGGTGTGCAGCGTGGTATTAAAGTTTGTATCAAAAAAACTGCACGCTAACGAAGTTGCGGGCATTGCCCTATCAGTCATTCATATGTTGTAGGTAATATTAAAATTACTGACTGAAGAAGGGTATCAGGTACGTTTTTCACTCTTATTATAAGTTATCCACCTGAAATTTCCCTAATGATGAAAATTCATAGAACAAAAATATTTTATGTTTTTGACGTCTCATGCAATTGCTTTAAGAGAGTGGTCTGTGAAAATGACACATCGAGTTTTGACACTATTCCATTACCTGTGACCTCCACCTTGCGGTGGGATTTGGAACTAATTAGGTAAACAAACCTCTCAACCGTACAATTGTGTAGAAAACACATTACTTGTTTTGTCAATTACTTCATTGAATTTTTGTTCTGTACGTAATCAGATAAATGTGAAAATAAAATCAATGTATACCACCTATACAATCGTTGCGTGACTGACTGACTCAGTCACTGACTATCAACGCGAAGTCTAAACCCTAGGTCATAGGACCTGAAATTCACATAGGTACATTTCTTTTGTGGTATAGCGGTGCACTAAGAAAGGAATTTCCTAAATACACACCCTAAAGTGGTGCAGCGGGATGTTGAAGTTTGTATAGCAAAAACTGCACGCGGGCGAAGTCCCAGGCGTTCCACTACTGGATACTTGAGAAATCTCTGTGCACATGTTGTGTTTTACATATTATGCTGTGTGCTTCAGGTTTCGTTATATTTTATAACAGTTTTATTCGTTTTATTTTACCCCAAATAGACAAAGTGGTCAACAACTTCAATAACTGTACCAATATGGGTGCAAAGTTAGTATATAAAAACCATCATAACCGAATCGCAAATGAACATGGGCAAGAAATGAACAAACCCACAAAAATAACCAAAAAATACAGGACCAAAAAAAACAAAATTAAATCAAAAACGCCCTGAAAACTCTCACAACCTAAGAAGCCCTACAAACCTTTAAAAAAACCCTTCCAACTCCTAAAAACAGAGGGTTTAGCCTACCCTACCTCCCTAGAGTGCATACAAGTCTTAAACTTTAAGAATCAATTAAAACCTCGTACAAACCCATACAACCCAATTTAAACCGGTATTGAACGACGGACCTTGCTCAGAAATATATCTTGGGAATCAGGATTTTTCCCAGCAGGGCCCAAATTAGATCATTTTCTCGGCCTCAAAACTCACTATTCTGCCAAACTTCCTGCTGATGTTTTTTTTTCCATTAACTTTCATCCACTAATATACCTACCTTGTTTGTTTATATTAATTTGAATGTGTATGTGCGCCTACTTTTTGGCGATTGTACCTAGTCAACCTTTGGAGGTTTTTAAGGTACAATATTATACCTAATTAAATGTGTAAAATATATTGCGTATGAAATAAATAAAAAACAAAAAAAACCTACACGTGTAGGGCTGTTTAAAAAAACTCTCATACAGTGATTTGATTTTCGTAATGATGGCAAAAGGCCCGACGGTATGACTTTGGTTCCCTGGGAGCGGGGGCGAGCCCTAGTGTGGGACGTCACTTGCGTTGACACATTGGCCCCCTCTCATCTCAGTGGAACAATCACCAAGGCTGGAGCCGCGGCGGAGGCAGCAGAAAATGCTAAGCGGCGCAAATATGTAGTCCTCTCCGATGACTACATTTTTGCGCCGCTTGGTGTAGAGACTTTGGGACCATGGGGCCCTAGTACTAAGACCTTTTTTAAAAAAATATCACCGATGCTCATCGACGCCGCTGGTGACAAGAGGGCTGGCTCCTTCCTGGCGCAAAGAATTTCTTTGGCCATTCAACGTGGGAATGCAGCCAGTGCTCTTGCCACCTTGCCCTATGAACCAAATTTATTGTGTTAGCTTCTTTTTTTCTTTTCTTTTCTATATTTAAGTATTTTTGTACATACCTTGTTTTAATTCCATTTATTAATTAAAAAAAAAAAAAAAGTTATTATATTATACTCGTAACATTATTTAATCCTATTTCGTCAAAATAGTAACAGTTTTTCGAGTTATTTTGTACAGAAAGACGGATAAAGAAACAAATAAATTATATAGGTACCTACAAACTATGTTGGAAGAAATTCACGTAATTGAAACATACTGACCACAAATTGGCATAAAAAAACGACGCGGCGAGGACGTTGCATTTGACATGACTAGTAAGACATTTTCAAACATTTATCGGCTTCTAAATTCTAATTTCCATGTACAACCACAGAATAAATAATAGTACCTACTTCTTGAAACATGCCATGAATTGGTTTGGCGTCTTTATGAAAGGATTATAGGAAATTCAAACCCTAAAATCAATTGTGTTGAAGACCTCTGTAGCGCGGCGGGCGAAGGTTGGCCTGCGACGCAGGAGGTTGCGGGTTCGATTCCCGCCTCGGAACAAATATTTGTGCGATCGCAGATATTTGTTCAGGTGTTCTGGGTATTTTCTGTGTATAATAAAAAATATCTATCTATGTATTATATTGTATTAAGTATATCAATTATCTAGTACCCATAACACAAGCTCTGCTTAGCTTGGGGCTAGATAATGAAATGTCCAACATTATTATTATTATTTATTATTAATTAGGGTCATAAAGTTTGGAAGTATTGTTTGTTATTCTATTAATATTAAAAATTAAAGCGGGCCCCCCATACAAAAAAAGTGATTTTGACAAACGCTGTATCTCTTGATCCGCAATAGCTAGACACAAAAAAAAATAAAAAAGTGAGTTATAAGTAGGTATGTACCTACCTAGGGGAAAACAAACATGTTTATATTTACTTGCCTTATTTTTGTTAATTATCATCATCCGCCCAGCTGGAAATATAACATTTCCATAGAATGCCACGACGACTGGTCTTGAGCCGCCTCCGTCCACAGACTTCCCGCGACCTTTATAAAGTTTGGTACATTGGAAGTTCCCCTCCCACACTGCGTCGTCCGGTTGTTGGTCGCCACTCGAGGACTTTATTTCAGTCATCTTAATAAGTGCGTGTTGCCAGAGATGACTTACGTGACTGAGACGTGATCGCTAACTATCACACACACAAAAGCTCAAAGTATCACAGCGGGCTATGCATGGAGAGAGCTATGCTATTACCATCAGTGTACAAATACGTAGTCTGCGACAACCGTAACTACAAGAAATATTGTTACGAGATATTCGCGCCTAAAGTTTTTTATCTTATATTAGTGATCAATGTCTTTGCAAATATTTATCTGTTATGATTTTGATCTGTACGATCGCTACGATCATTCCCTTTAAAACTGTGTTTATTATATCGTGATAACATTAATGCTTTTTTATTATTTAGTAAATAATACTTGTTTAGTGTAACATTATTTTAGAACGTGCTTTACCTAAGCATGTGCGCCGTATGTAACATAGTTACTGTTCGCATGTCTAGGGATTTTGTTATGGTGTTCAACAAACGGAATATGCTCAAGATTTACTAATCTTATGTGCGGTAACATAACTACTAACTCAGTTATACACTTTATTGAGCTGGGAGAAAAAAAAAACTGTAAGTAAGACCACAGAATAAATAATAGCAAGAACAAAAGGCTCACATCGTGAAAAAAAAATAACGAACCTTGCTGGGACGCAACAAAGTGCATTTCAGTTCGCATAAGTGCTTAGTGCCTAGCGCCAAAACCACCTTAACACCCTAAACACCTACCACCCTTATTCACCTAAACATTGGCGCTCTCTTGTAAATGTTTGAATCTTTTTATTTGTGTATTATATTTTTGTTTAGTACTCAATTTATAATTTTACTAGCTGTAACCTGCGACTTCGTCTGCGCAGGATTATTAAGTAGCGGAGTATTATAAAGCTAGTATTATTAGACTTACGCTGGTGAAGTAAGTTTCACCCGCGTAAGTCTCGATCCCGTGGGAATATCGGGATAAAAATGTGCCTGTGTTATTTCGCGAGTCTAGTTATCTTTATTCCAAATTTCATCCAAATCCATCCCGTAGTTTTTACGTGAAAGAGTAATTAGGATAGGATATTCGGTTACCAAATTACTCCTGCATTCTGCTGCTCGCCTGGTACATTGAAAAGAATGAAAGAAAGAAAGAAAAACATTTATTTGTGTCACCAACATGGATGTAGTAGTAACAGTCAACAAACAATATTCCACACAAAAATACACACACACACACACACACACACACACACACACACACAGAAAAAAAGATAAATAAAACATTGGATGAAAAGTATTCGCATTGCTGCTGCGCCCTGCGGTGTTTTCCGCATAGGTCTCGATTCCGTGGGAATATCGGGATAAAAATGTGCCTATATGTTATTCCGGGAGTCCAGTTATCTCCGTTCCAAGATTCATTCAAATCCATCAAGCAATTTTTACGTGAAAGAGTAACAAAGATACATCCATCCATCCTTCCATCCATCCATACTTACAAACTTTCACGTTCCTAATATTAGTAAGATACCTTTTAACATTCTTTGTATTTTTGAATTTTAAACACAAATTAAATTTAAATTAAATGACTATTCCAAGTATATTCGGTACAAATTTAATCTGCGTAGTGTTTTTTTTTCGAATGGTATTAAAAAGATTTAAACTTTTGTTTTCTTGACAAAATCCGAATAAATTTATGGATATAATACTTGTTTTTGACTTTGTACGATGACACGTGACGCGTCGAAATAATAACTTGGTAGCTTTCCATGGCGCATGCACTATTAAATTGTTTTGACCAAATGTTCCCATTTTTAGGGTTCCATACTCAAAGACAAGGAACCCTTATGGATTCCCTTTGGATTTTCATATTGTGTCCTACTAATATTTATACCATCAATTTGTACATATGTTTAAGCAAATAAATTATCTTGATCTTTATCTTTATCTTTATCTTTAATCTTTCGTCATGTCTGTCTGTCTGTCTGTCTGTCCGTGTATGTCACAGCCTTTTTTTTCCGAAACTATAAGAGCTATACTGTTGAAACTTGGTAGGTAGATGTATTCTGTGAACCGCATTTAGAATTTTACACAAAAATTTAAAAAAAACAATTATTTTTGGGGTTCCCCATACTTAGAACTGAAACTCAAATTTATTTTTTCATCAATGTGGGTTATCTGTGGATAGGTCTTCAAAAATGATGTTGAGGTTTCTAATATATATTTTTTCTAAACTGAATAGTTTGCGCGAGAGACACTTCCAAAGTGGTAAAAAGTGTGCCCCCCCCCCCATAACTTCTAAAATAAGAGAATTATAAAACTAAAGAAAATATATGATGTACATTACTATGTAAACATTCACTCAAAATTGGTTTGAATGAGATCTAGTAAGTAGTTTTTTTTTAATACGTCATTAATCGTAATCCATCCAAGAACTTTTATATTATGTTACTTGCTGCTACTGAACCCTTCATGGGCGAGTCTGACTCACACTTGGCCGCTTTTTTTATGGTTATTTTTGGAAATTGTTATTTTGTACCTTTTTTTTGCATAGAGTCAATCTTTATAGAATACTGACTATCCATGTTTTTTTTGTTGTATTTGGAATAGTGGTGTATACCTTATTTTATACCAGTCAGTTAAATCATCCTAACGATGAAGTTGTAAGTTGGTAAATATTGCTACAAGTATCTCCTATTTTTTTTTTTTATTTTTTTTTATACTTATGAATGACGGAACAAGCAGATGGCCCACCTGATGTTAAGCGGTAACCTCTGCCTATGAACAGTGCATTACCTCATAGGACACGTTCACCTAGGACGCACCCTATGTGGCATTGCAATGCGCCCGCCACCCTGCGACATAAAGATGAAAAGTCTCATGTGCCTGTAATTTCACCGGCACCTTCAAACCGGAACACAGCAATGCGAGCACTACTACTTTGCGGCAGAAATAGGTATGGTGGTAGTACTTCCCCGGACGAACTCTTTCACAAAAAAGCTCTACTACTACTACTACTTTCTGGTATAAATAGCACTAATTATGATTTCTTCTTTTATTTCTGCAGTTATACATCTTGCCATAACTTTTGGTACGGCTTCTAGAAAACAATGTTTGTGTTAAAAAAAACTAGTTAATATATTGTGATTTTAACTCAACACCGTGACTAGTTTATATTTTGGGGTTCAATCCTCCCTATCTACTTTTACAGCAAAATCTCTCTCAGGTACGTTTGATGTAAAAAAACTGGAGCATGTGTGTGATTCGTGATCTCGATAATTATAAAAATCCCATGTTTCCAGAACCTTTACACAGGTATTGTTTGAATTGACACAATTTATAAAATCCTGAAAATCATAGATTTGATTTGCTGATTTTGTTATCTTGTAGGCAACCAGTCCTTTTTTTCAGAATCCCCTTCAGTCTTGTTAGGCCAGTCACCGTAGACACTAAAATCGTGTAAGATCGCAAAAAGTTGCATGGTTCTGTTATTTTGGGATGTTGTTAGGATAAATACCAATTGTGTAAAACCAAGTTTGCAACTTCGATAGAGCTGTGCGAACTTTGCAATTTTTTTACGACCTGGAATGTTTAAGATGACTGGCCTATGTGTCGTTTGTAGGTTAACAGCTAATATTTGTAAGGAAAAAGGTTATACACACCTCAGTTTGTTCAAAATTACTAGGTATAACTAAGTAGTTGGAAGAAACTTTTCTTTTGGGTACTTATTTACTTTGTATTAGCCATTTTGAATTTTCTAGAGCGTTCACATGCGTACTTTTCGTCGCGAGTATCGCCTTTGCATAACTCGCCACACACGACCTACCCACTTTTCAGCTTTGGTGAGTCACTGTTTGTTGAGCTCCCACTGACTGACTGGCACCAATCCCCCACTTTTTATCTTCGTGAATGACGTGGAACAATCAGATGGCCCACCTGATCTTGAGCGGTAACGTCTGCCTTTAATAATCCATTACCTCATATGTCACGTCCACCCCTTGTGGCATTGCACTGCATTCACCGGCAACTATACCTTTCATACTAAAACACAGTAATACAAGCACTAGTGCTTTGCGGCAGAAATACTACTGGTAGTAGTTGTGGTTGGTAGTACATTCCCGAACGAACTCTTTCACAAAAAAAAACTCTACTACTACTAAACTACGATATAATGCGATTGTAATGTCTACGATTACTTTTTCGTACAGTTTTCGTTTACTAAGCAAGACGATGACACAGAATAAATAATAGTACAAGCACGACGATAAGAAGCGACGATGATAAGATTCGATTTCTTTGTTTTCAGAAGTAGTTAAGTGCAATAAAGAATATCAACACTAGTCTTAAGCACCGTATATGTAATGTATGATGTTACTATTCATATGTGTAGTATTTAGTACCACATAATAAAAAAAAATTGTTCAGATATCCACCGTATATATGTTACGGTGATTATATTTAGGATACATTTTTGTTACATGATCAAGCTCATACAAACACGTCAACCTCATACCTCATACCTAACTTACAATAAAATTAATATTGATCAACTGGATTATCTATGAGGAACTAGTATGTCACAGATAACCCAGTTATTATAGTTGTACCTACTACAAATAATATAACGCGTCCAAATTAAGTCGCGGGTGACAGTAGGTACCTATACCTAGCTTGTATTTTGTATTATAAATTTCGTCCAAAATTAGTAGGTACCCAAAATCTGAATTCGTTTATTTTTAACCCCTGACGAAAAACGAAGAGGGTGTTATAAGTTTGGCGTGTCTGTGTGTCTGTCCCATCGTAGCTCCCGAAAGGATCAACCGTTTTTTTTTTTTTTAATTGTTTTTGTGGGGAGTTTTCTTAGCTTTGTTTGATCAAAATCAGTACAGCCGTTCAACGTTGGTGGTTATTTAAATTTTTACAATATTAATTACTTTGTGCTATACGTTTTTAAATTCCGACGGGAAACGAAAATATTCGTGAAGAGAAAATATGTACAAAATGTGTGGCTACGTTTCACCGAGGACTTATCGAGGACTATACTAAGTTCCATTGGTCTAGTTGTTACTATGTTGACAGAGTTATTTATATGGTAGCATACTTGTACGGAGCACTCTACACGCGAGTCCGACTCGCACTTGACCAGTTTATTCATCTTCCGCCTCCAATAAAGCATGGACTTTAATGAAGATTTTTTGAATAGCAGCATTGTATCAGCGAAGTATCTATCTATGTAATATATTGTATTTAGTATATCAGTTATCTAGTACCCATAACACAAGCTCTGCTTAGCTTGGGGCTAGATAATGTTGTGCGAACTGTCCAGCATTATTTATTTATTTATTGTTTCGATATCAAAATTTGAAGTACCAGTATTATTATTAGTAACTAACAGTCAAACATAGATAAAAATTGAATGATAGTATAAATAAAAATAAAAAAAACATACCGTTTCTCACTAGTAAGTCGGGAAATAAGCAAGTAAATTTTTGTAAAAAAACGATAATCACTTAGTATAAAGAGCTAGGCATATTCTAAGGAAAATCGCTAAGCGAAACTCTTTTGGTCACAATATAAACTCTTTCGTGAGTATGCTACCGTAGAATTGCATCGAGCGACTACGGAGGCCTGCAATGTTATAAGTATAGATCCACCAACTTATCTCTAGAACCATTTACCTACATTTTTCTATCAGCTACATACATTTCATTCTGCAGATAAGTTGGTGGATCTCTAGAATTGGTTTGTGTTCACGACTGTATGATTAAACTGTCAAACCATGTCAGTCCGGTAAATTTTCACAAACCTCAAATAAATAAGAATTTGCATTGGTTTCTTATTACCCGAATTACAATTATAACAACGAAAACCAACAATTTTCAGTAAAATAATACAAGTTTTTGTAATGATATATCGAAGTAACCGGTTGTCCGTTTTCACCTGTGAATAAAAAAGTGAACGAGGGCCTTCCTTCCAGCGCCGTGGATAACCACGGAATGACAGAAAATGGCGTAGAAATCGTGTAGATACGGCGAATTGAAAATGTTTTCGTGTTTTTACACATCTTTTATATGAAAAGATTAAAAACCCCAACATACTTTTAAAACTATGTGTATAGACATGATACTAAAGTGTTTTATTTCTCAGAAATAGCTGTAATTCCGTAGATTTAGGCTCATATGTAGATGCTCTATTTTGATCAATTTCGTGAAAATGGGTAGGTAGTTTTTCAATTTACACAAAATCTAGAAATAACTTTAGAAAACCCCAACGTATTTTTATTCAGCCTGAAGTGTTCTTTCTTCTGATCTAAATATTGTTAAGAATAAAGCTAAATTTGGAAAGTTCTAGGCTTTTCAAAACACCACTTTTCAAGGGTTTTCACAGACTAGCCCCTTAAAAAGTATTTTTTTTAGTACCTATGTAATTTATTTCGTTTTTTACACCATACTATGTTAGTAAAGAATTGTTATAAAAAATAAATTTTATAACAAAATAACTTTAATGTTTGTTGTTAATATTTTTAAAACAAAGGTTTATGATCATTACATGTCCTTGTCTATCAACTGTTAGTTATCGTCATGTCACTATGTATTTATATATTGTTATAACGTGTTGTATTATTAAATATGTAGGTTAGGCTATATTTATTTATTTTAAAGTATGTATTAGTTACTTGTACACCGCCATCTTATGTTATCGTTTTATCCTGTCCATCCAAAGGTTGTCTGGAAGAGATCGCTCCTATTGATAAGACCGCCCATTCCACATTGTTAATTAGTTTGTTATTTGTCACTTTGTTTTGTTTTGTTTTTCTTAGGTGTACAAAAAAGAGTTTATATAACTATCTATCTAGTAGTAGTAGAGCTTTTTTGTGAAAGAGTTCGTCCGGGGAAGTACTACCACCATACCTATTTCTGCCGCAAAGCATAGTGCTCGCATTGCTGTCTTCCGGTTTGAAGGGTAAGGGTACCGGTGAAATTACAGACACATGAGACTTTTCATCTTTATGTCTCAGGGTGGCGGGCGCTGTGCAATGCCACATAGGGTGCGTCCTAGGTGGACCTGACCTATGAGTTAATGCACTGTTCATAGGCCGAGGTTACCGCTTAACATCAGGTGGGCCATCTGCTTGTTCCGTCATTCAGTAGTATAAAAAATAAATAAAAAAATCTATCTATCTGTTTTATGAAAGCTATTTTCTCATAATGAAATAGGTGAGCAATTTTGAAATACACTCATGTCCATAGAACGTCGCGCAGATATGTAAAATGAAAGAATCTTTTTATTTAGCATTACTGAATTGCAGATTTCAAACGTATTACAAAAATTTCTAGATGAGACATTTTTTGTTATTGGTAATTGTTTCGTCTTCAACTCTTTTTTTCCTTCATCATCATCATCATGTATCAGCATCTTTCTGTCCAATATTGGATATATGCCTCCCCTAATTTCTTCCAGTCGGCTCTGTTCCCAGTATCACGACTCCACTGGCGGCCAGCTACGTTTTTAATGTCATCGGTCCATCGTACCTTCGACCTGCCTGCAAATCTAGTCTATTCGGGAGTTATCTTCATTTCAATCCACGAACCATTCCCTCAATAAGGTTTCACTATCTGTGCTCGATTAGAGACGTTCGCTCACTCACTCGGTCCCGGTCAGCCGGTATTCATTATCTGCGCAAGAGTTCGTTGTTTACATGACTGTATGAAAGTTTTGTTTAATGTTTTCGTTTTTTGTTCTGTTGGATGACGGATCAAGTAAGAGGCCCACCTGATGTTAAGCGGTAACCTCTGCCTATGAACAGTGCATTACCTCATAGGTCACGTCCATCTAGGACGCACCCTATGTGGCATTGCAATGCGCCCGCCACCCTGAGACATAAAGATGAAAAGTCTCATGTGCCTGTAATTTCACCGGCACCCTTACCCTTCAAACCGGAACACAGCAATGCGAGCACTACTGCTTTGCGGCAGAAATAGGTATGGTGGTAGTACTTCCCCGGACGAACTCTTTCACAAAAAAGCTCTACTACTACTAATTAACTGCGGACTAATTGCAATTGAATTTTGAACCATTTCTTCCCAACCGATTTAGCTAAAATTTTGCGTACACCTTAAGTTCTGGAGAGAATAAATAAATAAATAATGCTGGACAGTCCACACAACATTATCTAGCCCCAAGCTAAGGAGAGCTTGTGTTATGGGTACTAGATAACTGATATACTTAATACAATACATTTTTTTTTATTATACATAGAAAATACCCGGAACACCCTGAACAATTATCTGCAGATCGTAAAAATATTTGTTCCGAGGCGGGAATCGAACCCGCAACCTCCTGCATCGCTGCAGGAGAACCTTAGCCCGTCGCACCACAGAGCTCGTCAAAAATAAATCATTCTTGAACTAGTAATTAATTTAGTAAAAATTAAAAAAAAACCCTCTACGCTATGAAACGGCTGAACTTATTTTGATCAAACATAGCTAAGAACACACACGACTAATTCACCTTTCAAAAAAAGAAACGGTTCATCCGTTCGGGAGCTACGATGCCACAGACAGACACACACACAGACACACTCGCAGACACACAACAGACACACATGCAGACACACACAGATACGTCAAACTTATAACACAACGTCGTGTTTGCGTCGGGGGTTAAAAAAAAAAAAATTATTTAATGATTCCAGATTTATAATATTTATTCCATTGCCTTATCCAGCACACTTTATAGCACTCATCATTCTCGTTGCCAGCGGCCTGTCTCAATTCAATACGGCTCTCATGCAAATGTGTGTTGATTGTCGTGTCGTCTGTATCGGCAAATAATCGACCGGGGCTGACCATCCCCCGCCGTCTAAAACCGTCGGCAGTCGTCGGTGCTCGTTCGTGTGACTTGGCATGGTAGAACGGCTTTAGCCATGGACTTAGTATACAAGCCCATGGCTTTAGCGTTAGGCAATATAAGGGATTTTGATTTTCGAATTAAAAAAATGTAGTTCAATTTGGCTCGATAGATGGCGCTGACTCAAATGTGGTTGCCAAAATTAACAAATGCATTGTCTGTGCTTTTGTGTGATAGTAACAAAATACCACGAAAATATATCACTACGTTGTTGACTTTGACATCTCACTTTAGTTTGACAGTTAAGTACAGAGCTGGCGCCTGATATTTTCAAGGGTTTAAGCATGATGTCGGACGAGACGGAGACTCTTGACGACTTGAATATAAAACTATTATAATTATATCACTTGACATTGGCTAAATGGTTGCAAATAATGCACAGAAGCCATTACCTAAGCTAAGAAGAAGAAGCATGATGTCAAACGGCCTTGAAAACCCCTCAGTGTAAATACATATACAAATACAAATATATTTATTTCGTCAGAATTTTAGGTAGGTACAAGACAGTTCTTATTTTATAGGCGTAACACTAAAATTCTACCCATACAGGTATACGAAATTCATAATTATGTACACAATCAATTAATTTAAACAAATAACACAGGACACCAGAAAAAGTCAGAAAAACACAAAGTAGATGATGATGGTGTAGTAGATGTAGTACCTAAAGTAAGTAAGTAATATCTTTATTTCAGGCTTAATGAGAAATGTAATAAACCTAAACATTAATCCCATAGCAACATAAATATCTTATAAACGAACATAATATAAAACACACTTTATTTTAGTGCACAACGTTTAGACGGCAACGTATGACGAAACTGCGCGGTGTCTCGTGTCAGGCGTCCGAAGAACCTCCTGAACTTGACACCTCTCGGCCAGAACTCCACATTCATGAAAGTCGATAGACGGTCAGTCGGCACCCTCACCATAAAGGAAATCAAATTTACATCATGGCGAGACTCCAACTGCTCGGCCCTCAGGTTAGCCCTGTCTTCTGTTTGAGGTACTCCACCACTGCTTCGGGCTTCACGGCGTAGTGAACCCGGGACACGTACAGTGGAGTTGTGGGTACCTCCGCACGCAGCAAGCACGGCTGGTTCAGCCCAGACGAAAGTAAAAGTAGGTTGAAATAAACAGCTACTCAAAGTGGAACCTGCTGGAGGTTTATTGGAGTCCCTTTTAAACATATACGCCTCAAACAATCATTTATGTAAAATATTTTTAACCAAGTTGTTACCTATCGTCTTTAAGCTACTATGATGTTGAAGCACTTTTGGAGGTGATAAAATAAGAACAGACAACGAATATAGGACGTCTAGCGGCACCACTCAATCTCACTCACACACACCCTTCCACACACACATATAATTTCCACATACTTACGCCACATTCAATGAGGGCTACTCCTGTGATACCCATACTCTTAAGAGACTGGTGGTAGCAGGAGAGCCCTCCTACACCTAGATATACACAGCCACACACACACACACACACACACACACACACACACACATCCACTATACGAGTACAACATTTCATAGTTCACTCACACTACACTTTTTACATCCGAAGCTACACACTATAAGCTCACACAATTTTCTAGGTATATTTTATGTAATTTTCAATTCGTTATTATTATTATTTCACCATGTAAAAGTAGTAGGTCTAAGTAGGCCTAGTAGCGAAATCTCCTATGACAAGTATTTTTTACTTAAAAGGAGATTTCATCATTGTTTTTAAATTATGTATCTTTTGGAAACGCAATAAACATTGGTATTGTATTTGTTGTTGTACTTAACTCACGAGACCAGCGTGACACGAAGGGGGAAGTGGCAAGCAAAGCGAGCCACTGATGCGCTCAGACGTATATACTCGTAGGCTGGCGCTGATGACATAAAAATACAAAACAATTTTTTTTTTTTTTTTAATGAAATAAATAGGCAAACTAGCATACGGCCCACCTGATGAGAAGTGGTCATCGTCGCTTATAGACACCTGACCGTATCGTAAACAAGCGCGAAAACCTCAGATGGAAGCTCATTCTATAGTTTGTAGGTATGGGGAACAAATGATCTCGAGAAACGAGTCGTTCGAGAAACCCAGGAATCTATGATGTGCGGATGAGCCTTGTCACGGTGTCGGGAAGAGCGATGGTAAAATCTTAATTCCGGGATGAGATCGAAAAGCTCGTCGGAACATTCCCCGTTGTAGAGGCGGTAGAACACGCAAAGAGATCCGACAGCTCTGCGTTGGCTAAGCGGTTCTAGAGTATCAGAGAGTTTTGGGTCGCTGATGATTCTAATGGCTCTTCTCTGTAGGGCATCAAAACGAAGCAGCTGGTACTTGCGTGCCCCATGCCATAGATGGGAACAGTATTCTACAATGATTTTTACCCTGATTCTTGAATTTTATTTGTACCCGATATTTCGGCACAGTTGCATGCCGTTTCTAGTGAAAAGTATGTACATAACCATGATAGTTTCAAAAGTTATAATACAAAATATGTATGATAAATAAAAAATCCTTACAGTTGTGCTACCTATAGAGAGGAGCCGTTAGAATCGTCAACGATCCCAAGCTCTCCAGTTCACTAGAGCCGCTGAGCCTGCGCCGGGACATCGGCTCGCTCTGTGTGTTCTATCGACTCTATAATGGGGAGTGCTCTGAGGAGCAGTTCAATCTCATACCCGCATCCAGGTTCTACCATCACACTTCTCGACAACGCAAGGGAGCTCATCCACACATCATCGACACGTGGGTATCTCGTACAGCTCGCTTTACGAGATATTTTCTCCCCCATACGTGCAAGTTGTGGAATGGGCTCCCTCCTGAGGTGTTTCCGCAAAACTACAACATGAGCGGCGTCAAAAAAAAACAAATAAAAAGCGGCCAAGTGCGAGTCGGACTCGCCCATGAAGGGTTCCGTAGCAGCAAGTAACATAATATAAAAGTTCTTGGATGGATTACGATTTATGACGTATTAAAAAAAACTACTTACTAGATCTCGTTCAAAACAATTTTCGTTATGCATCTTTTTTTTTTTTTAGTTTTATCATTCTCTTATTTTAGAAGTTACGGGGGGGACACACTTTTTACCACTTTGGAAGTGTCCCTCGCGCAAACTATTCAGTTTAGAAAAAAATGATATTAGAAACTTCAATATCATTTTTGAAGGCCTATCCATAGATACCCCACACGTATGGGTATGATGGAAAAAAGTTTTTTGAGTTTCAGTTCTAAGTATGGGGAACCCCAAAATAAAAAACTACTTACTAGATCTCGTTCAAACCAATTTGGAGTGAAAGTTTACATGGTAGTGTACATCATATATTTTTTTTAGATTTATCATTCTCTTATTTTAGAAGTTACGGGGGGGGGACACTTTTTACCACTTTGGAAGTTTCCCTCGCGCAAACTATTGAGTTTAGAAAAAAAAAATTAGAAACCTCAATATCATTTTTAAAGAGCTATCCATAGACGTACACACGTATGGGTATGATGAAAAAAAGTGTTATGAGTCCCGTATGGGGAACCCCAACAATTTATTGTTTTTTTTTCTATTTTTGTTTGAAAATCTTATTGCGGTTCACAGAATACATCTACTTACCAAGTTTCAACAGCATAGCTCTTATAGTTTCGGAAAAAAGTGGCTGTGACATACACGGACAGACAGACAGACAGACATGACGAATCCATAAGGGTTCCGTAATTTTAGTTACGGAACCCTAAAAAGAGTCCTTCAGGGCAGGCAACGCATTGGCAATGCCCCTGGTGTTAGAAATGTCAATAGGCGACGGTAACAACTTACATTACATTGCATAAAAAAAACCTAAAGACTAGTATTTAGTATAGTTTTGTTACTTAAAGTCCGATGCAAACGCATTAGCATTAATCCTACTAAAATATATTAAATGGGAAAGTTTGTGAGTGCGTGTGTGTGTGTGTGCGCGTGTGCTTGTTACTTCTTCACGCTGAAACGGCTCGACGGATTTGGATTAAATTTGGAATGGAGATAGCTTGAATCCCGGAATAACACATAGATACATTTTTATCCCGATATTCCCACGGGATCGAGTAACGCTTGTAGCTTTGTGACTCCTATACCTATATATAAGTATACTAGGGTGAGGCATGCAAATGAATGTACAGCGTTATGAGATTAAATTAGTTTATTATAACATTAGATAAATGTAACACACAGTAATCAGACTACAATTTGGGCGCCTTATCTAAAATGTAAGAAAGTAATTATCTCAGGGTCATGAGTTTGAACCTACGTTACAAGATTCTTATCGGTTGTCCCTCCGGACAGAAGGACCGGGATGATCCCGCAAGATGTGTGACAAGTGAGGTGTAGGTTAGTTTGGACGAAACACTTAGAATGTGGAACACAGCTCTGGGAGTGAAGACACTCCCAGACAGCGATACCGGTTACGCAGGCCCAAGGTGGCTGGCTACGAAGGAAGAGAGCACAGCCAAGTCCCATGCACCTGGTCCGTAGGCGTCCGGACTGGAAGGCGTTCCCCGCTCACCACGACGTTGTCGCTCGAATGCTCCAGTACGAAGCTGGCTTAAAAGCCTCCCCAAAGAACCTGTCAAATAGATATTCGTCCTGTTATGTTCTATTCGATCACTTTCTCGAGCGCGCAGATTCATGAACAATAATACTTACCCCAAAGGGGGTTCTTCGAAGGATTAGTTTCTTAGGCGTTCGCCGCCGAAGAATCAGCCTGATGGCCGGGACACGTATCCCACTGGACTCTACGAAAATGTTCCAGCCTTGTGGGAGAGGAAGCGTTCTCTACAGGACGTATGTAAGAGTAACGTTCGCAGTAGTAGGATTTGTCCAAGGCAGATGATGATGCCACGCGCGTGTTCGGTGCCACGCGGCTCCCTCGGCTTCTCGCTTGGAACCCTATCGGAAACCATCAGTTACGAGATTAGTAGGGAACAACGCCTGGGTACCTTAGATTTCCAGATGACTTGTTTATACATACCAGTTAGACAAAACTATGGAATACCGACCGATATTGGCGACCTCTGTGGCGCGGCGGGCGAACGTTCGCCTGTGACGCAGGAGGTTATGGGTTCGATTCCCGCCTCGGAACAAATATTTGTGCGATCCACAGATATATTTGTTCAGGGTGTTCTGGGTATTTTCTATATACTCGTATCATAAAAAATATCTATCTATGTAATATATTGTATTAAGTATATCAGTTGTCTAGTACCCAAAACACAAGCTCTGCTTAGCTTGGGGCTAGATAATGATGTGTGAACTGTCCAGCATTTTTTTTTAAATTTAATATTCTAAACGATTCGACCGGTCAGCTCAGGTCAGGATTCAGAAAGAAACGCCAAAATGGCCGCCTTAGCTTCCTTCCTACACAAATCAATATCGCGGATGTCGCTGTCAGATTGACAGCAGCCGATTCTCATGGGGGTATGCCCATGGAGTAATGTCCATGGAGGCGAGGAATGTTGCGGATTCCTTTTGTAAAATAAAGGGTTACAAGCTTTGCGGGTAACACCGCGGGGCACTGCTTAGTAACTTAAATAAATAAAATAAATATGATTCTCAAGCTGAAACCTGAGGCTAAGCAGGAATATAAGCTTTGACTCAACAAGACAAGACTTTAAAGATCACTGATTTAAACTTAATAAAATACTTGGATGGTCATTGTCGGCTGTACAAACTTTATGCTTAAGGAATCTGATGCCCTTTGAAATGGGATTCAGCCCAAACTTTGGTAGAGTTTGATCAAAGTAAATAAATGGGATTTTCTCGGTTTACCTGTAAGTTTATTCTACTACTAGCTGACCCGCTCGCGACTTCGTCGACGCGTAGACTTTCATACAAACTTTAACACCCTTTTTCAACCCCTTAGGGTGCGAATTTTCAAAAACTGTTTCTTAGTGCGCGCCTACACCCCATAATTAATGCTTGTGCCAAATTTCAGCTCTCTCGGCCCAGTAGTTTCCGAGATTTCGTGATGAGTGGTCAGTGATGAGTGAGTGGACTTCTCTTTTATATATATAGATATAAAAATAAGTCGGGTTTTCCTTCCTGACGCTATAACTCCAGCACGCACGAACCTATTTCCACGGTTTTGCATTCGTTGGAAAGGTCTCGGGCTCCGTGAGGTTTATACGTTTTTTTTTTTTTTTTTTTCAAGTCGTGTTAGTTACACCACTTATAACTCAAGAATGGGTGAACCGATTTGGCTTAAAATTGGTAGGGAGGTAGCTTAGAACCAGGAGATAGGACATAGTGGGAGGGGTAGGACGGGGAGGGTTCACCGGGGGCTACCCGTGCGAAGCCGGGGCGAGTCGCTAGTACTTAATAATTTAAACTAGTAGCCATGGACCATGGTCGAATGGTCAGTAGAATTTAAACTTTGTGTTTACTTACCAACTTTATTAAACGCTTGTCTGAACTGTCCGTAATTATATATAGATTTTCGTAATCTAGTAGTTTCGTTTACGTTAGTTTAAATACGAACAAAAAACTGAAAATTTATTGTTAAGGTGGTTGCTTTTTCATACAAAAGTATTTGCACAAATATGGACGAATTTTACACTGAAATGACTGTTGCTGGCTTTTATATTGGTCATTATTTGCGGCAAATCATATATTTTGGTTGAACAAAACAGTGAATTAATAGCGAAAATAACATCGAAATTTTAGGCCATACAAGTAATTTCGTTGTTATTTTCATTGAAATGGGGCAACCAATGCCCTGTTTAATAAAATAAAAAAATAAAATAAAATAAATAACTGATATACTTAATACAATACATTACATAGATAGATATTTTTTATTATACATAGAAAATACCCAGAACACCCTGAATAAATATTTGCAGATCGTACAAATATTTATTCCAAGGCGGGAATCGAACCCGCAACCTCGTATGTCGTAACTTTTTGTTATGTCTATGTCTAAGTCACAGAAATATATTTCTGCGTCCTCTACGGGATTGTAAGCCATATGTTCGAGGTGTTCCTGTTCGACTGACGGAGGGGTATGTTAATTAAAAGTAAGTAGATGCTAGTTTTTTTTAATGCATTAATTATTTAATCAAATGATCTAAGATTTTGGATTATATCCATTTACAGAATTAGTAAATTTTAAGTTTTTTTTTATACTACTTTGATGGCGGATCAAGCATGAGGCCCACCTGATGTTAAGCGGTAACCTCTGCCTATGAACAGTGCATTACCTCATAGATCACGTCCACCTAGGACGCACCCTATGTGGCATTGCACTGCGCCCGCCACCCTGAGACATAAAGATGAAAAGTCTCATGTGCCTGTAATTTCACCGGCACCCTTACCCTGCCGGCGGCTTGAAGTGGCAATGGGCAGGGCATATAGCTCGCAGAATCAACAACCGCTGGGGAATCTATAAAGGTTATAGAGTGGCGACCACGAGTTTGACAACACGCCGAGTATGAAGAGCCCCCGGGCTCGATAGGAGGTCGGATAATTCGTCGTGTCGTTCTATCAGGAAGTCTATGTCCAGCAGTGGACACCAGTAGATGAAAAAGAACCGAGTGGATGAAAAAAAAAATTACAGCCAAAACAAAATATCAGGTTTTAAATAGAACATTATACATCTTAAGCTAATTATAAGGATACACATTGTTATATATAAATAAATAAATTCAAATTTTATTTATTCAACCAACATGGGGTCATGAGAATTACACATTACACAATCACACATTATACAATTACACATTACACACAGGTTACACACAATAATAACTTATATACCTAATACAAAGTTATATAAATACAAAGACCTGTCAAAGTTAAAAAAAAAAAAAAAATACTTACATTAGCTTGCTAGTATGTACTGTGGATAAATTTTATCCACAGTACATACTAGCAAGCCTACCTAGATTTGATTGTCAATAAATGCACCATACAGCAATGATTCAGATACTGACAATCAAACCTAGCAGCAAATATCTTCAGGATGTTGTTAAAGCTGGCCCGGACCCTGCGCACCAGGGATGTGCAGCGCGCTCGCATTACTGTGTACAAACATCTTCAGAATGTTGTTAGAGCTGGCCCGGAACCTGCGCACCAGGGATGTGCAGCGCGCTCGCATTACTGTGTACAAACATCTTCAGAATGTTGTTTGAGCTGGCCTGGACCCTGCGCACCAGGGATGTGCAGCGCGCTCGCATTACTGTGTACAAACATCTTCAGAATGTTGTTAGAGCTGGCCCGGACCCTGCGCACCAGGGATGTGCAGCGCGCTCGCATTACTGTGTACAAACATCTTCAGAATGTTGTTAGAGCTGGCCCGGACCCTGCGCACCAGGGATGTGCAGCGCGCTCGCATTACTGTGTACAAACATCTTCAGAATGTTGTTAGAGCTGGCCCGGACCCTGCGCACCAGGGATGTGCAGCGCGCTCGCATTACTGTGTACAAACATCTTCAGAATGTTGTTAGAGCTGGCCCGGACCCTGCGCACCAGGGATGTGCAGCGCGCTCGCATTACTGTGTACAAACATCTTCAGAATGTTGTTAGAGCTGGCCCGGACCCTGCGCACCAGGGATGTGCAGCGCGCTCGCATTACTGTGTACAAACATCTTCAGAATGTTGTTAGAGCTGGCCCGGACCCTGCGCACCAGGGATGTGCAGCGCGCTCCAATTACTGTGTACAAACATCTTCAGAATGTTGTTAGAGCTGACCCGGACCCTGCGCACCAGGGATGTGCAGCGCGCTCGCATTACTGTGTACAAACATCTTCAGAATGTTGTTAGAGCTGGCCCGGACCCTGCGCACCAGGGATGTGGAGCGCGCTCCAATTACTGTGTACAAACATCTTCAGAATGTTGTTAGAGCTGACCCGGACCCTGCGCACCAGGGATGTGCAGCGCGCTCGCATTACTGTGTACAAACATCTTCAGAATGTTGTTAGAGCTGGCCTGGACCCTGCGCACCAGGGATGTGCAGCGCGCTCGCATTACTGTGTACAAACATCTTCAGAATGTTGTTAGAGCTGGCCCGGACCATGCGCACCAGGGATGTGCAGCGCGCTCGCATTACTGTGTACAAACATCTTCAGAATGTTGTTAGAGCTGGCCCGGACCCTGCGCACCAGGGATGTGCAGCGCGCTCGCATTACTGTGTACAAACATCTTCAGAATGTTGTTAGAGCTGGCCCGGACCCTGCGCACCAGGGATGTGCAGCGCGCTCGCATTACTGTGTACAAACATCTTCAGAATGTTGTTAGAGCTGGCCCGGACCCTGCGCACCAGGGATGTGCAGCGCGCTCGCATTACTGTGTACAAACATCTTCAGAATGTTGTTAGAGCTGGCCCGGACCCTGCGCACCAGGGATGTGCAGCGCGCTCCAATTACTGTGTACAAACATCTTCAGAATGTTGTTAGAGCTGACCCGGACCCTGCGCACCAGGGATGTGCAGCGCGCTCGCATTACTGTGTACAAACATCTTCAGAATGTTGTTAGAGCTGGCCCGGACCCTGCGCACCAGGGATGTGGAGCGCGCTCCAATTACTGTGTACAAACATCTTCAGAATGTTGTTAGAGCTGACCCGGACCCTGCGCACCAGGGATGTGCAGCGCGCTCGCATTACTGTGTACAAACATCTTCAGAATGTTGTTAGAGCTGGCCTGGACCCTGCGCACCAGGGATGTGCAGCGCGCTCGCATTACTGTGTACAAACATCTTCAGAATGTTGTTAGAGCTGGCCCGGACCATGCGCACCAGGGATGTGCAGCGCGCTCGCATTACTGTGTACAAACATCTTCAGAATGTTGTTAGAGCTGGCCCGGACCCTGCGCACCAGGGATGTGCAGCGCGCTCGCATTACTGTGTACAAACATCTTCAGAATGTTGTTAGAGCTGGCCCGGACCCTGCGCACCAGGGATGTGCAGCGCGCTCGCATTACTGTGTACAAACATCTTCAGAATGCTGTTAGAGCTGGCCCGGACCCTGCGCACCAGGGATGTGCAGCGCGCTCGCATTACTGTGTACAAACATCTTCAGAATGTTGTTAGAGCTGGCCCGGACCCTGCGCACCAGGGATGTGCAGCGCGCTCGCATTACTGTGTACAAACATCTTCAGAATGTTGTTAGAGCTGGCCCGGACCCTGCGCACCAGGGATGTGCAGCGCGCTCGCATTACTGTGTACAAACATCTTCAGAATGTTGTTAGAGCTGACCCGGACCCTGAGCACCAGGGATGTGCAGCGCGCTCGCATTACTGTGTACAAACATCTTCAGAATGTTGTTAGAGCTGGCCCGGACCCTGCGCACCAGGGATGTGCAGCGCGCTCGCATTACTGTGTACAAACATCTTCAGAATGTTGTTAGAGCTGGCCCGGACCCTGCGCACCAGGGATGTGCAGCGCGCTCGCATTACTGTGTACAAACATCTTCAGAATGTTGTTAGAGCTGGCCCGGACCCTGCGCACCAGGGATGTGCAGCGCGCTCGCATTACTGTGTACAAACATCTTCAGAATGTTGTTAGAGCTGGCCCGGACCCTGCGCACCAGGGATGTGCAGCGCGCTCGCATTACTGTGTACAAACATCTTCAGAATGTTGTTAGAGCTGACCCGGACCCTGCGCACCAGGGATGTGCAGCGCGCTCGCATTACTGTGTACAAACATCTTCAGAATGTTGTTAGAGCTGGCCCGGACCCTGTGCACCAGGGATGTGCAGCGCGCTCGCATTACTGTGTACAAACATCTTCAGAATGTTGTTAGAGCTGGCCCGGACCCTGCGCACCAGGGATGTGCAGCGCGCTCGCATTATCGTATAGAAACAGTTGACTCGCGCATCAGCGAACAGCGTGTTATGCTGAGAACTTAATACCTATCTAGAAAGAGTTATTGTTCGCCTCCTCACTAGGCCAAGCCTGTATCAAGGCACAGCCTCCTCACTAGGCCAAGCCTGTATCAAGGCACAGCCTCCTCACTAGGCCAAGCCTGTATCAAGGAGGCCTGAATACGAATAAATAATATTTTTAAAAAATTAAAAGAGCACGCTTTTATAGCTAACCGAACTAAAAAATAGAAAATAATTTTCAATTTCAAAGAGTTTATATTACAGTAGTAGAAGACCGAACAATCAGTTTTTTTTTTTAGAAAGCGTGGGGCGCTTGATAAAGTAAATGTAACAATCATTCTTTTGGCAACTATCTATACGAGGAGAGTTATGAAAAGTAGTAAAATGCACCTCACGCTTTTAAAAAAAAAAAAAACTGGTTGATTGTTCGATCTTCTACTACTGTAATATAAACATTTTGAAATTCAAAAATATTTTCTATTTTTAAGTTCGGTTAGCTATATAACCGTGTTTTTTGATTTTTTTAAAATATTATTTATTTTTCATTTTTTAGTTCGGTTTATCTCTGTCTCTCTCTCTCTCTCTCTCTCTCTCTCTCTCTCTCTAACTCTAACTCTTACTCTAACTCTAACTCTAACTCTCTCTCTCTCTATGCAAAGTTTCAAATTAATCAGACTACTGGAAATTGGTGAAAATTATGCTCAAAGATTCAGTTACATACATACATACATACATACATAGATACAACCCATTACCCAAGCTAATATAAAAGCGTGAAAAAGCATTCATACATAGATCCATAACGATTTGATTTAATTATCCAGAGCTTATAAATCACATCACTCTCACTCCAGCCATGACAAGTCGTGTGTGCTTAATGCTTCCTGCTTCATCAGTCGAACTTTGTATAATTGGGCGCGCCGAGGCTAGGCGGCTAGGCCAGGGTCCCGCAGGCGCGGATTATCAAATGTATGAAATCGCTGTTTGCGTGTAATGACGTGGGCGGGACGTCAAGCGGAACGCGGGGCGGTTGAGAGATAATACACGGGTTTGAATCTACCATTTTTTAAAGAAACGTCGTCATTTTTAGGGTTCCGTAACCAAAAATTACGGAACCCTTATAGATTCGTGATATATATCTGTCTGTCTGTCTGTCCGTGTATGTCACAGCCACTTTTTTCTGAAACTATAAGAGCTAGGCTGTTGAAACTTGGTAAGTAGATGTATTCTGTGAACCGCAGTAAGAATTTCACACAAAAATAGAAAAAAAAACCAGTAAATTTTTGGGTTTCCCCTTACTTAGAACTGAAACTTAAAAAAAAAACATCGAATCCATACGTGTGGGATATCTATGGTTAGGTCTTCAAAAATGATATTGAGGTTTCTAATACAATTTTTTTCTAAACTGAATAGTTCGCGCGAGAGACACTTCCAAAGTGGTAAAATGTGTGTGACCCCCCCCCCCCCCCCCCCCCGTAACTTCTAAAATAAAAGAATCATAAAACTAAAAAAAAAGTATGATGTAAACTTCCACTGAAAATTGGTTTGAACGAGATCTAGTAAGTAGTTTTTTTTTATACGTCATTTCGTAATCCATCCATGAACTTTTATATTATGTTACTTGCTGCTACGGAACCCTTCATGGGCGAGTCCGACTCGCACTTGGCCGCTTTTTACTTTATTTCATTTTTAACCCCTGACGAAAAACGAAGGGGTGTTATAAGTTTGACATGTCTGTGTGTGTGTGTGTGTGTGTCTGTCTGTCCCAACGTAGCATCCGAACGGCTGAACCGTTTTTTTTTTTTGTTTGAAAGGTGTATTTTTCGGTAGTGTTCTTAGCTTTGTTTGATCAAAATCGGATCAGCCGTTCAGCGTTTTATTTTTTAAATTTAACAAAATTAATTACTTGTTATGTGTTTTTTCGCATAATTTCGTGTAATTTTAGTGGCATTTTAACCGGTGTAACTTGGATAAATGGCACATGTGTGATGTAGTGAAATTTAATTGTATTGCGTATCTTTTGGAAATGGTGGATTTTTCCCAGTAAAAACTTTTTTTGCCACTATTTAAACTGGGTTATGACTTGTCTGTGACTCTTGACGAGTTGACTATAAAAATATAATAGTATATCACTTGACATTGGCTAAATTGTTGCAAATAACGCACAGAAGCCATTACCTAAGATATGAAGAGATAATATGCGAAAAGTGATAAAACTTGGCCAGTCATGTGTTACCTACATTCGAAATTGCAATAATGGCGGTAAACTTGCTTGTTTGGTATGTTGTTTGGGTCCACCTAGATAGTATTTATCCAGATTTGCAGCATTCTAAAATGTAAGCGCGCTGAGTTATTGGCGAAAACCCGCATTTTTTTCACTTCTTTTAATTTTATGCAAAAAAAACATGGGAAGGCTCAGGAAGTTTTTCAGCAATAACACAGCGCACTTACATTTTAGAATGCTGCAAATCTAGATAAATACTATCTAGGTGGGCCCAAACAACATACCAAAAAAGCAAGTTTACTGCAATTATTGCAATTTTAGCGTTTTTTTTTGTACGCTATGTGATCGAAGACGATATGACTGGCCTACGTGGCAATATTAGTGAAAAAATAGGTGTTATATAAAACCGTATTTTTTTGGTGACGTTACTTCCACTCGTTTTAGATGTAGGTACTTCTAGTATAAATACGGCCTCCAAAAATTAAATGAATATGAATGGTATGAATCCGGAATAATCATGATTACTTTTAGCTCGTGGGATGAATTTCTGGGATCAATACGGATGCACCCGAAATAGCGTGTGTATTTTTAACAGACTTCACAAAAGAGAAGGAGGTTCTCAATTCGTGTATTGTTTTAAAATTCCTTACCCAAAGGGTTAAACCGGACCCTATTACTAAGGCTTCGCAGTCCGTCTTTCTGTTTTTTTTTTTTGCCGTTTTTGTTTCATCAGGCTGTTGTATCTCATGAACCGTGTTAGTTACAGAGTTGAAATTTTCACAGATTATGTATTTCTGTTGCCGCTATAACAACAAATACTATAAAACAGAATAAAATAAATAAGGGGGCTTCCA
Organism: Operophtera brumata; assembly: GCA_932527175.1. Classification (NCBI taxonomy): domain Eukaryota; kingdom Metazoa; phylum Arthropoda; class Insecta; order Lepidoptera; family Geometridae; genus Operophtera; species Operophtera brumata. The sequence goes on along the minus strand of OW052227.1, from coordinate 2,038,378 downwards.
TACAACAAACTTGTTTTTTTTGCCGTTTATATAGATAATGGTGTCACCAAGCTGTATCTCATGAACCGTGATAGTTAGATACTTGAAATTTTCACAGAATGATGTATTTCTGTTGCCGTTATAAGAACGAATACAAAAAAATAAAATAAATAAATATTTAGGGAGATCCCATACAAGAAACGTGTTTTTTTTAACAATGATAGACCTTTGTTTAACCACGATCTCACCTGTTGGTAAGTGACGATGCGGCCGAAGATGGAGCACAAAGTTCTAGAAGGCACCTATTCACTCTAGAATTGAAGAGGCCCAGATTATAGTTTTCAGGAAAGACAGAGCGATGTTAGCCTAACGGTTCAATAGTGCAACTCAGAATCCAACGATACCGGGTTCGATCCTAGGCTCCGCACCAATGACTTTTCTAAGTTATGTGCGGATTTCCATCGCTCTGTGCTTCGGAGGGCACGTTAAGCTGTCGGTCCCGGCTGTTATTGATTAATAGCAGTCGATAAGCCATGTCAGAGGCCCTCGGGCGGCTTGACAAACTTCGACACCAGAGGCCAGCACTACCTCATACGAAACGAAACGAAGGAAAGACAGACGACGGTAGTGTATTCCACTCCTTAGCAGTTCTCATTATAAAGGTAGAACTGACACGTTTAGTACGAATATAGTATAGTTAATAATAGTTAGTAATAGTTTTGGTATCACCAGGCTGTATCTCATGAACTGTGATAGTTAGACAGTTGAAATTTTCACAGATGATGTATTTCTGTTGCCGCTATAACAACAAATACTAAAAAACAGAATAAAATCAATATTTAGGGGGCTCCCATACAACAAACTTGTTTTTTTGCCGTTTTTATGGATAACAAGCCGCGCCCCGCGGTTTCACCCGAGTAAGTCTCGATCCCGTGGGAATATCAGGACAAAAATGTGCCTATGTGTTATTCCGGGAGTCCAGTTATCTCCATTCCAAATTTAATCAAAATAGTTTTTACGTGAAAGAGTAACAAAGATACATCCATCCATCCATACAAACTTTCGCGTTTATATATTAGTAGGATACTCGTAGTAGGATAGTACGGAACCCTTCGTGCACGAGTGCGACTCGCACTGGGCCGTTTCTTTTTTATATCAGCGTTTCTTTGGGCCCCAACTCTGTGTCGTCATTCTGCATCGTCCACGTCAGCCTATGTGCCTATGTGCCCGCGTCAGCACCAGTCTCCGCTTATTCACTGTGGCCTCCGCCTGAGTGTTCGCTAACGACGTCCGTGCGCGCCAAAACTCATAGGAGCCGGAAACCGGAAACTTGCCAATTGTATGTGGTAGCTACCGGTCGGCTGAATGAACGTTCGGATTGTACGATTGCTCATTATATGCCACGCCATACAACTTCCAGCCAGCATCTTAGAGACGTTTCCATCTGGTAGTGATTAGAATAGACCCCTCCATCTCCTCCCGTGGATGTCGTAAAAGCCGACTAAGCGATTACCCGGACTTGTTGATAAGAATCGTTGGTATAAGATTTGTACTGGCTGCTAGCTTATTATGGAATGTGTTATTACTGGAAGAAAGCGTTAGCCGAGTCAGTCGTGAGAAGCAATGGCGGTGATGAGCTCACCACTTGTCACGTTTATTTACCGCAATGTTGCAACCCACAGTGAAAAGAGGCCCATTTAAGGCTCTGCCTACCCTTTCGGAGAAAAAGAGCTGTGAACCTATTGCGCCTTAAAAATGATTTCATAAAACAGATTGCGACCTTAATCGGTCGAGGGGTTGTTGAGTTGTCGGGGTCCTAGAGGGGGTAAAAATAGATAAAACTGATAAAAGAAGGGTGTCATATGCAAATACTTGATTCGGAAATTTAAAAACAGTTTCAGATTTTGATTTACCTTTTTACTAATACATACATAGACACACGCCTTTTTCCCCGAAGGGGGGTCGGCAGAGCCTCAATGAGCCCCTTCACATTGGGCTGCACCATCGTGGAATATAGACGTGACATGTGGTAAGGTCATCGCCGCCATTGCTTCCCACGACTGACTCGGCTAACGCTTGCTTCCATTAATCACACATTCCATAATGAGCTTAGAGTTTTTTTTTTTGCATACCTACCTGCTTCGCGTCCGGATAGCTTAGTGTTGTGTGTCGAGGTGGAGTGAAGTGTGACAATGAAACCGATGGTAGTGAGTGAGAAAGAGGGTAGATCGATATATCTGCATATAACATAATTCGGCTAGCTTATTACGTATCTTTCATAGCAATGCGATAGCAAGAATTGCGCGATTATCGCATCCAAATCGCAAATTACGTATCGCTGATACGTAATACGAATTTGCAATTTGGATTCGATAATCACGCAATTCTTGCTATCGCATTGCTATTGCAAGTTACGTCATAAGCTAGCGGAAAGACTTTAGTTAGTTCTCCCGTGATCATGGCGCATGCTACTAAGATAAGATAAGATAAAGATATGGTTATTTCACTTAGAATAGGTACAACAAAACATAATTAAAGATATTCGTATGTATATGAAAATAAGAGAACTTTGCCTTCCGTGCTATATAGTTAAAAAACTGTGTTACGGCAAGGTAACGCTTCTCACCCCATATACGACTAGAATGGTGCATACTGTAGTATACATTTTAGTAGTAGTAGAGCTTTTTTGTGAAAGAGTTCGTCCGGGGAAGTACTACCACCATACTTATTTCTGCCGCAAAGCAGTAGTGCTTATAAGCAGTATTGCTGTGTTCCGGTTTGAAGGGTAAGGGTGCCGGTGAAATTACAGGCACATGAGACTTTTCATCTTTATGTCTCAGGGTGGCGGGCGCAGTGCAATGCCACATAGGGCGCGTCCTAGGTGGACGTGACCTATGAGGTACTACACTGTTCATAGGTAGAGGTTACCGCTTAACGTCAGGTGGCCCATCTGCTTGCTCCGTCAATCAAGTAGTAAAAAAAAAAAAAAAAACTAGACCTTTAGCAAAATTATACTTAAACATAAGCCCATTTTATTAATATACCTTAGCTAGCATACATATTTTATACTTAAAACTATCACTTAACGTCAATAGAGGGATTTGGTTTCGATAACGCTTCCCTATAGCGTCGAAATATCGGGAACTATCAAAAATCATGATAAATATCCCGTTTCTAGTGCAATGTAAGCTTCTATTGGTGCTAAAAAGACACTGTACATATATTTTGTGTTATTTGCAAGGTCTCAGTTCAGGATAACTACTAAGGCTTTCTTCCATCTGCCTCCAGCGAGTCCTTGAGTATTTGGGCCATATAGCACGGAAAGCCAGTGACAACATAGAGAAACAAATTATTGCTGGAAAAATGGAGGGAAAGAGGCCACGAGGCCGTAGCCCATTACATTGGTCAGACCAGATCCGCACCACTCTCGATTCGAAATTCCACGAAGCCGTGCCGCGCGCTGGCAACAGATCTCATTGACGACCTCTGTGGCGCGGCGGATGTAGGTTGGCCTACGACGCAGGAGGTTGCGGGTTCGATACCCGCCTCAGAACAAATATTTGTACAATCGCAGATATTTGTTCAGGGTGTTCAGGATATCTATCTATGTAATGTATTTTATTAAGTATATCAGTTATTTAGTACCCATAACACAAGCTCTGCTTAGCCTGGGGCTAGGTAATGTTGTGTGAACTGTCCAGCATTTTTTTTTTTTTTTTTTTTTTTGTCACTGCATCGTCCAGCAGAAAGTGATCCATGGAGGGGGTCACGACCCTCAGCATTGAGGAATACGACGCGAGGAGGAGGAGTTCAGGATGAACCATCAAGCATTTCCATCTAGAGCTGAATAGCCTGCTTAAAACCGGCGCAGGCTTAGCCCAGTTGAATGAATAGTTCAACTCTAACCTAGCTCAAGTCGAGAAAAACCTGGATCAACTTTATTTTTATTTTCAACCCGCTCTCACCGGCGCTTATTAAAATGAACTGCCTATTTGTAGAGTAAGCTCTGAGTCAGTGGAATAGAAAATGCTGAAGCGTGTACCTACTCTAGGAAGAAATAAATTAAGATTCAATAATGGTTTCTTTTAGTATTGTTAATAATTATAAGTAATATGGACACGTTTAGATGACAACTGATTGCAGTGACATCATCACAATTAGTCACACATCGATGGTAGCCTAACGGTTCAATAGTGCAACTCTGAATCCAACGATACCGGGTTCGATCCTAGGCTCCGCACCAATGACTTTTCTAAGTTATGTGCGGATTTCCATCGCTCTGTGCTTCGGAGGGCACGTTAAGCTGTCGGTTCCGGCTGTTATTGATTAATAGCAGTCGATAAGCCATGTCAGAGGCCCTCGGGCGGCTTGACAAACTCTGACACCAGAGGCCAGCACTTACCTCATACGAAAAGAGAAGAAGATCACAATTAGCTAATAAAAAAGGGGACACGTTAGAAACTCTCTTTTTGACGTTAACGTAGATTCGTTAAAGGTTTTTTTTGCTATTTTTGTTGTCTTTGTATAATAAATATGTAGGCGGACGTCTGTTTTTTTTTACCATTGATAGACCTATGTTTGACTACGATATCACCTGTTGGTAAGTGACGATGTGGCCAAAGATGGAGCACAAAGGTCTAGAAGGCACCTATTCACCGTAGCCTTGAAGAGATCCAGATTATAGTTTTCAGGAAAGACAAGCGAAGGTAGTTTATTCCACTCCTTAGCAGTTCGCATTATAAAGGTAGAACTGAAACGTTTAGTACGAATAGAGGGTATACTAATGAGGTAAGGAATAAGGATGGTACCAAGCCGTGCGCTGCTCGTCCTATGATGAAAAGGAGATGGTGGGATCAGATCGTGAAGTTCCTGGGTGTATTCCCCGCAAATGTAACCTATAGAAGATTTAAAAAAAAGTGTAATGGAAAACTTACTAGCAAGCAAATTGTTGTCTCGTACAAAGGAAAATAATTTACAACGTTTATTATAAACCTCATTATATTCCCCACTAGTAGCCCCGGGGCTATCCCGCTAAACATAATTATATTCCCCACTAGTTGCCCAGGGCTATCCCGCTAAATACCACGAAGAATATAATTTAAAAAAGTAATTACTTTCCTTTGAGGATAAAAGGTAGATATATAAAGTTTGTTAAAGTTAGTTTTCATTAAGACGTTAAGCGAAGTTGAAACTTGGGACAGGAAATTGAGCAATTTTGGTATGACCACAGTTTATAGAGGCCAAGTTAGTATACTTAAACAAGCAGAGCTGAAAATTAGTTTGTGAAAAAGGAGTGTATCTATAAAAATAAATAAATTAATAATGCTGGACAGCATCGACGTAAATAAAATGAATGGACGGGCCTTAGGGAACGATAGTTTTGAAGCTTCTAAACAGACCTAGCTAGTACACTTCGCTTCAGTCAGTCTTTGTCACGGCAACGAGTGACAGCTATGCTGAAATATACCAAAATTAGATACCTTGGTAATACAATGCCTTCCTGTGCTTTTCTGAAAGTCCAAACAACACAAGAAATACAAATAAAGCTTCAGGCATCGCATTTCATTCGTAAGTAAAAGTTTTGTAATATAATTTTCATCAATTGATAAAAAACTTATAAATCGTCGTGTAGTAGGAAAACTACATAACTAACACATTTTGCGAAATCGACTTTATTGCATGGTTATGATGGCCCATACATGTCGATGGACACGTCTTGCTCTAGAGGACGAGCGACAAGGATGACTACGCCCCATGACATTATCTCAATGTTCCCCACTCTGAATGAAAGTTAACAGACACAAGTTTATACTCGTAGATAGTTTTAATTTTAGTCGACATACCTTTTTCTTTTTGATACTTAGAATTATTGTGTTCCACAAATTGATTTCATTTAGTTGATTTTATAAGCATTAGTCGTATGATAAGTTTGTTATGTCACTTACTTTGAATTTATAAGTCTGCTAAAATAATGTAGGTGTTTCAGTAGTTTTCTAATATTCAGTCTTGATAAAAAGAAATGATTATGAAGACGACCTCTGTGGCGCGGCGGGCAAACGTTCGCCTGCGACGCAGGAGGTTGCGGGTTCGATTCCCGCCTCGAAAAAAATACTTGTGCGATCCGCAGATATTTGTTCAGGGTGTTCTGGGTATTTTCTATATATAATAAAAAATATCTATCTATGTTAATATTGTATTAAGTGTATCAGTTGTCTAGTACCCATAACACAAGCTCTGCTTAGCTTGGGGCTAGATAATGTTGTGTGAACTGTCCAGAAATATTTATTTATTTATTTATTTATATATTTATTATAAGTTTGTTTTTATTTTAAAATGTATTTTAATATTATTTAAATCTAAACCCATGGATAGGATTGTCATATTCAAATAAGTAAATAATAGATCATTTCATGATTTCACTATTATGGGAAAATTAAATAATGGCACTTATCATTAGCTTTTTGAATCTCAGTGGAGATCATTGACGAAGGAAAACTAAACAATTGACATGCAAAAATAAATAACTGCATCAATTATTCAAAATTTTGGCGAGGGAAAAATACATAGTAATTTTTTTATTTTTTTCTCTTAATCAAAAGAATTAAAATGTATTATCATTGAATTCAAAAATAGATACAGTACCAATCTATAACATATCAAAACACGGACTGTAAAATTAGTTACGATAAAAAAGTTATTGCCATTTTTGACGCAATAAAACAGTAAATCGCGTTTATCTCGCGATTTTGGTTTTGTTGTTGTCATTAGTTATTTACTTTTCCAACTACAGCGACGAAATATTTGACAAGACTTCACGCATGACGGATGGTCCGGTACAGACTGCAAAAAAATCTGATGCCTAAGGGGTATCGTATTGATTTAGAATTTTAATTTGCTTTATTTACGTCAAAACATTGCTAAGCACGTCGCTTTAGGTAATTGCATATAATATGTAATGGCATGTTAATTAACCTTATAGCTTTCCAAAAGAAATCTAAGGTAAACAAAAATGGATAGAAGTCATAAGACGAGCAAGAACAGACGACTTTTGGAAGTGGAATACATTTTCCCGTATTTGCTCTGATCATTTTCTACACAATGAATTCTATACGCCAAAAAACGGTTAGTAGTAGTAGAGCTTTTTTGTGAAAGAGTTCATCCGGGGAAGTACTACCACCATACCTGTTTCTGCCGCAAAGCAGTAGTGCTCGCATTGCTGTGTTCCGGTTTGAAGGGTAAGGGTGCCGATGAAATTACGGCCACATGGGACTTTTCATGTATATGTTTCAGGGTGGCGGGTGCAGTGGAATGCCACATAGGGCGCGTCCTAGGTGGACGTGACCTGAGGTAAGCACTGTTCATAGGCAGAGGGTACCACTTAACATCAGGTGGGCCATCTTCTTGATCTGTCATTCCAAGTAGTATAAAAAAACTTATTGTGCAAAATTCTTAAAACTGCACTCTGCAGTTTCTTAAATACTGGAATTTTTATACATTTATGTTTCCGTACGATTTTTATGATATTTTCTTAATTTATTGAGTGATGAAAAATATATTTTACACAAATTGATTGAGCTGAAGACCTTAGGTGGACTTGCTTTTCTATTGATTTATATTGTGTATGTTTGAGAGCTGAAAAATAGATACGTAACTACATAAAACAGAAGGGAACCATGTATTTTTGTAAAAGTTTCATTGAATAATTGAATTTTTTTCGGCGATTTTTACCCTTTTATAAACCTACTGAAATAACTTTAGAAAACACATTGCATCTGTTAAAGTATTAAGTATTGAAAAAATACAGTTTTTAAGAAGTTCAATAATTTAATTTCACCTAGTTTATTTACAAGACCGCCAGGAGTGGCGCTATAGAGAAGAGGCCTTTACTCAGCAGTGGCTGGATAGATAGATAGATAGATAGTTTATTTGTTGACCGTACCCTAAATCCGAATTGTCTTATTTTTCACGGACGTTTTGTATGGGTAAGGCCAGTCCATTTATTTTACTTTGGTCGAAGCTGGACAGTTCAATACAACATTATCTAGCCCCAAGCTGAGCAGAGCTTGTGTTATGGGTACTAGATAACTGATATAATTAACACAATATATAACATAGATAGATATTTTTTATTATACATAGAAAATACCCGGAAAACACTGAACAAATATCTGCGATCGCCCAAATCTGATATACAAAACAAAGTCGTGTTAGTAACACCACTTATAATTCAAGAACGGGTTAACCGATTTGGCTGAAAATTGGTGAGGAGGTAGCTTAGAACCAGGAGATTGACATAGGGGGGGAGGGGTAAGAGGGGGGGGGGGGGTTCACCGGGGGCTATCCTTGTGAAGCCGGGGCGAGTCGCTAGTACTCTATGTATGTACCTATGTTCTTTGTGGCACCTGACGCAGCGGTGGCAATGTTGACGACCTCTGTGGCGTGGCGGGCGAAGGTTCGCCTGCGACGCAGGAGGTTGCGGGTTCGATTCCCGCCTCGGAACAAATATTTGTACGATTTACAGATAGTTGTTTAGGGTATTTTCTATGTATAATAAAAAATATATATGTATGTAATGTATTGTATTGACTTTCCAGCATTATTTATTATTTATTTATCCAGACGTACTAAATAACTTGAACTTAACGTTTTGTTTATGTAATAAAATTCTGGGGCCCTGATCCCACACTAGGATACCAGGGGATCCTGCATCCTGGGGGACACAGGTGTCATGGGTATAAGGATCTACCCTACGAGTAACATGGTACCACAACATCCAGACCCAGAACAAATTTTTGCAGATCATACAAGTAATCGCCCTGTAGCGGGAATTGAACTCACATCCTCTCGCATCCCAGGCTACTCGCTCCTTGGTGATCGTAGTGTTGACGTCAAGTAATCAGGTGGATGCTGAAAAAAAATTCACTGAAATATATTTATTTAACAATACACATAAACACAGAATAGACAGAATATAATGAAAGCGTAGATAAAAAAACAAAAAAACATGAAAACAAAATACAAAACAATGAAAATACCTAACTACCTACTGTATTACTGTTAGCCTGAATCATCCTAATGTTGGGCAAAGGCCTCCCCCCATATCCTCCAGTCACTATGATCAGCTATTGTTTGCCAATCTGTGTTAAAAGTGTCCATTTCATCGCGCCATCTCCTGCGTGGTCTGCCGCGACGCCGCACAGTGGGCGGTTTTGAAAAGAGGTGGACATAGTAAAAAAAAACGTAATTACGGTCTGAAAAAAATTGCAACCGATGGGAAATCGTATGGTGATTAAAATATATTGTATTCAATATTCAAAAAAAGACAGTCCTTCATACTTTCAAAAAATACATAAGAAAAAAATGTATTGAAAGATTTATGTTTAAGTTTTGTCAAGAAAAAACCTATAATAGCTTAAAGTACCTACCTTCTTCTAAAAATAGGCATTTAAGGTTCTGGTTTAACCTTGCAGCATCGGCAGTTAAGGGGGGTTAAACTCTAAAAAAATAAAGGTGCTCCGTCTCGCTGTATCAGGGCTACGCATAGTGGTTATTCTGTCCCACAGCTCATCAGGCATGCGATAGACATGTCCAGCCCAATTCCACTTCAGCTGGGCTGCTTTTTCCCTACGTCGGCGATTTTAGTTTTGGAGCGCAGTATCGTGTTTCTAATCGGTCGGTAAATTTTAGTTTTAAACTTATAATACGTACTAAATAGTCCGCTCTGTGCGATGGAGTGTGGAGCAAAACAGGCCCGGTCTCAGCGTAATGCTACTGCTGCCCAATCCCTAGTTCAATCACTCAATTTTTACGACATCCATTGGAGGAGACGGCCTAATTCTTAGGCCTGGCACGGCACGGCACATAATTCCATTAATAACCCTCATTCTCATCAAGAAAGTCATCAAACGTATAATGAAATAGTTAATTAAAAGTCTCTGATCATCGATAAGACCCCGCACCCACTTTTAGCGAGCGGTAGTAAAGTTAGGCCTTTTCACATTACTACGGAACGAGACGGGTCAGTGACGTTCAGACACACATACCTAGAGAGAGGGGGGGGGGGGGGGGGGGGACCGTGAGAGAAAGAAGCAAGAAGGGAAGGGAAGGCAGGGGCAACGGGCCTATTTTCACTGTGTATAAATCGTAAACATAGACGTGACCAGCGGTGAGGCCATCGCCGCCATTGCTTTCCTACGACTAACCCGGATAACGCCTGCTCCAGGTATTTAGTAACACATTCCTCAATACGCCAACGGCCAGGACAAATCTTATACTTAAATTGTTTATTTATAATTTTTTATTTTATATTATTTTATTCCTAATAGTTTCTGAAATCTGAAGTTCGCCTGACTTGCCTATCTTTTCACAATGTCATAAAAGTAAATAAACAAAAAAATTACAAAGAAAAACAGAACTTAAAGATATTTTACAGTTTCTATTGTAAATTTCGACAGTGAAATTGTAAATAAATCAACATCGTCCTCCTTACATAATTTTCGTTGGTATAAGATTTGTCACGTGTACGCGCATTTTATTTTTAATTGTTGTGTTTCTTCTGCCTATTCTAGAAATGTGACGAGCAACACAGGCGTATGTATACACTAAACGGATTTTTGAATGTAAGTTTGTTTGTATGTATTATCACAGAATAAATAACTGGTATTATGGACTAAAATCCGTGTAGTTTACACCACATGCTTGTCAAGTTACTTGTTTTTGCCGACTCGCGAAGCTCAGTTTTGCGCGCCCCGTATGCTCGTCCCGGGTTGTAATGACTGATTTTTAGTACCTACATCAAATCGTTTTTGCGTTCCTAATAATTTGAACTTTACGAACTTTGCATAATTCACTGATAATGAGTTTTGTTGCCGGACTTTCGACTTAATACCTTTATTGGTATTTTTTATAATCTACCGAATTATACATACATAAGACATACGTGTGCATAGACACACGCCTTTTACCCCGAAGGGGTAGGCAGAGCCGCAAAGGGCTCTTTTCACAGTGGGTTACACCATCGTGGAATATAGACGTGACAAGTGGTGAGGTCATCGCCGCCATTGCTTCCTACAACTGACTTGGCTAACGCTTTCTTCCAGTAATAACACATTCAATATTAAGCTAGCAGCCGGACAAATCTTATTCCAACGAATTTTATCAACAAGTCCGGGTAATCACTTAGTCGACTTTTACGACATCCACGGGAGGAGACGGAGGGGCCCATTCTTAGGCCAAACACACCCTGGCCGAATCAGTACCCTAAATTGTAAGCCTTTCTGCCGCAAAGCAGTAGTGCTCGCATTGCTGTGTAGCCGGTGAAATTACAGGCACATGAGACTTTAAATCTCTTTGTATCAGGGTGACGGGCGCAGTTCAATGTCATAATATAGGATGCGTCCTAGGTGGATGTAACCTATGTGGCAATGCATTGTTAAATGCAGGGGTTACTGCTTAACATCAGGTGGGCCATAAGCTTGTTACGTACTTCAAAAAGTTAAAAAAAATACTTTTTGTGACTGGTTATGTCCTGGTTACAACTTTTTAGGTTCCACCCGCATAAGTCTCGATTCTGTGGGAATATCGGGATACAAATGTGCCTGTGTGTTATTTCAGGAGTCAAGCTATCTCCATTCCAAATTTCATCCAAATCCGTCTAGCCGGTTCAGCGTGAAGAAGTAACAAACACACGCACACACACTCACACTCACACACTCGCACACTCGCACACAATAATTTTTCATTTATAATATTATATCTATATAATATATAAAACAAAGTCGTGTTAGTTACACCACTTATAACTCAAGAACGGGTGAACCGATTTGGCTGAAAATTGGTGGGGAGGTAGCTTAGAACCAGGAGATTGACATGGGGTAGGAGACGGAGGGGGTCCACCGGGGGCTACCCGTGCGAAGCCGGGGCGAGTCGCTAGTAGTACTAAAAAAGTTAAACAATCAATTATAAGATGATTAATTTTTTTTAGTCAATGATATGAAGAATCAGGTCACCAAAAATCACTTTCATATAATAAATAATAATAAATAAATAAATAATGCTGGACAGTTCACACAACATTATCTAGCCCCAAGCTAAGCAGAGCTTGTGTTATGGGTACTAGACAACTGATATACTTAATACAATATATTACTTAGATAGATATTTTTTATTTTAAATAGAAAATACCCAGAACACCCTGAACAAATATCTGCAGATTGCACAAATATTTGTTCCGAGGTGGGAATCGAACCCGCAACCTCCTGCGTAGCAGGCGAACCTACGTCCGCCGCGCCACAGAGGTCGTCTATATGTTTTGTAATTGCTGCTACCAAAATTTCCAATTCGTCATCTTAACAAGATGAATGATAAGAGCGGGGCACGCGAACCCAGAGACATTGTAAGATGAGTCAGTACAGCAACTCTTTTGGTTTAAGACTGGGCCAACCCCAGGCAGAAATCTTCATACAAAAAAACGCCTCAGGCTGCTCGAAAAAGCGGTTATAAGGAATACATCCATACATACATAGACACACGCCTTTTCCCCGAAAGGATAGGCAGAGCCCCAATGGGCCTCTTTTCACAGTGGGTTGCACCATGGTGGAATAAAGACGTGATAAGTGGTGAGCACATCGCCGCCATTGCTTCCCACGACTGACTCAGCTAACGCTTTCTTCCAGTAATAACACATTCCATAATAAGCTAGCAGCCAGGACAAATCCCATACCAACGAATCCCATCAACAAGTCCGGGTAATATCAAGGAATATCTCGTAAAATATAGATAATTTTACAAAACAATTGACGTAACTTTGGGTTTGTATTTGTATTTGTAATTATTTATTGCTTACATGTTCTTACAATATTGTTAGTATAAGGTCTTATTTCCACTGTTAGTTATGTAGTATGTGCATTTTTTTTTATCGAGAAAATATTTTCCTATCGTGTTTCTGGTACAGTGATCCCTCGGTATTATAATGTAGTACCCGCATGCATATGTTTAATTTGAATATTGTTGGTACATGATTTAGTCTGTAAAAAAATAAATCTAAGACTAGTAATTTTGCGGCATACCCCACCTCAATATAAAGAAATTCTATGAGCTTTTATTGTTGTCGGTGTTTGCCAGCGAGCCATGGAGCGCAGTATTCTAGGAGTCAGACTGATAGACCGCGTTGTAACAGTATACTGCGCTCCAAAACTCAAATCGCGGATGTCGGACAGAAAGCGGGTAAATTGAAGTGGTATTGGGCCACGTCTGCCGCATGTCAGACGGGTTATGGGCTAAAGCCATAACAGAGTGGACGCCTCTGAACGGAAAACGATCTCGTGCCAGGCCTTGCCGAAGATGGGGAGACGAAATAGATACCTATTTTAAGGATTGGTCCACAGTGGCCAAAATAGAGAGGACAGGAGAGAAGGAAGGGAGGCCTTTGCCCTGCAGTGGGACACCACAGACTCTTAATAATTATAGGGTTTTCTTACTGTGTTTATGAGAGTTCGTCTTCTGAATCAATTTTCAACTTCATTATTGTAGTTTAGGATTTAACAATAATAATATATAATCATTTTGTAGATAAGGCACTGGATTAATATAAATACATTGGCCGACGTCTCCAGACCAGAAACTTTCTGTTTACATTTTGTTAACGGAATGAGAGTTTAAAGCGAAATTTCTTAGCTACAAATGTGCGTTAAAACTCAAATTGGGAGAAGAATAGTTCTACCGTAAAATCTCATTGTCTGTTTCGGGAACTTAGCCGACGAAGTAGGTATCGTGAATTTGTGAATAAAATTGGTTACAACAAGGCAATACAATGCGGGTTCGAGTCCCACTGGAACGGAATTTTCGGGTTACATTTAAATTTAGTAGTAGTAGTAGAGGTTCTTTGTGAAAGAGTTCGTCCGAGGAAGTACTACCACCATACCTATTTCTGCTACAAAGCAGTAGTGCTCGCATTGCTGTGTTCCGGTTTGAAGAGTAAGGATGCCGGTGAAATCACATAAGACTTTTCATCTTTATATCTCAGTATGGCGGGCGCAGTGCAATGCCACATAGGGCGCGTCCTAGGTGGACGTGACCTGTGAGGTAATGCACTGTTCATAGGCAGAGGTACTTAACATCAGGTGGGCCATCTGCTTGACCCGTCATTCCAAGTAGTATAAAAACTTTTTTATCCATAAAGTTTGGTTTACACTTGAAAAATAATAAACTATAATGAAATAGCAGTGGTGTCATCTCTTGTCAATGGGTCGAACCAATTTCGGACTTTGAACAGAAGGTTTCTAATGAAACACCTGTAGATGGCTCCAATCGGCGCTATAGCCGAGTTGATAGTGCCCACAAATTTCGTTTCCAGCGTCATAGCTCGTTCTATGGCCGAATTGGCAATGGTATCGCCAATCACAGGCGAGGATGTGGGTTTGAGTACCGCTGGAACGGAATTTTTGGGTTACATTTAAAGTTTAATTTTATCTATAAAGTGTGGGTTACGCTTGAAAAATTATAAACTTCTAAGTTATTATATACAAACATAATAATTGAAATTGTACAATTAGTGATAGATTTGCAATGTATTTTGCCTTATACAAAGTGGCCTAAGTATAAACCCCCTCTGTCTCCTCCCGTGGATGTCGTAAATATTTCCCAAGGATCACTCAGGTGAACAAAGGTGAGCCGTTGTAAAAAATACTTTCTACGGTTCACCCAGGTGCTCTCAGGGAGGTGGACAGTGTGTAAGAACTGGTAAAAGTTGCCTAAGAGATTACCCTAGGCTTGTTGTTGGTATAAGATTTTTCCTGGCTGCGTCACTCTCATTTTCACTTAATTTTCGTTCTGCAAGCGCTATTATGTCACCTTCTAACTTAACTGAACTTTAATGAGTTAGTAAGTGACAGAATTTGGCTCTGGTATGCGCCTTAAAGTAACTACCGAAATGTCTGCAGTACAAAGTCACCACAAAGGGAATAACATTCCGAAAAGTAAACATTAGGTTTATATCCAGAAAAAGTATGCTGTGGTCTGTGGTGTATCCGGCCTGAGAATAGACCCCTTCGTCTCCTCCCGTGGATGTCGTACAAGCCGACTTAGGGATTACCCGGACTTGTTGATAAGATTCGCTGGTATAAGCATTCACATTACAGTGAATGCTAGTACATTTCGGTGAATGCTCCCAGGAACTGCACGATCTGATCCCACCATCTCCTTTTCATCATAGGACGAGCAGACGCACGGCTCAGTACCATCCTTACCTCATTGGTATACCTTCTATTCGCACAAAACGTTTCAGTTCTACCTTTATAATGCGAACTGCTAAGGAGTGGAATACACTACCGTCGTCTGTCTTTCCAGAAAACTATAATCTGGGTCTCTTCAAGTCAAGAGTGAATAGGTGCCTTCTAGACCTTTGTGCTTCATCTTCGGCCACATCGTCACTTACCAACAGGTGAGATCGTGGCCAAACAAAGGTCGATCAAAGTTAAAAAAAAAAAAAAAAAATACTTTGTCCTGGCTGCTAGCTTATTAGGGAATGTGTTATTATTGGAAGAAAGCGTTAGCCGAGCCAATCGAGGGATGCAATGGTGGCGATGAGCTCACCACTTGTCACGTCTATATTCCACGCTGGTGTAACCCACTGTTAAAAGAGGCCCCATTGAGGCTCTGCCTACACTTTTTTTTTTATACTACGAATATTTTATTTATGAATGACGGAACAAGCTGATGGCCAACCTGATGTTAAGCGGTAACCTCTGCCTATGAACAGTGCATTACCTCACAGGTCACGTACACCTAGGACGCGCCCTATGTGGCATTGCACTGCGCCCGCCACCCTGAGACATAAAGATGAAAAGTCTCATGTGCCTGTAATTTCACCGGCACCCTTACCCTTCAAACCGGAACACAGCAATGCGAGCACTACTGCTTTGCGGCAGAAATAGGTATGGTGGTAGTTCTTCCCCGGACGACCTCTTTCACAAAAAAGCTCTACTACCACTAAAACACTTTCGGGGAAACAGGAATGTGTTTATATATGTATGTATGTATTCAGAAGGAGTAAATCTTGTATTTCTATACATAATTCAACAGTAAAAAGGATTTATCTGAAAGGGAAAGTTAAGGCTTAGTGGCAATTACTTAAACAGTATAGTATTATTTATCTGTGCTTAAACTAATTAATTGTTTGTTTGCCAGAACCCTAAGAGCATACTTTTTGCCAAATGAAGTGACACGAAAGTAGGTATGTCTGTCTGAATCAAGGCTGGAACTTCTCATAGGCAGTTGTTGTCTCATAGGCTTTTACTACATCCACGAGAGGAGACGGAGGGAACAATGAGGTATCCCTTCCGAGTTAAAAAAAAAAAAAATGCTGGAGGGTCCACACAACATTATCTAGCCCCAAGCTAAGCAGAGTTTGTGTTATGGGTACTAGATAACTGATATACTTAATATAATACATTACATGGATAGATATTTTTATTATATATAGAAAATACCTTGAACACCCTGAACAAATATTTATGCGAAATATTGTTTGGGAATCGAACCCACAACCTCCTGCGTCGCAGGCCAACCTTCGCCCGCCGCGCCACAGATGTCGTTAATTCCTTCTTGCGACGTTCACTTAATTAAATACAAAATGAAATGGATATTGCGCAACCCTGACTCGCAGGAAATTGCAATCTACAAATGTGTTACACTCTTCTGACTCCGGAGAGTTCGAGTATCTACCCTATTTAAGGCGGGGTATGCAGCAAAATCTTGCAGAAATGGAGAAAAGCTTGCAAAGTTTGCTCTAGAAAATAACTTCATGATAGCTAACACTATGTTCAAAAAAGACCCTAAAAAGAGATGGACCTGGGTATCGCCAGATAAAAAAACTAAAAATGAAATCGACTACATTCTTTTTAAGAAACAAATACAGTTCCAAAATGTAGAAGTACTCAGTAACATTAACTATTCCAGTGACCATAGACTTCTTAGGGCAAAACTTATACTGGTCAATCCAAAAAAAAGAGGAACAAATTTTGCCAGTGTTCCAGCAAACCTGAGTACGGAAGACGAACAAAAATTCTACTTAAGAACCCTAATAGAAGAAATCAAAACACTAGACGAGGAAGATATAGCCGATGTATACTTTGGAAAAATACATCAAGCAATAGAAAACAGCTTAAAATACACGCAGAAACAAACGAGTAACACCATTAAGAAAACTGAAATCTTAAGCGAAGAATCAAAACTACTTATCAAGAAACGACATGACTTACAAAACAAGGATACTTTATCTAAAGAAGAAAAACAACTACTGAAGTTACTTTATAAAAAAACTAACAAGAGTATTAAAACAGACTACACAACCCACAGATTACAGATATTCGAAAAAATTCTTGTAACGAAAGGAAGCACAAAAAAAGCAAACAAAATACTAAATAGAGGAAAAACGTAGATCCCTAAATTAAAATCAAGCATTATAAAATCAAACAAAATTCAAACCAGAGTAGAGGTGGTAAATATGGCGACAGAATATTATAGGAAGCTTTACAGTTGCCCTATTAGAATGGAGGGCGAGGTAATGGAGAGGCGTATTTTTGTGTTACCTGAATCCAGTGAGGAACAAATGGATTCGGTCATTACCGTGGAACCGGTTAGCGAATGCGAGATAATGAAATTTATAAAGAAACTAAAGCCTGACAAGAGCTCCGGACCCGATAAAATATCCAACGAGATAATACAAATATCAAAATTTATACTAACACGTCCGTTGAAAAATTTGTTCAACAAAATCCTCACTGAAGAAAAAATCCCGAACTCATGGGCCATTTCGGATATAATTCTCTTGTATAAAAAAGGAGATCCAGCTGATGTAGGAAACTACCGTCCAATAAGCTTAATGCCCAACATGTACAAATTATTCGCCTCTTGGTTAGAAAGCAGAATTAAAGAAGACATAGAGAAACATCAACCAATAGAACAAGCGGGCTTTCGCAAGGGATTTAGCACAGTGGACCACATACATGCAATAGAACAAGTGATAGAAAAGTACGAAGAGTTTAACAGACCCCTATATATAGCATTTGTCGATTATACCAAGGCGTTCGATTCGATTCACCATGAAAGTATTTGGGATACCCTTTTGGAACTGAATATCTAGAATGTATACATAAATATAATTAAGGACATATATGATAAAAGCAGAAGCAGAGTTAAGCTAGATAAAACTGGCGAAACTATAAAAATATGTAGAGGAGTCAGGCAGGGAGACCCACTTTCTCCTAGAATATTTATTGCTGTGTTGCAACACATAATGTCGAACCTTGACTGGTTTCGTAAACGAAAAGGTATAAACATTGGCAATAAATACTTCAACCATCTAAGGTTCGCAGACGATATCATAGTTCTATCAGAGACTTCCAAACAACTGGAATCAATGCTGAATGACCTTCATTCAGTTAGTAGTGGAGTAGGGTTGGAAATGAATCTATCAAAAACAAAAATACTTACCAACAGGGCGAAGGAACCGATAAAAATAAACGACAAAGAAATTGAGCATGTAGATAGCTATATATATCTAGGTAAACAAGTATCCTTCAGCAAAAGAAGAAATATGGGTGAAATTAAAAGAAGAATAAATCTAACCTGGAATAAGTTCTGGAGTTACAAAGAAATAATGAAATCAAATCTACCGATTAAACTAAAAACTAAAGTAATGAATTCATGTTTACTACCCTGCCTCACATATGCATCACGTATTTATTATTTAAAAATAATTAGACAAGTAATTTTCAAATATATCAATAATGACCTCTCGGCGTTGTGTGTTTTTATTGCTTTCAGTATATTAAATACTTATATCTTGCTTTTTAAGATATTTTTTCATAAAATTTAAAAATTAAAATTTTGCTTTATATGATGTAGATTAACATATTTTTTTTCGAAGATTTTTCGCCGGAGGTCGTGGGTAAAAAAGGTCCCACAAATTTACATATAACCTCGCCTTAATTATTATATCATTTATTTCGGTTTTACACCATATTATGTGAGTAAAGAGTTGTTAGTAGATATTATCACATAGTATTTCTAAAATTACAAATCATAATTATTAAATTAAATTAAATTATTAAAATTTAAATTATTTGGCACACCGCATTGAGTGGCATGACTGCACATGCGTTTTAGTCCAGTGACTGAGGATCTGACCATCCACCCGCTCAGCCACTGTGCTCAGGAAGCTGTTGGCGCCGCGCACCCGCCGCATCAGGGAGGCCACTCTCTTACGCATGATAGCGTGGAAGCCGTCAGTGTGTGCCTCTGCGAACATACCAGGGGGGTAACCATGAGCTCTTATAGCGATTCAGTTCAAAAACTATTCAGTTGAAAATATTGGTTCGTCGTTGACGTTCCTCATCGTTCAATAACTTGAATTGCAGAAGTCTATAGACCCTTTGCGATTGTGCCTTTAAATACACTTGCGACATCACGGAGCCGATATTTTGTACTGAATAGTTTTTGAACTGAATCGCTATAAGAGCTCATGGTTACTCCCCAGGAAGGCAATTCTCGTGCTTTAGAGATTAAGTCGAGTTCGAGATATGTCGAAAAAAGATGGCGAATGTCGAATAAAATCTTAATTTGCTATTCTCGTGATGTCACAAATAGACATAAGTCGACCAAAATATTCAAATCGAATACGATTTGATGGTTATTGTGATATTTCCGTGTTTTTTTTTTTTTTATACTGCCAAGGCAGCAAACAAGCTTACGGCCCACCTGTTGGTAAGCGGTTACCGTAGCCTATGAACGCCTGCAATACCAGAGGCATCACACGCGCGTTTTTTGTAGACATTCATGCTTCGACATTATCTTTAATTTAGAGATAATCTCTACAGTCCGAGAATTGGCCTCCTGATGCGCTACAGAAACGCGGCGTTAATGAGTTAATGAGTGTTACATATTTTTGCTGAGGCTTATATTCCCTAATATAATTAAAATTGTTTTACCTTCCATTACTGCAGACAAAGATAAATTCAAGCCAGAATATATAAAGACAAATTGGATTCAAGGCTAATTTGAAGTCTCGTCCATTTTATTACGAAAGTTAGCCGACCAAAATAAATCATTTTAATTTTCCAGCAAAATATGAAACCGCAATTCAGTAATTAGACACTAGCCGTCAAATTTGTGCCACAGGGAAATTAATGTAGGGTTCCGCCGAAGGACAAATGTAAACCAGCATGAAATTTAAAAAGGTTTTTTTTTACTTCTTTTTATGAGGGATCAAGCATATAGCCCACCTGATGATAAGCGGTACCCTCTGCCTATGAACAGTGCATTACCTCATAGGTCACGGCCACCTAGGACGCACCCTATGTGGCATTGCACTGTGCCTGCCATCCTGAGACATAAAGATAAAAAGTCTCATGTGCCTGTAATTTCACCGGCACCCTTACCCTTCAAACCGGAACACAGCAATGCGAGCACTACTGCTTTGCGGCAGAAATAGATATGGTGGTAGTACTTCCCCGGACGAACTCTTTCACAAAAAAGCTCTACTACTACTAAAACTAGCGGTACAAAAGGTACCGCAGTTCGACCGGAAACAGCTAATTTACGTCACTATCTAACTCAGAAAAGTTCATATAAGTTAGGAACAAGCAGCGCTCGTGAAACGAAAAGTTAACGAAAACAACGTAAAACTGTATTTATACAAATGTCTGCCCTCAAGCTAAGCATAGCTTGTGTTATGGGTACTAGATAACTAATATCTATATATATAAAACAAAGTCGAATTAGTTACACCACTTATAAACTCAAGAACGGGTGAACCGATTTGGCTGAAAATTGGTGGGGAGGTAGCTTAGAACCAGCAGATTGACATAGGGGGAGGGGTAGGAGAGGGGGTCACTGGGGCCTACCCGTGCGAAGCCGGGGCGAGACGCTAGTACTTAATACAATACATGACATAGATATAAATTTTTCTTTTTTCTTTGAATCAGCTTCCACTTGTTCTCGAGGCACCACACAGGCGCTCCCCACCTAGTAGTAAGAAGGATCATCAAAAAAAAAACAGACAGTGTTTGTTGCCTGATTCTTCCAAGTCTGAAGCCCAATTCTCTTATTTATTTTATAACCACACTGCAAGTTGACCGAAACGAGATTGTATTGTAGATTGACTGAAAAATTGGTATTCTGCTCCCTCATAACAACAATATAATCTACTTTCGGTTCTTGCGACCATATATTAGAGTAGGATAGTGCTATATAATAATTGTAAAGAGTGAAAGAGAGAATTCTCAGAACTTTGAAACATTCAAGTTACAGTCACATTTCGATATAATCACATCCCGCGTTGTATTGTCAGGTGAGCAGAATACCATTTTTGACGTTTGTGACATCGACACTGGATCGTAACATGATCCGAACTTTAATTTGACTATTTTTTATTACGAGAATTGGGCTTCAGATTGCGTTGGAACAGGAGTAAATGTAATTTATTTTTTAAGACGATTCAAAATGATCCTTGTGATTTCAATGAATAAATACTTTTTGACTTTGACTTTGACTTTGATATTTTTTATTATACATAGAAAATACCCAGAACACCCAGAACAAATATCTGCAGATCGCACAAATATTTGTCCCGAGGCGGGAATCGAACCCGCAACCTCCTGCGTCGCAGGCGAATCTTCGCCTGCCGCGTCACAGAGGTCCTTAAATCCGCAGCCGACGTGTTAAATGATATAAATAAATAATGATGATATGTTAAATGATATAAATAATGATATAAAACATTAATTACCTAAATATAGTATTGTTTTATCTGCTGGACAGATAAAATCATACTATACTTATACTAAACCACAGATAAAATAATAAACAAACATTTTTATGCTCAATGGTTTTCTTTAAATCTAATTTGTTTAATCTATAGTTAATAAAATAAACATTTGTATTTGTATTTGTGTATTTGTATAGTAGTCATACATACATAGACACACGCCTTTTTTCCCGAAGGGGTAGGCAGAGCCTCAATGGGCCGCTTTTCACAGTGGGTTGCACCATCGTGGAATATAGACGTGACAAGTGGTGAACTCATCGCCGCCATTGCTTCCCACGACTGACTCAACTAACGCTTTCTTCCAGTAATAACACATTCCATAATAAGCTGGCAGCCAGGACAAATCTTATACCAACAAATCTTACTAATAAGTCCGGGAAATCCCTTAGTCGGCTTTTACGACATCCATGGGAGGAGATGCAGGGGTCTATTCTTAGGCTGGACACACCACGGTAAAGTATAGTAGTCGCCTCCCCTAAATCCCTCCACAGGTCCCTTTCCCTCGCCTTCCTTTTTTTTTTTTTTTTATACTACTGAATGACGGAACAAGCAGATGGCCCACCTGATGTTAAGCGGTAACCTCTGCCTATGAACAGTGCATTACCTCATAGGTCACGTCCACCTAGGACGCGGCCTATGCGGCATTGCACTGCGCCCGCCACCCTGAGACATAAGGATGGAAAGTCTCATGTGCCTGTAATTTCACCGGCACCCTTACCCTTCAAACCGGAACACAGCAAAGCGAGCACTACTGCTTTGCGGCAGAAATAGGTATGGTGGTAGTACTTCCCCGGACGAACTCTTTCACAAAAAAGCTCTACTACTCTTCCTCATCTATTCCGGTCCATATCGTTGTGCAAAAATATCTGGCCGCTGCCCGACTCACCACGGTCCGACTCGCTCGGCTCGGATTAATTAAAAAAATACCTAACATAAAGGCCCGACTGGCCAGGCATCCTTTTCTTGGACTGTTATAGCGAATAATGCTTTGCCATCTCTTTTTTTGAACTTCCTTGTTTCCTCTTAAATTCCCATGAAAACCACTCTGTCACTCTCTTCTCAGATAACTGATCTACTTAATACAATACATTACACATTACATAGATAGATATTTTTTATTATACATAGAAAATACCCAGAACAAATATCTGAAGGTCGTACAAATATTTGTTCCGAGGCGGGAATCGAACCCGCAACCTCCTGCGTCGCAGGCGAACCTTCGCCCTCCGCGCCACAGAGGTCGTCAAACCTATCCGCGCGATTGCCTAGCTAGATGGTCTGTAAAAATCATGAGTTTAGTAGCAGTAGAGCTTTTTTGTGAAAGAGTTCGTCCGGGAAAGTACTACCACCATACCTATTTCTGCCGCAAAACAGTAGTGCTCGCATTGCTGTGTTCCGGTTTGAAGGGTAAGGTAACTCCGATACCAGAGGCCAGCACTACCTCATACGAAACGAAACGAAGGGTAAGGGTGCCGGTGAAATTACAGGCACATGAGACTTTTCATCTTTATGACTCATGGTGGCGGGCGCAGTACAGTGCCACATAGGGCGCGTCCTAGGTGGACGTGACCTATGAGGTAATGCACTTGCAATGGTATTTACTTTCTTTCATAGGCAGAGGATACCGCTTAACATCAGGTGGGCCATCTGCTTGCTCCGTCATTCAAGTAGTTTAAAAAAAAAAAAAAGAGTTTGCATGTTTTCGCTAATATCTCGTGGCTCAGGTACGTCAGGAGTAGTAGGTACACGGTAACTACACCCGAGGGGCTAGTCTGCAAATGTGACAAGCAACTTACACGGGCGTGTGGTGTACACTACACGGGTTTTTGTATGGAAATTGAGGTTCTCAAGGTGCCCGCTAGGGGCGCTCTTCGATTTCTCCATACTAAAATCCGTGTAGTGTACACCACACGGCCGTGTAAGTCGCTTGTCAAATTTGCAGACTAGCCCCTCTGGCACGGGCTACACGACTAGTTTTAAGGGTTAGAGTCGTTAGCTAACTTAATTATTGCTACGTTAAGTGTCCTTATTGTTTCACTAAAACTATTTGAATACACGGGGGTGTCATTAATTTAAGGTGGTTGCTTCCGCTTGTGGCACTATATTCAATTTTTTTCATGTTTTTTGCTCATCACAGCTCATCAACACTTCTTCAGATACCTAGCGGAAACTATGTTGACGGTAATTATATGACTTAACATACAAGTTTTAACTTATAGTATCACATAAATATCATTAATTTAGCTACGATTGTGCTTCAATGGTATTTACAGTGTTTATTTCTTTCAAGCACATTCATAGCCAAACTAATGATATTTATGTGATACCATAAATTAAAACTTGTGTGTTAGGTCATATAATTACCGGAAAATTAGTTTTCGCTAGGTATCTGATATAATTAAATAATGAAAATGAAATGAAATGGAATAAAAATGAAAATAAATAAAAAATTAAATAATAATTTCATGAAGAAGAAGAATGAATATACTTATAAATGAAGAAGTAAGTAATGTTTATTTATTCTCAAGAAAAAATACAAAAATAACACCAATAAAATTATGTTCTTAAAAGTAGGTAGGTACTTATTATACACTTTAAGGTTTTAAACTGTTATGTTAAGATAACATAAGATAAGGCGTTGTTGTGCCTTTTTATTTTATAATAGGTAGGTAGGTAGTAATTATTATTTGTATTTTTATTTATACACATTTTAGGTTAATAATTAAGTGTTGTTTGGAATAACTTTGATCTCCACACTAGGATTCCCTGTGTTGTGAAGATCAAAAACTGTTTGTGATATAATAATGTTGTAGTTCTGAGTGGTGCTGTGCAGTGTTCGGTTTGCGTAAAAATAAATCAGGTTGTTGGTAGGTAAGTAGATATGTAGGTATAGTTTTATAGTTAGGTCGGTATGTTATTACACCAGTTGACTAGCCTAGTTGTTAAATTTAATTAGAAGGTAAGCACCTACATAAGTATATGGCGATTTGATAGGTAAAAGAATTTACACATGTTATAATTTGATAGTAAGTAAAGTTAAGCTATAAGTTTGACATAAGTTCGTTTTTTAGTTACATAGGTAAGTATTGACAATTGATAGTTACTTTAACACAGGTAGGTACTAATTAGATGATAGATTTCGAATTTTGTCACGTGTGATTATATGTTGTATGTTAATATATTGTAGGTATGTTTTAGTATGTTTAAATTTTCAATAGTAAGATACGTAATATCGCAAATTTCAGTTTTTATTGTAAGCCAATAGTATAGTTATCTATTCTTGATTGAATATTAGTAGGAATGTATGTAAAAAAATAAATAAAAACTTTGGTTACCTAGTGGTTGTAGGTAGATAATAATAAGTGTATACCTATATATGGACACAAGGAGGACACGAGTATCTAGATAGTGTTTGACTTATTTGTCAAACAGTAACACCATTTCGGTGTTGTTGTAGTCCTTTTTAAGTAGCCATGTTGTAAGAGCTTTTTTACAAAACCATTTTGAATGTGCAAAGAAACATAGACTTCTATTAAGTTTCGAGTATAAAAAAGGTCCTATCCAGGCGAAAAATCTACAGAAAAATTTAGTTTTTCTTATCGGGGGTTTCCAACGTATGTGGCGATAACTAATGATCATCTTCGAAGGGGCAATTCTATGGAATCTTAAAATTACAGAGGTAATAAAAAGCTGTCTTATGGTAAGATGGCCAAATTCCTCATACAGCTTTATTGTAGGGTAGTAGAAGGATTTCCTATAGGCAACTTTTAAAACTGCTCTTTGGGCACGTTCCAATTTCAAAAGGTGAGTTTTGCAAGCGCCTCCCCATGCTACAATGCAATAGCTTGCAATAGATTGGCAGAGCGTTGAATACACGAGTCTGAGAATATCCGTGCTAGCAATCGCCCTAAGTCTTTTAAAGATATACATAAGCTTCCTAACTCTGCCTGTGAGTGCGTTAATTTGGTTCACCCAGGTGAGATGGTCATCAAGTATGATTCCAAGATATTTGAGGTTACTAACTTGTTTTAAACTAGGGCATCCACAATTTTCCAGGTTAATTCGTGGACATTTGTGAACAACCAAATGGAGTGGATGAGATGGTTTTGTCCGTTTCGAGATACTAAAAGGTATTAAATTAGTTTTGGCTGCATTTAGGGTTAACAAGTTCATCTGTAGCCACGTTCCAACTGTGTTCAAACCCTCTTGGCAGATCGATTCCACAGATTCCCAACTTTCACCGTAAAAAATGATTGCAGTATCGTCCGCAAAGGTGAAGACTTGTCCTTGGGTAATGCTTAGAGAACAAAGGTCATTGATATACACCAGGAATAGAGTTGGACCTAGGACACTACCCTGGGGCACACCAAAGTCCACCCCCAAACATTCGCTGTGTAGCTCACCTACGCGAACGCGCTGTCTTCTGCCGCTTAGATATGAGGTAAACCACATCAGTGGGATTCCACGTATTCCCAATAGCTCCAATTTCCTAATCAGTATGTGCCGTGAGACCGTATCAAATGCCTTAGCAAGATCGAGGAAGATTCCTGCACATTTGAGTCCACTATCGAGCTTGCTGGCAACAAGGTCGCATAATAATGTCACGGCATCCTCAGTCGATCTGTTGGGACGAAAACCAAACTGCTGTGGAGACAAGAGGTTGTGAGCTTCTAGATAGTTCAACAACCGTTTGTTAACTAATTTTTCCAACAGTTTAGATAGGCAACTGAGGAGAGAGATCGGCCTGTAGTTGGATGGGACAGTAGGATCACCATCCTTCAGAATTGGGGTAACGTTAGCTAGTTTAAAGCTATTGGGAACTGTCCCGCTTTCTAGGCTTAAATTACATAAGAAAGTTATGGGACTAGCCAAGACATATTTGGCTTTTATAAGAATGATATTATTAATGTTGTCATGCCCTGAGGATGATTTCTTTTTGAGTGAACTTATTATTTGAATAATTTCTGTTTCATCAGTTGGCAAGAGAAAGAACGACTCGCAGGATGCATGTAGTAAAGGGACTTTTTTAATATTATTTGCTAATTGAATTTCTGTCTTTTCTACAGTTTTTAATATTTCATTAGCTAGATTTTCACCTACGGTACAAAAATAGTGGTTTACTGAATTAAGTGATTTTAACGGACTGCTTTCTATTTTAGTCAAATCTGTGTTTAATGACTGTTTCGTACTTATGCCACATATTCGCTTAAGCGTTTGCCAAGTTTTTTTGCTATCCCCTCTGCTATTAATGATTTCATTACGCTCATAGTCATTTTTACGGTTTTGTATTATATTGTTACAGGTGTTGCGGTAGCTCTTGTATTTGATTACTAGGTCTGTATCATTAGGATTTTTTCGTGCATCTAAATGTAGGATGTCACGACGCTCAACACATTTCAACAGACCTGGAGACATCCAGGGTGTAATGCAGTCAAATAGTTTTCTTTGTTTTGAAGCCTTAGAGTGTTTAGAGATTAACAGGTTGACTATTTTGGTGAATTCATCGGTAGCAGTATTAATGTCCGTGTGTTTGTACAATTCAGCCCAATCTGCTTCCTGCAAGTCGGTTAATAGTCCATCGTAATCAACTTTTTTCAAATTCTTGTCACTCGGTATTGGTGTTAGAACCTTATCTACAGAGAACAAAACTGTGTCGTGGTCAGTTATGCCAGCCCTGCAAACAATAGCTGTACTAACTAATCTAGATTTAAGGAAAAAGTGATCTAAACAGTTCGGACCTCGAGTCGGGCAAGTGAAACCAGGTGCAAAGCCGTAGTGAGCCAGCAGGTTTAGGTAGTCATCCGCCCGCGGATGTATAGAATCTGTTTTAATATCGATGTTAATATCCCCAGTAATACAACAATCTCCATGGCACGCGGCCATGGTTCTCTCTAATGAATCTAGAAAGACGCTCACATTACCATACGAGGGGGATCTGTACAGTGCAATTATTGTAAATGAATTTTCTATATCAATAATAAGACAATTAGCCTCATGGAACGGTGGCTCTGATATATTTATCTGTAGGCCTTGTTTGTAGAAAATTACTATGCCGTCGTTTTGATTAAGATAGTATTTAGAAAAATGACACTCATAATTATTTAGATTGGGGGGACTAAAAGAAATATCTAACCAACATTCGGTCAATATAATCAGATCAGGAATGAAGTTAAGTCTTGTTATAAACAGCATAAAGTTATCGATATTTTTATTAATGCTTCTTATATTCTGCGAAACAACGGTCAGTTTTTTTGTAACATCGCCCAGGTACCGTAAGCATTGAGTTGGTGTTTCTAGTTGAAAGTTAGGTACTAGACAAATGTCATCCAGGTCTTGTGTTATTTGATTACAATCCATTTTGATTTATTATGAGAGCAAATGCATTATAATGTGTGATCATCAAAAGTGTGTCGTTCTTACATGCTGAGAGGCACATATTATATTTAAGTGTTTCTTTGAAGCTAAACAAGGTTAGGAAATGTTTCAAAGTACGACTACTTCCATGCGAATACACAAATCCATGTGCATGGGATATAATTAGAAGGATTAGGTACGATCTAATCACCGTTTGCTTACGAAAAATCATTATGATGCATACTGTTGAATAATTTATGACTACTCCACGTACCACATATTTATTAATAAATACGCATAGGAGAATCACAAAACGTTGCCACTCTAAATAGCTTCTATAACCCACTAACCGTTCGTATTTCATATTGGCTATATACGTGTGCCTAATAATAAAGGGTAGAAAAACAGGCATATAAATACGGATCAAGCTTTGACAAGATTCCGTTTCACTAATAGACGCGTAGGTACGATTATCCATCAACAAAATTATGAATGCATTGTCTATGTGTTGTATTTGTGAAGAAGAAGAAGAAGTCTTGACGAGATGTGATGAGCAAAAAATACGGAAAAAATTGAATTTCGCGCTACATGCGAAAGCAACCACCTTAAAATATTCTGACTACTAACGGTGAGACCACCTACTAAATAGTTAGCAATTGGACAAATGTACCTTAATATGTACATTTTAAGGTTTGCTTTTTCACACCAACGTATTTTACCAAATATGGGCGAGCAGAGTATAATATTACACTGTTTTTTTTTTTTTTTTTTTATAATTCTGGACAGTTCACACAACATTATCTAGCCCCAAGCTAAGCAGAGCTTGTGTTATGGGTACTAGATAACTGATATACTTAATACTATATATTACACGGATAGATATTTTTTATTATACATAGAAAATACCCAGGACACCCTGAACAAATATCTGCGAACGCACAAATATTTGATCCGAGGCGGGAATCGAACCCGCAACCTCCTGAGTCGCAGGCTAACCTTCGCCCGCCGCGCCACAGAGGTCGTCAATTACTGTTGTTGGCTTGTATATTGGTCATTATTTGCGGCAAATCATATTTTGTTAAAGAAAACAGTGAATTGATATTGAAAATAACATAGTCCTGACCCCACACTAGGAGTCCCTTTGTCGTGGGTATCAGGAACTATGAGTACCATGGTGCCATAACACCCAGCCCCGGAACAAATATTAGCAGATGATACAAACATTTGTACCGCAGCGGGAATTGAATCCGCAACCTTTCGCATCTCAGCCTCATACTCATCACGGCCTTCTCATTCATATCTTCTCAAACGCAATCTATCCATATTTTCTTAGGTCTTCCTCTTCCTTTCCAACCACATTCATATTCATAACTCTCTTAGTTACATGCGTTTCATCCCTCCTCATAACATGCCCATACCAAGCTAAACGATTTCCTCTCAACTTTTCTGTCACTGGTGCAATTTTCAAACTTCTTCTTATATACTTATTTCTTATTTTTCAACACACTTGCTCATAAAGTGGGTCTAATTTCACAGCAATTAGGCACATAATGACACCTGTACATTGAACATTTACACACAGTGTGTATTTCTGTTTTACACCTATAATCAAACTGTGACTTTTTCATCGCTATTATTCAAAGTAAGTTATAGAGACAGTTGAACATTAACAGAGTGTGTATTTCTGTTTTATTATTATTTTCTTCACTAGTGTGTTGAAAAACGTCATATGATATACGTGTGTATTGATGATTACCGTCCTCGGCTCTCTTAAGACCCTGACCTAACGGCTCGGGTCTCACTGGCGCCTCAGCGGTAATCACCAACATTACACACTAGTTACTATAATGTACTATAGCCATTCTTGTTACTCCACACATCCATCTCAACATAATTGAGTCTATACTGTTAAAAAAGCGCTAATTACCTTGTCGTGGTAACATCAAAAAAGCTTCCAACATTACAGAAAGGCGCGATAGGTTCTCAAATGTCTCTAGAATTTTAAAGTTTTTGATAAGAATTTTCATAGTTTTCTATGAAGAAAAAAATATATGATATTCTTGAGCTTTTTACCTAGTGAAATCAATAACTCAATACAAGAATTGAATTACTTCACTCGATAAAAGAAAATAACAAAGATACCTACTTTTTAAAATTTAAATGCTATTTTTCACTCACTTCTCTCACGTTTTAATTTTTGAAACATTTGGTTACATGTTAGTTATTATTTGATTTAGTGAATTCATCAACAAAATTAAACAAAACTTTGAACGACATTTTTATATAATTTTTTTATACATAAAAACACGGTATCAGAGCGTGAGCTCGCCTTCTTCGCCTCATACAAAAATGTACGTTGAACCTATAGCGCCGAAAACATTCCAACAACAGTTTTTAGCTCGACTAAAACACTCCTATAAAAAGGCTAACGACACATTTAGTACAAAAAACATGAACTTTTGCGGGACCTAATAACACGAAATAGCTTCCCCTAAGAATGGATTGTACCATTTTATTATGATCTGGCCATAAATGCTTTTACAATGTACCCTTGAGACCTCGTGAAAATGCTTCAAGGTACAGACAACACGATAGACGTAACAAATGTTTATGTAAGCTTTTATGGGTAATCGATAGGGCTATGGTAGATTTTACTTGAAAAATGAAAAACATGGCCTATCCCATGTTTTATGGTATTTATGTTACCACTCGTATGGTAGTATAATTGCGTTATAGGGTTCCGTAACCAAAGGGTAAAACGGGACCCTATTACTAAGCCTCCGCTGTTTGTCTGTCTTTCTGTCTGTCCGTCTAACATCAGTATCTCATGAACCGTGATAGTTAGACAGTTAAAATTTTCACATATGATGCATTTCTGTTGCCGCTATAACAAAAAATACTAATAAACAGAATAAAATAAATATTTAAGGGGGTTCCCATACAACAAACGTGTTTTTTTTGCCGTTTTTATAGATAATGGTGTCACCAGGCTATATCTCATGAACCGTGATAATTAGACAGTTGAAATATTCACATAATTGATGCATTTCTGTTGCCGCTATAACATCAAATACTAAAAAACAGAATAAAATAAATATTTAAGGGGTCTCCCATACAACAAACGTGTTATTTTGCCGTTTTTATAGATAATGGTATGGAATGCTTCATGCGCGAGTCCGACTCGCTCTTGGCCGGTTTTTATTTATGTTATGGGGTCGTTCCCTTTGGGCTCTTAAAATATATTTTAAAGGGATCCCTTAAAATTTATGGCAGTACCCATAAATTGATAACACTTAGAAGATAGGTTTAAAAATTTCGCAGCGGACTATGAAGAGACTGCGCCAACACCAAGCAAAAATATTCATACAAAAAAAAGCCAAGCGCCGCTCTGAAAACCTTTTTTTATCAAATATCTCGTAAAATATAGATTATTTTACAAAACCTCTATAGTAAACCCTTGGCTATGTTGTACTAATTTTTTATAACTAATTTTTTTACCGAATAATTATGCACAATTTTAATGAACGATCGACTCTAGGCCAAAAATGGACCTAACTTTGGATTTTTTTCCCATCGACAAAATATTGTCCTATCGTGTTTCGGGTTCAGTGATCCCTCGTAATTATAATGAAATGAAAAACATGAAAAACATTTATTTGGCACAAACAAAAAAAACAGAACAAACAGAATACTAGGAAACAGTAGGACAAAAACAGAAAAATAAATAAAAAATAACAACCAAAAACATACAAAAACAGATACAAAAACATAATTTAGACACTTAAGTTATAAATAAAATAAAATCAGAAATTAAGAAAAAAATTGAATGAAAAACAATGTTTATTAGTTGAAAATAAATAAATAAATGTCCCACGCATCCAATCTGTCCGAAACAAATTAACAAATAAAACAAAAAGTTGCGCCAAAATGGCATCAGCTCAGCATAATGCGGAGTAGGCAGATTATCCTACCTACTCAGCGCTGATTTTCAGCTGATGCCAAGCAGTGACGTCACCTACGCCAGAACCTCGTACCGCACTCGGAGTATATAATGTAGTATCCATGTGTATTTTTAATTTGAATATTGTATTTGATTTATCTAGTCAGTTAAAAATCAAATCTAAGATTGGTAATTTGCGTCATGGATCAGAGAGATAGATAGAGATAGATATAGATAGAGTTTCACAATGTGATAGAATCCTAAATGAGGAGATTCGTGGAAGAACGAAGATCACCGACATAGCTCTCAGAATAAGCAAGTTGAAGTGGCAATAGACAGGCCAGAAAGCTTGCAGAATTTATAACCGTTCGGGAAGAAAGAAGAACAAAGCAGACGACGAAAAAAGGAATGCCTCCTTTTAATGTATCAAAGACATTATAGAGATCACAAGAAAGCTGTGGATGGAGGAGGCTCAAGACCGTTCGTCTGGGCATTATTTAAAGGAGTGCCCAGCAGTGAACTTCTACAAGATTTTTTAAATTATTTTTGGGGTTCCGTACCTCTAAAGGAAAAACGGAACCATTAAAGGATCAATTTGTTGTCTGTCTGTCAAGACACTTTTTCTCAGAAACGCGTATCAAGCTGAAATTCATAGCAAATACTCTTGTCCCTTGGAGCTGTGAAAAAATCAAACTTCTACGCAACTTCTTTCTTAAGCCAACGCAATCAAAAGATACAGCTGTTTATGCTACAATTTTTCGACACTCGCAAGGGAATCAAAACCTACAGGGTACTTACCGTGAACTCAGACTCTTGAAATTTGGTACAAAGCAACGTCTTATATCACAGATAAAGGAAAAATTGCGAAAAGCATAAATTTTTAGTAAGGTACATTATATGATAAAAATATTTATAATAATTTTAAACTTACTACCCCTTTCCTCATGATGATTTCATTTAGCAATAAAAATACCATAACTTTTACTAATATACCTACAGGTTTGTACGAAACCCTCGGTACGCAAGTCCGACACGCACTTGGACGGTTTTTTTATTATTGGTTTTTCTTTGGTTATTGTTTGACCGCGATCTCACCAGTTGGTAAGTGACGATGCGGCCGAAGATGGAGCACAAAGGTCTAGAAGGCACCTATTCACTCTAGCCTTGAAGAGACCCAGATTATAGTTTTCAGGAAAGACAGACGACGGTAGTGTAACCACTACTTAGCAGTTCGCATTATAAAGGTAGAACTGAAACGTTGATGATGATGATGAGACTGATGATGACGATGATGAATGTATCATGATGATGAATTACCACCGCTCTTCCCGGCACCGTGACAAAGCTCATCCACACATCATAGATCCCTGGGTTTCTCGTACGACTTGTTTCTTGCGATCATTTCTTCCCCATACCTACAAACTATGGAATGAGCTTCCATCTGAGATTTTCCCTCTTGGATACGACATGTGTCGCTTCAAGAACAATTTATTATAAATTCTTTCAGGGTAGGCAGCGCATCGACAATTCCGGTAATACAATACGGGTGTTGCCGGTGTCTATAAGTGGCGATGACCACTTTACATCAGGTGGTAGTAGATTTTAGTAGTAGTAGAGCTTTTTTGTGAAAGAGTTCGTCCGGGGAAGTACTACCACCATACCTATTTCTGCCGCAAAGCAGTAGTGCTCGCATTGCTGTGTTCCGGTTTGAAGGGTAAGGGTGCCGGTGAAATTACAGGCACATGAGACTTTTCATCTTTATGTCTCAGGGTGGCGGGCGCAGTGCAATGCCACATAGGGTGCGTCCTAGGTGGACGTGACCTATGAGGTAATGCACTGTTCATAGGCAGAGGTTACCGCTTAACATCAGGTGGGCCATCTGCTTGTTCCGTCATTCATTAGTATTAAAAAAAAAAAAAAAAAAAAAAGGTGGGCCGTACGTTAGCTAGTTTGTCTAATAGTTTCATTTAAAAAAAGCAAAAAGCGATGGTAGCCTAACGGTTCAATAGTGCAACTCAGAATCCAACGATACCGGGTTCGATCCTAGGCTCGGCTCCGTACCAATGACTTTTCTAAGTTATGTGCGGATTTCCATCGCTCTGTGCTTCGGAGGGCACGTTAAGCTGTCGGTCCCGGCTGTTATTGATTAATAGCAGTCGATAAGCCATGTCAGAGGCCCTCAGGCGGCTTGACAAACTCTGACACCAGAGGCCAGCACTACCTCATACGAAACGAAACGAAAAAAAAAAAACATACCGTGTAATTTTCAATAACTAAATTAAATTTAACAACGATCGAATTGAATTCCCCTGCAATGCAGGTCAATGAAAACAATCATTAATTACAGTCGAGCGTCATAATGGCGATTAAATTACACGTAGGCGACACGTCGAGTCGTCGTGCCGTAAATATATCAGCGGTACACCGCATTAAACGCTGTACAAAGTGTATAGAGACAGTATAGAAGCTTTACATGCAGTAGCGACACTCCAGCTTAAGATTTCACGACATTCACGTGAGAAAACAGAGGGTCTATACCTCTGTTTCCTCACGTAAATGTCGTAAAATCTGACTAAGAGAGTGCACCAGGGGCAAAAGTTTTTTTTTTTTTTTTTTTTTTATACTACTGAATGGCGGAACAAGCAGATGCCCCACCTGGTGTTAACCGGTAACCTCTGCCTATGAACAGTGCATTACCTCATAGGTCATGTCCACCTAGGACGCACCCTATGTTGCATTGCACTGCGCCCGCCACCCTTAGACATAAAGATGAAAAGTCTCATGTGCCTGTAATTTCACCGGCACCCTCACCCTTCAAACCGGAACACAGCAATGCGAGCACTACTGCTTTGCGGCAGAAACAGGTATGGTGGTAGTACTTCCCCGGACGAACTCTTTCACCAAAAATCTCTACTACTACTTCGTTAGATCAGTCTTCGAAGTTTTGGCCCTAGGACAAGCTAGTCTCCTTACGATGTTTTCCTTGGCTGTTTGAGAGCATGTACATACATTTTTCAAGAGGAAAAATCAATTGGTGCACGGCCGGAATCCGAACACACGATCCTAGAATCTGAAGTTGGACTCCCACAAGACCATCACTGCTCTTAACTTACCTACTTTAAGAACCACCATAGCACCACAGTAGTAGAGCACAGTTTTGGTAGTAGGTAGTAGACCTTTTTTGTGAAAGAGTTCGTCCGGGGAGGTACTACCACCATACCTATTTCTGCCGCGAAGCAGTAGTACTCACATTGCTGTGTTCCGGTTTGAACGGTAAGGGTGCCGGTGAAATTACAGGCACATGAGATTTTTCATCTTTATGTCTTAGGGTGGCGGGCGCAGTGCAATGCCACATTAGAGTGCGTCCTAGGTGGACGTGACCTATGAGGTAATGCACTTTTCATAGGCAGAGGGTACCACTTAACAAAAGGTGGGCCATCAGCTTGATTCGTCATTCCAAGTAGTATTAAAAAAACATAAACGCCAAACCATAGAATAAACAATATAAATATATAATTTATTCACCAAAAATGATTACAGTAGGTATACATACACAAAAAACTTAATACTAACGACAGCATCGAAGGCCTTTCTACGTTTATGGTACTTATTAGTTAGGTATACGTAATCTCTAGTACCTAAACTAGGCCGAGCCTGTGCTATAGGTACTAGTTCCTTCCATTTTAATTAGTAACAAAAAAAAACACAACCTACATCTTTCCGAATATAACCAAACATGACATTGAAACAACCCACATAATTTAGTAGTATCACGAAATCACTTCATTAACAAAGAATATGTACAAACTAGCTGTAACTTGTAACCCGCGACTTCGTCTGCGCAGGATTATGAAGCAGCGGACTTACGCGGGTGAAGTTAGTTTCACCCGCGTAAGTCTCGATCCCGTGGGAATATCGGGTTAAAAATGTGCCTATGTGTTATTCCGGGAGTCCAGTTATCTCCATTCTAAATTTCATCCAAATCCATCCTGTAGTTTTGACGTGAAAGAGTAACAAAGATACATCCATCCATCCATCCATCCATCCATTCTTACAAACTTTCACGTTTTTTTTTTTTTTTTTTTATACTAATGAATGACGTAACAAGCAGATGGCTCACCTGATGTTAAGCGGTAACCTCTACCTATGAACAGTGCATTACCTCATAGGTCACGTTCACCTAGGACGCACCCTATGTGGCATTGCAATGCGCCCGCCACCCTGAAACATAAAGATGAAAAGTCTCATGTGCCTGTAATTTCACCGGCACCCTTACCCTTCAAACCGGAACACAGCAATGCGAGCACTACTGCTTTGCGGCAGAAATAGGTATGGTGGTAGTACTTCCCCGGACGAACTCTTTCACAAAAAAGCTCTACTACTACTACTACGTTTATAATATTAGTAGGATTTATGCAAGCTTCAATAATGCTATAAATAATGCCGTCTCCACGGCCTGTTACACGATCATTTATTTAATATATTTAATCTACATAGGTACATACTTCTTGTATAACCATATTTGTGCTGTGACAAAGGCTTCTTAATGTACCAACCGGTGTCCTGCTTGTTCCCATAAATTACGAACAATCGTGTAGAAGTACAACGGTATCTAAGCTGTTGTCGGCAATGCTATATCGGCTAACTACTGAGTTATCCCACTGCACTGCTATATTGTCCTCAGATCTTTCAAGGGGTCTATGTTGATTCTTTCATTTAGTTTTTAGTCAATTTCATACTTTCTTTTGACTCCAAGCATAGGTATCCGTTTCAGATAAGCGCTTACTTTTGACTCACACTCATTCCAAGCAGAGGTATCTAGGATTAGTTTCAGATAAGCGTTTACTTTTGACTGACACTCATTCCAAGCAGATGCATCCGTTTCAGATAAGCGTTTACTTTTGACTTACACTCATTCCAAGCAGATGTATCTGTTTCAGATAAGCGTTTACTTTTGACTCACACTCATTCCGAGCAGATGCATCTAGGATTCGTTTCAGATAAGTGTTTACTTTTGACTGACACTCATTCCAAGCAGATGTAACTGTTTTAGATAAGCGTTTACTTTTGACTCACACTCATTCCAAGCAGATGTATCTGTTTCAGATAAGCGTTTACTTTTGACTAACACTCATTCCGAGCAGATGCATCTAGGATTCGATTCAGATAAGTGTTTACTTTTGACTGACACTCATTCCAAGCAGATGTATCTGTTTCAGATAAGCGTTTACTTTTGACTCACACTCATTCCGAGCAGATGCATCTAGGATTCGTTTCAGATAAGTGTTTACTTTTGACTGACATTCATTCCAAGCAGATACATCTGTTTCAGATAAGCATAGAATTTTTGAATGACATTTGACAAATGACAAAGGACAAAGGACAATATTTCTGCTAGGTATATAAAAGTTGATTTTTTAAAACATTTAGAAACCCCTGACTATTTTCAATGTTCCAACACCAGTTTTCATTTATTCATCTTCTTTCGTGTCGATGTCTCACTCTAAGCCTTAATGCCTTAACACTTTAATGCGTCGTTAAAGGCAGAGGTTACCGCTTTATATCAGGTGGGCCATCTGCCTGTTCCGTCAAAAAACATTTTAATTATGTTTTTTTTTACCATTGTTACATATTACTCCATTGTCCCCTAAGAACATACAAAGTTTCACCCCGTAATATCCCGTTTCTAGTAAAAAGTATGTACATAACCATGATAGTTTCAAAAGTTATA
The DNA here is from genome assembly GCA_932527175.1 of Operophtera brumata. Taxonomy (NCBI): domain Eukaryota; kingdom Metazoa; phylum Arthropoda; class Insecta; order Lepidoptera; family Geometridae; genus Operophtera; species Operophtera brumata. Next base: position 2,000,548 of record OW052227.1, on the reverse strand, counting down.
CAAAGTTTCAAGTAATAAAATTGCAACTGCGAATATCTTGCATTCATCTGAAACCGACTCCACAATTTTCACGCAAATGGCAATATTCGTAATAAATTCGACGCCTCATCTCGATCTAAATGTGCCCGATTACCCATAATGGTACAATAGGGCCATATTGAATAGGGACCGAGGTGGCACCTGCTTTGCCAATAATACCGCCTCGGTACATTCCCAGACACAAATTGAAATACCTTTTACATCATATTTTTTTTGTTTACCTATTGGTTCCCACTGCTGGGCAAAGGTCTTCCCCAAAATGTTCCACTCATACCGGTTTATGGCAGTTTCCCACTACTCTTTCTCGTAAGCCCCGATATCGCCAGCGCCAAAGGCCAGCCCCGTCGTCGCCTTCCGTCTTCAGGCACCCAAGGAGTTACTACGTTCGCCCAGTTCTCGGGGTGCATCCGACTGACGTGGCCAGCCCATTCCCACTTGAGCTTTGCTGTTCTGCTCCCCACATCGGCAATGCCAGTTATCGAAGGCAGCATGGTGTTCCGCACTCGGTCGATGCGTTTAAGGCCGAGAATGCTGCGTTCCATTGCTCTCCGGCAAATCTAGAGCCTGGAGGGCAATTCTCGGATTGTAGAGATTATCTCTAAATTAGAGATAATGTCGAAGCATGAATGTCTACAAAAAATGTCACGAAAATGTCACAATAACCATCATGATTTTGGTCGACTTGTGTCTATTTGTGACATCACGAGAATAGCAAATTAGATTTTATTCGACATTCACCATCTTTTTTTTTTTTTTTTTTTTTTCGACTTAATCTCTTCAGTCCGAGAATTGCCCTCCTGGACTTCTGAAACTTTTTATAATATTTTTATTAATATGCCTAATTTACAAGAGAGTGGAAGTGAATGTAAAAAAACGGTTTTGGCTTGGTTCGAAACACTTTATGAACATGAGTGTATCTTCTTATATGAAATGGTCCATTCTACAGTCCCGGTAGAAATGCGCGCGCATTTAAACTGTCAGCAACTTGCGTATCTGCTCTTAGTATTGTCCTAGAGTAGGAACTATTTTGTTCCTATATCTGATTTAAGGCGCATACAACAGCCAAATTCCGGCAGTTTCTAACTAATTAAAGTTAAGACGCCATAGGTTCTCAAATGTCTCTAGAATTTTAAAGTTTTTGATAAGAATTCTTATAGTTTTCTATGAAGAAAAAAATATATGATATTCTTGATCATTTTATCTAGTGAAATCATTAATTCATTACACTATTTGAATTACTTCACTCAATAAAAAAAAAACACAAAGATACCACCTTTTTAAAATTGAAATCATGTTTTTGACTTACTTCTTTCACGTTTTAACTTATGAAACACTTGGTGTCATGTTCATTTTTATTTAAATTAGTGAAGTCAATAACAAAATTTAGCAAAACTAAAAGGGATTTTTTTATATAATTTTTTAAACACAAATATAAGTACCAGAGCGTGCGCTCGGCTTGCTCAGACCGGTCGCAGACCGCATCGAGGCAGGATCTGTGTCAATTTTCCCGCCATCGGTCACGTGACCACGAATGAAATGGAAACTATCAAGTCAGGCTACTCGCAAATCATAATTATGAAAAGAGCCAACATAGGTACTTGTACTATTATTTATTCTGTGACAAAGGTAAGTAAAAGTAAACCTAGGTAAACAAATACATTATCCGATTTGTTTTGCAAATAAACTCTGACTTCATACTGTTACTTTAGATAGCTACATACCTAGTAGGAGTAGAGATCTGGCCAAAGAAATTACCTCTCCGTCCCCTCTAGTGGATGTGGGATGTGCTGTGGTCTGTCTGACCAAAGAGTTGACCCTCCGTTTCTTCCCGTGGAAGAGAGCTGTGGTGTTTGTCTGGCCTAAGAAAATACCTCTCCGTCTCCTCAAGTGGATGTGTGAAGTGGTATGTCTGGCCTAAGAGTAACCCTCCGTTTTTTCCAATGGAAGAGTGTTGTGGTGTTTTTCTGGCCTAAGAAAATACCTCTCCGTCTCCTCAAGTGGATGTGTGAAGTGGTATGTCCGGCCTAAGAGTAACCCTCCGTTTTTTCCTATGGAAGAGAGCTGTGGTGTTTGTCTGGCCAAAGAAAATACCTCTCCGTCTCCTCAAGTGGATGTGTGAAGTGGTATGTCCGGCCTAAGAGTAACCCTCCGTTTTTTCCTATGGAAGAGTATTGTGGTGTTTGTCCGGCCTAAGAAAATACCTGTCCGTCACCTCACGTGGATATGTAACGTGGTATGTCCGGCCTAAGAGTAACCCTCCGTTTTTTCCTATGGAAGAGTGCTGTGTTGTTTGTCCAGCCTAAGAAAATACCTGTGCGTCACCTCACGTGGATGTGTGAAGTGGTCTATCTGGCCTAGGAGTAGACCCTCCGTCTGTTCCCGTGGAAGAGTGCCGTGATGTGTGTCCGGCCTAAGAAAATACCTCTCCGTCTCCTCAAGTGGTGTGTGAAGTGGTATGTCTGGCCTAAGAGTAACCCTCCGTTTTTTTCTATGGAAGAGTGTTGTGGTGTTTGTCTGGCCTAAGAAAATACCTCTCCGTCTCCTCAAGTGGATGTGTGAAGTGGTATGTCTGGCCTAAGAGTAACCCTCCGTTTTTTCCTATGGAAGAGTGCTGTGGTGTTTGTCTGGCCAAAGAAAATACCTCTCCGTCTCCTCAAGTGGATGTGTGAAGTGGTATGTCCGGCCTAAGAGTAACCCTCCGTTTTTTCCTATGGAAGAGTATTGTGGTGTTTGTCTGGCCTAAGAAAATACCTCTCCGTCTCCTCAAGTGGATGTGTGAAGTGGTATGTCCGGCCTAAGAGTAACCCTCCGTTTTTTCCTATGGAAGAGTGTTGTGGTGTTTATCTGGCCTAAGAAAATACCTCTCCGTCTCCTCAAGTGGATGTGTGAAGTGGTATGTCTGGCCTAAGAGTAACCCTCCGTTTTTTCCTATGGAAGAGTGCTGTGGTGTTTGTCTGGCCAAAGAAAATACCTCTCCGTCTCCTCAAGTGGATGTGTGAAGTGGTATGTCCGGCCTAAGAGTAACCCTCCGTTTTTTCCTATGGAAGAGTGCTGTGGTGTTTGTCTGGCCAAAGAAAATACCTCTCCGTCTCCTCAAGTGGATGTGTGAAGTGGTATGTCCGGCCTAAGAGTAACCCTCCGTTTTTTCCTATGGAAGAGTGCTGTGGTGTTTGTCTGGCCAAAGAAAATACCTCTCCGTCTCCTCAAGTGGATGTGTGAAGTGGTATGTCCGGACTAAGAGTAACCCTCCGTTTTTTCCTATGGAAGAGTATTGTGGTGTTTGTCTGGCCTAAGAAAATACCTCTCCGTCTCCTCAAGTGGATGTGTGAAGTGGTATGTCCGGCCTAAGAGTAACCCTCCGTTTTTTCCTATGGAAGAGTGCTGTGTTGTTTGTCCAGCCTAAGAAAATACCTGTGCGTCACCTCACGTGGATGTATGCAGTGGTCTATCTGGCCTAGGAGTAGACCCTCCGTCTGTTCCCGTGGAAGAGTGCCGTGATGTGTGTCCGGCCTAAGAAAATACCTCTCCGTCTCCTCAAGTGGATGTGTGAAGTGGTATGTCCGGCCTAAGAGTAACCCTCCGTTTTTTCTTATGGAAGAGTGTTGTGGTGTTTGTCTGGCCTAAGAAATAACCTCTCCGTCTCCTCAAGTGGATGTGTGAAGTGGTATGTCCAGCCTAAGATTAACCCTCCGTTTTTTCCCATGGAAGAGGGCTGTGGTGTGTGTCCAGCCAAAAAAAAACCTCTACGTCTCCTCCCGTGGATGCAATGAGCATCACATCAATGTACTAATTCCACCTATTGCATTAGGATACGATTTTCAATGTTAACTACATTTTGATTACTAGGACAGAAAATGTATGGTAGTAAATGTGTTACCGGCTACCACCATCCAAAGGGCGTCGACGATTTTGGCATAGTCGTCTGCCACCATTTAGTTTTATTTTCAAGTTAGTGGCGCACTTTGAAAACTGTACATAAATGGCTAGAGGATACGGCTTATTCGCAAAACGTCCACTTTTCATAATGTACACCGCACTTTTGGTCCTGACCAAAACAGTTCTTTGAAACGGTGACCGATCGGATCCGTTCAAACGACGCGTCCAACTGTTTTATGGGAAAGATTAAAGAAAAATGTTACAAACAAAAAAATAGAAGGCTGCTCTATAATGGCTTTTTTAAACAGACTTGTCCGACTAGACTTTGGTTAATTAAAGTCTTTTACCAAAGTTAACACTCGAAAATTTTGTTTATGCAGAAATGTTGCCAGCATCTCGGTGAATATACGAAAATCCTAACTTTTTTCAAAACCAAGATGGCAGATGGTGTGGCGGCCATTTTGTTAAATGGTGGAATATAAAATTTACAAATTGAAAAAAAGAGACTGTGTGCAACACTTAGCTTGATGACTTGTATAGGGCTGTTGTGTGGGAGGACAAGTGGTGTTGCCAGGTGGAAATATTTTCCCCGTTTTTAGGGCAATTTCTTAGATTTTCTCCAAATATATATAAATAATTAAGTTTTTGATAATAAAATGTATGTGGTATTATGAAGGAAGCCCTTAAAAATAACCTTTGACTATATAAATTTGTATATTGTTGGTAACCCTGGGAGGAAACGGTGCTTGTATAATCGAGAGACTGAAAAAAACGATAGTAACGTTCGATTGCGAATAAATCATCAAATTTGCAGTCAGGTACGTATGTAAGTGAGTAGGAAAGTAACCTGGCAACCCTGCGTAAAGGTAATATAAGAAAAAACTAATATGGGTGTCGTTTTTGAGTAATTTGTAGTTGCTGATTACGAATATTACTTAAATTTTTTGGTTACGTGGGTAAGTTAGTAGGTAAGCTGGTAACCCTATAAAATGGTAAGATCAGAAAAAACTAACATGGGTGTCGTTTTCAAGTAATTTGTGGGTGCTGATTACGAATATTACGTTAGTTTTCTCTCTTCAAATTAACTTTGCTGTAGCTTATCGAGCTAACGAGACCAGCGTGACACGAAGTGGAACGATTCCACTGAGTGGAACGATGGTCGAGTGAGTGAGATAAACGAAGAGGCGACATTCGTATTAATTAGTGCAGGAGCATGTACAGGTACAGGTATAATTACAGGTACAGGTACAGGTACAGGTACAGGTACAGGTACAGGTACAGGTACAGGTCAAGGTCAAGGTTAAGGGTCAAAATCAAAGTAGATTTATAGAGGTTCTTAGGCGTTGGAAGGAGTTTGTAGGGTTTGTAGGATTTTGTAGGGGTTTGTAGTGTTGGTAGGGTTTGCAGGGGTTTTTAGAGGTTTGTGCATACACGCGAGTAAGCGGCAAAGGAAAACTGTACGCCAGCTGCAGCACCTCACGCACCACCGACCCACTAGTTATTGTGCTATGGCTAGAGGATACAACTCATTCGCAAAACGTCCACTTCTTGTAATGTACATCGCACTTATTCTCAATATGACCACTTCGCATAACCTCCACTTCGCAAAATATACACTCAATTTTTTTGCTCAAATAGACTAAAGGAGATGTCCAAAAAATATATATGAAGGCCGGTATAAAAATAACTAGAAATTCTAAGCAACATAATAGTTATTTACGGAGAAAGGGCATTAATTATTTGGCTATTTTGCAGCTAATGAAAAATAATAAATGTACCTCAGTTTTTTTAAACTTGATTCAAATGTTGTTTTTTTTTCAAAATAAAGTTAGAACTTGTAACACTCCCAAAAGGTGAACTTGACGCTCTTTGGCACGCAGACTAAGGAATTTTGATACTCTCTAGCTAGCGAGACAGGCCGCAGACAGACAACCACAAAGAACTTTTCATACGACTATCCTACCTTCGTTCCATATTGTCGCGTTATTACTAATACTTCACTTATTAGTTTATCTGTTCTGTGTAGGTTCAGGATACATTCTAAGTAGATACCTACCTACACTGTTGTAGAGTTCACTAATAGATAGGAGCTGCCTGTAATGATAATAGTACCTTTAGCAATATGCATAGGTACCTACATTCCTCGCCTCCTTATAAACATATGTATTTTTCAGGTAGCTCAGGGCACAGATAAATTTATTGTAAATTGTGTGTTAGCACGTATTCCATTCAAGAAGAATATTTTAGTCATCATATCTTTGGGCACAGGCAGAAAAAGACGAAATAGCATATTTATTTTATGTGCGATCGCAGATATTTGTTTAGGGTGTTCTGGGTATTTTTATGTATAATAAAAAATATCTATCTATGTAATATATTGTATTAAGTATATCAGTTATCTAGTATACATAACACAAGCTCTGCTTAGCTTGGGGCTAGATAAAAAATGTGAAATGTGTTATGTGAACTGTCCAGCATTATTTATTTATTTATTTATTACACACGTGTGGTTTTGGCATGTTTGTTTCATTATGTTTTCCCTTCAAAAACAATTTTATTATTTTCTCGGAAACGGAGGTTTTATAATATATAAAATTTATATAATCGAGTAGCCCAATAAATAAGCTTTTTTTAGATATATTTCATAACTTCTGAAATTTTCTCAGAATATTATACCACTTCTGGACATCTCCTTTATTCGCAATATGTACACTGGACTTTTCATAAAATGACTTCAATTTTTTTTTTTTTGAGTTTGTTTATTTTAGACTTTTTACTTTTTTCATATGATTACATTTTTACTTCTTGGTTTTAAAAGTAAAATATAAATACAAGTAAAATGTAACGAAAAGTAAAAAAGTTGCAGGCAACACCACTTGTTCTCCCACACGATAGCCCTTTACTAGTCATCAAGCTCCGGTGTTGCCCGCAGTCTCTTTTTTCAATTTGAAAATTGAAAACTTTACGATTCTACAAAATGACCACCAAACAATCCGCCATGCGCCATCATGGTTTTTAAAAAAGTTGTGATTTTGCACCCTATATACACCAAGATGCTTACAAAATTTCAATATAAACCAAATTTTCGAGTGTTAACTTTAGTAAAAAACTTTAATTCACCAAAGTCTAGTCGGACAAGTCTGTTTGAAAAACCCATTTTAGAGCAGTAATCTATTTTTTTTATTTTTTTATTTTTTTCTTCTATCTTTCCCAAAAAACAGTAGGATGCGTCGTTTGAACGGATCCGATCGGTCACCATTTCGAAGAAAGGTTTTGGTCAGCTTGGATTTTTGAAATGACAGATTTTACAGACGGACTAAACACTTTCCTAGAACATGACCCATCACTAAAACGACTCCTTCTAGGAGAATAACGATGTGCGGTGTACATTATGAGAAGTGGATGTTTTGCGAATGACCCGTACCCTCTAGAAAATGTAATTTTTTTAAAGTGCGCCTCTAACTTAAAAATAAAAGTAAATGGCGGCTGACGACTATGCCAAAATCGTCGACGCCCTTTGGATGGTGGTATGGTATGTATGTTATGTATGGTAGTAACACATTTACTACCATACATTATCTGTGCTAGAAATCAAAATGAGTAGTTATTACATTGAAAATTGTAGAATGATATAGGTAGAATTTGTAGATTGATGTGATGCTCAATGCATCCACGGAAGGAGACGGACAGGTATTTTCTTAGGCCGGACACACATCACGGCACTATTCCACGGGAACAGACGGAGGGTCTACTCTTAGGCAAGACAGACCACTGCACACATCCACGTGAGGTGACGCACAGGTATTTTCTTAGGTCGGACACACACCACGACACTCTTCCACGGGAAGACACGAAGGGTCTTCCCTTAGGCCAGACAGACCACTGTACACATCCACGTGAGGTGACGGACAGGTATTTTCTTAGGCCGGACACACACCTCGGCACACTTTCATGGAAAGACACGGAGAGTCTTCCCTTAGGCCAGACAGACCACTGCACACATCCACGTGAGGTGACGCACAGGTATTTTCTTAGGCCGGACAAACACCACAGCACTCTTCCATAGGAAAAAACGGAGGGTTACTCTTAGGCCGGACATACCACTTCACACATCCACTTGAGGAGACGGACAGGTATTTTCTTAGGGCGGACACACATCACGGCACTCTTCCACGGGAACTAATGGAGGGTCTACTCTTAGGCCAGACAGACCATTGCACACATCCACGTGAGGTGACGCACAGGTATCTTCTTAGGCCCGACAAACACCACAGCACTCTTCCATAGGAAAAACCGGAGGGTAACTCTTAGGCCGGACATACCACTTCACACATCCACGTGAGGAGACGGAGAAGTATTTTCTGAGGCCGGAAACACATCACGGCATTCTTTCACAGGAAGAGACGTAGGTGCTACTCTTTGTTCGGACAGACCACTGTAAACATCCACTGGAGGAGACGGAGAGGTAATTTTTCAGGCCAGACACCACGACACTCTTCCACGGGAAGAGAAAGAGGGTATACTGTTAGGTCGGACAGACCACTGCACACATCCACTGGAGGAGACGGAGAGGTAATTTCTTAGGCTGGACACACACCTCTGCACTCTTCCTCAGAAAGAGACGGAGGGCCTACTCTTAGGTCGGACAGACCACTGCACACATCCACTGGAGTAGACGTAGAGGTAATTTCTTAGGCCGGACACACACCTCTGCACTCTTCCTCAGAAAGAGACGGAGGGCCTACTCTTAGGTCGGACAGACCACTGCACACATCCACTGGAGGAGACGGAGAGGTAATTACTTAGGCTGGACACACACCTCTGCACTCTTCCTCAGAAAGAGACGGAGGGCCTACTCTTAGGTCGGACAGACCACTGCACACATCCACTGGAGTAGACGGAGAGGTAATTTCTTAGGCCGGACACACACCTCTGCACTCTTCCTCAGAAAGAGTCGGAGGGCCTAGTCTTAGGTCGGACAGACCACTGCACACATCCACTGGAGGAGACGGAGAGGTAATTTCTTAGGATCGAATCATGAGGTACTTATTTTGTTTATGGAACATCTGATTTTCTGCCACAATTAGATACCTTCCTTACGATCCATTTTTATAGGTAATGTGATTATCCAAATATCCAACAGAAATAATAAAAAAACTTACGTAAAAATTCTTTATTATTTATTTATTACTAGCACTAAAACTTATTATTTTTTGTGCGCATATTGTACTACTTTATGACCGTATATGCGAAAATAATAGCAAGGCGCCTTAGAGAGTTTCCACACTATCCGATGCGATACCGTTATCGGCCGTAATTTTCATACATTTTATCGGTCTCCAATATCAGATACCGACAAAATGTATGGAAACGTGTTCCGATAAGGATATCGGATCGGAAAGTGTGAAAACGCTCTTACCCGCCGATAGAATTCGGGTCATTGAACTCGGCGCATCCTGCGTCCCGCTCAGTGGGCGGGGCGACCCCGCGTGCTTCACACCCTGACATAAAAATTTTCGTTGGCCCTATTGTTATTGAAAATCACGAAAAACAATTATTTGCCACGTGAAAAACCGTCGCATCACAGAATCTTACGTTGAACTTGAAGACAAGTCTTCGACGACATTAAGGTTAAAGAAAAAGTAAAAAAAAAATAAGTCGATTAGAAGTTGAATCAAATTTGAACCCTAATGATATTTGACCATCCATTGAATTTAATGCACCATTTTTGAAAATAAATGGAATTTTAATTTAATTATTTTTATTGTGTTTTTTTGAGTACATAATCTCGTGTAGTTCATGTTGCGTTATTATCGGTGTAAAGTCAAAGTCAAAAAGTATTTTATTCATTGAAATCACAAGGATCATTTTGAATCGTCTTAAAAAATAAATTTACATTTACTCCTGTTCCAACGCAACCAGACCTAGAAGAATCAGGCAACAAACACGGTCTGTTTTATTTTGATGATCCTTCTTACTGCTAGTTGGGGAGCGCCTGTGTGGTGCCTCGAGAACAAGTGGAAGCTGAAGCCTTACTTAGGTAGGAAGTCAAAAATAAGATGATAGAGAGAATCAGTAAAAGTTCATAAGGCAGCACACTCTACGCTTTATATTCTCATAAATAACACATCAATAATAAATTATATGTAGGTACAGACATTGCAAATTGACAAATTAGGTGTCGAGGGGCAGAGCGATATCAGGCCACGCGGCTTTATCATTAACATAGTCATGTAGTGTGTAATACGCTTTCTTAATTAAATTATGCTAACTTAGTTAAAGAGCATAAATGTAGTTATAATAGTTAAATATTAGAAGGTATTTTCTTGTATTTCCGTGTCTTTTATAATGGGTGGACCTCCAAAAACTTACTTATTTCTGCCACCGTTTTAGACTAGGTTATGACATCTTCTTCTCTTCTTATAATGGCTTCTAAGGAGTGCTCCAATCAATTCACAAATTAATGTCAAGTGATACCTATTTTTTGTATACTCAAGTCGTCAAGAGTCTCCTTTAGTAACCCAGTTTGAATGGTGGTAGAAAAATCAACCATACAAGATACAAGATATATATTTGCATAAATAAGTGTTATAATTTAGTCTTATTAAATAGTGAGCACTTATGACTTAATGTGCTCTCTGCAGGCATCGCAAATTTTTCGAGGGCGTAATCTGCTACTTAGTTTTTACATAAGTTATAACATAGGTATAGGTACAACAACTAGCTACTAAAATTTTAACTTTTCCAAAAAATAAAAACATAGTTACTAACTTTTGAAACTATCATGGTTATGTACATAATTTTCACTAGAAACTGAGATTTAACATCTACTCGCAAAGACTTTAGTTAGTTCTCCCGTGATCATGGCGCATGCAACTGTGCCGAAATATCGGGAACATATAAAACTCGGAAATCATGGTAAATATCCCGTTTCTAGTGAAAATTATAGTTACTAACGTTACAAAGTTACTAGGTACATTCATCGAGTTGGAAATTTAAGCAATTTAGGTAGCTAAACTGGCAAATGGTCATTCGAAGAGACCGACGACTTGACCCAATTTGTCAATACTTGACATTGGCGAAATTGAAGGAGACTTTCCTCAAAGTTATTAAGAGAAGAGATGAAGAAGACAATCTTTTAGGGCGCCTACCCAGGGGAGCGTCCATTAATCAAGTGATGTTTTTTATCATTTTTTAATACCCCCCTCCCCCTTGGTGATACGTGGTTAGGTTTAAGAGGAAACACAAGGGCCGTTTTCCCATACAAACGTAGTCCCCTGTTTTCTCCCTGAATAATGAAAATAGAGCAACTTTTTTTTCCAAAAAAATTATGACCACCATTGCATGTCTCTGTTTTCTTTTTTTTACAAATTAATTATTAAAAGAGATATGAACATTCAAAAACCTAAAAAAATGGTCAGATTTTCCGCTGTGTTCAAACATCCTGGAAACAAGTTTGACTAGATTATATAAAAAAATGAAATCATAGGAACACGGCTAAAACTTTCTATTATATTTTATAAAAAATAAATAGTTAAATTGGTTAAAATTTGGAGAAGGAATCAGGGGACTACGAATCGTTGATTTTATGTACTTTTAACAGGTATTGTCGATCCAAGCTGCAGTTGTCTCTATCACGCTCTGCGGGGGGAGGTTTGAGGTCTGCGCGACAGCAATAGATTATACAAATACCTATTTTTTAATTCTCTAGCCCTTGCTGTTTCCTCATAAGTCAAACCCCCAAAAAATCACGTGTATTTTTAGTACCTACTAAGAGTCTTACAATTTGTAAAATATTATCTTTAAATACAGCAGTGCAAGTACGTAGGACTCGATAGGCCTCGATTAGATAAATTTGACAGTTATTCTCGAAAAAAATAGCTTTTTACCGAATCGAATCGATGTCGAAAGTATTTTACCGTCGGTAAATAAACTCTAAAATTTTAACGAATAGGGAAATGCATGGTCCAAACGTCATATTGGCAGTTGAAATCGATAGCGAATTCTATAAGATTGTGGGCCCAATCGAGTCAGTAGGGGGCTTATTCTCTATGATATGACCAAACGTAACAGAACGAGGGCTCGTTACGATATCGGCGTGGAATCATCGTTTAATCGTATTCTTTATGCCAATGTCAGATTTCATAAACGCGACTAGGCGCGTCAGAAGCGTGTTACGAACTGCCATAATAACAAGCTTCAATCTTCCGCGTTTTGTAAAACATGGACGAAACATGGTTTAGTTTTTTCATAAAAAAAGGTAAGCAATAACAATAAGCACCAAATTTGTGTTGTAAGATCATATTTAATACTGTATCTCTACAATTAATATAGTACCTATGACTATTGCTTTGGGTTGAGGATAATTTGCTGTCATTGCAATGACAAAAAAAAACACATTTTAGCGCAAATATCTCTAATTTGCTGCAAATCCCCCTGGACAGCCAGGACGTAGGACGAACGTGTCAATACTCAAGGAACTCAAGATAACTACTAGGCTTTCCTCCATCTGCCTCCAGCGAGTCCATGAGTATTTTGCTCATATAGTACGGAAAGGCGGAGACAACTTATAGAAGCTCATTATCACTGGCAAAATCGAGGGAAAGAGGCGACAAGGCCGTTGCCCGTTGCGTTGGTCGATTCAAAACTCCACAAAGTCGTGCAGCTCGCTGGCGACAGATTTCACTGGCGCAACATCATCCGGCAGAAAGTGATCCATGGATCACGACCCTCAGCATTCAGGAATACGACGCGAGGAGGATCTCTAATTTAATTCCTAATAATAAGCCGAACAATTCATTCAGGGTGTTCTCAATATTCACAAATTCCTCTATGCAGCGACCATAGAAAACAATACTACGTATGCAGCGATCTAGAGTCTGCGGCTGAGAGTACAAATTACGTTATATATTGGCTGAGCGCAGAGTACATTATTATGTTGGCGCTAAGCAATCCTAATTTGATGATGTACTAAGAGTCGTTCAGAAACTATTCATGTGTGATTTGGTTTATCTTACCTATATATCTTTTTACTCTAAGTTTTATATAAATGAAATTTGTAAAAGATATGGTTGAGCAATTCTATAATTCAAAATATACATACTTATGTTGAAGATTAGAAACAAAAAATTAAAATCGTTTAAACCAATAATTTTCCGAAAGGAACGGATGCATGATTTCGAATCACGTGAAATCAAGTATAAAGTCAAAGTATTTTGCTGGTGTAGGGCATAGACAACCTATTATTATGTCATACGGAATACAATTTTTCACTTTCTTAACGTGGTTTGTTTACAAACCACGTTTGCGTTTAGAACATGTTATGACGTCACACGTTATTGGCAAGGAATCTCTTAGGTCAGCGAATAACCACCCTATCGCTTGTCAAAGACAACTCTGACATCCATTGACATAAACATTTAAGGCGCTTTAAGTTCACAAAGTTTCTACGAACATTTTTGTATGAGGCGAAGAAGGCAAGCGCACGCTCTGATACCGTGTTTTTGTGTATAAAATAAAACCAGCCAAGTGCGAGTCAGACTCGCGCACTGAGGGTATCGCAGAAACCTGTAGGTATACACATTTAGATCGGTCAGTATGGGAAAGTCTGAAACTATACAACCACGAACGAACGAACCATTTCATCGATTTAAGTAACAAGAAAAACTGCATTCATACATATAAAAAAAAACTTGTACTCAGCAAGGTAATCAAACACGGACGTTTGAAAAATAAAACTTACACTATTTATTAGATATCGATTGTGTAGGTCCTAAGCAGTAAATGTTACTATGAAATTATGTTGTTTTTTTACTAATATCGGTGATAATATAGTTCCTAAGAAGAGATCTTCGCATGTCTTATAGTTTCAGACTTTCCCATACTGACCGATCTAAATGTGCCACCCTGTTTAAGTTAAAGTTATGGTATTTTTATTGCTAAATGAAATTATCATGAGGAAAGGGGTAATAAGTTTAAATTATTAAAATTATCTTTATTATATGATGTAACTAAAAATTTATGCTTTTCGCAATTTTTCCTTTATATGTGCAACAAGCCGTTGCTTTGTACCAAATTTCAAGATTCTGAGTCCACGGGCAGTACCCTGTAGGTTTTGATTCCCTTGCGAGTGTCGAAAATTTGCAGCATAAACGGCTGTATCTTTTGATTCCGTTGGCTTAGATTCTAAGCCTTAGAAGTTTGATTTTTCACAGCTCTCAGGGACAGTAACCAGTATTTGATATGAATTAAGTCTGATACCTTTACGCGTTCCTGAAAAAAAAGTCTTGACAGACAGACGGACAACAAAGTGATCCTAGTTTTGCCTTTTGATGTACGGAACCCTAAAAATTATATAAAAATGCCCTTTAGAGATTTGTTAAATTTTGTTGATGATTTCACTTACCTAATAATTAATAAGTTGCCAAATGCTTTCAAAATTAAGACGTGTAAGAAGTAGGTAAGTCTAAAATAGAATTTTAATTTTAAAAAGGTTCTTTTATATGTTTTTTTATCATGTGAAGAAATTCAAATAGTTTACAGTAGTAGAATACAATACATTACACACACATTACACATTAATTGAATACATTTTTTTCTTTTTGCAAACTGTAAGAACTCATAACAAAAACTTAAAAATTCTGGAGCTAAATACTTGACATGCTGTATCTATTAAATATCATGACATGCTGTGAACCTATTGCGCCTTAAGCTGGGAATGTCAGAGTTTTTTGAATGTCATGTTTTTTTTTAGTTGTTTGAATGTCAGAGAATCACGGTCAGACGTGCCGTCATCTTTTTCTTCTTCTTTTCTTCATAAAATGGTTTCTGAGGAGTGCTCCAAAATCAGATTACACGCCGAGCAAATATTTATGCGCAAGCCAAGGGTCATGTCAGAAAATTCGACGTCAGTATATGAATCTTACGGAAGTTTGACGACTTGACTATGTATAAAAATATAATTAAATAAATCACTTGACATTGGCTAAATTGTTGCAAATAATGCACAAAACCCATTACCTAAGTTAAGAAGAAAAGGAGACTTTTAGAGGAAAAATTGTTATCTATCTCTTCAGAAGATTGGCGCAAAGATGTCAATTACGCCATATAATATGAGAAGGAGTTTTTAACGAGAGAAGAAGCAATTGAGCGTCCTCTGGATGAATTTATTATTAACACAAATGAGTCGTCATCATCATTATTACTAATCTGCGGTGTCAAAATAATATATATTGGTGTATGACTATAATTTTACTCTGAAAAATAGTGTCCTTACTAAAACTAAAGAAATAACCCGTTCAAATGTACGACAGTGTACGAATCATTATGACGTGCGCAACCCGCAACCTCCTGTGTCACCGGCGAACCTTCACCCGCCGCGCCACAGAGGTCACCAAAATCGCAAAAATATGGGCTTCTTTTGTACGGGAGCCTATCTTTTTATTCGAACTCTGTGGCGCGGCGGGTGAAGCTTGGCCCGCGACCCAGGAGGTTGCAGGTTCGATTCCCGCCTCGGAACAAATATTTGTGCGATCGCAGATATTTGTTCAGGGTGTTCTGGGTATTTTATATGGATAATAAAAAATATCTACCTATGTACCTAATATATTGTATTAAGTATATCAGTTATCTAGTACCCATAATACAAGCTCTGCTTAGCTTGGGGCTACATAGATAGATAGATAGATAGATTAACTCTTTATTGTACACAAATAACACACAGAAATACAAAACATAACTCAATAACAAAAGAAATAACAGAAATGTACAAATGTAGATAAGGTTGTGTGAACTGTCCAGCAATATTTTTTTATTTATTTTATTTTATTCGAGGAGGTTGGCTCGTAAAGTTGCCGAGTGAAAATACGATGCGGTTGTCTAATATATTTTAATGGGATCACAGTACAAATTCCTCGTTAGATTCACGGGTAGTAAGAACAGATCATTTAGATTTCAGATTATTTTTTCATCTAGAACCTTCGTAGGGCTTGCTCAACTTCCGGGTGTCCTGGTTTCACATGATCGACGCTAACCTCGTGATTCCTGCCTGCCAAGGTTATGGTCGTGGGTCTTCTGGCCAAGATCTTATAGGGCCCAGTGTAAGGTGGTTGAAGGGAGCGTCTTACCGTGCTGTCTCTCAGGAATGCATGTGTAGCCGTCGGCTAATGAAAAGATAGGTTCCCGTACAAGAAGAGCCGATATTGGTGACCCCGACGAGATATCGGGGTACTCAGCGAGCAGCTGCTCGAAACGTTAGTTCCCACAGGTAATTACCACGATATGGCTAGTGAATGGTGTCCTCCGTACATCTACCTCTATCCCTTCTATTAAAATAACAGCCACTTCTCGAGTCACCCGAAAGAGACGAACAAAATCTTCTTCTGGAAGTTCCAGGGGACAGTTTGTGTCTCTGAGACGCCGCTTCCGAATACGCATCACATTGTGATGCTGTTGCCGTTCTTCCTCATCACCCAGCAATAAAATTATATGTCCTAAATCCATTTTTGGTAATGATCGATAGCTTATCGGGCTTTTTAGAGGTGTCGGTAAATAGATGAGCTCGACAGCGAAAATTAGCGATCTCAACTGCCAAAATTACGTTTCGTGCTTGCTTTTTTTTTAATTTTTTGGCATCGGTCTTGAATTTCATTCTACCAACGGTTAAGGTGAAGTTACGTACTTGCGACATCGATTTAAAATTATCCTTGTGATTTCAATGAATAAAATACTTTTGACTTTATTCAATTCGATATAAACTGATTTCATCGAGAATAACTCGATAATTCTCTTTGGCTTGGTAGCGAAACTCATTGGTTACCAGCCGTTTTGATAAAATAAAAAGGTGAACTGTCAATCCGTGAAATACGTATCAAAGAATATACGAGTACTATCTATTAACAGGAAAATATATTCTTTGGTTATTGTTTTTCAGAGGATGTAAGACAAAAAGCTAAGAAGAAATAGAAGAGGATATTTTTAATAGTATAATCCGTTTGAGAAGCGGCTACCAGAGGCATACAAAAATTAGTAGATATGAATTAACTTTTCTTTATTAAATATAATTTTATAAAATTTATTTAAAGAAAGAATACTTAATACAACTAATATAAGAAGGTTTTTTTTTAACATTGATAGACCTTTGTTTGACCACGATCTCACCAAGTGACGATGTGGCCGAAGATGGAGCACAAAGGGCTAGAAGGCACCTATTCACTCTAGTCTTGAAGAGACCCAGATTATAGTTTTCAGGAAAGACAGACGACGGTAGTGTATTCCACTCCTTAGCAGTTCGCATTATAAAGGTAGAACTGAAACGTTTAGTGCGAATAGTGGGTATATAAGGATGGTAACGAGCCGTGCGACTGCTCATCCTATAGTGAAAAGGAGATGGTGGGATCAGATCGTGCAGTTCCTGGGAGCATTTCCCGAAATGTAACCTATAGAAAATCGAAAGGCACGCAACCTTACGGCGGTGCTCGAGACTCTGAATCTTAGTCTCTGCCATATGTTGCTCACCTATAATCTTGAAAGCTCTACGTTCCATCGAGTCCAAGGCAGCAAGCTGGTGTGTACAAAATTAAAAAGTGTGCTACCTGAATACCGCTGCTAACGATCTAAAGGTAGCTCAACTGATCCAAATCATAACTTAAAAAGATATTTTTTAAATTTCAAAAAAGTACAACTTATTTTTTTTTGTCAAAGGTTTAGAAAGATGCGCGCTTAGATAGAAACAACGCTTTAGAAAGATGGCATATATTTTCAATATGTTTACTAAAACAAATGGCAATATTGGTAAACACTGAAAGTTTATCCGAAATAAACCCTAAAACGTTGTTTACAATGCTAAAAATCGATGAAACAAAGGATTTTTCTAAATACCCCACTTCAACTTTCCACTACGCAGATCTACGTGTCCCGCGTCTACTTCGACGTGAAGGCCGCAGAGGTGGTGGAGTACCAAGAGGAAAGCCGGAGTGGGATTGAGGGTCATGAAGTTGGACTCTCGTCATAATGTGAGCTTTAGCTCATTTATGGTGAGGGTCCCTACAGAAAATGTAAAGATTTACTTGAGCCCTGACTTCTGGCCAAAAGGGGTGAAGTTCCGGCGGTTCAAGGGCCGCCTGTCACGTGATCTCCCGGGCCGCGACGCGTCGGCGACCACACGTGTGTTAGATTAAGTTATAAATAAAGTGTTTTTATGTGTATGTTAGTTTCTAAGGTATTTATGTTGTATGGGCTTACTGTTTAGTTTTAGTGCATTTCTCAGTAGGTGAGCCTGAAATAACGTTTTTTTTTTAATTTTGAATTTGAATTAAATACTTATATCGGGCATTAGTCGCACCACAGAAATCCCACCTTAAATCCTTATCGAAGCAACTTACGTACTTCCAAATTCGTTAACAAGATCGATAACAATCGAAACCTTCGCGATCTCGATGTCATATCGATGCAAAGTTCGTACTTGCAGTGCAGGTTCGTTTCGTTTCGTTTCGTATGAGGTAGTGCTGGCCTCTGGTGTCAGAGTTTGTCAAGCCGCTCGAGGGCCTCTGACATGGCTTATCGACTGCTATTAATCAATAACAGCCGGGACCGACAGCTTAACGTGCCCTCCGAAGCACAGAGCGATGGAAATCCGCACATAACTTAGAAAAGTCATTGGTGCGGACCCTAGGATCGAACCAGGTATCGTTGGATTCTGAGTTGCACTATTGAACCGTTAGGCTACCATCGCTTTTTTTAAATACAGGTATAATGTATAATCTAGTTGTATTCCAGAAATTCAAACGGCGAGTCAAGGTCGCGCTACAAGCCGCTTTACTGTTTAGAAATCGCACGTTTGACGAAAAAATAAATATACGTGATATCTTGCTACACCTCCGTGACCCCTTGTGATATTTCGTGATTTTTGCGAACCCCCTCCTCCCCCTTTCGAGCCTCACGTGACCCCTAGCTGGTTTAAAAAGTTGTTTGAAACTGAATATTAATCATTTGGCTCCCGTTTACTGGTTTCTGTTTGTTAAGCCATGTCAAAATGCAATCTAGCCTCGGACACTTGCAAATGAGAGTGCATCAGTTCTTACGCTTCTTAGACCACAATATCTTTGCATGGCTAACCACAAGAACTGAATCTATCTCTCAGGCAATACGATCTTGTTTCGATTGCTTTAGAGGTATAGAAATGGTAGTGTAAGTTTGTAATATTGCAAAACTCGTTTTATAGTAGGAGCAGGACAGGATAAAGGCATGTTAATTGGTGTTCCTTACTTTCCAGAGATAATTGAGTCGTAGCTGTATTCTAGACAATGAAGAACAAGCTTAGACGGTCGTTATGTCCACCTCGCATATTTACATGAGCTATTTACTTGCAGGGTCAGATTCTGAACTAATTAGTAACCTTAGAATATACAATCAAGCAGAACCCTTTTCACGCTTAAAAACTGTCACCACGCAAACTAGTCTCAATGAGAATAGTTTCACCCAGTCTGTCTGTGGCCCGCCGTGCGGCTAGTCGTGTCGAACTCGAAAGATTTTCTTGTGAATATGCAGTCGTGTGTCGTTCCCACATGTAACAAGTAATTATTTTTTTAAAAATTAAAAAACCCTCAACGCAATGAAATGTCTGAACCAATTTTGATCAAACATAGCTAAGAACAATCACGACAAAAACACGTTTCAAACAAAAAAAAATCGTTTCATCCTTTCGGGAACTACGATGCCACCGACACACACACACACACACACACACACCTACACACAAACACAAATACACACACACACACAGACACGTCAAACTTATAAAACCCCGTCGTTATTGCGTCGGAGGTTTTTAACCTGCTGCTAGGCGAAAAAAGAAAAAGGATAGAATCACATTTTATACGTAAGTATAACATTAAAATATCTTTTTGGTTGAAATAATGAATTTTGTTTACCATTTATTATTTGAAAAAGAGTCAAGCATCCATTTTTATTTGACATTGTTGCAAACATCACAAATATCACCCCTACTGGAGGGAAGTATGATAGGCGTGGGGGAGGCATTGTGTTTTGGCGACACAGCGCCCAATACTAATAGCATCGTACGCTCCTTTTTTTTATACAACTTTAGGTTACCAAACAAGCAGATGGTCCATCTGATGTTAAGCGGTACCCTCTGCCTATGTACAGTACATTATCTCATAGGTCACGTCCACCTAGGACACTCCCTATGTGGTATTGCACTGCGCCCGTCACCCTGAGACATAAATTCCATAAAGATGGAAAGATGCTCCTTCTGGTTTATTCTATATTCTAAGTTAGTACAACGGCGCATTTAGCGGCAATTTGAATAAGTGCCTGATATTTCTCGAAGAATGTCAATAAATGTTGTAGAATTTGTTGACAGTCAAAATAAAGCTGTGCCTCTATGTTTGATGAACTGGCAAATGAGGATGTTTCCTGGAAACACGACGCTTCCCTCTTGTTTGGTGAAATAAATGTGTTGTTAACTCATACATATATATAAGTACTAGCTATGATTGCTTATTAACTGTTTGATTTATAAATTTTGAAACTATGTAGCTTGGTTATGTACATACTTTTCACTATTTACCATGATTTTTGAGTTTTGATTGTTCCCAATATTTCGGCACAGTTGCATGCGCCATGTTCACGGGAGAACTAACTTAACTACTAGCTTTTGAATCTAGATATCAGCTTCCGAAAGGCGTCTTCATATTATTTGATCCAATGTAGAAAAGCCGTTGTCAATAACCATGTTCATTGTAATTGTTTTTTCATTTTTTACTTTGATAGACCCTCGTTTGACCGCGATCTCTGCACCTGTTGGTAAGTGACGATGTGGCCGACGATGGAGCGCGAAGGTCTAGAAGGCACCTATTCACTCTTGCCTTAAAGAGACGCAAATTATAGTTTTCAGGAAAGACAGACGACGGCAACGAGTTCCATTCCTTAGCTGTTCGCGTTACAAAGGTGGAACTGCGATGCTTAGTGCGAATTACGGGTATACTGATGAGGTAAGGATGGCACTGAGCGGTGCACCTGCTTGTCGTATGATGAAAAGGAGATGGTGGGATCAGATCATGTAGCTCCTCGCTGATGAGGTAAGGATGGCACTGAGCGGTGCGCCTGCTTGTCGTATGATGAAAAGGAGATGGTGGGATCAGATCATGTAGCTCCTCGCTGATGAGGTAAGGGTGGCACTGAGCCGTGCGCCTGCTTGTCGTATGATGAAAAGGAGATGGTGGGATCAGATCATGTAGCTCCTCGCTGATGAGGTAAGGGTGGCACTGAGCCGTGCGCCTGCTTGTCGTATGATGAAAAGGAGATGGTGGGATCAGATCATGTAGCTCCTCGCTGATGAGGTAAGGATGGCACTGAGCGGTGCGCCTGCTTGTCGTATGATGAAAAGGAGATGGTGGGATCAGATCATGTAGCTCCTCGCTGATGAGGTAAGGGTGGCACTGAGCCGTGCGCCTGCTTGTCGTATGATGAAAAGGAGATGGTGGGATCAGATCATGTAGCTCCTCGCTGATGAGGTAAGGATGGCACTGAGCGGTGCGCCTGCTTGTCGTATGATGAAAAGGAGATGGTGGGATCAGATCATGTAGCTCCTCGCTGATGAGGTAAGGGTGGCACTGAGCCGTGCGCCTGCTTGTCGTATGATGAAAAGGAGATGGTGGGATCAGATCATGTAGCTCCTCGCTGATGAGGTAAGGATGGCACTGAGCGGTGCGCCTGCTTGTCGTATGATGAAAAGGAGATGGTGGGATCAGATCATGTAGCTCCTCGCTGATGAGGTAAGGATGGCACTGAGCGGTGCGCCTGCTTGTCGTATGATGAAAAGGAGATGGTGGGATCAGATCATGTAGCTCCTCGCTGATGAGGTAAGGATGGCACTGAGCCGTGCGCCTGCTTGTCGTATGATGAAAAAGAGATGGTGGGATCAGATCATGTAGCTCCTCGCTGATGAGGTAAGGATGGCACTGAGCGGTGCGCCTGCTTGTCGTATGATGAAAAGGAGATGGTGGGATCAGATCATGTAGCTCCTCGCTGATGAGGTAAGGATGGCACTGAGCGGTGCGCCTGCTTGTCGTATGATGAAAAGGAGATGGTGGGATCAGATCATATAGCTCCTCGCTGATGAGGTAAGGATGGCACTGAGCGGTGCGCCTGCTTGTCGTATGATGAAAAGGAGATGGTGGGATCAGATCATGTAGCTCCTCGCTGATGAGGTAAGGGTGGCACTGAGCCGTGCGCCTGCTTGTCGTATGATGAAAAGGAGATGGTGGGATCAGATCATGTAGCTCCTCGCTGATGAGGTAAGGATGGCACTGAGCGGTGCGCCTGCTTGTCGTATGATGAAAAGGAGATGGTGGGATCAGATCATGTAGCTCCTCGCTGATGAGGTAAGGATGGCACTGAGCGGTGCGCCTGCTTGTCGTATGATGAAAAGGAGATGGTGGGATCAGATCATGTAGCTCCTCGCTGATGAGGTAAGGATGGCACTGAGCGGTGCGCCTGCTTGTCGTATGATGAAAAGGAGATGTTGGGATCAGATCATGTAGCTCCTCGCTGATGAGGTAAGGATGGCACTGAGCCGTGCGCCTGCTTGTCGTATGATGAAAAAGAGATGGTGGGATCAGATCATGTAGCTCCTCGCTGATGAGGTAAGGATTGCACTGAGCGGTGCGCCTGCTTGTCGTATGATGAAAAGGAGATGGTGGGATCAGATCATGTAGCTCCTCGCTGATGAGGTAAGGATGGCACTGAGCGGTGCGCCTGCTTGTCGTATGATGAAAAGGAGATGGTGGGATCAGATCATGTAGCTCCTCGCTGATGAGGTAAGGATGGCACTGAGCGGTGCGCCTGCTTGTCGTATGATGAAAAGGAGATGGTGGGATCAGATCATGTAGCTCCTCGCTGATGAGGTAAGGGTGGCACTGAGCCGTGCGCCTGCTTGTCGTATGATGAAAAGGAGATGGTGGGATCAGATCATGTAGCTCCTCGCTGATGAGGTAAGGATGGCACTGAGCGGTGCGCCTGCTTGTCGTATGATGAAAAGGAGATGGTGGGATCAGATCATGTAGCTCCTCGCTGATGAGGTAAGGATGGCACTGAGCGGTGCGCCTGCTTGTCGTATGATGAAAAGGAGATGGTGGGATCAGATCATGTAGCTCCTCGCTGATGAGGTAAGGATGGCACTGAGCCGTGCGCCTGCTTGTCGTATGATGAAAAGGAGATGGTGGGATCAGATCATGTAGCTCCTCGCTGATGAGGTAAGGATGGCACTGAGCGGTGCGCCTGCTTGTCGTATGATGAATAGGAGATGGTGGGATCAGATCATGTAGCTCCTCGCTGATGAGGTAAGGATGGCACTGAGCGGTGCGCCTGCTTGTCGTATGATGAATAGGAGATGGTGGGATCAGATCATGTAGCTCCTCGCTGATGAGGTAAGGATGGCACTGAGCGGTGCGCCTGCTTGTCGTATGATGAATAGGAGATGGTGGGATCAGATCATGTAGCTCCTCGCTGATGAGGTAAGGATGGCACTGAGCGGTGCGCCTGCTTGTCGTATGATGAATAGGAGATGGTGGGATCAGATCATGTAGCTCCTCGCTGATGAGGTAAGGATGGCACTGAGCGGTGCGCCTGCTTGTCGTATGATGAATAGGAGATGGTGGGATCAGATCATGTAGCTCCTCGCTGATGAGGTAAGGATGGCACTGAGCGGTGCGCCTGCTTGTCGTATGATGAATAGGAGATGGTGGGATCAGATCATGTAGCTCCTCGCTGATGAGGTAAGGATGGCACTGAGCGGTGCGCCTGCTTGTCGTATGATGAATAGGAGATGGTGGGATCAGATCATGTAGCTCCTCGCTGATGAGGTAAGGATGGCACTGAGCGGTGCGCCTGCTTGTCGTATGATGAATAGGAGATGGTGGGATCAGATCATGTAGCTCCTCGCTGATGAGGTAAGGATGGCACTGAGCGGTGCGCCTGCTTGTCGTATGATGAATAGGAGATGGTGGGATCAGATCATGTAGCTCCTCGCTGATGAGGTAAGGATGGCACTGAGCGGTGCGCCTGCTTGTCGTATGATGAATAGGAGATGGTGGGATCAGATCATGTAGCTCCTCGGCACATTCCCCGAAACCTATACTAAATTTTGCAATGTGTTTTTTTATCTTCTTCTGTTTATTCTCAAAAAAAAGTGTTAGGCCGTTTTTTCCACCACCGCCGTCACCGTCACGTCACCGAAAACAAGATGACGGCGCCGAAGTAGCCATATAGTATAGTATAGCCGCGTGTCCACCACCACCGTGACGGTGACGGACGTGCAGTGGACACGCGGCTATAGTGAATAAATGTATCGCTACTTCGGCGCCGTCATCTCGTTCTCGGTGACGTGACGGTGACGGCGGTGCTGGCCTTAGCCGAGTCATCCGTGGGAAACAATGGCAGCGATGGGCTCACCACTTGTCATGTCTATATCCCACTATGGTGCAACCCACTGTGAAAAGAGGCCCACTGAGGCTCTGCCTACCCCCCTACGGGGAAAAAGGCGTGTCTCTATGTATATATGTATTCTAATTTTTTTCTCACGATGGTGCAACCTACAACGAAAAGAGGCCTATTTGAGGCTCTGCTTACCTTTTCGGGGAAAAGGCGTGTGTCTATGTATGTAGGTTTTGTCAAAAGCGCTCTTTTAAGCTATCCTAGCTGGGCTATTTTTCACTGAGAATATCAGGATAAAAATGTGCTTATATGTTATTCCGGGAGTCCAGTTATTTCTATTCCAAATTTCATCCAAATCCGTCCAGCCGTTTCAGCGTGAAGAAGTAACAAACACACTCACACACACACACAAACTTTCGCATTTATAATATTAGTAGGATAGGATAGGAATGGATTAGTAGGATAGGAAGTAGGATTCTCAAAAACGTTTTGTCATAAGTGCTGTTATTATTTAAGTTCAACAGAGCGTGACTCTGTATAATAGTTAATTGAATTCAGCTATCCTAGCTGAAATTCTGCAAAATCCTTGCGTGGAGCAAGATACGTAAACAAACACTGTCAGCAAACATGCAACGCGCGCTGACCACAGGCATGTCTGTATCAACAGAGGCTTACCTCGAGAGTTCAACGAACAAACGTTTAACAAAATATGAACCACAAAGCGTTCTTGTGGCCGCTCTGTATCGCTTTCATCTTCTTTACGAGAGATAGCTGTAACCACTGGCCGTCCGCAATGCAATATTGCTTAAAGCTCGCGTAAACCCCAGGCAGAAATCTTCATACAAAAAAAAGCGGTCAAGTGCGAGTCGGACTCGCCCATGAAGGGTTCCGTAGCAGCAAGTAACATAATATAAAAGTTCTTGGATGGTTTACGATTTATGACGTATCGTTCAAACCAATTTTCAGTGGAAGTTTACATGGTAATGTACATCATATATTTTTTAAGTTTTATCATTCTCTTATTTTAGAAGTTACAGGGGGAGGGGGGGGGGGGGGGCACATTTTACCACTTTGGAAGTGACTCTCGCGCAAACTATTCAGTTAGAAAAAATATATATTAGAAACCTCAATATCATTTTTGAAGACCTATCCATAGAAGGGCTTGAAAAAAAAAAAAAAATTCAGTTATAAGTGTGGGGAACCCCCAAAATTTCTTGTTTTTTTTCTATTTGTGTGTGAAAATCTTAATGCGGTTCACAGAATACATCTACTTACCAAGTTTCAACAGCATAGTTCTTATAGTTTCGGAAAAAAGTGGCTGTGACATACGGACGGACAGAAAAACAGACAGACAGACATGACGACTCCATAAGGGTTCCGTTCTTTGCCATTTGGCTACGGAACCCTAAAAAACGTCTCGCGCCGCTCGAAAAAGTAGTTTATAACATATATCTCGTAAAATACAGATAATTTTATTAAAAATATATACAGTAAAACCTCAGCTTTATTGTGTTGATTTTATTTATTAAATTTTTTACCCAATAATATGCTCCATTTTAATAAACAATCGAATCTAGTCAAAAGTTAGACGTAACTTTGGGTTTTTTATTCTATCGAGAAAATATTTTCCTATCGTGTTTCTGGTACAGTGATCCCTCGGAATTATAATGTAGTATGCATGCATATTTATAATTAGAATATTGTACTTGATTTAGTCTGTTAAAAATCTAATTTAAGATTGATAATTTTGCGTATTACCCCACTTTAACAGCATGGCTAACATACCCCACTGGGAAGTGACAACTTATCAACGGAGAATATAATTATATTTGTAAGATTTTACTTTGGTCGAAGTTTGTAAGTGCAAATTTTTAAAACAGACCATGACTGCCGTGTATTTGTGCCGCAAAGCAATAGTGCTCGCATTGCTGTTTTCCGGTTTGAAGGGTAAGGGTGCCGGTGAAATTACAGGCACATGAGACTTTTAATCTTTATGTCTCAGGGTGGCGCCCGCAGTGCAATGTCACATAGGGTGCGTCCTAGGTGGACGTGATTAGGTATGCCTTGTGAGGTAATGCACTGTTTATAGGCAGAGGGTACTGCTTAACATCAGGTGGACCATCTGCTTGATCCGTCATTCCAAGTAGTATAAAAATAAAAAATAAAACACGTACACACTCAATCACATTCATTTACAGATCACGATTTCCTTCAGTAAATGTGTTTGTTTGCAACTAATTATATTTAGGACGACCTCTGTGGCGCGGCGGGCGAAGCTTGGCCTGCGACGCAGGAGGTTGCGGGTTCGATTCCCGCCTCGGAACAAATATTTGTGCGATCGCAGATATTTGTTCAGGGTGTTCTGGGTATTTTCTATGTATAATAAAAAATATCTATCTATGTAATATATTGTATTAAGTATATCAGTTATCTAGTAACCATAACACAAGCTCTGCTTAGCTTGGGGCTAGATAATGTTGTGTGAACTGTCCAGCATTATTTATTTATTTATTTATTATTTATTTATTTATTTAATCCATAATGGTCAATTTAAACTTTATTTAGTTAAAGTGTGGAAAACTCAGTTATATTATATATATATATATATATATATGTATATATAAACCATTTATTTCCTTTATAATAAATAATATTGTACATCTTCATATAAGGTAAGTATCTGTAAGCATTTTTTTTTTAATTATTTGATGTAGAAAAGTTTTTCTATTTTTTTTTATATTATGTTTTTTTTTCACTCTAATTATTAAGGACCTCTCTACGAGTATAGGCCTCCTCCATTATATTATATAATCAGGTAGATTATAAAACTCTTAAGTCATTATTAACAAAATACGCCTTATATTTGTTAGAAAATTTTTTATAAAGGGATGAATATTTGCTGTTATTAAATATTGCTTTGAACTAAACAAAAAGTGTTTCATAAAATACTCACTCAAAGAACTTCGAAAACAATTTCTCTTTAAAAAAAAGTATTAAAAATTATTGCGAACATTTATTTTACGTCGCACCGGGTTTTAAGTTTTAAGACGCGTTTTCTCGTTACAGAAAGGGTGCGGGGTGAAACTGTGGGGTGCGAGGGGTGACATCAAAGTGAATTAGCGAATGTTGTCTAGGGGCGTCCGTTTGTAAGCCGCTTTGATGTTACTACCTGCAGGCTATCCCGTCGAAATGTGCTAAACCGTAAGGCATTTTATTTTGCCAAGCCTCGGGCAGAACCTCTAGGGCTTGGAAACACGATACAAGAACCTACATACATACATACATAGACACACGCCTTTTTCCCCGAAGGGGTAGGCAGAGCCACAATAGGCCTCTTTTCACAGTGGGTTGCACCATCGTGGAATATAGACATGACAAGGTGTGAGCTCATCGCCGCCATTGCTTCCCACGACTGACTCAGCTAGCGCTTTCTTCCAGTAATAACACATTCCATAATAAGCTACCAGCCAGGACAAATCTTTTACCAACGAATCTTATCAACAAGTCCGGGTAATCCTTTAGTCGGCTTTTACGACATCCACGGGAGAAGACGGAGGGGTCTATTCTTAGGCCGGACACACCACAGCAAGAACCTAATTACACAAATGGTTATAATACTATTAATTTTATATTTCACCTTGGGCTCTCGTTGATAGACTCGGTATTTCAAGTTTTTAGGGTTCCGTAGCCAAATGGCAATAAACGAAACCCTTATGGATTCGTCATGTCTGTCTGTCTGTCTGTCCGTCCGTATGTCACAGCCACTTATTTCCGAATTTATAAGAGCTATGCTGTTGACACTTGGTAAGTAGATATAGATGTATTTTGTGAACCGCATTAACATTTTCACACAAAAATAGGGAAAAAATCAATAAATTTTTGGGGCTCCCCATACTTAGAACTGAAAATCTACAATTTTTTTCATCAAACTTATACGTGTTCCCTTTCCTTTGATAGATCTCCAAAAATGATATTGAGGTTTCTAATATATATTTTTTCTAAACTGAATGTTTGCGAGAGAGACACTTCCAAAGTCGTAAAATGTGAAACCCCCCCTCGCCGTAAGTTCTAAAATAAGAGAATGATAGTACATTATATATATTTTTTAGTTTTATCATTCTCTTATTTTAGAACTTACGGCGAGGGGGGGGTGTCACATTTTACGACTTTGGAAGTGTCTCTCTCGCAAACACTCAGTTTAGAAAAAAAAAAAATAGAAACCTCAATATCATTTTTGGAGATCTATCAATAACACGTATAAGTTTGATAAAAAAAATTGTAGATTTTCAGTTCTAAGTATGGGGAGCCCCAAAAATTTATTGATTTTTTCCCTATTTTTGTGTAAACTTCCAACGAAAATTGGTTTAAATGAGATCTAGTAAGTAATTCTTTTTGAATACGTCATTAATCGTAAACCATCCAAGAGCTTTTTTATTATGTTACTTGCTGCTATGGAACCCTTCATGGGCGAGTCCGACTCGCACCTGACCGCTTTTTTTATTGAGGAAAGTGTCCTTCAATTGGATAATATTACATTGCTTGCCTCAAAGAAGTTTTTCAATAGCTTTGCTGACGTCATGTCCACGCTACGCATAAATATTAATAACTGGTACAAAAATTATATCCTCCTCTCGTGGAGGTCGTAAAAGCCGATTAAGGGATTAACCGGACTTGTTGATAAGATTCGTTGGTATAAGAGTTGTCCTGGCTGATAGCTTATTATGGAATGTGTTATTACTGGAAGAAAGCGTTAGCCGAGTCAGTCGTGACAATGACGAAAGTGGGCAATGACGGCGATGAGCTCACCACTTGTAACGTCTATATTCCACGATGGTGCAACCCATCTGAAAAGAGGTCCATTGAGGATCTGCCTACCCTTTCGGGGAAAAAGACGTCTGTCTATGTATTATTTAACTTGCAATGTATGTATGTTTGTCTGGGTGGAATCCGGATGGAATCTTGCAACTGAATTTTAAAGCAGTTATCCTCAACCGATTGAGCTGAAAGACATACCTGTCAAGTTCCGATGACATTACAATATGATGGTGACAGCGAGCTGATCTGATGATGGAGACGGAAGGTGGACAACGGTACTCCACGATGGATAATAGTAGACTGGCCTGTTTAGGCTCATTTTGATCAGCACACGGTTACGATCACTAATTTAAAAAAAGCTTGTATTGAAAAATATATTTTCACAAAAAACTTATTTCAGTACGACGGCTACTCTTGACCTGGCCTATTTCCAGAACGTCTCCGATCTGGTCTGAGTACGTTCGCCGAGGTCTTCCCTTTCCCACTGTCCCATTCACGCTCGTCTTATGAACCCGTTTCGTCAATCTACTACAACAAATAGCCAAACAATCTAAGCATACCTACCTAATACCTTCCCTTCTTGTCCACTCCCGATACATATTTTTTCCGCAATACACCAAGGTAATCTGGAAGAGAATGCTTTCTAGCATTAAGTTCGCCTTTGTACTTTTTTGTTTTATGCGTAATAAAGAATTTTCTATCTATCTATCTATCTATCATACCTTTCTCAATGCTAGTCAATACGTCTTAGAGCGATGGTAGCCTAACGGTTCAATAGTGCAACTCAGAATCCAACGATACCGGGTTAGATCCTAGGCTCCGCACCAATGACTTTTCTAAGTTATGTGTGGATTTCCATCGCTCTGTGCTTCGGAGGGCACGTTAATCTGTCGGTCCCGGCTGTTATTGATTAATAGCAGTCGATAAGCCATGTCAGAGGCCCTCGGGCGGCTTGACAAACTCTGACACCAGAGGCCAGCACTAACTCATACGAAACGACGACGACGACAAAAAACTTATTTCAGTACGTCGGCTACTCTTGACCTGGCCGTTTTACAGAACGTCTCCGATCTGGTCTGAGTACGTTCGCCGAGGTCTTCCCTTTCCACTGTCCCATTCACGCTCGTCTTATGTACCCGTTTCGTCAATCTACTACCGTCCATCCTTTCTAAATAGCCAAACAATCTAAGCATACCTACCTAATACCTTCCCTTCTTGTGCACTACCGATACATATTTGTTTCGCAATACACCAAGGTAATCTGGAAGACAATGCTTTCTAGCATTAAGTTCGCCTTTGTACTTTTTAGTTTTATGCGTAATAAAGAATTTTCTATCGATCTATCTATCTATCTATCATACCTTTCTCAATGCTAGTCAAATTCAAAAAATACGAACAAAAAAAGAATTAAAATTATAAATCGTGAAATCATATAAGACGTAGTGACGTCTTATATAATTTCACGATGTATTTCTTTAATTTATCTTATACTTACAACATAATTCATTAAATATCCCTACAAAACCGTAATCTTACAATTACCACAGAATAAATAATAGTAATAATGGTAATAATATAATGTTTTACAATTACTTCATTCTGGCATGCTTATAAATAAATAAATAATAAATATATATGCTGGACAGTTCACACAACATTATCTAGCCCCAAGCTAAGCAGAGCTTGTGTTATGGGTACTAGATAACTGATATACTTAATACAATATATTACATAGATAGATATTTTTTATTATACATAGAAAATACCCAGAACACCCTGAACAAATATCTGCGATCGCACAAATAATTGTTCCGAGGCGGGAATCGAACCTGCAACCTCCTGCGTTGCAATAAATAATATTCGTTGCGTTTATAATAAAGTGTTACAAATAACCTTTTCCTATTATTAATATTTACGTCACCACACCTTACAAATGTGACACAAAATGGACTGAATTCCCTCACATAGTACCTACTTATTCCTATCTACGGCAACGCCCTCACAAAGGAAGCGAGAATAGATCTTTCTTCTTTTAATAGAGCTTCTAAAAGGGTTCCTTGCTAGCTTACCAAAAAATGTTTTCGCGGTTTTTCTACGAGACCTTTTTGTCGGAAGGCGGCACATTAAGCTGGCCCGACTCGCCGCGATAACGTAGAGATAGCAAGGCCCGCTTTAAATGCAAATCTGTCCTACCAAAGTCTGTATGACTCGAGATCTACCCTGAGACGATTACAGAAATTTAAGTGGCAAAGGTGATGCCGTAAGTTCTTTTTTTTTTGTTTTTTTTTTTATACTACTTAATGACGGAACAAGCAGATGGCCAACCTGATGTTAAGCGTTAACCTCTGCCTATGAACAGTGCATTACCTCATAGGTCAGGTCCACCTAGGACGCACCTTATGTTGCATTGCACTGCGCCCGCCACCCTGAGACATAGAGATGAAAAGTCTCATGTGCCTGTAATTTCACCGGCACCCTTACCCTTCAAACCGGAACACAGCAATGCGAGCACTACTGCTTTGCGGCAGAAATAGGTATGGTGGTAGTACTTCCCCGGACGAACTCTTTCACAAAAAAGCTCTACTACTACTTCTTCTTACTGTTCAGGTTTTTACCGAACATAGCAATTGTGTAATATTGCAACGTTTGCATGCCTCAACCGAAGCAGTTCGCGTTCACCAGACAAGAGGCATTGTATTAGAAAGTATTTTATATCAGGATGATACTATCTGTTCAGGTTTTAACTGAACACACACTGGGAAAAAAATGGGTCGATTTATCGGTATGGCTGAGCCGTGTTAACCCGATACAGCAGTTACAAACGTGTCAACACGGCAAGAGTTGCCGTGTGTCGCTGAAACGGCTACGGTGGACACACGGCTGAAGAAGAAGGTTTTGTTTTGCACACGGCTTGTTGGGCCGTGTTTAGAACGGCCCCAATGCCAGGTTTGTTTGACAATACGGCCCAATCTTCTGTGTCAACACCGTTCCTACAACCGTGTTGTCCGTAACCGTGCATTTTTGCACGGCTAGGGTTTTGACACGGCTAGAAAAAAATCCTACAAGTTTAACGTAGCCGTCTTTAACCGCTAACGCAGCTGTGTAAATGGCTCAAGTAGCCATGCCAAATGTCTAACCGTGTACACGGCTTTACACACGGCTGCCAAACTCGGTAGGCAAAGCCGTTTACATGGCTCCGCAAATGGTAGCTATGTTCAGAAGCTGTGTTTTTTTCCCAGTGCAGCAAATGTGTACTAATGCTACGTCTGCATTGCCAGAACCGAGCCAGTTCGCGATCACCAGCCTTTCAGGCATCGCGTGCTCACATAAAACCATACCATTAATATCACCATCATCATCATCTCAGCCCGAGATCACCCACTGCTGGGTATAGGCCTCCTTTCTCTTCTGCCAGCCTCCTCTGTCCTGTGCGTCTCTCAACCAGGTATTGCCCGCGACGGATACGATGTCGTCGACCCATCTCGCTATCAGGACGACCCGGATTTCTTCGGGCCAACTTCGGCCACCACACTGTTGAGGCTTTGCTCCACCGGCCGTCACCACGTCTGGCTAGGTGTCCTGCCCAACTCCACTTGAGGTTTATCGCTCTGTCTCCGACGTCATAGACCAGGGGTCACCGAATGGCGGACCGCGGTCCGCATGCGGACCGCCGACCCATCTCGTGCGGACCGCAAGAAAACAGAAACTGCACTCCACTACACACTAAGTAATTTAATAAAAATGTTTACCCCGCTTTATCTTTGTTGATGTCATTTCGAAAACGGCCGGGCGGAGTCGAGCTTACAAGCGAGAGAGAGTTCGCAGATTGGGAATGCGGGGATTGTCGCGATGGTGAAGCGCGCGGCGAGGGCGAGGGTGGGTAATCACGCCATAGTCCAGGATTGAATGTCAATAGCTTGCACCAATTTGACTCCAAATTTCAGACAGATAGTCCGCAACAAGAAATGTCATTTTTCTCATTATTGATTTGTAAAAAAGTACCTTTTTATTGCCGTAATTACATGTTTTTAATAAATATTTTTCTATTAAATCTGTGCGGACCTCGATGGTCATTTCATTTCTTTAAACGGACCCCGAGCCAAACTAATCGGTGACCCCTGTCATAGACTTTCGTCCAACGACGGATCTCAGTGTTGCGGACTCGGTCTAAAAGTGTAATGCCAAGCATAGCTCGCTCCATGGCCCGTTGTGCAACACGTACTCGGTGCACAGTCTCCTTAGTGAGCGTCCATGTCTCGGCACTATTAATATATAATAATATACCTACCATAAACCATATAGAATAAATATACCATAAACCATACCGTTCATTGTAATTGTACAGACACTGAATACCATAAATACATACATAGACACACGCCTTTTTCCCCGAAGGGGTAGGCAGAGCCTCTATGGGCCTCTTTTCACAGTGGGTTGCACCATCGTGGAATATAGGCATGACGAGTGGTGAGCTCATCGCCGCCATTGCGTCCCACGACTGACTCAGCTAACGCTTTCTTCCAGTAAGCACATTACATAAATAAGCTAGCAGCCAGGACAAATCTTATACCAACGAATCTTACAAACAAGTCCAGGTAATCCCTAAGTCGGCTTTTACGACATCCACGGGAGGAGATGGAGGGGTCTATTCTTAGGCCTGACACACCACGGTACAATTACCACTAAATACCATGCTTATTACAAACCATTTACCACCTTATACAAGACTTTTAACTACCTCAAATACCACAAACTATATACAACTAAAAGGAAGAGTGTCTTAGAGCCACAATTAATAGGCCCTAAAGGACCTTCTATTTACACTAATCGTCAATGCTTGACGACAGGCACATGAGACTTTTCATCTCTATGTCTCAGAGTGGCGGGCGCAGGGCAATGCCACATAGGGCGCATCCTAGGTGGACGTGACCTATGAGGTAATGCACTGTTCATGGGCAGAGGTTACCGCTTAACATCAGGTGGGCCATCTGCTTTTTCCGTCATTCAGGTAGTATAAAAAAAAAAAAAAATGCTTACTACGAAGCATGCTTTGTAGTAGGTAAGTATGTGATTGATCTTAATTCTTAATAAGTTTTTTGTGAAAAATATATTTTACAATACAAGATTTTATAAAAAAAAAGATCGTAACCGTGTGCTGATAAAAATGAGCGGCCAGTCTACTATTATCCCTCGAGTAGTTCCGTTGTCCACCTTCCGTCTCCATCATCAGATCAGCTCGCTGTCACTATCATATTGTATTGTCATCGGAACTTGACAGATATGCCAAATTACAGCTCAATCGGTTGAGGATAATTTTTAAGACTGTGCACTGCCTTCTGTTTCTGCTTAGCTTATTTTTGTCTATCCAAAGGTTGCCTGGAAGAAATCACTCTGAGCGATACCCAATTTACTGTACTAATAATTCAAAATAATTTATTTCACGACGACTGTGAAATAAGTTATTTTCGTTTCGTATGAGGTAGTGCTGGCCTCTGGTGTCAGAGTTTGTCAAGCCGCCCGAGGGCCTCTGACATGGCTTATCGACTGCTATTAATCAATAACAGCCGGGACCGACAGCTTAACGTGCCCTCCGAAGCACAGAGCGATGAAAATCCACACATAACTTAGAAAAGTCATTGGTGCGGAGCCTAGGATCGAACCCGATTTCACAGTAATATAATATAATATAATATATGTTCTTTATTTCAGGCAAAAGCCCATGTCATGTCATGTCATGTCATGTAGGTAGTTATTACAGCGGTTATGTTATCGACATACACAATTATTAAAACCAATTACTAGTGCTCATTGTGAGTTAGGGCTGCAACCATCATCGAAACCGAATAACTTGGCTATTGGCTTAAATTTATGCCTTGTGCCACGACAACACATGTACATTATACTGTAGGTACTGAAAAAAATAATAAAAAAATTACAGCCAAAACAAAGTATCAGGTTTTAAATGGAACATAACATCTTAAGCTAATTATAAGGAAACACATTGTTATGCTGAGAACTTGCCTGTATCGAGGGAGCCTGAATACGAAAGCGAAAAAAAAACAT
Organism: Operophtera brumata; assembly: GCA_932527175.1. NCBI lineage: Eukaryota > Metazoa > Arthropoda > Insecta > Lepidoptera > Geometridae > Operophtera > Operophtera brumata. The sequence goes on along the minus strand of OW052227.1, from coordinate 1,965,301 downwards.
AAAATTTTCCATTTTTTTTTTTTTTTTTTTGTACTCATTGTTTATTTTTATTTTGTTATATTTTCGTTGTGTACAATAAAGTGTTCGTCTATTATATTATTTATAGCTCGATTACCACTCAATGACTGACTGACTGACTCATTGACATGCCCGTTTTCCTAGAAGGACCACTTTTAACCATAGACAATGTTCTAGAGTTTTGTGACGTTTCAAAAAGTGAGTAGAAAAAAAAAACTATCTATATATAACTAACAGCTACACAGGCATGAACCAGAGTAAGCAAACAAAAGAGTAATTTTGAACCATTTTTGAACCAAATCCAAACAATGTCAAAAAAAAAACAAGTGCTTGTCGAACTCGCGCACCGGGGGTTCCGTACAAACCTGTAGGTATATAAGTAAAAGTTATGGTATTTCTATTGCTAAAAGAAATCATCATGAGGAAAGGGGTAGTAAGTTTAAAATTATTTAAATTATTTTGGAATATAAAAAAAACCTTATCGCAATTTTTTCTTTATCTGTGCTACAAGACGTTGCTTCGTACCAAATTTCAAGATTCTGCGTTCACGGGAAGTACCCTGTAGGTTTTGATTCCCTTGCGAGTGTCGCAAATTTGCAGCATAAACGGCTGTATCTTTTGATTGCGTTGGCTTAGAAGTTAGTTTTTTTTACAGCTCCAATGGACAGTAGACCTGAGGTCTAGCTGAAATACCTCCACGCGTTCCTGAGAAAAAGGTTCTTGAAAGACAGACGGACAACAAAGTGGTCCTAGAAAGGTTCCGTTTTACCTTTTGAAGTACGGAACCCTAAAAACAAAGAAACTATTTAACCAAACTACTAAACACAGAATTTCCTAGAAGCAAGGAAATATGGCCAAAAACCTCAACCGAAACCGCCCCATGAAGCCTTATTTCTACAATTTATACACCAGCCCGCTTTCTTGGAAACCTTTGCTCTGCCAAATACTATTAAGTAATTTTTGTCGAAGAAAAACAGTTGGTATTGTTGAATCTTGGCTACGGTATCGGTAAACAGGAGATTTCTCATGCCACTATGTGGAGCTTATGTTGTGGGAAAACATGAAATACGAGTAGAACTAAGGTACCTTACTACAATATACCACAGATAAAATAATACCGAATATACAGGCTGTTTTTTTTACATGGACTATAAGGGCATATCCTAAGCCTTAAAAGCCTTAATTTTGCCTTAATTTTATCTTTAATATATTTTTGACATCGTTTCGTTTTGTTTCGTATGAGGTAGTGCTGGCCTCTGGTGTCAGAGTTTGTCAAGCCGCCCGAGGGCCTCTGACATGGCTTATCGACTGCTTTTAATCAATAACAGCCGGGACCGACAGCTTAACGTGCCCTCCGAAGCACAGAGCGATGGAAATCCGCACATAATTTAGAAAAGTCATTGGTGCGGAGCCTAGGATCGAACCCGGTATCTTTGGATTCTGAGTTGCACTATTGAACCGTTAGGCTACCATCGGCATGTAATTTGTAATTTAATTTCGGAATTTTGACATGTAATTCAGCAATAAATATACTTTGACTGTGACTTTAGGGGAAAACTGTCTTTGCAACCATTTACTCATTTTATATTAAAACTATTTTGGCGTAATTATTTTTTTAGTCAAGCGTGAGTTCTCCATAAAAATGAGTTGTTTTTATCAAGTTTTTTTTAATGCGTATCAACTCAGTTACATGTAAGGATTGTTTCATTGTATCAGAAAAAAAGGTACAAGTATAAGTTAGTCAAATTTAATAAACTGTTTTCACATACATTTTTTTTTAAATCTTAAATATGCTTGCGTTTGGCTTCATCTCACCTGATGGGAAGCGACGATGAGGCCTATTTAAGCACGCTCGCCTAGAAGATGCCTATTCACTCTTCGTTTGAAGATGCCCAAGTTGTATGATAAAGGGGTGATTTGTAAGTAATCAGGCCAAAATCGTTTTCATACAAAATGTGTAAATGGTTCCAAATACATACCCGTATCTCATATGGATTCAGATATGCCAATATATCAAGTTAAAAAGAAACCTCTCTGTATAAAATTTATTTGGCTACTGCATTTTTTTTTTAATACTTCTTGAGTGACCGAACAAGCTGATGGCCCACCTGATGTTAAGCGGTAACCTCTGCCTATGAACAGTGCATTACCTCATAGGTCACGTCCACCTAGGACGCACCCTATGTGTCATTGCACTGCGCCCGCCACACTGAGACATAAAGATGAAAAGTCTCATGTGCCTGTAATTTCACCGGCACTCTTACCCTTCAAATCGGAACACAGTAATGCGAGCACTTCTGCTTTGCGGCAGAAATAGATATGGTGGTAGTACTTCCCCGGACGAAATCTTTCACAAAAAAGCTCTACTACTATTACTGCATGCCGTAGATAAGCATGAATGTATACAAGTTTAGGTTATAACTGAGCTGCATTTTTCGTTCAATGTGAAAAGGTGGACTATTTACGAGAATACTTTCTGGAATTTCCTCGTGGCAGTATCGAAAGTGGCCGCGCGGAAAGTTCAATAACGAGCACTTTAGACCCGGGAAATGTCCCTACGTCACACCGTAACAAACATTGCACTTTTAAAACAAAATAAACACGTTACGAAACGATAATATGGCATTTTATTTTGATCAAAACCGTACACGGTACTTGTTACGCACTAAGTTATAAAAAAAAATAAAAAATGGCATTTATTCTTTACACTAAACTAAAAAATAACAAAGGATATAGTCATGAAAATAGCATATTTAGTCTATAGTGTAACAGAAAAGGTCGAGGGCCACGCTGTTTTTCAGCCTCGCCTTTTTTTATAAATTGTAATAGTGCTGTCAAAAATGCACACCCACGGGAGGATACGGAGGGGTCTATGGCGAAAAAAGGGTCTGTGCTTAGCATAATGCTGCATATCTTTATGTCTCAGGGTGGCGGGCGCAGTGCAATGCCACATAGGGTGCGTCCTAGGTGGACGTGACCTATGAGGTAATGCACTGTTCATAGGCAGAGGTTACCACTTAACATCAGGTGGGCCTCTTGCTTGTTCCGTCATCCAAGTAGTATAAAAAAAAAAAAAAAAAAAAATTTCCAGCGCTGATTTTCAGCACGGACCTCGGTTAACGCATGGACATGGCACGAATATAAACAAAAAATTAACATAGGTACATACTCACACACGCCTTTTACCCCGGAGGGGTAGGCAGAGCCTCCGTGGGCCTCTTTTCACAGTGGGTTGCACCATCGTGGAATATAGACGTGACAAGTGGTGAGCTCATCGCTTCAAACGTGAAATTGCTTCCCACGACTGACTGGGCTAACGCTTTCTTCCAGTAATAACACATTCCATAATAAGCTAGCAGCCAGGACAAATATACACTGTATAGTGCTGTCAAAAAAGGTCCATACTCAGCATAATGCTAATTGCTGCAATAAACTCCAGCACTGATTTTCAGCACAGACTTCGGTTGACGCACGGACATGGCACGAATAACAAACAAAAAATACGTTAGGAATACCCTCTATTCGTACTAAACGTTTCGGTTCTACCTTTGTAATGTGAACTGCTAAGGAGGGGAACACACTACCGTCGTCTGTCTTTCCTGAACGATAATATGGGGTATCATAGGTGCCTTCTAGACTTTCGTGCTCCTACGTCTGCCGCATCGTCACTTACCAACAGGTGAGATCGCGGTCACACGACGGTCTATTTATGTAAAAATATGTTTCCAGTAAAAAAAAACAAAAAACAATACCTACAAGCTTTTTTATATAAAAAGTGAACGTAACCGTATGCTGAACAAAATGAGCCTAAACACGGCCAGTCTACTATTATTCCTCGAGGAGTTCCGTTGTCCACCATCATTGGATCAGCTCGCTGTCACCATAATATTGCATTGTCATCGGAACTTGACAGGTAGGTATGCGAAATATCATCTCAATCGGTTCAGGATAACTGCTTTAAAATTCAGTAGTAAGATTCCACCCGGACAAACATACATTCCGTTGTCCATTCCGCCTCCATCATGAGATCAGTTCGCTGTCACCATAATATTGCATTGTCATCGGAACTTGAAAGGTATGCAAAATATCATCTCAATCGGTTGAAGATAACTGCTTGATAATTTATTATCTCAATTATTGATATGTATATATCTCTTATCTACGGCTTTTCATACTGAATTCACTTGTTTCTTTGTTCGCTTGTCTGTTGTATATAATTCTTGTTATATGTAGGATTCGAGCATCTAAGTATGCAGGTATTCATTTAAACTTTTTATCTCCTTCAAGCACCTGTTTTCATGGCACACCTTTATATATCTTTGTTTTTTTTTAAAGGCTTGTTATATTATGTTTTGACTTGTGACTCCGTGACGCACCCACATGGATCCGGCGGAAGATCAGCGTTGTGTAACTAGTGTACACATCATCATGCTGAGTCGGACTCCAATTTGTGACGTTGCTGCGTGGATGGCACTGAGAGACACTCTATTAATTGTAGTTATAAGTCATGAGTATATAAGGGGAAGTTTGAAAATTGCACCAGTGACAGAAAAATTGAAAGGAAATCGTTTAGCTTGGTATGGGCATTTTATGCGGAGGGATGAAACGCATGTAACTAAGAAAGTTATGAATATGAATGTTAGTGGATGGAAAGGATGAGGAAGACCTAAGAAAAGATGGATAGATTGCGTGAGAGATGATATGAATGAGAAGGGAGTGAATGACAAGGTGACGGCTGACAGAGGAGAGTGGAAGAAAAAGACGTACTGCGCCGACCCCAAATAATTTGGGAAAATGGCAAGACAATGATGATAAGTTTTTGCCTTTTGTAGGTATTTTGTGGGTATTATGTTTTATCTCTTTTATTTTAAATGTCGAGTGTAATTTCTCCTATCCATGTGTGCCGTTCCAAATAAAGAATTTTTCTTTCTTTCTTTCCTTCTTTAAAATTCTGTTGCAAGATTGCACCCGGACATACATTGCAAGTTAAATAAAAGCTTGTAAAAGAATCCTTCGATTGTCCAAGTGTACACTACATTGTAATTGTGGGATTCGTTTCTATAACTATGGACAGATTGCTGACGTGTCGTACCATTAAAAGTTTCTGATCCAATAATGAGGTGCGTGAACTTGCCGTCTGGATTCGGACGTCTATAAGTTGTCCATTAATCGAAAGCTGGTAGTTATGTACCTTTTTATTGGGTGATATAATCGTGTCAATTTGTTTTTCATCTCTCCATCTCGGAAAGAGTATTTTTGCTGTTCGATATCTGAGTGTAAAAGCAGTTTTTATCCGCTAGAGGGAAATGACCTCGTGATAGAATCCGAAACGAGGAAGGATTAACATCGCTTGCTAGGTCATCAAAATAAAGCAATTTTGCACTCAAATAACGCTGGACAAGTTCACACAACATTATCTAGCCCCAAGCTAAGCCAGAGCTTGTGTTATGGGTACTAGTTATGATATACTTAATACAATACATTACAAGATAGATATTTTTAATTATACATAGAAAACACCCAGAAACTCTGAACAAATATCTGCAGATCGCACAAATATTTGTTCTGAGGCGGGAGTTGAACTCGCAACCTCCTGCGTCGCAGGCGAACCATCGCCAGCCGCGCCACAGAGGTCGTCGTAGTTATGTTATGTTTATTGGGTGATATAATCGTGTCAATTTATTTTGCTGTAGGAGTAGACCATATCACCTAGTTAGGCATATTATTTCATCAGTCTTGTCTTTCTAGGGTTTCGTACCCAAAGGGTAAAACGGGACCCTATTACTAAGACTCCGCTGGCCGTCCGTCTGTCCGTCTCTCACCAGCAGGCTTTATCTCATGAACCGTGATAGTTAGACAGCAGAAATTTTCACAGATGATGTATTTCTATTGCCGCTATAATAACAAATTACTAAAAAACAATAAATTTAATATTTAAGGGGGCTCCCATACAACAAACGTGTATTTTTGCCGTTTTTAGATATAATGGTACGGAACCCTTCGCGCGCGAGTCTGACTCGCACTTGGCCGGATTTTTTTCTACTGTTTTCTTCGTGTGAATAAGTTTAAAGGTTAGGATAATGTCGTCATGCAAAAAGCAAGCAAACTAGAAAGATTGTACACAAAAATAATCAGTCATAACTTTTTAGGAACCTTGTTAGTAGTAGAGCTCTTTTGTGAAAGAGTTCGTCCGGGGAAGTACTATCACCATACCTATTTCTGCCGCAAAGCAGTAGTACCTACTCGTATTACTGTGTTCCGGTTTGAAGGGTATGTGCCAGTGAAATTACAGGCACATGAGACTTTTCATCTTTATGTCTCAGGGTGGCGGGTGCAGTGCAATGCCACATAGGGTGCGTCCTAGGTGGACGTGACCTATGAGATAGTGCACTGTTCATAGGCAGAGGCTATTGCTTAACATCAGGTGGGACATCTGCTTCTTCAGCCAACCAAGTAGTTAAAAAAAAAACTTTCAGGAACCTTGATTTTTGCTATCAGATTTGATATTATGTTATTTATCATATGTTTTACATTTGACGACCGCTGTGGCGCGGCGGGAAAAGGTTCGCAGGAGGTTGCGGGTACGATTCCTGCCTCTTAACAAATATTTGTGCGATCTGCAGATATTTGGTCAGGGTGTTCTGGGAATTTTATCAATATAATAAAAATATCTATCTATTTAATGTATTGTGCTAAGTATATCAGTTATCTATAGTACCCATAACACAATCTCTGCTTAGCTTGGGGCTAGATAATGCTGTGTGGACTTTCCAGCATTATTCATTTATTTATTAACCGAATGCAAGACTAATTAACAAAATCATTATGCTATCAAACTCCCAAAACCGTCGAACCAGATAATCGCATGTAGATTCTGCGGTGAAAAGTCAGATATTTGCATTTAAGTTAACGAGTAAATAAATAAAGCAACAAATTAAAAGGGGTTTTAATTGAAGAGTTCGATAATTAAGCATGAATGTTTAAATTAATTATTGAAGTTCGTGGAACGGACTGAGCTCCCGATCGGCTGGAGTCGCCAAACGAACATTCTTAATTAACGTGAACATTTACAACACCGTTTTGCTATTGAAAGTAGATATGGGACGAGTCGAGTTTAGATTCGGTACTCGGCGGATTCGGCCTTTTATAGGGTTTGGCCGAGAAACGAGTATTAACTGGAGAGTACCGAGTTTTTTTTTTTTTTGTATGCTTCTTGAATGACGGAATAAGCAGATGGTCCACCTGATGTTAAGCGGTAACCTCTGCCTATGAACAGTGCATTACCTCATAGGTCACGTCCACCTAGGACGCGCCCTATGTGGCATTGCACTGCGCCCGCCACCCTGAGACATAAAGATGAAAAGTCTCATGTGCCTGTAATTTCACTGGCACCCTTACCCTTCAAACCGGAACACATCAATGCGAGCACTACTGCTTTGCGGCAGAAATAGGTATGGTGGTAGTACTTCCCCGGACGAACTCTTTCACAAAAAAGCTCTACTACTACTAGTACTCGGCCTTTATTATATTGCAGCGAAATATAGAGTCTACCGTCAGTTTTTATCATTATTATTATTATATTAGATACATTAAAAAATCAGAAACATTAGAAACAGCAAAAGTATTGAAAACGTAATAAGAACCTATAATATAAATTATTATTACTAATATTTAAAATTTAAAAGAGGAAGATTGTGATGCAAAAACACTAGATTTTCGGCCCTATTTGGGTCTAGTCTGCTTCTTTTTAGGGTTCCGTAGTCAAAGACAAGGAATCCTTATGGATTCGTCATATCTGTCTGTCTGTCTGTCTGTCTGTCCATGTATGTCACAGCCCTTTTTTTTCCGAAACTATAAGAGCTATACTGTTGAAACTTGGTAGATAGATGTATTCTGTGAACCGCATTAAGATTTTTACACAAAAATTTAAAAAAAAAACAATTATTTTTGGGGTTTCCCATACTTAGAACTGAAACTCAACAATTTTTTTTTCATCAAACCTATACATGTCTATAGATAGGTCTTCAAAAATGATATTGAGGTTTCTAATATAATTTTTTTTTTAACTGAATAGTTTGCGCGAGAGACACTTCCAAAGTGGTAAAAAGTGTGTCCCCCCCCCCCCTGTAACTTCTAAAATACGAGAATGATAAAACTAAAAAAAAAGTATGATTTACATTACCATGTAAACTTCCAACCAAAATTGGTTTGAACGAGATCTAGTAAGTAGTTTTTTTTTAATACGTCATAAATCGTAATCCATCCAAGAACATTTATATTATGTTATTTGCTGCTACGGAACCCTTCATGGGCGAGTCCGACTCGCACTTGGCCGCTTTTTTTTATTGCTTCATATATTCAGCTTCGTCGCGTTGCAATATCGCGCTATTACTCTGTATAAGGGAAATAACCACGCGCTGCCCGTTACCGCGTTTTTTTAAAGCCGAGTATTCGGCCTAGTACTCGGCCCAATTTAGGCCAAGTACTCGGTGGCCGAGTACTCTGCGAATCACTACTCCTTCCAATTGTACGTGCTGAAAGCTAGTATTTTACACTCGTTAACTTTAATCTATTCTTCATTTAGATTGATCAGTTTGTTATTGAGTTTCCAACTGTTTGTTTTCGTAGTAGACGTGCCCAGTGGTGAGCTCATCGACACCATTGCATTCCCACGACCAACTCCTAAACAAGACGTAAATGTTATAGAATAGAATATTTTATTGTCATAAATATTTATATTAGAATCACAGGCTATATGACTCTTTAGCAAATTGAACAAAAGAGCTCTAAAAACACACAGTTTATAAAAAGTGATAAAAGTACCTCAAGTAATGGCAAAGATAATTAATTATAGTAATTATATAATTTTCTTAAAACGTCGTTAGACGCCAAGTTTTGTCACTATCTAACTCATTAAAGTTCAGGTACGTTAGAAACTGACAGATAGCACACGCGAAACGAAAAGTTAGAGAAAATCACGTTTTTAGGGTTCCGTAGTCAAAGACAAGGAACCCTTATGGATTCGTCATGTCTGTCTGTCTGTCTGTCCGTGTATGTCACAGCCTTTTTTTTCCGAAACTCTAAGAGCTATACTGTTGAAACTTAATAGGTAGATGAATTCTGTGAACCGCATTAAGATTTTTATTTAAAAATTTAAAAAAAACAATTATTTTTGGGTTTCCCCATACTTAGAACTGAAACTCAATTTTTTTTTTCATCAAACCTATACGTGTGGGATATTTATGGATAGGTCTTCAAAAATGATGTTGAGGTTTCTAATTTGTTTTTTTTTCTAAACTGAATAGTTTGCGCGAGAGACACTTCCAAAGTGGTAAAAAGTGTCCCCCCCCCCCCCCCCCCCCGTAACTTCTAAAATAAGAGAATGATAATACAAAAAAAAAATATGGTGTACTTTACCATATAAACTTTCACTCAAAATTGGTTTTAACGAGATCTAGTAAGTAGTTTTTTTTAATACGTCATATATCGTAATCCATCCAAGAACTTTTATATTATGTTACTTGCTGCTACGGAACCGTTCATGGGCGAGTCCGAAACGCACTTGGCCGCTTTTTTTTAATTTAATATCATTGAGAAAGTAATTTTCAAAAAAAACAATGTCCTCTCAGCATTATGTTATATCCTGAAGGCTATACAAACATTATAAGATTGATAGTTTAGGAGAAAAATGGTTATAACTACGAAAACAGAGGCTACTGTGTAAATTTAATTCATACAATATAAAATGTTCAAATAAAAAAAAAACAAGAGGTCACGTTTCGAGACTGAGTTCAGAAGCCTCTTCATCACGTGACGAATAATAGTGGTAGTTAGCCGTTTATCTTTTAATATATTTAGTCTAGTGTAAGAGAAAAGGTCGAGGGCACAGCCACGCTGTTTTTCAGCCTCGCCTTAGAATGCTGCTGTCGTCACAGCAGCCATGATACTCGGTATACTATAATGCGTGGGTGGCGGGCGCAGTGCAATGCCACATAGGGCGCGTCCTAGGTGGACGTGACCTATGAGGTAATGCACAGTTCATAGGCAGAGGTTACCGCTTAACATCAGGTGGGCCATTTGCTTGTACCGTCATACATGTAGTATAATAAAAAAAAATAAAAAAAATGCACATTGAACATATATCGTAAATAACACTACAGGACAAACATAGCCTTTCGGTATCTTAAACACAGCATATTGAAGATAAAAGCCAACTCAACAGCCAAATCGTTATCGTCAAAATTCGATATCGCCGGATACACACTTACTCTGTCTCTTTAACAACACCCTCCACAATCCTCTTTCTCCAAACTATTTAAAAGAACGTTTCCCTCCCCTTTTTTCTCATGATTCTCGATCCTCTCAACATCTTCTACTCATGACCCCTGCCCATAGGACCTCTTTTTACTCATACTCTTTTACGGTCACTTCGATCCGCTTGTGGAACTCTCTTCCAGTAGAAATTAGGAAAGCCGCTTCCATGGGAGTCTTCAAGTCCAAACTGTATCTATACTTTTTGTCATTGCAAATTGTCCAACAAAATTGGATACAATTATGCATAGTTAGTCCAAGCGCCAATTTCAGTTTTTTGGGAAACAACAGAAAAGCGTTTTTATTGGCATGAGATTTGCATTTGCATTATTTGAAAGTAAATCTATGTATATCGAAGCTTATATTTCTAATTTAACATGCTACAAGGAAAAAACACGAAATAAGTATTTATTTTAGAAGATATATCAAGAAATGCACTTGGACTCACGATAAATATGATGTTCTCATTTTGCAAAACGAGTCCAAGGGACTATTATGTCGTTTAGACTCCTCATGCATAAATAAATTTAAAAAATAGGTTCTTACTAACTCGTATAAATAAATTAATTTTCATTTAAATACCCATTATTCAGTATCTGTGGCTGGGTTTGATAAAGGAGATTGAGAACAATAAATTAAAATGTATCAAAATACCAAAAGAAAGTAAAAAATGTATTGTCATAAAAATTAAACACTCCTATGAAAACACCAACAATCTTAAACAACTAAATCTACTCTTTACTATAAAAACTTTCGTGAATCATATCAATTATTTTATAAAAACGGGATATTTTCACGTACCGTTAATTTCCCGTTTTTATAAAATAAATCTACTCTTCTCGACACGTTCTAGGTTCTAGGTCAAAATCTAAATTGCCATCAAACCATAGCATCAAACCCTTCAATGTCATCATCGATTGTTTCGTCTGAAATTAAACTTTTGTAAAATGACATCGAATCATTTGGGATGTAGGGGAACAGCGATTTCAGATCTTTCAGTTTTTTTTCTGAAATAGGCTTTCCATTAGGCCAAAGCGGTCTTATCATTTATTTAAAAGTTGTATATAATCCTTTCCTTCCTCTTTTTCTCTCAAGGTTGCCATAACTCTCATATTATAGTCTTGTGGTGTATATAGTCTTTGTTGCAGTTTCATCGCCTTTTCAACGTCACCAAAATCTTTATCATTTTGTAGGTAACTATGGCCCGGTATCAAATAATTTAGGGTTATGTTCTCTAACGTAGGGTGCTCTTCGAGGATTAATTTCATCATCAGGACAATTTTTATATTTCTGTTTTGGCCCCCGCAACTATCAGACCAAAGGATTAAGTTTTTGACTTTGGGAAACTGGTCACTTAGTACCTATATGTTTTCTTAATCATGACCCTACCTCTTGGGCCCCTCTGCCAGCTTCTCCTTCCACCCAAACGTAACAAAAACTTTTATTACTTTTTCCGCAGTATATGCCGGCGTTGTATAGCCAAAGTTGCCTCAAATAGGAAACAATATTTGTTGGTATTCTTGGCATTGGAAGAATTTTTAAGTTGCCTCAAATAGAAAACAATATTTGTTGGTATTCTTGGCATTGGAAGAGTTTTTAAGTTGCCTTAAATAGAAAACAATATTTGTTGGTATTCTTGGCATTGGAAGAGTTTTTAAGTTGCCTCAAATAGAAAACAATATTTGTTGGTATTCTTGGCATTGGAAGAGTTTTTAAGTTGCCTCAAATAGAAAACAATATTTGTTGGTATTCTGGGCATTGGAAGAGTTTTTAAGTTGCCTCAAATAGAAAACAATATTTGTTGGTATTCTTGGCATTGGAAGAGTTTTTAAGTTGCCTCAAATAGAAAACAATATTTGTTGGTATTCTTGGCATTGGAAGAGTTTTTAAGTTGCCTCAAATAGAAAACAATATTTGTTGGTATTCTTGGCATTGGAAGAGTTTTTAAGTTGCCTCAAATAGAAAACAATATTTGTTGGTATTCTTGGCATTGGAAGAGTTTTTAAGTTGCCTCAAATAGAAAACAATATTTTTTGGTATTCTTGGCATTGGAAGAGTTTTTAAGTTGCCTCAAATAGAAAACAATATTTGTTGGTATTCTTGGCATTGGAAGAGTTTTTAAGTTGCCTCAAATAGAAAACAATATTTTTTGGTATTCATGGCATTCGAAGAGTTTTTTCCAAATCAAACGTCAGAACTTCTGTTTCAGGGTCAGATTTAGAATTTTAGAATTTAGAATTGTAGACCATGCGACAAATGTTTTGAATTATTTGTTTGCTTTCGGAATCAAACTTATGTTTATAGTTTTGCATTACCAGTCCAAGTAACGAACAGCTGTCGCGTGGACTACTGATGCGTAACACTGCGGCGTTTGGGCTTGTAATGTATAACTTGTATTGTGTTTTCTTATTATGGAATTTGGTTGTTAGTTTATAAATGGTTTTTGGACTTGTTTTGCGTATCCAAAAATGTCGCTGTCTATAGAAGGCGCTTGGACTGGGTATCAATAAATACCGCCTAGAGTGAAGCTGCTGCAAGAGTGTTTTTTCTATGGCTAAAATATGCCTTCCTGATTACGAAAACGCAAAAAAAACAAAAAATGAAATTTGGCGCTTGGACTCACTATGCATAACTGCATCCAATTGAGCTTATGTTATTTATTGAATTATTTATATATTATTATATTATGTTAGGTATTTATATAGCTAGTTATTTAGAGTAGGTATTTAATTATGTTTATCATTTAATCTCAACCTATAATTAATTTTAATAGCACTACCACCCACTCTACATTACACAAAGGTTAGCTGGAAGAAAATGCTAATTAGCATTAAGTTCGCCTATGTACTGCTTTTTGTCTTGTGCAATAAAGAATTTTCTATCTATCTATCTAAATCGTTCATAAAATATGTTCAACTATAGTATAGATAGGTTAGCGATCCGTGACGCGAATGGGAAGAAAGTAAATCTGTCGCACGCGACAGCTGCCCCGCATTAGTCAGGCGATGCGAGAAAATTTAATAAAAGCACTCCTTTATTGCCTTCTCTACTATACTACCATCAGTTTTTCTCTGCAACTCTAGGAAACTTCTGTTATGATTATGTGAATGTTATTCTATCGTTCATTGAATAAGTTTTTCGTGAAAAATATTTTTTTCAATACAAGCTTTTATAAAATTAGTGGTCCTAACCGTGCGCTGGTCAGAATGAGCATAAACACGGCCAGTCTACTATATTATCCATCGAGAAGTTCCGTTGCCATCGTCAGATCAGCTCGCTGTAACCATAATAATAAAAAAAAAAAAAAAAAAAAAGACTTTATTTCAGACACACAGATCCATAATTTGGTTAGTACACAAAAATACAGCACTTATGAAAAAATATTATTAATTCCTACAGTAACACAGTTATATATTTATTCTAACAACTGGGAAAAAATGCACTCAGTTATATGTGTAATTGGCCATAACTGAATGCATCTTAGTCCAGTGCTGAGTGAGGTGGGAATCTGGCCTATCGGCTACCACAGCCAGGAGGCTGTTGTGGCTGACGCGCACTCTGCGCAGCGCGGCGGCAGCGCGCACGCGCAGGATCGTCGGGAAGCTGTCTACGTGTGCGTCAGCGAACATGCCCGACGCACTGCACCAGCGCGGCAGCCACAACAGCGCCCTGAACGCGTTGTTGAATTGAACCCGTAGAGCGCTCACAGATGTTTTCCTATATCTGGTCCAGAGGCTACAAGTGTATAAGGAGGTACAAAATGCACGGAACAGTGTAATTTTAACCGGAACTGTACACTTCCTAAACCTATGAGCCATCATATTCGCTCTGGTAGCGAGAGCCCTACGTTCTCTCTCAATGTCCTCATCATCACTCAAGTTCATAATGCATTGTCCTAGGAACTTGACAGGTATGCCAAATTGCAGCTCAATCGGTGGAGGATAACTGCTTTAAAATTCAGTTGCAAGGTTCCACCCAGTTTTTACCCAGACAAACATATTACATTGTAATTTGTAAGTAATTAATTTAGTAAAAATTAAAAAAACCCTCAACGCAATGAAACGGCTGAACCGATTTTGTTCAAACATAGCTAAGAACACTCCAGAAAAATTCACCACTCAAACAAAAAAAAACAAACGAAATCGGTTCATCTGTTCGGAAGCTACGAAGCCATAGACAGACACAAACAAACACACACACACACAGACACGTCAAACTTATAACACCCCGTCGTTTTTGCGTCGGGGGTTAAAAAAGGTCGATTTCTACAAAGTTTTCCACCTCAGTAGCAGAATCACTTTAGCATTGTACCTAATCAGTAATTACACTCAGTTTACCATATTAGCTGCGCCTGCGGCCTTGTCGCCCTGAAAGCTAGGCTATTACGACGACCTCTGTGGCGCGGGACGACCTCTGTGGCGCGGCGGGCGAAGCTTGGCTTGCGATGCAGGAGGTTGCGGGTTCGATTCCCGCCTCGGAACAAATATTTGTGCGATCGCAGATATTTGTTCAGGGTGTTCTGGGTATTTTCTATGTATAATAAAAAATATCTATCTATGTAATATATTGTATTATTTATATCAGTTATCTAGTACCCATAACACAAGCTCTGCTTAGCTTGGGGCTAGATAATGTTGTGTGACTGTCCAGCATTATTTATTTATTTATTTATTTATTACTATTCAAAATGCAAATTGCTAACAGCACTCAGAGCGATGCACCCCTTATATCTCACTTTCCCAGATATCATTTCATTAACATCTGCTGCATACTTGCATGTTCTTTGAGTCTTGGACTAGGAGCCTAGAAAGTTTCCGTCTAGACGCTGGCTCATAGCCGTAGATATTGTTTTAGGTATGCACAGAACAGGGGTTCTATTGGCTATCAAACTGGTAATCGCTTTCGATTACCAGTGCGCAGTACATTGCGTCGCGTGCTTCAGCTTCTTTTCATGAATAGAAATATTCCGAACGCGCAGATCAAAGAGTCAAAGTAAAAGTAAAATGTGTTTAATTCTATGAAATCACACGGCTCATTTTGAATCATCTTATAAACTAGGTGTCGCCTCCTGGGCAGGTACTCCTGTTCAAACACCCTACAGCGAGCCTTACAGTACCTACATATGATGTGTAACATCTGACATCTCACCTCCTTGGTAATAAGCAACATGGCTGATAGTACCAACCTCTCGGAAAAATGCGCACTTCCTTACACACTTCCGTCCCTTTTCACGAAACCACTCCCACAGATTGCAGGAAAGTGAGAGGAAAAATTTTGTACATCATAAACGTAGAAATTAAAAAAGTTACGCCAAAATCATACAAAATAAAGGTAATATTAATTTAATAGGTGTAACTGTACGTCTATTTCTCACTGACCCACCCCACAGCTAAGTGACTCAACCAGGTAGTCTGCCTTCAAGTGAGAAAGTCAAATGTTCAGTTGCCCCCTTCCCCCCCGCTGGGCGAACAACTCACGTCTCTCAAGATGTAGGCTGACCATGCTTTTTGCACCCTGGGACCGGGCGTTTCGTATTGACACGTCATTATTGACATAATACTAAGAGATGAATTATGAGTTTACTGTGAACCTTTTTAATATTATTTTGACAGGTTAAGCTGCTGTAACAAATATTTATATTTTTTGATGTGTTTTTTATTTTATGAATCGTTATTTGAGTTTTTTTAAGTCTTTTTCACTTAAAAATGGTTACTTTTGATTTCTGTCATGTTAAAATCTTTAAATTAGCATGAAAAAGATCCGATGAAGAACGGAGTATCCCGCAAGCACTCCATGCAAAACATATTCTCACTTACATGCTTATGATATCGGTGTAAGAGGGCTTAAGCTGCTTTGTTATGCTCTTGTGCATAAAAGTATTTATTTCCAATAATTACTTCTAAAACTAAGAAAATAAGGCCCTGCAGCCAAACACAATAAAACTCCGACGAAAAAGCTTGTTTTTATGTTTACAAGTATTTTAGGCATAGATAGATAGATAGTTTTTTTTTTATTGCACATGACAAAAAGCAGTACATAGGCGTACTTAATGCTAATTAGCATTTTCTTCCAGCTAACCTTTGTGTAATGTAGAGTGGGTGGTAGTGCTATTAAAAATAATTACAGGCAACCTGGAAATACGATTAGATTAAACATATAAAATTGTACAAATTTCACTTTAAATGTTAATTAGAGAAATTTCCTAGCAATCGAAGTAACAAGCAGTGTCTGAGTCGTTTTAAAACAAATTTTACCCTCGACTTATACAACCCTTGCTTTCAGCTAGTAGTAGGTATTAATGCTTCGAATAAAATGGCTTGTTTTATGCACTCATTGTACATATACATTTTACTTTATAAAAATGTTTCTGTTGTAATCAAAATAAATGATAATGAAGCAATTTATTACGTAACTGTGTAATCCGAGCGTGAAACCTGATTGTCTGTCCAGTATAATGAGAGAATGTCACACGAACATTTAATTACACCAACATACCGGGTGTAAAACTACTCCCAATGGTATGAAACAGAATTAGCCCTTGATTAAAGTATAATAGCTTCATTGAAACGAATACTCTGGTGATAATGGGTAATTTTAGCTGTGTTAATATCTCGGTCAATCCTTATATACTTCTAAGAAGCGTGATGTAATACATGGTAATGCATTGTCTTCTTGTGGGTTATATATCCTAAAGCTTTATAACTTAACTTCAAAAAAGGAGGGGCTTCTCAAGTTGACTATGTTTTATTGTGTATTAGAATGTTACGTGATATCGCGAACTGATTTTAATAATTATTTTTTTATTGAATAGATTACAAATCGATTGTGGTGAAGAAAAAAATTAGGGAATGAATACCCAGTTTATTGAAAGATTTCAAAACTTTTTTTTTTTAAATTTCAAAATTTATCATTCAATCACAACACTATGCGCTTTTACTGACACGGGAAAGGATAGACGTACAGCTTAAGTTGCAGCTTCTAGTTTTAACTCTGGGAGCTAACATAAATTTATATTTATTTATTTATTTATTTATTTATTTCTATAGAAAAAACTTATACATACCACTAATTACTAACTTAACAAACTTACTAACTAAACACTGCTTAGCTGCCTCTAAAGTGCCTAATTAAAATAGATAAAATTAGGTAGGCAACAAACCAAATCACTATTCTAATGCATTTATCTATTTATAGGCAGGTTTCTAGGCAGAAATATTTGAAAATAACATTATGTTTAGTCTACACTGCAAAGGTAGCTATTAGTAGGTAATTGGTGGCAGATTTAGATTCGCCCTACCACTCCGAACTAGTTTTAAACTGTATCTCGGAGGGTAGTATTCCTCCTCATCGCGCGCTGCCAATCGGCTATGCGTAACCTTGCTTCTAAAGTTAACAAATAGTATAATCAGAACAAACAGATAAATTAACGTGTTGAGCAAAAAAAAATGGTATCTTCACTCAACCAACCACTTCCTGCAATTATTTACAAGAAAGTAGCTAGCAATAAAGTAAACAATTAAAAATAACATAAAAAAACAGATTTGTACATAAAAGTTGGTACTTTACAAAATAAATATATATACATATATATATCCGATTCCCTGTTCTTATGTTAAACTTAATAGTGTGTATGTTTGTGTGGGTGTTGTGTATGTGTGAGGTTGTGTGGGTGTTTATGTGTATGACTGTGTGTGTGAATTGGTTATATACCTACTTGTGTTGGTACACACCTCGTCAAACATACCTATATATTTCACATGTTTTCCTGTTTAAGCAGGAAACAACACATGTGAAACAATATCTATAGATATGTATGAGCGTGTATGAATGTAATTTAATCAATCTATAGTGTTTCATGTATAAGAAAACTATTAAATAAGTACAGAGTGTAAAAATGTATATATGTTTGTTCATTCGTTTACAAATTCTTCTTTGTCACTCTATGGCCTCATGAATGATTCTATGTACGATATGATCAATGTACTGCAAACTGGTATTCGGAGCAATTTACAGTTTGATATCCAATAGCGGGGCAGGTAGGTGCCTTCTAGACCTTTGTGCTCCATCTTCGGCCACATCGTCACTTTCCAACAGGTGAGATCGCGGTCAAACAAAGGTCTATCAATGTTAAAAAAAAGGTCTAAAATGTCCACTTTGTGTTTAGATAAGGATACCGATCCATACAAATTATTTAATGTTTTTAGTCTATCAACAAAGTAAGAAATACAACAACATAGACACACGCCTTTATCCCCAAAGGTGGGTAGGCAGAGCCTTAACGCCGCCGGCGTCTTTTCACAGTGGGTTGCACCATTGTGGTATAATAGTCGTAAGTGGTGAGTTCATCGCCGCCATTACTTTCCACGACTGACTCGCCTAAAGCTTTCTTCCAGTAATTACACATTCCCTAATAAGCTAGCAGCCAGGACAAATCCTATACCAACGAATTTATCGAATCTTATCAACAAGTCTGGGTAATCCTTTAGTCGGCTTTTACGACATCTACGGGAAGAGACGGAGGGGTCTATTCTTAGGCCGGACCACAGATAAAATAATACTATACTAGTAGCCGGACACACAACAGGAAATAGGTTGTTGAATTTAATTTTATTTCATGTAACCAATCAATTTAATGCCTAAAAACTCTTGATTATCTACTATTGTGAATCTGTGAAATGCTTTGCCGG
The DNA here is from genome assembly GCA_932527175.1 of Operophtera brumata. Taxonomy (NCBI): domain Eukaryota; kingdom Metazoa; phylum Arthropoda; class Insecta; order Lepidoptera; family Geometridae; genus Operophtera; species Operophtera brumata. Next base: position 1,946,285 of record OW052227.1, on the reverse strand, counting down.
TGGAAATCAGGCAAGCATCTTCCCTGCACGCATTCAAGCTTAAGCTCAAAAATCATTATCTGTCGGACCTGTCCACGTTTTAAGTTTATTAGTAGAAATAGTAGGGCACATAATGTAGTATTTAACTTCATCGCTATGTAGTAGTATATTTTATTATAGTATATTATGTATTCGAATTATGTAAGTATGTTGTAGGTGTGTATGTTAGTAGTAGTAGAGCTTTTTTGTGAATGAGTTCGTCCGGGGAAGTACTACCACCATACCTATTTCTGCCGCAAAGCAGTAGTGCTCGCATTACTGTGTTCCGGTCTGAAGGGTAAGGGTGCCGGTGAAAATACAGGCACATGAGACTTTTCATCTTTATGTCTCAGGGTGGCGGGCGCAGTGCAATGCCACATAGGGCGCGTCCTAGGTGGACGTGACCTATGTATGAGGTGATGCACTGTTCATAGGCAGAGGTTACCGCTTAACATCAGGTGGGCCATCTGCTAGTTCCGTCACAAAGTAGTATAAAAAAAAAAAAATGTAAACGTTTTCTTATTCATCTATCATTATTATTGTTGTTATTATTTATTTATTTTACTCTGTGCACCGCCGTTCGTTATTAATTCGCTCATTACAGTCCATCCAAAGGTTGCCTGGAAGAAATCGCTTTCAGCGATAAGGCCGTCCATTGTACTATAATTTGATTTAGTTAATCCTTTTATTATTGTGTTTTTCTATTATTATTTTTTGGTGTACAATAAAGTGGATGCAGTTATGCATAGTGAGTCCAAGCGCCAAATTTCATTTTTTGTTTTTTTTGCATTTTCGTAATCAGGAAGACATATTTTAGCCATAGAAAAAACACTCTTGCAGCAGCTTCACTCTAGGTGGTATTTATTGATACCCAGTCCAAGCGCCTTCTATAGACAGCGACATTTTTGGATACGCAAAACAAGTCCAAAAACCATTTATAAACTAACAACCAAATTCCATAATAAGAAAACACAATACAAGTTATACATTACAAGCCCAAACGCCGCAGTGTTACGCATCAGTAGTCCACGCGACAGTTGTTCGTTACTTGGACTGGTAATGCAAAACTATAAACATAAGTTTGATTCCGAAAGCAAACAAATAATTCAAAACATTTGTCGCATGGGCTACAATTCTAAATTCTAAAATTCTAAATCTGACCATGAAACAGAAGTTCTGACGTTTGATTTGGAAAAAACTCTTCCAATGCCAAGAATACCAACAAATATTGTTTTCTATTTGAGGCAACTTAAAAACTCTTCCAATGCCATGAATACCAACAAATATTGTTTTCTATTTGAGGCAACTTAAAAACTCTTCCAATGCCAAGAATACCAACAAATATTGTTTTCTATTTGAGGCAACTTAAAAACTCTTCCAATGCCATGAATACCAACAAATATTGTTTTCTATTTGAGGCAACTTAAAAACTCTTCCAATGCCAAGAATACCCACAAATATTGTTTTCTATTTGAGGCAACTTTGGCTATACAACGCCGGCATATACTGCGGTAAAAGTAATAAAAGTTTTTGTTACGTTTGGGTGGAAGGAGAGGCTGGCAGAGGGGCCCAAGAGGTAGGGTCATGATTAAGAAAACATATAGGTACTAAGTGACCAGTTTCCCAAAGTCAAAAACTTAATCCTTTGGTCTGATAGTTGCGGGGGCCAAAACAGAAATATAAAAATTGTCCTGATGATGAAATTAATCCTCGAAGAGCACCCTACGTTAGAGAACATAACCCTAAATTATTTGATACCGGGCCATAGTTACCTACAAAATGATAAAGATTTTGGTGACGTTGAAAAGGCGTTGAAACTGCAACAAAGACTATACACACCACAAGACAAGAGAGAGAGTATACACAAGATATGAGAGTTATGGCAACCTGCAGAAGAAAGAATCCACTGAACACCATAAAATGGATAAAATCGATTTCATAAACACTGAAGAAATGGAAAAAGCTATTGTGAACAGGAAAAAAGATACCATGGGCGAGAAGGTAAATTGGTTAAAAATAAGGCAAATCAAGATAGCAAACGATCATCAATTTAAAATAAATTTTAAGACAACTCTAGTAGAAGAGGAAGGAAGCGTAGAAATTGATGTTGAGAGAAAAAGAGGAAGGAAAGGATTATTTACAACTTTTAAAGAAATGATAAGACCGCTTTGGCCTAATGGAAAGCCTATTTCAGAAAAAAAACTGAAAGATCTGAAAATCGCTGTTCCCCTATATCCCAAATGATTCGATGTCATTTTACAAAAGTTTAATTTCAGACGAAACAATCGATGATGACATTGAAGGGTTTGATGCTATGGTTTGATGGCAATTTAGATTTTGACCTAGAACCTAGAACGTGTCGAAGAAGAGTAGATTTAGTTGTTTAAGGCGCTATAGGGCCAACGAAAATTTTTATGTCAGGGTGTGAAGCACGCGGGGTCGCCCCGCCCACTGAGCGGGACGCAGGATGCGCCGAGTTCAATGACCCGCATTCTATCGGCGGGTAAGAGCGTTTTCACACTTTCCGATCCGATATCCTTATCTGAACGTCATTTCCATACATTTTGTCGGTATCTGATATTGGAGACCGATAAAATGTATGAAAATTACGGCCGATAACGGTATCGCATCGGATAGTGTGGAAACTCTCTAAGGCGCCTTGCTATTATTTTCGCACATACGGTCATAAAGTAGTACAATATGCGCACAAAAAATAATAAGTTTTAGTGCTAGTAATAAATAAATAATAAAGAATTTTTACGTAAGTTTATTTATTATTTCTGTTGGATATTTGGATAATCACATTACCTATAAAAATGGATCGTCGGGAAGGTATCTAATTGTGGCAGAAAATCAGATGTTCCATAAACAAAATAAGTACCTCATGATTCGATCCTAAGAAATTACCTCTCCGTCTCCTCCAGTGGATGTGTGCAGTGGTCTGTCCGACCTAAGAGTAGGCCCTCCGTCTCTTTCTGAGGAGGAGTGCAGAGGTGTGTGTCCGGCCTAAGAAATTACCTCTCCGTCTACTCCAGTGGATGTGTGCAGTGGTCTGTCCGACCTAAGAGTAGGCCCTCCGTCTCTTTCTGAGGAAGAGTGCAGAGGTGTGTGTCCAGCCTAAGAAATTACCTCTCCGTCTCCTCCAGTGGATGTTTACAGTGGTCTGTCCGAACAAAGAGTAGCCCCTCCGTCTCTTCCCGTGGAAGAGTGTCGTGGTGTGTGTCTGGCCTAAAAAATTACCTCTCCGTCTCCTCCAGTGGATGTTTACAGTGGTCTGTCCGAACAAAGAGTAGCCCCTCCGTCTCTTCCCGTGGAAGAGTGTCGTGGTGTGTCTGGCCTAAAAAATTACCTCTCCGTCTCCTCCAGTGGATGTTTACAGTGGTCTGTCCGACCTAACAGTATACCCTCTATCTCTTCCCGTGGAAGAGTGTCGTGGTGTCTAGCCTAAAAAATTACAAACATAAAAAACAAAGAGTAGCACCTACGTCTCTTCCTGTGAAAGAATGCCGTGATGTGTTTCCGGCCTCAGAAAATACTTCTCCGTCTCCTCACGTGGATGTGTGAAGTGGTATGTCCGGCCTAAGAGTTACCCTCCGGTTTTTCCTATGGAAGAGTGCTGTGGTGTTTGTCGGGCCTAAGAAGATACCTGTGCGTCACCTCACGTGGATGTGTGCAGTGGTCTGTCTGGCCTAAGAGTAGACCCTCCATTAGTTCCCGTGGAAGAGTGCCGTGATGTGTGTCTGCCCTAAGAAAATACCTGTCCGTCTCCTCAAGTGGATGTGTGAAGTGGTATGTCCGGCCTAAGAGTAACCCTCCGTTTTTTCCTATGGAAGAGTGCTGTGGTGTTTGTCCGGCCTAAGAAAATACCTGTCCGTCACCTCACGTGGATGTGTACAGTGGTCTGTCTGGCCTAAGGGAAGACCCTTCGTGTCTTCCCGTGGAAGAGTGTCGTGGTGTGTGTCCGACCTAAGAAAATACCTGTGCGTCACCTCACGTGGATGTGTGCAGTGGTCTGTCTTGCCTAAGAGTAGACCCTCCGTCTGTTCCCGTGGAATAGTGCCGTGATGTGTGTCCGGCCTAAGAAAATACCTGTCCGTCTCCTTCCGTGGATGCATTGAGCATCACATCAATCTAAAAATTCTACCTATATCATTCTACAATTTTCAATGTAATAACTACTCATTTTGATTTCTAGCACAGATAATGTATGGTAGTAAATGTGTTACTACCATACATAACATACATACCATACCACCATCCAAAGGGCGTCGACGATTTTGGCATAGTCGTCAGCCGCCATTTAGTTTTATTTTTAAGTTAGAGGCGCACTTTAAAAAAATTACATTTTCTAGAGGGTACTGGTCATTCGCAAAACATCCACTTCTCATAATGTACATCGCACTTTTCTAACTATATTTTTTTTTCAAAAAATCTGGATATGGGTTGCTGGCTCACTGACTCATTGACATCGTTATTCTCCTAGAAGGAGTCGTTTTAGTGATGGGTCATGTTCTAGGAAAGTGTTTAGTTTTTTAATCAGACTCGCGAAAAAATCTGTAATTTCAAAAATCCAAGCTGACCAAAACCTTTCTTCGAAATGGTGACCGATCGGATCCGTTCAAACGACGCATCCTACTGTTTTTTGGGATAGATTAAAGAAAAATATAAAAAAAAGAAAAAAATAGATTGCTGCTCTAAAATGGGTTTTTTAAACGGACTTGTCCGACTAGACTTTGGTGAATTAAAGTTTTTTACCAAAGTTAACACTCGAAAATTTGGTTTATATAGAAATGTTGTAAGCATCTTGGTGTATATAGGGTGCAAAATCACAACTTTTTTAAAAACCATGATGGCGCATGGCGTATTGTTTGGTGGTCATTTTGTAGAATCGTAAAGTTTTCAATTTTCAAATTGAAAAAAGAGACTGCGGGCAACACCGGAGCTTGATGACTAGTAAAGGGCTATCGTGTGGGAGAACAAGTGGTGTTGCCTGGTGGAAATTGCAACTTTTTTACTTTTCGTTACATTTTACTTGTATTTATATTTTACTTTTAAAACCAAGAAGTAAAAATGTAATCTTATGAAAAAAGTAAAAAGTCTAAAATACAAAAAACTAAAAAAAAAAGTCATTTTATGAAAAGTCCAGTGTACATATTGCGAATAAAGGAGATGTCCAGAAGTGGTATAATATTCTGAGAAAATTTCAGAAGTTATGAAATATATCTAAAAAAAGCTTATTTATTGGGCTACTCGATTATATAAATTTTATATATTATAAAACCTCCGTTTCCGAGAAAATAATAAAATTGTTCTTGAAGGGAAAACATAATGAAACAAACATGCCAAAACCACACGTGTGTAATAAATAAATAAATAAATAATGCTGGACAGTTCACATTACACATTTCACATTTTTTATCTAGCCCCAAGCTAAGCAGAGCTTGTGTTATGTGTACTAGATAACTGATATACTTAATACAATATATTACATAGATAGATATTTTTATCATACATAAAAATACCCAGAACTCCCTAAACAAATATCTGCGATCGCACATAAAATAAATTATTCTATTTCGTCTTCTTCTGCCTGTACCCAAAGATATGATGACTAAAATATTATCTAACACGAAAATATGCTATTTCGTCTTCTTCTGCTTGTGCCCAAAGATATGATGACTAAAATATTCTTCTTGAATGAAATACGTGCTAACACACAATTAACAATAAATTTATCTGTGCCCTGAGCTACCTGAAAAATACATATGTTTATAAGGAGGCGAGGAATGTAGGTACCTATGCATATTGCTAAAGGTACTATTATCATTACAGGCAGCTCCTATCTATTAGTGAACTCTCCAACACTGTAGGTAGGTATCTACTTAGAATGTATCCTGAACCTACACAGAACAGATAAACTAATAAGTGAAGTATTAGTAATAACGCGACAACATGGAACGAAGGTAGGAGAGTCGTATGAAAAGTTCTTTGTGGTTGTCTGTCTGCGGCCTGTCTCGCTAGCTAGAGAGTAACAAAATTCCTTAGTCTGCCTTCCAAAGAGCGTCAAGTTCACCTTTTGGGAGTGTTACAAGTTCTAACTTTATTTTGAAAAACACAACATTTGAATCAAGTTTAAAAAAATTGAGGTACATTTATTATTTTTCATTAGCTGAAAAATAGCCAAATAAATGCCCTTTATCCGTAAATAACTATTATGTTGCTTAGAATTTCTAGTTATTTTTATACCGGCCTTCATTTATTTTTTGGACATCTTTTTTAGTCTATTTGAGCAAAAAAATTGAGTGTATATTTTGCGAAGTGGAGGTTATGCGAAGTGGTCATATTGAGAATAAGTGCGGTGTACATTACAAGAAGTGGACGTTTTGCGAATGAGTTGTATCCTCTAGCCATAGCACAATAACTAGTGGGTCGGTGGTGCGTGAGGTTTTTTTTTTTTTTGTATACTACTTGGATGACGGAACTAGCAATAGGCCCACCTGATGTTAAGCGGTAACCTCTGCCTATGAACGGTGCATTACCTCATAGGTCACGTCCACCTAGGACGCACCCTATGTGGCATTGCACTGCGCCCGCCACCCTGAGACATAAAGATGAAAAGTCTCATGTGCCTGTAATTTCACCGGCACCCTTACCCTTCAAACCGGAACACAGCAATGCGAGCACTACTGCTTTGCAGCAGAAATAGGTATGGTGGTAGTACTTCCCCGGACGAACTCTTTCACAAAAACGCTCTACTACTACTAAAAGGTGCGAGCAGCTGGCGTACAGTTTTCCTTTGCCGCTTACTCGCGTGTATGCACAGACCTCTACAAACCCCTGCAAACCCTACCAACACTAAAAACCCCTACAAAATCCTACAAACCCTACAAACTCCTTCCAACGCCTACGAACCTCTATAAATCTACTTTGATTTTGACCCTTAACCTTGACCTTAACCTGTACCTGTACCTGTGCCTGTACCTGTACCTGTACCTGTACCTGTACCTGTACCTGTACCTGTACCTGTGTCTGTACCTGTACCTGTAATTATACCTGTACCTGTACATGCTCCTGCACTAATTAATACGAATGTCGCCTCTTCGTTTATCTCACTCACTCGACCATCGTTCCACTCAGTGGAATCGTTCCACTTCGTGTCACGCTGGTCTCGTTAGCTCGATAAGCTACAGCAAAGTTAATTTGAAGAGAGAAAACTAACATAATATTCGTAATCAGCACCCACAAATTACTTGAAAACGACACCCATATTAGTTTTTTTCTGATCTTACCATTTTATAGGGTTACCAGCTTACCTACTAACTTACCCACGTAACCGAAAAATTTAAGTTAAATTCGTAATCAGCAACTACAAATTACTCAAAAACGACACCCATATTAGTTTTTTCTTATATTACCTTTACGCAGGGTTGCCAGGTTACCTTCCTACTCACTTACATACGTACCTGACTGCAAATTTGATGATTTATTTGCAAGCAGCACCTCCAAATTTCTCGAAAACGCCACCCATATCGTTTTTTTTCAGTCTCTCGATTATACAAGCAACGTTTCCTCCCAGGGTTACCAACAATATACAAATTTATATAGTCAAAGGTTATTTTCAAGGGCTTCCTTCATAATACCACATACATTTTATAATCAAAAACTTAATTTTTTATATATATTTGGAGAAAATCTAAAAAATTGCCCTAAAAACGGGGAAAATATTTCCACCTGGCAGCACCACTTGTCCTCCCACACAACAGCCCTATACAAGTCATCAAGCTAAGTGTTGCACACAGTCTCTTTTTTTCAATTTGTAAATTTTATATTCCACCATTTAACAAAATGGCCGCCACACCATCTGCCATCTTGGTTTTGAAAAAAGTTAGGATTTTCGTATATTCACCGAGATGCTGGCAACATTTCTGCATAAACAAAATTTTCGAGTGTTAACTTTGGTAAAAGACTTTAATTAACCAAAGTCTAGTCGGACAAGTCTGTTTAAAAAAGCCATTATAGAGCAGCCTTCTATTTTTTTTTGTTTGTAACATTTTTCTTTAATCTTTCCCATAAAACAGTAGGACGCGTCGTTTGAACGGATCCGATCGGTCACCGTTTCAAAGAACTGTTTTGGTCAGGACCAAAAGTGCGGTGTACATTATGAAAAGTGGACGTTTTGCGAATAAGCCGTATCCTCTAGCCATTTATGTACAGTTTTCAAAGTGCGCCACTAACTTGAAAATAAAACTAAATGGTGGCTGACGACTATGCCAAAATCGTCGACGCCCTTTGGATGGTGGTAGCCGGTAACACATTTACTACCATACATTTTCTGTCCTAGTAATCAAAATGTAGTTAACATTGAAAATCGTATCCTAATGCAATAGGTGGAATTGGTACATTGATGTGATGCTCATTGCATCCACGGGAGGAGACGTAGAGGTTTTTTTTTGGCTGGACACACACCACAGCCCTCTTCCATGGGAAAAAACGGAGGGTTACTCTTAGGCCGGACATACCACGTTACATATCCACGTGAGGTGACGGACAGGTATTTTCTTAGGCTGGACAAACACCACAGCACTCTTCCATAGGAAAAAACGGAGGGTTACTCTAAAGCCGGACATACCACTTCACATATCCACGTGAGGTGACGGAGAGGTATTTTCTTAGGCCAGACAAATACCACAGCACTCTTCCATAGGAAAAAACGGAGGGTTACTCTTAGGCCGGACATACCACTTCACACATCCACTTGAGGAGACGGAGAGGTATTTTCTTTGGCCAGACAAACACCACAGCACTCTTCCATAGGAAAAAACGGAGGGTTACTCTTAGGCCGGACATACCACTTCACACATCCACTTGAGGAGACGGAGAGGTATTTTCTTAGGCCAGACAAACACCACAACACTCTTCCATAGGAAAAAACGGAGGGTTACTCTTAGGCCGGACATACCACTTCACACATCCACTTGAGGAGACGGAGAGGTATTTTCTTAGGCCGGGCACACATCACGGCACTCTTCCACGGCAACAGACGGAGGGTCTACTCCTAGGCCAGATAGACCATTGCACACATCCACGTGAGGTGACGCACAGGTATTTTCTTAGGCTGGACAAACAACACAGCACTCTTCCATAGCAAAAACGGAGGGTTACTCTTAGGCCGGACATACCACTTCATACATCCACTTGAGGAGACGGAGAGGTATTTTCTTAGGCCAGACAAACACCACAATACTCTTCCATAGGAAAAAACGGAGGGTTACTCTTAGGCCGGACATACCACTTCACACATCCACTTGAGGAGATGGAGAGGTATTTTCTTTGGCCAGACAAACACCACAGCACTCTTTCATAGGAAAAAACGGAGGGTTACTCTTAGGCCGGACATACCACTTCACACATCCACTTGAGGAGACGGAGAGGTATTTTATTAGGCCAGACAAACACCACAACACTCTTCCATAGGAAAAAACGGAGGGTTACTCTTAGGCCGGACATACCACTTCACACATCCACTTGAGGAGACGGAGAGGTATTTTCTTTGGCCAGACAAACACCACAGCACTCTTCCATAGGAAAAAACGGAGGGTTACTCTTAGGCCGGACATACCACTTCACACATCCACTTGAGGAGACGGAGAGGTATTTTCTTAGGCCAGACAAACACCACAACACTCTTCCATAGGAAAAAACGGAGGGTTACTCTCAGGCCGGACATACCACTTCACACATCCACTTGAGGAGACGGAGAGGTATTTTCTTAGGCCGGACACACATCACGGCACTCTTCCACGGGAACAGGCGGAGGGTCTACTCCTAGGCCAGATAGACCACTGCACACATCCACGTGAGGTGACGCACAGGTATTTTCTTAGGCTGGACAAACAACACAGCACTCTTCCATAGGAAAAAACGGAGGGTAACTCTTAGGCCGGACATACCACTTCACACATCCACTTGAGGAGACGGAGAGGTATTTTCTTAGGCCAGACAAACACCACAGCTCTCTTCCACGGGAAGAAACGGAGGGTCAACTCTTTGGTCAGACAGACCACAGCACATCCCACATCCACTAGAGGGGACGGAGAGGTAATTTCTCTGGCCAGATCTCTACTCCTACTAGGCATGTAGCTATCTAAAGTAACAGTATGAAGTCAGAGTTTATTTGCAAAACAAATCGGATAATGTATTTGTTACCTAGGTTTACTTTTACTTACCTTTGTCACAGAATAAATAATAGTACAAGTACCTATGTTGGCTCTTTTCATAATTATGATTTGCGAGTAGCCTGACTTGATAGTTTCCATTTCATCCGTAGTCACGTGACCGATGGCGGGAAAATTGACATAGATCCTGCCTCGATGCGGTCTGCGACCGGTCTGAGCAAGCCGAGCGCACGCTCTGGTACTTATATTTGTGTTTAAAAAATTATATAAAAAAATCCCTTTTAGTTTTGCTAAATTTTGTTATTGACTTCACTAATTTAAATAAAAATGAACATGACACCAAGTGTTTCGTAAGTTAAAACGTGAAAGAAGTAAGTCAAAAACATGATTTCAATTTTAAAAAGGTGGTATCTTTGTGTTTTTTTTTTATTGAGTGAAGTAATTCAAATAGTGTATTGAATTAATGATTTCACTAGATAAAATGATCAAGAATATCATATATTTTTTTATTCATAGAAAACTATAAGAATTCTTATCAAAAACTTTAAAATTCTAGACACATTTGAGAACCTATGGCGTCTTAAGATTGTTGGTGTTTTCAAAGGAGTGTTTAATTTTTATGACAATACATTTTTTACTTTCCTTTGGTATTTTGATACATTTTAATTTATTGTACTCAATCTCCTTTATCAAACCCAGCCACAGATACTGAATAATGGGTATTTAAATGAAAATTAATTAATTTATACGAGTTAGTAAGAACCTATTTTTTAAATTTATTTATGCATGAGGAGTCTAAACGACATAATAGTCCCTTGGACTCGTTTTGCAAAATGAGAACATCATATTTATCGTGAGTCCAAGTGCATTTCTTGATATATCTTCTAAAATAAATACTTATTTCGTGTTTTTTCCTTGTAGCATGTTAAATTATAAATAGAAGCTTCGATATACATAGATTTACTTTCAAATAATGCAAATGTAAATCTCCTGCCAATAAAAACGCTTTTCTGTTGATTCCCAAAAAACTGAAATTGGCGCTTGGACTAACTATGCATAATTGTATCCAAGTGTTAATATATCTAATCTATCTATCTAATGTGTACATAGTGTAAAAATTGGTTTTTCCAAAAAATTTACTTCCGTGAATATTGGTACTAATTATTATTAATTATCGTGTTACAAGCGCTGTGCAACTACAATTAATTTATCAGAAAATATGAGAAATATTCGATAAATTTTAATTAAATAGTTTAGTGGAAAATTGTAACTAAAATTTAATGAAAATGGCATTCCCCAAACCATATAGTAGTAGAGAGTTTTGTAGTAGTAGAGCTTTTTTGTGAAAGAGTTCCTCCGGGGAAGTACTACCACCATACCTATTTCTGCTGCAAAGCAGTAGTGCTCGCATTGCTGTTTCGGTTGGAAGGGTAAGGGTGCCGGTGAAATTACAGGCACATGAGACTTTTCATCTTTATGTCTCAGGGTGGCGGGCGCAGTGCAATGCCACATAGGGTGCGTCCTAGGTGGACGTGACCTATGAGATAATGCACTGTTCATACCGCTTAACATCAGGTGGGCCTTTTGCTCGTTCCGTCATCCAAGTAGTATAAAAAAAAAAAAAAAAAACGTACCAATATACACAATCATAATATGATTGTGTGAAAAAAATGCTTTTAGAAGCGCTAAGTTAGCCAAAAATGTTTTAGGCCCAAGTTCACTAACAAATATATCGGTGGTTACCGTAACCAATCGTCAAAGCGACAGATAACGTATGAAAACATAATAAAATAAGTAAATAAAATAAATATTTCTGGAAGGGTCACACAACATTATCTAGCCCCAAGCTAAGCAGAGCTTGTGTTATGGGTTCTAGACAACTTATATACTTAATACAATATATCACATAGATAGATATTTTTTATTATACATTGAAAATACCCAGAACACCCTGAACAAATATCTGCGGATCGCACAAATATTTGTTCCATGGCGGAAATCGAACCTGCAACCTCCTGCGTCGCATCCCGCCGCGCCACAGAGGTCGTCGCTCAGATATCTGTCAAAAAGAGTACTAAGCGGCCGTTTAAACGACCGTTAATTGTTGACATCTTAACTTGATATCTTACCGCCTTGGCTTAGCTGACTTGTAGCCGGGTTACTGTACGACCCTAGGCTTTCCTCTGAAGCTCCCTTATGCAACTGGATCGTAATGATTCACGATTCCAGGAACACCCTCCGGGTTTCACTAAAACCTTAGGAGCTCGGACCGCTTGGTGACTCACCTTGGCGCCGGAGTGCGAAACACACCTGTTTGCTCACCATCGACTTCTGGACGCGGCGTACCTACTCTGAACGCGGACTGACGACCGTACCGCACGGCTAAGGGCTGTGGACGAGATTGCTAGGAGAGTGCGGTATTTCTCGGACCGGAACGGTGTGAAAAGTGACATTGACCTGACCCCACGACCTCTTTCTTTTTATTACATTTGTATGCATTTTAAACTAGCTTTTATTTAACTCTCTTTAGCTTCGTTTCTTTACTTACTTACTTTTGTCTTATACTACGTGACAAATGGCCATAGAAGCGCTAAGTTAGCGAAAAAACCCCCGGTACAGCTTTACCGGTAAAGCTACCGGTTTGTTCATTATACAGATAAAAGGTAAATGAATAACATATATTTTTTAAGCACATAATTATTGACTCCTCTTAGAGGAGATAGCATCCAAATAAGAGCAATCAGCTGCTGTATACACATTAATTGTATTTAAAATAATGAATTTGAATGATATTATATCGTAATTAATTGGTTCTGTTTTTAAATTTTCTATGTTTAACATAAATATGTTAGTTAAATAAGCATACCATCCTCTCCATGCATACATACATAGACACACGCCTTTATCCCCGAAGGGGTAGGCAGAGCCTCAATGGGCCGCTTTTCACAGTGGGTTGCACCATCGTGGGAGATAGACGTGACAAGTGGTGAGGTCATCGCCGCCATTGCTTCACACGACTGACTCGTCTAACTCTTTCTTCCAGTAATAACACATTCTATAATAAGCTAGCATCCAGGACAAATCTTATACCAACTAATCTTATCAACAAGTCCGGGTAATCCCTTAGTCGGCTTTTACGACATCCGCGGGAGGAGACGGAGGGAATAACATATATTTTTTAAGCACATAATTATTGACTCCTCTTGGAGGAGATAGCATCCAAATACGACCAATCAGCTGCACATTAATTGTATTTAAAATAATGAATTTGAATGATATTATTTCGTAATTAATTGGTTCTGTTTTTAAATTTTCTATGTTTAATATAAATATGTTAGTTAAATAAGAAAAAAAAAAGAAATTATTTTATTTGTAACTCAATCAAAAACTAAAACTAAACTAAAATAAAGTAGAAGACATAATACAAAAATTGCGTTGAGTCACAAAATGTTCTCAGTCTCAGCATGAGCCAGGTGTAAACAGTTGTAAGCATACCATCCTCTCCATTTGCACGCCGGCAGCGGCCAGACGTATTGTGCCTCAAACCTATTTCACCATCTATTTTTACATATGTTTAAGCAAATAAATAAATAAATAATGCTGGACAGTTCCCACAACATTATCTAGCCCCAAGCTAAGCAAAGCTTGTGTGATAGTTACTAGATAACTGATAAACTTAATACAATATATTACAAAGATAGATATTTTTTATTATGCATACAAAATACCCAGAGCACCCTGAACAAATATCTGCCATCGCACAAATATTTGTTCCGAAAGATCTTTATCTTTATCTTAAAACTTTACATGTTTTTTTTTTACTAAGTACTGAATTTCGGTACAAGCTGGTGGCCGACCTGATGTTAAGCGGTAACCTCTGCCTATGAACAGTGCATTACCACATAGGTCACGTCCACCTAGGACGCACCCTATGTTGCATTGCAATGCGCCCGCCACCCTGAGACATAAAGATGAAAAGTCTCATGTGCCTGTAATTTCACCGGCACCCTTACCCTTCAAACCGGAACACAGCAATGCGAGCACTACTGCTTTGCGGCAGAAATAGTTATGGAGGTAGTACTTCCCCGGATGAACTCTTTCACAAAAAAGTTTACTACCAAACCTGAATACTAAAACAATACTTAGTAATTAGAAGAATAGAAGTCTAGACTACTAAAACAAGTAGATTCAACTACACGTAGTACAAATCGTTTGTAATAGAGAGATAGGATATACTCCATTTGACTCTGATTTAATTAAATTCCATGCAATTGCACTTAGCCACAGCAAACAATAAATAACAGTTGGACAACTATTTGAGTGGAAGCATTTATTAGCACAGATTAGTGCTCGACCGATGTCAATGAAAACAGTCGAATTACTACTGACATGATGACCATCTTTGACCCCCTTGGGGGCGTAAGGTTAGGGCCTTGAGATTTATCTCTTTACCCTGGCTTCAACTCCAGTGGCGGCTGCCCCTGGGTCAGTGGGTTACGCCTTATAGGCGGTACGCACAATGTGCGGAGGTTCTGTCCGTGTGGTGGGAGCGTCGCCTACACTCCGCTCGACGCGGAGTCCGGAGCTCCCAAGAGGTCTCTGGGACCGGCCCTCCACGGTCCGGGATGGTCTGGGGGGCGCGCGTGCAGCGGCGCGAGGGCGTTGAGGTGGGCGTGGCGGCTGTTGTCGGCGCTGTCGAACATCCGACGCGCCGACATCACCACGAAGTCCTCGACGCTCTCGACTCGCACGTCGCGCGCGATCGCATCGTTACGGACGTAGCGGCCCGCTCCCGTACACGTCCGTAGTGTGATGTTTTGGATGGTCTGGATTCGTTTCCGGCCTGCTGCAGAGAGGAGCGCGTACCAGACCGGGGCTGCGTAGGTGAGCCGGGACCGTATGTACATCTTGTACATCCTCACCTTGGTCCTCAGTGGGAGACGGGACTTAAAGACGGGCCGGAGCATAGTCTGCGCGGCGCGCGACTGCGTCACCGCGTGGTTGACCTGGGGGGTCATGCTCAACGACCTGTCTATCTCCACGCCGAGGTACCGGGCATGAGTCTTCCACTCTATGCACTGGCCCCGGAGCAGCAGAGGGTAGGGTGGTCGGCGGTGGCTCGAGACAAGGAGGGCGGCCGTCTTGCCGACATTGACTGTCATGCGCCACTTGTCGAGCCACCGAGGCAGGAGGTCTAGTAGGCGCTGCATCCGCCTCGCGGCGATGTCTACGCTTCGCGAGAAAGATAGGTATGCGCTGTCGTCCGCAAACAACGCTAGCGCCACATCCCTCTCCCCGGGGAGGAGGTGTCCCTCCAGGGTAGGGATGTCGTTGGTGTAGAGCGCGTACAGGGCGGGCGACAGGCAGCTTCCCTGGGGTACTCCAGCGGCGATGGTCCGGGTGCTGGAGACGGTGTTCTCGAATGACTACTGTGAAGCGCTGATGACTTGCTACGCGCGTACGCTACCCCCACGCTAACAAGAACCATCGGTCGACTGACGCGCTATTGCGATGCGTTTAGTGCGATGCTGACCTACCTACGCGCGTACGGTCACCGCTGACGGTATGCGCTCACTGTCAGCCGAACACGACTTAACACTCAATACGATCTTCATTCTTTATTCTTATAATTCTTATAATTCTTTATTGTACACAGAAAAACACATTACAAATAAAATAAAAACAAAAGATATGTACAAAGGCGAGCTTAACCCTAGAGAGTTTTCTGACAGCAAACCTTTAATGCAAGAGAGACGTGATAAATATGGCAGGAAGAATGTACAAATACAGGAAAAAAAGAAAAAAATAAAACAACCTATAAACATTTATATAATAATACCAAACTAACTTTTGGAATATAAGACTATTTGCATACATCAAGATCGTACTAACGGTATGCGCTCACCGTCAATCGAACACGACTCAACACTTAATAGGAGCTTCATTCTTTATTTTGGAATATTAGACTAATTAAATACATCAAGGTCGCGCTCACGGTATACTCACTGTCAGTCGAGCAAGACTAATCACTCAATACGATCTTCATTCTTCATTTTGGAATATAAGACTTATTAAATACATCAAGATAACTCCATACAGTTGGCCAGTGGTTCTAAATTATCTAGTTAGCTCAATCTCGTGATGTTAATTTGTCATGGGCTTACGGGCCACTCTGTGCAACATAAATTGTACATTAATCTATGTTAACTCTTTATCTTTTGATAACAAACTAAATTATTGCCATTTAGATTTATTCGTATCAGCTTTACGCGGCACGTAAATTAAACGAACGCTTTGGCTATATATTAAATTAATGTAATAATAAGTTTCACGTAGATTTTAATAGTAGTTTATTTATGAAAATGTCACATAATACGGAGGAGGTAAACACGAGTGTTAGTTTAAAAACCGAGTTTTGGCGAGGTTTTTTATTGTATCACACAAACAACACGAGTGTTTTAATACATAGGACGCACCCTATGAGGAATTGCACTGCGCCCGCCACCCTGAGACATAAAATGAAAAGTCTCATGTGTCTGTAATTTCACCAGCACCCCTTTTAACCGGAACACAGCAATGCGTGCACTACTGCTTTGCGGCAGAAATAGTTATGGAGGTAGTACTTCCCCGGATGAACTCTTTCACAAAAAAGTTTACTACCAAACCTGAATACTAAAACAATACTTAGTAATTAGAAGAATTAATTTGAATAGAAGTATTTTGTATCGAACAACATCTCGCTAGTTATTTTTAACCCCCGACGCAAAAACGACGGGGTGTTTTAAGTTTGACGTGTCTGTGTGTGTGTGTGTGTGTGTGTTTGTGTGTCTGTGGCATCGTAGCTCCCGAACGATGAACCAATTTAATTTTTTTTTGTTTGAAAGTTAATTTTGTCGGGATTGTTCTTAGCTATGTTTGATCAAAATCAGTTCAGCCGTTTTATTGCGTTGAGGGTTTTTAATTTTTACAAAATTAATTACTTGTTATTTTACTTAAAAGCCGGAATTTCCCACTGCAGGGCAAAGGCCTCCCTTCCAATCATTTATATTCATTTCCTTTCATGTCCTTCATTTAATTTCCTTCTCTTTCCTTCTCTTTCCAATCATTTATATCGTGAGCTATTTGTGGCCAGTCCTTGTGGGAGTCAAGCTCATCCCGCCATCGCCGTCTGGGTCTACAACGTGGCCGCCGCGCGTTCGGAACCCACTCTGTAGTTGTCTTAGCCCAGAGGTCCCCGGGCATGCGGCTAACGTCTCGCTGTGCGAAATAATATTTCCGATGCTCAAAATCAAAAGTGCGCGAGTTCTCAAACACAACAAACTAGACAGATATGATTGCATGACAAGCGCACCACGTTCCAAAGCGCCGCAGCTGCCCGCCGCGCTCCGCGGTCTGCATGACTAGCACGACGCGCTCCACACCGCGGCCGGCGCCCGCTACCGCGCGCGCCGCGCGTTGCGATTCTTCATTGTTTCTGAATATTGTGCCAATGTTTATACGTGGCGTGTGATGCGGGCTCGGGATGCAACATTTCCTAGGCTCCGCCCAGATGCCCAAGGTCGTTCGAGGCTATAATCACCTTAACTAAATCAAGTGGGGCTAGATAATGTTGTGTGAACTGTCCAGCATTATTTATTTATTTATTTATTTATTTTAAGTCCTAGTCACGATCTGGATGACAGGATTAACTGCTCGCAGTAATTTGTTACTTCGTCGAATACCTATTCATCAATTTCCAATAAGTAATCTGGGTTGGTAGCGAACCGTTATTATTTTAATTCTAATCTCATAATGTTGCTGTATGGATAATCCGCAGAAAGGAACATGAGGATATAAAGAAATGTTTGGTCTAAATATAAAGAATTTAGTAGTAGTAGAGCTTTTTTGTGAAAGAGTTCGTCCGGGGAAGTACTACCACCATACCTATTTCTGCCGCAAAGCAGTAGTGCTCGCATTGCTGTGTTCCGGTTTGATGGGGGTGCCGGTGAAATTACAGGCACATGAGACTTTTCATCTTTATGTCTCAGGGTGGCGGGCGTTGTGCAATGCCACATAGGGTGTGTCCTAGGTGGATGTGACTTATGAGGTAATGCACTGTTCAATAGGCAGAGGTTACCGCTTAACATCAGGAGGGCCATCTGCTTGTTCCGACATTCAAGTAGTTAAAAAAAAATGAGTGCTGTTTATTTTGTATGACCCGTTAAGCTCTCAATGATGCCACATCATCAGCATTTCAGCCCGGGATCTCCCACTGCTGGTCAACTCTGTCCTACACTTCTCCTATCCAGGAATACCGCGCGACTTTGACAATGTTAGCCTAAAAAGCTAACCTAAAACTTTGACAGCTAAGGAATGGAACAAGTTGCCGTCGTCTATCTTTCCTGAAAACTATAATATGGGTATCTTTAAGGCAAGAGAAGAAGGCACCTATTTAGCCTTCTAGACCTTATCTGTCGGCCGCATCGTCACTTACCAACAGGTCAGATAGCGGTCAAATGAGTGTCTATCATAGTAAAACTAAACAACTATAGAAATAGTAACTATCATCTCAGATCAAAGTCAATCATAGTAAATCTCTGACGTGAAGGTTTTTTTTTTACATTGTTATACATTTGTTTGACCACGGTCTCACCTGTTGGTAAGTGACATGTGGCCGAAGATGGAGCACAAAGGTCTAGAAAAAGGTAATGTAATGAGGTGATTGGAAGACGCTGCGAGGACCTGTAATGTTACCAATGATTACGAGGGCGACACTGAAAGTTTTTAGAACTGGCCACTTGTGAACGATATAATAAATAATTGAGTTCAAATTTTGAAAATCGAACACTGCCCTATATTATTAATATATAAAAATAAGTCGGGTTTTCCTTCCTGACGCTATAACTCCAGAACGAACGAACCGATTTCCACGGTTTTGCATTCGTTGGAAAGGTCTCGGGCTCTGTGAGGTTTATACGTTTTTTTTTTTTTTTTTTAAGTCGTCTTAGTTACACCACTTATAACTCAAGAATGGGTGAACCGATTTGGCTGAAAATTGGTAGGGAGGTAGCTTAGAACCAGGAGATACGACATAGTGGGAGGGGTAGGACGGGGGGGTGGGGGGGGTCACCGGGGGATACCCGTGCGAAGCCGGGGCGAGTCGCTAGTTGTGTATGTATTTGATTAATTTGTCATTTGTTTAGTGATTTGTCGGTAAAATGAAAATTGCGTCTGTCATGCCAACACGAATTTAACGCAAGAAAATCGTGCAATTATTTTTATGACTTTCGATGTCATTTATGTCAGTCAACAAGAAAGTTATGATACTTGCCCTTGTTTCTTCACCTTGTGTAAATATTTTATGTAAATATATAGATAAGTTTAAAATTAAATTAGTTTCAATTTGTAATATAACATTTTAGCTGTGTTTTTTAGATTGAATTGGTAGGTAGTCCAACTAGATACTTTTTTTTTTTTTTTTTTGTCACACCTTCGAATTTCCATACACCGGAACAACCTTCGTGCAAAAGCTGAACTTGTTTTAAAACGTGACATTAGCGAAATTGTGGTCTATTCCGCAAGGGCCACTTGTTCAAGAACTGAACTGAACTGACTTCGATTGGCCTCTCGTGCCACTGTTTACAACTGGTTTAATGAGTTCAAACGTAGTCGCACTAATCTCACCGATGATTTGCGTGAGGGACGGCCTTCTACGGCGACGACTGAAGATATAATGCGCGTTATGTAAAAAGAACGCTGGCGGTCAAGCTTCTTCAGGCGTTCCAGCGTTCTTTTTACATGACGCGTACTATTACTACTTATTTAAGAGATGCATTGAATGAGTGCCTACCTAGTTTACTACAAACAATGTACAATTATAGTACGCGTCATGTAAAAAGAACGCTGGCGGTCAAGCTTCTTCAGGCGTTCCAGCGTTCTTTTTACATGACGCGTACTAATACTACTTATTTAAGAGATGTATACCTATGCATTGAATGAGTGCCTACCTAGTTTACTACAAACAATGTACAATTATAGTACGCGTCATGTAAAAAGAACGCTGGCGGTCAAGCTTCTTCAGGCGTTCCAGCGTTCTTTTTACATGACGCGTACTAATACTACTTATTTAAGAGATGTATACCTATGCATTGAATGTGTGCCTACCTAGTTTACTACAAACAATGTACAATTATAGTACGCGTCATGTAAAAAGAACGCTGGAACGCCTGTAGAAGCTTGACCGCCAGCGTTCTTTTTTACGTGACGCGCACTATACCATCAGTGTTGTGCGGCGTATGATACAGACTGACAAAAGAGTGACCTATCAGATTCGGAAATGCTTAGGCATCGGTAAGAGTTTAGTGCACAAAATCCTTCATGAACATTTAGCGGTCAGGAAGCTTTGTGCCCGGTGGATACCTCATAATTTGACAGAGGCCCAAAAACTCCGTCGAAGAGACCCCTAAGGACGAGTGGGCAAAGTGCTTTTCTCAGAGGTTCCATCGGATGCAGCGATGTATTGATGTGAATGGACTCTATTTTGTGAAGATAATAATAAAACGAATAAATAAAAATAAATAAATAAATAATGCGGGACAGTTCACACTACATTATCTAGCCCCAAGCTAAGCAGAGCTTGTGTTATGGGTACTGGATAACTGATATACTTAATACAATATATTACATAGATAGATATTTTTTATCATACATAGAAAATACCCAGAACAGCCTGAACAAACATCTGCGATTGCACAAATATTTGTTCCGAGGCGGGAATCGAACCCGCCACCTCCTGCGTCGCAGGCCAAGCTTCGCCCGCCGCGGCACAGAGGTCGTCGTAATAACTTGCTAGTTTGTTCAGTTCTTGATTTTCTGAGAACTTTCAGTGTCGCTCTCGTAATCTTTTATTTGATATTGTCCTTTCGCTTATAACTTAAACAAACTAAGCTCCAAAGTTGTATTTCAAGCTACGCGAGAGAATTGCGTGCGTGCGCAGTCAGTGTAAATCTCTGACGTGTAATGTAATGAGGTGATTGGAGACGCCGCGAGCTCGGTGGGGGCCCAGGATTGATCATCGATTACTTTATGAAATTGATATTACATATAAATGTCCTACAAACGAGGAATATACCCCTCCGTCTCCTCCCGTGGACGTCGTAAAAGCCGACAAGGGACTACCCAGACTTGTTGATAAGATTCGTTGGTAAAAGATTTGTCCTGGCTGCTAGCTTATTATGAAATGTGATAAGCAGCGCTTGTAATTTCAACTGTCTTACTATCACGGTTAATTGAGATACAGCCTGGTGACAGACGGACAGACGCCGACAGACGAACGGACAGCGGAATCTTAGTAATAGGGTCCCGTTTTACCCTTTGGGTACGGAACCCTCAAAGAACAGATCTTTCTGAAGCAGAATGATTAATACAAAAACAGGCAAGGTTTCATCAATAAAAAGTAATTAATTTTGTAAAAATTAAAAAAAAACCCAACGGTAAACGGCTGAACCGATTTCTATCAAACAAAGCTAAGATCACTCCCGACAAATACACATTACAAACAAACAAAAAAGAAATCAATTCATCCGTTCGGTAGCTACGATGGGATAGACAGACAGACACACACAGACACGTCAAACTTATAACACCCCTTCGTTTTTACGTCAGGGGTAAAAACACAAATCTGACGAAGGACAGCAATACTCAAAGGAGTATTCCATCCAATAGACTTCGGGCCGATTCCACGTGGGACATCCTTGAGGCGATTATAATCAACAATTCATTCCGGGAGTATTACTCTCAGGGCTGCTGCTCTATACTAGTGATCCCGGCATAAATCCACCGAGTAGAGACAAATTGCTCGACCTTTTTTCCTTTGGATTCCCGTAGGATAACGGGTTCTTGGAAATCCCTGGCGCGCACCGTTTAATGGAATGATTATGTATTCTTACATCCCTTTGTTCTTTATTTATAGAACTTCTTACAACAACAAGGGACGACCTCTGTGAAGCAG
This sequence comes from Operophtera brumata, assembly GCA_932527175.1. Taxonomy (NCBI): domain Eukaryota; kingdom Metazoa; phylum Arthropoda; class Insecta; order Lepidoptera; family Geometridae; genus Operophtera; species Operophtera brumata. The sequence continues at coordinate 1,924,103 of OW052227.1, read as the reverse complement.
GAGGCTGCGGGTTCGATTCCCGCCTAGGAACAAATACTTGTACACAGGCTATGTGGCATTGTACTGCGCCCGCCACCCTGAGACATAAAGATGAAAAGTCTCATGTGCCTGTAATTTCACCGGCAACCATACCCTACAAACAGGAACACAGCAATGCGAGTACTAATGCTTTACGGCAGAAATATGTATGGTGGTAGTACTGCCCCGGATGAACTCTTTCACAAGAAAAGCTTACTACATTATTTTATCTGTGCTACTACTAAATTATTTTTGGAACGTCTCACAACAATAAGGTCACCGCAATGAAACAGATGTAACATGATGTACTTAACATGGTGTAACAGATGTAACATGATGTAACAGATTTAACAGTTGTAACATGATGTAACAGATGTAACATGATGTAACAGCTGTAACATGATGTAACAGATGTAACATGACGTAACAGATGTACCATGATGTAACAGATGTAATCCACACTTACCACCTTAACGTTTATGACGTGGATATACGTGAAATGTTTTTTTTTTTTTTAACAATGATAGACCTTTGTTTGACCACGATCTCACATGTTGGTAAGTGACGATGCGGCCGAAAATGGAGCACAAAGGTCTTGAAGGCACCTATTCACTCTAGCCAGACCAGACCAGATTATAGTATTCAGGAAAGACAGACGACGGTAGTGTATTCCACTCCTTAGCAGTTCTCATTATAAAGGTAGAACTGAAACGTTTAGTACGAATAGAGGGTATACTAATGAGGTAAGGGTGGTACCGAGCCGTGCGCCTGTTCGTCCTATGATGAAAAGGAGATGGTGGGATCAGATCATGAAGTTCCTGGGAGCATTCCCCGAAATGTAACCTATAGAAGATCGAAAGGCACGCTACCTTACGGCGGTGCATTCAATCCTTTTTAGGGTTCCGTACCTCAAAAGGTTAAACGGAACCATTATAGGATCACTTTGTTGTCCGTCTATATGTCTGTCAAGACCCTTTTTCTCAGGAACGCGTGAAGGTATCAAGTTGAAATTCATCAAATCCTCAGGTCTACACTGTCTGACTGTACTGGTCTGAGCTGTGAAAAAATCAAACTTCTAAGCCGAAGCAATCAAAAGATACAGCCGTTTATGCTGCGAATTTTCGACACTCGCAAGGGAATCTAAACCTACAGGGTGTAGGTTTAGATTCCCGTGAACTCAGAATCTTGAAACTTGGTACAAAGCAACGTACGAAAAGCATCAATTTTTAGTTACACCGTAATGATAAAAATATTTTTAATAATTTTAAATATTTCATTGTGATGATTTCATTAAGCAATGAAAATACCTAACTTTTACTATATATACCTACAGGTTTGTACGGAACCCTCGGTGCGCGAGTCTGACTCGCACTCGGCTGGTTTTTTTCTCCACGATCTTAATCGTAAAATATACAAAAAATTATGTGTCGTTCTTAAAGGCAGAGGTTACCACTTAACATCAGGTGGGCCATCTGCTTTAACAGTCATAGACTTAGGGCATTGCAGGCCTCGATTTCCGTGATGCTCGAAGGTCATAGTTTTTTTTATTTTTATTTTTTTATACTACTTAGATTGACGGACCAAGCAGATGGCCCACCTGATGTTAAGCGGTAATCTGCCTATGAAAAATGCATTATCACATAGGTCACGTCCACCTAGGACACGCCCTAATGTGGCATTGCACTGCACCCGCCACCCTGAGACATAAAGATGAAAAGTGTAATGTGCCTCTAATTTAACCATACCCCTCAAACCGGAACACAGCAATGCGAACACTACTGCTTTGTGGCAGAAATCGGTATGGTAGTAGTACTTCCCCGGACGAACTCTTTCACAAGAAAAGCTTACTACTACTCAAAATAGAAATTATTCTAATAGAGATAGATAGATAACACTTTATTGCACACCACGAAAACAAAAATAACATTAAAAACAATCAGGAAGTACAATGGGCGGTCTATTTTGAGTAGTAGTAAGCTTTTCGTGATCGAAATACTTGTGATTATCATTTTATTCTAATCACGGCGAATACTTTTATACATCTACTAGCGACTCGCCCCGGCTTCGCACGGGTAGCCCCCGGAGAACCCCCCCCCCCCCCCCCCTCCTACCCCTCCCCCCTATATCAATCTCCTGGTTCTAAGCTACCTCCCCACCAATTTTCAGCCAATTCGGTTCACCGTTCTTGAGTTATAAGTTATAATTTCTCCCGTTTTTTACACATTTACCACTATATCTTTGCTCCTATTGGTCGTAGCGTGATGTTATATAGCCTATAGCCTTCCTCGATAACTGGACTATCCAACACAAAAAGAATTATTCAATTCGAACCAGTAGTTTCGGAGATTAGCGCGTTCAAACAAACAAACAAACAAACAAACTCTTCAGCTTTATAATAGTATATATAGTATGTAGTATAGATGTTATTTTTATGTTACTAAAAAAGTATAGTATTATGTTATCTGTGCTAAAATAAATGTTCATCAACAATAATATTATGAGTGGCCCAGAAAAACTCGTGTATTGTTCAACGTCGTGAAAGGGATGTGGTTTCCCGGAGGATATCGTATAAATTGTTCAACTAGTTTATTTCGCAACCTACACACGTTAAGGAAAATTGGATTCCTAAAAATGAGATGAGAACGCCAACATTTTGGCAGTTTGGTTAGGACAGTTGTCTTTAGGTTTTTATAAAATTATGTAAAAGTATACATTCTAAAATAAATATTATTATTTTTCAAGTGTAAAACCACACTATATGGATAACATTAAATTTGAATGTAACCCAAAAATTACAATTCAATTACATTGAACAGTAAGTTTCTAATGAAAAACCTGTAGATGGCTCCCATCGGCGCTATAGCCGAGTTGATAGTGCCCACAAATTTCGTCTCCAGCGTCATAGCTCGTTCTATGGCCGAATTGGTAAAGGCATCGCCGATCACAGGCGTGGGTGCCGGTTCGAGTCCCCCTGGAACGAAATTTTTGGGTTACATTTAAATTTAATTCTAAAACAAATTCAATAAAATACAATTTTTAATTCAATGGGTTTCATCCCTTTGGGGTTAAATTTACAAAATTCTCTTCTTAGTGGGTGGTTTTGTTATAAAATCAACCTTCTTTTCAAATTTGAGCTTTCTGGGTCCAGCGGTTTCAGCTCGGCGATGATGAATCAACAAGAGCTCATCAAAACGTATATTTAATTTGCAACGTTACACTAAAAACGTACGTATGTACGTGTGTTAAAAAATAAGTATATTGAAAATACAATACATATTCTTGAAAATTAATTATAATGAAAAAAAAACATTATATAACAAAAAGATCACAGATTTTTAAAAAAAACGGCCAAGTACGAGTCGGGCTCGCGCACAAAGGGTTCCATTAACTACAAAAATGGCAAAAAAAAAAACAGTTTTGTAAAAAAATAAAAATAAAAATTGAACTCAAAAAGTGGTAACCCATCCAAAAACTGACCCGCAGAGCATCGTTTAACCTACATTTGAACAAATCAAGTTTGTTGTATGGGGGCCTCCTTAAATACTTATTGAAATATTTTTTTTTGTATTTGTTGTTATAGCGGCAACAGAAATACATCATCTGAGAAAATTTCAACTGTCTAACTATCACGGTTCATGAGATACAGCCTGGCGACACCATTATCTATAAAATACAGCAAAGAAAAACACGTTTTTTGTATGGAGCTCCCTTATTTTTTTTTTTTTAGTATTTTTTGTTATAGCGGCAACAGAAATACATCATCTGTGAAAATTTCAACTGTCTAACTATCACGGTTCATGAGATACAGCCTGGCGACACCATTATCTATAAAAAAAAGCAAAAAAAACACGTTTTTTGTATGAAGCTCCCTTATTTGTTTTTTTTTTTGTATTTTTTGTTATAGCGGCAACAGAAATACATCATCTGTGAAAATTTCAACTGTCTAACTATCATGGTTCATGAGATACAGCCTGTTGACATACGGACGGAAAGACGGTTAGTCAAGCCTTATAGTAATAGGGTCCCATTTTACCCTTTGGGTTCGGAACCCTAAAAAAGACATTCGTGTCTCATGTGTTTTCATTAATTTGTATAGACCGCACGATTCCAAGGTCGAAGGCTACAGACGTCTGAAAGGCAGACAAACTCAAGCACTGCCCGTCTAGTGCCTACTTAATTAATGCAATCAGATCATCAGAAAACGTGTAGCTAGAAAGCTGAAAGCACTGACTTAGAAACCTTAGGTCTTTAATATTAATGAATTGAGATGGATTACAACCTTAATTCAGACGATCCCTTTGATGTTAGGGCAGATCTCGGGTTTTTGTGGCTTTATTTTGCTGAGGTTTCTTCAGGGTTTGTTAATGCTTACTTCTTACAATTCAGTCAGTATTTGATTCAAATTCTAGATTATGGTATGAAAGGTTTTGCTTTAGAAAACACTTTTTATTATGGTACCCATTCAGTGAATCAACAGTTTAGTTACAGGTCTAGCGCTAAACCGAGTCAGTTCTTGAGGTATGGGAGCGGTACCGGAGGGGTGTTTTCATCATCATCATCAGCCCACACTAGTCCACTGCTGGACATAGGCCTCTCCCAATACGCGCCACTGAACCCGGTGTTCGGCTCTTCTCATCCAATTTCTGCTTTCTTTTTGCCGCCGCCGCGTTTCTGGCTATGTGGGGCGATGACCCACGAATGGGTGTTTTCGTTAGGTCAAAACGAAGCGTTGCTTCAGTCATGAAAACACCCCCTCCGTGCCGCTCCCATACCTCAGGGACTGACTCAGCCTGTAATAACATAACACCCAACAGTCACATTATATAGTCCTGATCCCACTACGATTCCCTGTGTCGTGAGTATCAGAAACTATGAGTACCATGGTACGTGATGACCTCTGTAGCGTACCGGGCAAGTAGCCGGCTGTGATGTGAGGGGTTGCGGGTTCGACTCCCGTTGCGGGAAAAATGTTTGTATGATCTGCAAATATTTTTTCCGGGCCCGGATGTGTACCATGGTACTCGTAGTTCCTGTTACCCACGACACAGGGTATCTTAGTGTGGGATTAGGACTATGTATGTGACTGTTGGGTGTTATGTAATGTTATAACAGTCAGACCAGGAACAATTAATTAAGGTGGGTGCTCTCGCTTGAGGCGCGAAATTATTATTTTTTGGTGTTTTTTGCCCATTACAGCTCATCAAAAAGCATCCACCTTTATGGTTTAGTCTATTACTAAACTTCATCGAGTACAGTATTGCGTTCAGTGATCCCAACATGGCTCGCCAATGACAAGGCTTTACGTGTCAAGAACATGTTTTTTTTTACATTTATTAACCTTTGTTTGACTGCGATCGCACCTGGTAAGTGACGATGTGGCCGAAGATGGAGCACAAAAATCTAGAAGGCTATATATTCACCCTAGCCTTGAAGAGACCCAGATTATAGTTTTCAGGAAAGACAGACGACGGTAGCTTATTTCACTTCTTAGTAGTTCGCATTATATAGGTAGAACTGAAACGTTTAGTAAAATAGAGGGTATACTAATGAGGTACGAAATGTAACCTATTGAAGATCGAAAGTCATGCGACTTTACGACGGTACTCGAGACTCTGAATCCTAGTCATTGCCATATGTCGCTCACCTATAAGCCTGAAAGCTCTGCGTTCAATCGAGTCCAAGGCAGCAAGCTGGTGTTTGGCCGAGCCATCCCAAACGTGGCAGTACTACTCCACATCTCAAAAGCCTCAAAAACCTAATACTTCAAGTCCGGTGTCTCTCAAGTGTCCAGTTTAAAAGTAGCATGTAATACCTCCCCATTCCATCATACAAGTAGGGTTACTCTGACCCTACTCTACTAAATGGTACCTATAATTCACACTAATACAGGTACGTTCAAAACCCAGAGGGCCAAAATACTCCTAAAACATCTTAACCCTCCGGCGATGGAAGATTTTGTAAGTGGAGATCAGAAGGGGGGTAAATATGACCGCTTTACAACACAATAGGTCAAAAGGACGATGGGTGGATTATGTCCGCAGGGGAAACAACAGGTGGGACAAAGCATCGACGTAAATAAAATGAATGGACGGGCCTTAGGGAACGATAGTTTTGAAGCTTCTAAACAGACCTAGCTAGTACACTTCGCTTTAGTCAGTCTTTGTCACGGCAACGAGTGACAGCTATGCTGAAAAATACCAAAATTAGATACCTTGGTGATACAATGCCTTCCTGTGCTTTTCTGCAAGTGCAAACAACACAAGAAATACAAATAAAGCTTCAGGCATCGCATTTCATTCGTAAGTAAAGGTTTTGTAATATAATTTTCATCAATTGATAAAAAACTTATAAATTGTCGTGTAGTAGGAAAACTACATAAGTAACACATTTTGCGAAATCGACTTTATTGCATGGTTATGATGGCCCATACATGTCGATGGACACGTCTTGCTCTAGAGGACGAGCGACAAGGAGGACTACGCCCCAGGACATTATCTCAATGTTCCCCACTCTGAATGAAAGTTAACAGACACAAGTTTATACTCGTAGATAGTTTTAATTTTAGTCGACATACCTTTTTCTTTTTGATACTTAGAATTATTGTGTTCCACAAATTTATTTCATTTTGTTGATTTTATAAGCAATAGTCGTATGATAAGTTTCTTATGTCACTTACTTTGAATTTAAAAGTCTGCTAAAATAATGTAGGTGTTTCAGTATTTTTCTAATATTCAGTCTTGATAAAAAGAAATGATTATGAAGACGACCTCTGTGGCGCGGCGGGCGAACGTTCGCCTGCGACGCAGGAGGTTGCGGGTTCGATTCCCGCCTCGGAACAAATACTTGTGCGATCCGCAGATATTTGTACAGGGTGTTCTGGGTATTTTCTATATATAATAAAAAATATCTATCTATGTTAATATTGTATTAAGTGTATCAGTTGTCTAGTACCCATAACACAAGCTCTGCTTAGCTTGGGGCTAGATAATGTTGTGTGAACTGTCCAGATATATTTATTTATTTATTTATTATTATAAGTTGGTTTTATTTTAAAATGTATTTTAATATTATTTTTAATCTATACCCATGGATAGGATTGTCATATTCAAATAAGTAAATAATAGATCATTTCATGATTTCACTATTATGGGAAAATTAAATAATGGCACTTATCATTAGCTTTTGGAACCTCAGTGGAGATCATTGGCGAAGACAAACTAAACAATTGACATGCAAAAATAAATAACTGCATCAATTATTCAAAACTTTGGCGAGGGAAAAATACATAGTCGTTTTTTTTTCTCTTAATCAAAAAAACTAAAATGTATTATCATTAAATTCAAAAATAGATACAGTACCAATCTATAACATATCAAAACACGGACTGCAAAATTAGTTACGATAAAAAAGTTATTGCCATTTTTGACGCAATAAAACAGTAAATCGCGTTTTTCTCGCGATTTTGGTTCTGTTGTTGTTATTACTTATTTAGTTTTCCAACTACAGCGACGAAATATTTGACAAGACTTCACGCATGACGGATGGTCCGGTACAGACTGCAAAAAAAACTGATGCCTATCTATGGGTATCGTATTGATTTAGAATTGTAATTTGCATTATTTACGTCAAAACATTGCCAAGCACGTCGCTTTAGGTAATTGCATATAATATGTAATGGCATGTTAATTAACCTTATAGCTTTCCAAAAGAAATCTAAGGTAAACAAAAATGGGTAGAAGTCATTAGACGAGCAAGAACAGACGACTTTTGGAAGTGGAATACATTTTCCCGTATTTGCTCTGATTATTTTCTACACAATGAATTTAATACGCCAAAAAACGGTTAGTAGTAGTAGAGCTTTTTTGTGAAAGAGTTCGTCCGGGGAAGTACTACCACCATACCTGTTTCTGCCGCAAAGCAGTAGTGCTCGCATTGCTGTGTTCCGGTTTGAAGGGTAAGGGTGCCGATGAAATTACGGCCACATGGGACTTTTCATCTTTATGTTTCAGGGTGGCGGGCGCAGTGGAATGCCATATAGGGCGCGTCCTAGGTGGACGTGACCTGAGGTAATGCACTGTTCATAGGCAGAGGGTACCACTTAACATCAGGTGGGCCATCTTCTTGATCTGTCATTCCAAGTAGTATAAAAAAACTTATTGTGCAAAAGTCTTAAAACTGCACTCTGCAGTTTCTTAAATACTGGAATTTTTATACATTTATGTTTTCGTATGATTTTTATGATATTTTCTTAGTTTATTGAGTGATGAAAAATATATTTTTCACAAATTAATTGAGCTGAAGACCTTAGGTGGACTTGCTTTTCTATTGATTTATATTGTGTATGTTTGAGAGCTGAAAAATAGATACGTAACTACATAAAACAGAAGGGAACCATGTATTTTTGTAAAAGCTTTATTCAATAATTGCATTTTTTTCGGCGATTTTTTGTACTATAAACCTACTGAAATAACTTTAGAAAACACATTGCATCTGTTAAAGTATTAAGTATTAAAAAAATACAGTTTTTAAGAAGTTCAATAATTTAATTTCACCTAGTTTATTTACAAGACCGCCAGGAGTGGCGCTATAGAGAAGAGGCCTTTACTCAGCAGTGGCTGGATAGATAGATAGATAGATAAATAGTTTATTTGTTGACCGTACCCTAAATCCGAATTGTCTTATTTTTCACAGACGTTTTGTATCGGTAAGGCCAGTCCATTTATTTTACTTTGGTCGAAGGGACAAAGGATACGGAGGCTATTCCGGAGCCTTTCCGGGTTTGGGAAATATCAAAGAATTTTGAGATAATTATTCTGAGCAGACGATTTGCGCCATTTTGGTTGGATAAATCTACTTTAAATTATCCGGGTTTTTAGAGATATATATTATGAGCTTATATATCGTCTATTGAGGTCACATTAACAGGCAACATTCCGAAACGTGCCGAAATTAAGAAAATTTATAATAATAAAAGAAACTCGTCTGATCATCCATCTCTTAACTAAACCTAACCTAAGCTAACAGTCAGGTTAACTAAGCTTAACCTGACTGACTGACTGATTCATCATCGCCAAGCCAAAACTGCTCAACCCAGAGACTTGAAATTTGGAGGGTGTTTTCCTTTTAGGGCGTAACGGTGAACTAAGAAAGGAATTTGGAAAATTCGCCCTTTAAGACGTTCAATTAAAAGTATACCAAAAATAGCTCTGTATCTCGGAAACCGTTGGTAGTAGAGACCTGATATTTTACATGTAGATTCCTCAAATAAAATTAACAAAATATGTTTCAGCATTTCCTGAAATTTTCCTGAATTAAGGCTCAGGAATGTTTTGATTGGGCTTTTGAAGTAAAAAGAAATAGATCTGTATCTCAAAACCGTTAGTAGTAGACACTTGAAATTTTACACATACACATTATGTATGGGATATGTATCTATAGATATTATTATTAAAACAACATAATTTACCATCATGATCACATTATATCTTATTCTGCATTAACCAGACTCCGAAGTTACCTGCGCCGTGACATTAATTTTCATAATAAATGATTAAATATCACGATGAATAAACAATTTCAAACAAACGATTCTAAGCACATGTCCCGCTGTAAAGCTCGGCTTACACTTCAATAAGTACAGTAGCGAGTTAACTTGCGTCACCGGAGAGTTAAGTCGCTTTTGCCGTTCAAACGGTAGTAAGTTGTTGATTGATAATGATAATGATAATCTTTATTTCCCTTTTGACACAATACATGTACTTAGGTACGTCATTAGAAGTAACATAACTTCCTCTAAACCAGTTCAAGCAGAAGGTAAAAATATTCCTCGAAGGTAACCCATTTTACCATACTAGCGAGTACAAGGGGTGTTCATTTTCCGATTTGCATGCTCAATAGGAGGTACCTTGGTAAAAGTATCTAGGTACTGTAAGTTTATATGTCAACGTTAGCTATTTTCGTGTTATATTTTTTGTGTCGTTGTGTGATTTTTATTATTATTTAATATTCTTTAATTGTGTGCTATTTGTGTATATTAAGTGTTGACTTGCCAATGTTATGTAATATAACGACATGGTGAAATAAATGAATATCTGAATATCTGAATATCATTAATTTATAAAAAAAAGTATTCATAATATGCTAATACAAAATTAAATTAAATATGTGACGCCGTCAAATTCTAAAGACATAAAATAATTTAAAATGAAAATAACACTATTATTTACGAAATAATTGCGATTAAGTTGAGTTGAATAGATCGCGATCCTATTTTTTGGCGAGTCCAGTGCGAAGTAGCCCCCTCTCTCGCGTCTCCCGCACCCCGCCAACTTAACTGGCTGGCATGTAGGCGGGCCAGTTTAGTACAGTCCATAAATTCGTAGAGTGCGGCCGCAGACACGTGTTACTTTTTAACTTGCAACTTATGACTACTTACTCTCCTACGTTTGGACGCTACTTACAACTTACTAATTTATTTATAGTAGTAATTTAGTTTATGTATGTTTAAAATTTGATATATTTTTTTTGGTAATTATTAGGTATAAGTAGGTATATTAGTTAGTTGTAGTTTAGTTATTAGTGTATTACTATAGTTAGGTCTAGGTATATATTTATGTAGGTAAGTTTTACTTGCGCACCGCCGTCTTTTGATTTTATATTAACCTGTCCATCCAAAGGTTATCTGGAAGAGATCGCTTTTAGCGATAAGACCGCCCATTGTACATTACTGCTATTGTTTTTTGTTTTTTTATCTTTTTATTTGTCTATTTGGTGTGCAATAAAGTGTTAATCTATGTATCTATCTACTACTCTGGATTTATTTTATGATGTTGTACTTGTTTCTTAATAAATAAATAAACAAATAATAAATTCTTATTACTTAACTGACTGATTTCTTAACTCGCGACTGTACATAATGAAGTGTAAATCGGGCTTTACTTTCAGCCGAGACCACTCCCGTTAAGGCGATCACATTCATTACAATGGTACTAAATACACATTATGAATGTCGTCGGCTGTATACTTATTTGGGAAGGTTAGGACCAGAATCCATAATATCAAAATCCATAAAGCTGAGCTAGGTTACAAAATAAATAATAGGCTTGGTATGATCTAAAACGAATAAATCTCAATAACTAATAAGAATAGACCCCTCCGTCTCCTCCCGTGGATGTCGTAAGAGCCGACTAAGGGATTACCCGGACTATTAGTAAGATTCGTTGGTATAAGATTTGTCCAGGCTGCTTAGCTGATTAAGTAATGTGTTAAAACTTTAGCAGAGTCAGCCGTGGAAAGAAATGGCGGCGATGAGCTCACCCCTTGTCACGTCTATATTCCCACGGTGGTGCAACCCACAGTGAAAAGAGGCCCATTGAGGCTCTGCCTACCCTTTCGGGGGAAAAGGCGTGTGTCTATGTATGAATAAAGCTTAGCTTGGATTCTTTACTTACACAGAATGCCTTAATTTAGAACATACATTATTGAATGAAATTAACTTTCAATCGAAAGCAGAACTTTCAGGCTGGAACAGCAACATTATGGCGGAGACTAAGGTCCAGAGTCTTGAGCACTGCCGTTCCTTCCTTGCCTTGTTCTTGCCTTTTGAACTTCTATAGGTTACCTATATTTTAGGGAATGTGCCCAGGAACGGCACGATCTGATCCCACCATCTCCTTGTCATCACAGGACGAGCAGACGCACGGCTCAGTACCATCCCTCCCTCATTAGTATACTCTCTATTTGTACTAAACGTTTCAGTTCTATCTTTATGTTGCGAACTGCTATAAACTACTAAATATAGAATAAACTACCGTCGTCTGTCTTTCCTGAAAACTATAATCTGGGTCTCTTCAAGGCTAGAGAGAATAGGTGCCTTCTAGACATTTGTACCGCCGAGCACCGCCGTAAGGTTGCATGCCTTTCGATCTTCTATAGGTTACATTTCGGGGAATGCTCCCAGGAACCGCACGATCCGATCCCACCATCTCCTTGTCACCACAGGACGAGCAGGCGTACGACTCAGTACCATCCTTACCTCATCAGTATTCCTTCTATTCGCACAAAACGTTCTACCTTTATAATGCGAACTGCTAAGGAGGGGAATACACTACCGTCGTCTGTTTTTCCTGAAAACTATAATTGCGTCTCTTCAAGGCTAGAGTGAATAGGTGCCTTCTAGACATTTGTGCTCCATCGTCAGCCACATCGTCACTTACCAACAGGTGAGATCGAGGTCAAACGAAGATCAATAAATGTTAACAAAAAAAAAACTTGAGGACCCTCTATAAATATTACTGCAGAATCTGCAATTAGATATAGGTACTTATTTTTTGCCAATTTTTCAATCGATTTATTATTAAGTACCACTAATCATTTTTTTTTACTTTCTTTATAATTGGCGCCGCTCGGCTTGTGCATTTGCCATTTTCAAGTATCTGTATTTTCACTATATTGTATTTTCAATATATTTTGCAACGTTACACTCCTTCCAAGTCGTCAAAGTCACAGTCGAGTCATGTTTTAGTAAAACGGTGGCCAATTTTGCTAAAACTTTCGTAGACAATTTCCACCAATTTCAAAAGTCACGCAATTTACTTCCATTTCATTTCACTACACTTGTGCTTTTTAAACGAGCTACATTAGTTAAAATGCCATCAAAATAACACAAAATAACTAAAGAAAACACTCGGAAAAGAAATAAAATAAAAGTCGACAACGTCTCTTTTCGAAAATGGCGGGAAGAGTCACCACTAACCTTTGTGTTCGTACAACTTACAGTATTCAAAATAGCGCCAATTTACTAATCACAGCAAATAACACAAAACAGTTTTTATTCTAATGCTAAACTCATTGTCAAAAATGACGACCAATCAAATCTCGAGGAGTTATTTGCACAAAAAGTTTTATGTTAAGTTTTCTTTGCGCATGGATTTTGTATAGAGTATTTTTTTGCAAGGAGGTTGTATAGGAGTGTATTGGAGGGTGTTGAAATTGCGATGGAGGCCCGAGTATATTGGTATGTTCTAAATTCAAACTCTAAAATTGCTTTTTATTCACTGTTTTCAGTGAATAAAATAAGCTTTTTAGAAAAGAATGGTATAAAAGAATTTTTCTTTCATTCTTTCTTATAATTATGCCATTGGAAGTGGCTAAAGTTCATCCTAAGCTTTTAGGGATTCCAGTTTCATTTTTTATGGATTATGTGCAGCAAGGAACACCTATTTTAGCACAGTTTTGCACACAGATACGATCACGCGATTTATTCAGCCATTGTCTGGATACAACTAAACCAACTATTCTCATTAACGTCCACTTCGACTCTTCACGCCATTTTCGAAAAGAGACGTTGTCTACTTTTATTTTATTTCTTTTCCTAGTGTGTTTTCTTGAGTTATTTTGTGTTATTTTGGTGGCATTTTAACTAATGTAGCTCATTTAAAAAGCACAAGTGTAGTGAAATGAAATGGAAGTTAATTTCGTGACTTTTGAAATTGGTAGAAATTGTCTACCAAAGTTTTAGTAAAATTGGCCACCGTTTTACTAAAACATGACTCGACTGTGACTTTGACGACTTGGAAGGAGTGTAACGTTGCAAAATATATTGAAAATACAATATAGTGAAAATACAGATACTTACTTGAAAATGGGAAATGCACAAGCCGTGCGGCGCCAATTATAAAGAAAAAAAAAAACTTTTATATAAAATAAGCTTTTTAGAGGGGGAATAGTATAAAATAATTTTTCTTTCTTTCTTTCTTTCTTATAATTATGCCATTGGAGGTGGTTAAAGTTCATCCTTAGCATTTAGGGATTCTAGTTTCATTTTTTATGGATTATGTGCAGCAAGGAACACCTATTTTAGCACAGTTTTGCACACAGATACGATCACGCGATTTATTCAGCCATTGTCTGGATACAACTAAACTAACTATTCTCATTAACGTCCACTTCGCAGTTATTTGAATGCATGGACGATTTTGGTTCGTGTCCGCCATTTTTGTATGAGTTCGCCATTTTATTTTAAACCTTTGTGGAAAATGCGGTTTCGTTTTGTTGTTGCTCGTGAGACCGACGCACCTATTAGGTAGCCCTTATTAAAAAGTGTTTTAAAATGCTTACATTCATTATTAAAAACTACTTTTTATTATGATTACGAGTACATAATATCGCAAATGGTGGTTTCTTTTCCATACTAATGTATTTTACCAAATATGGGCGAACAGAGTATAATTTAACACTGAAATGACTGCTTTTTTGTTGGTCATTATTTGCGACAAATCATATTTGGTTGAGAAAATACTGAATTAATAGCAAAAATAAATAATATTTAAAAAAATTAAAAGAACACGCTTTTATAGCTAACCGAACTAAAAAATAGAAAATAATTTTTAATTTCAAAGAGTTTATATTACAGTAGTAGAAGACCGAAAACTCAATCAGTTTTTTTTTTATTTAAAAAGCGTGGCTTGCTTGATAAAGTTTATTTAACAATCATTCTGTTGCCTACTATCTATGAGAGGAGAGTTATGAAAAGTAGTAAAATGAACCCCAAGCTTTTAAAAAAAAAAAAACTTTTTGATTGTTCTATCTTCTAATACTGTAATATAAACTCTTTGAAATTGAAAATTATTTTATATTTTTTAGTTCGGTTAGCTATAAAAGCGTGCTTTTTTTATATTTTTTAAATATTATTTAATTTTTTTTTTAGTTCGATTTATCTCTGTCTCTCTCTCTGTCTCTCTCTCTCTCTCTCTCTCTCTCTCTATGCAAAGTTTCAAATTAATCAGACTTCTGGAAATTGGTGAAAATTATGCTCAAAGATTCAGTTACATACATACATACATAGATACAACCCAAGCTAATAAAAGCGTGTTAATGACATCGAACTGACTTTTATGGACTAAAATTTCGATGTTATTTTCGCTATTAATCCACTGTACCTAAGGTACAATTTGCAATCCCACTTATATCATAGATGTCAAAGTTACGATGTTTGGATGTTTGTTACCTACTTAATCACGCCGAAACGGCTGACCCGATTTTGATGAAATTTTATAAACAGAAAGATTATGACCCGGATTTTCTTCTACTATTATATATTCTGTGATATATAGGCTATTTTTATACCGATAAAATACGAGTGAAGCCAAGGGTGGATGGAGGCTAGTAGAAAATAAATTAGTCATTTAGAAACATTACTTGACAAACTTAGGTATTAACGTTTAAATTAAAAAAAAAAAAAACCTTACTCTCTATGGTATCTTACTCCTAAAATATTACAATATTAATAATAAAAATACTATAATTAGCCTGTAGACGTCTGCTGGACAAGGCCTCCCCAATTAAATAATGGGGTGATTATGATATGGTGATTATGGTAAATCGTGGTCGCTTGACAGACAGATTGGTGATCGCAATATTGTTGTTAAATACTCTGGTGGATACTACTGCCCATCCCCTGGTGTAGTCCCTTAGTCGACTATTATGACATCCACGGGAAGAAACAGACGGTTCTATTTTTAAGTCGGACACACCAAGGCAGTTTTATATTAAGCCTAAAATTAAATTAAAATGTATAAAAAAAAGGACCTTTTCCAAAACTGGCATAATTCCAGCACGGAGAGGTTAAAGTCACTGATTCTGTTGTCCAGGAGTAGACTTCATCCGCCGGATGACGATGATGAGCAGACAAATCGTTAAGGAGATAATAGACCCAAAACTGCAATAAAGACCTTAGAAAGCCTACTTCTCCTCAACGGGTGGCCCAAATAATTTAAATAGAAACATAATAATAATAGGTTTACTATAGTCAAGAATAGAAAAATAAGTGTTTTTTATTTAATTTGCTTACGCTTTTGACATGAAAAAATCCAAAGTTTCTTATGATTCACACAAAAAAAAACCTGCTGCTTCCAAACGCCTGAAGCGATTTTAATGATTCTTTAACATTATTAAAGGCAATTTATACGTTTATAAAAATATATGTTTAGATTTTTGAAAATAGTAACATGAGACAGTTGCGGTTTTTCGTGATTTTCGCTAACTATTTGTTTCGCGTGCTCTGTTTTGCTCCGTTCTTACTTACCTGAACTTTAATCTAATAATAATTAGTGACATAATTTGGGCTGACTAATCGCCTTAATACCTATCTAGTGAAGGGTTATTTTACAGCTCTTTTAAAGGCTCTCACGTCTTCAAAACATCCAAATCCAAACCACAGCTTCTACCTGCAAGTATCTCCAGCCTACCGCAGCAGTTAGGCTGCCTTTCCACCAGAGATGAGCGACGATGCGTAGCAAGGGATGTGTTTGTTGAGAACCAATAGAATCACTTCATTTACCTGCCTCGCACAGTGCAGCTCTGGTCGAAACAGCTTAATAGAGCGAGGTTTTTATAAGTACAAAACTAGCGAGGGATGTGTGCGAGGGATGTGTGCGAGGGATGTTTGCGAGAGATGTGCACGAGAGATGTATGCAATGGATGTACACGAGCTATCGCGTTTGTAGTTTTGCTCGCATCTGAAAAGAGCCCGCTACACATCCCTCGTACCGCTCATCTGCGCACCGTTTCACAGCGTCGCTACGCATCTTCGCAGCGCTCATCTACCTCGCACATCTCTGGTGGAAACTTTGTGGAAACACTCACATTGTTTCACAGCCTCACTACGCATCTTCGCACCGCTCATCTACCTCGCACATCTCTGGTGGAAACCTTGTGGAAACACTCACATTGTTTCACAGCCTTGCTACGCATACTCGCACCGCTTATCTACCTCGCACATCTCTGGTGGAAACAATCACATCGTTCCACAGCCTCGCTATGCGTCCCCGCACCGCTCATCTACTTCGCACATCTCTGGTGGAAACACTCACATCGCTCCATAGCCTCGCTATGCATCCTCGCACCGCTCATCTACCTCGCACATCTCTGGTGGAAATACTTACATCGTTCCACAGCCTCGCTATGCACCTTCGCACCGCTCATCTACCTCGCACATCTCTGGTGTAAACACTCACATCGTTCCACAGCCTCGCTGCGCATCCTCGCACCGCTCATCTACCTAACACATCTTTGGTGGAAACGCAGCCTTAAGCTATGTGGTGAATTAATATCGCCCATTTGGGCCACGTATACCATCCATCGCGGTAATTGCCGACAGCCGGAAGATAGCTCGAGAATTATGACGTCACATAACGTTCTAATGACGTCATAACTGCATTGCCCTCGGCGCTTGAGTTCGCTGCACGATACAATTTACTTTGCAGGTCTGGATAGGTGCTTATCTAAGATCGTGGCGGTCATCTCGCAACGCCAAAAATTCAATTATTACTGAAATTTAATGTGTAGTTGTGAAATATAACAATTAGTCTTTGCCGGCATTTAGGTGAAATAAAAAGTACAAAATTCTATGTCGTTTAGAAGTTGAATCAAATTTTCAGTCGAAAACGCGATGGTAGCCTAACGGTTCAATAGTGCAACTCAGAATCCAACGATACCGGGTTCGATCCTAGGCTCCGCACCAATGACTTTTAGATAAAGATAAAGATAAAGAGAAAGATAAAAAGATATTTATTTCGTAACCAAATACAACAAATTCTAATATTTAAAGTAGGCGTTCAAATCAAAGTTACAAAAAAGGCAACCACTCAGCGTGTGCTATGGCAGAGTTAGTGCCATAGCGCTGGTCTTCCGTGGCCGCACATACGAGCGCATAGTGGCTGCTGCGGTACACAATGCCATTAACTATTAAATAACTTACTTTACTATACTATACTATAAACCTAAATAATATAAACTTGTCATCTTGTCAGCTTGTTGTGAGATACTCTCATCAAAAACACACTTCACTATCAGCAATTACAATTGAGGATTAAAACGACTGCCAGCCTTGTCCGTGGGTAGTTTTTCAGCCGTGCCGTGGTGTGACGCCTGCGTCTCTTCCCGTGGACGTCGTAAAAGCCGACTAAGGGATTACCCGGACTTGTTGATAAGATTCGTTGGTATAAGATTTGTCCTGGCTGCGCCAGAACCAACTAAGGAATTACACCAGGGGATGGGCAGCAGCTTCCACCTGACTAGGTACTCAACACCAATACTGCCAATACTGCGGTCACCAATTTGCCTGCCAAGTGTGTGATTATGTTTTTTTTTGTGTTTTATTCCTTTTTCTATGTAATATTTCTTTGTTTTTTTGTTTACATGCTATTATAATTTTTTATTTGTTATTTCTGTTAAGTGTGTGAGCTATAAATAAATCTATCTTTCTTTCTTTCTTCTTTCTTTCAAATCCCCCCATTGCATTCTAGGAGGGGGCCCGAAGATGATAATGATATTGATAAACTGAGTGGGATAAATGATCATGCCAGGTTGTGTTTTACTCAATCACGCCATTAAAGCTGAACCGATTTTGATAAAATGTTGTAGATTGTGATTGTGTTTTTCCAAATTGTTTGGTATTTTTTCTTTTTTTTATATTATAAGGTGACAAACAAGCAGACGGCCAGCCTGATGCAAAGCCACGCCAATGCTGATGCTGGCAGATTCTTGGTTGGCGCCAACCAAGGCAGATGCAATACAGTGAACGAGCTGTACCAGATATGTATGAGAAACGTGGACGTCAAACAAAAGTCAATCTCAACTGGTTTCACACCTGGATGACCGGTGCCGCAATGCTTGCAAATGAAGTTTCTTGATAAGCCCCTGATCTCTGCAGTCGTCATTTCCATTAAGCAAGGTGTAGCCAGCGTTGAATAAAACATGGACAGCGGGAAGTCCTCCATTAATTCTTTAATTGAAATTCAAATAGTCCATTCGTGGACCTAAAGTGGATTTAAATGGAATATTGACATCATGACAGATGGTAAAAAGTCGTAAAAACGGAATTTCGCATGCAAATTATAGAATCCATAGGAACATACATAGGGGTATCTTTCAGGGGTGCCATGAGTCCGGAATGTACTTCTATACTTATAGCACAAGTAATTAATTATGTAAAACTTTAAAAAAAAACTCAACGCAATGAAACGGCTGAACCGATTTTGATTAAACATAGCTAAGAACACTCCGGACAAATTCACCTTTCGAACAAAAAAAAAAACAAAAAACGGTTCATACGTTCGGGAGCTACGATGCGATAGACAGACAAACACACACACACACACACACACACAGACACGTCAAACTTATTATGCAACATCGCGATGTTACTCGGGAAATAACCGCGCGCCGCCCGCTACTGCGTTTTTAATAAAAGCCGAGTATTCGGCCGAGTACTCGGCGAATCACTACTCGTACCATTTCTAGGAAATACACCGTCGGTCTCAACAAATTACTCTCTATGTTAACAGCTGTCTCGCTAAGTAACTGCTATCAACAGCAGCCGAAGAGACAAGGTTCATAGCCCTTATATATTCCACAGAGCGAAAGTCAGCGTTTCTTCGGGTGATTCATGAAGCCGTCGCGTCGCCGGTAGATTTATATCTTAGCCACCTGACGTGTGACGTTTATTGCTGAATAGCCCCCGACCTCGGAGCGACTATTTTGCTTCGGTTCACGAGCAGGGGATGTGATTTGTCATACTACTGCGTAGCTTGCATTACCTACACATTGCAATAAGACATGAGTCGAAAGAACATGGGCAACTCCCCATACATTGCTTGACCCAACTTTTAACCGACTTCTAAATATGGAGGAGGTTCTCGGTTCTCAAGCCCTTAAGTAGCTTTTAGTAGTAGTAGAGCTTTTTTGTGAAAGCGTTCGTCCGGGGTAGGTATACCTGTAACTGATGTATTTATAACATATTTTTAAACATACTAACAAATAATGTACCTATAATGTCTGACTTAATAAATGAATTATATTATATTATAAACTCTAGTCTTATACAAAATGAGCACACAAAATGTTTTCACGCAATGCAATATAAAGCGACCCAAATACAGGGTGTAACATGGGTAACTTCAAAACAAACAAGTGGGTTTAATTTATTTTAATTCTGTCATCCAACGAGCTAAAGCGTGTTTAACATATAATGGTGTTTACTGTTTGTTAACACAAGCTCATGCTTAGCTTGGGGCTAGATAATGTTGTGTGAACTGTCCAGCATTATTTATTTATTTATTTTATAGTCAAAAAGGAAGGAAATCTCCGCTTCATGTTGTTTATATATGTGAATTCTTAAAGTATTTCAATCTAGTTTGTGATTCGGTTCGATCGTATCAAAAAACGAAAAAGAGATTCTACGCATGCATTTTCGTATCGAACCCCCACTCGATTAGAACTGAAAACCATGCTAACTGAAATAGCCACTAATGTTTATAGTGTGTTCCTTCTTACTCCTATCCTAGATTGCACTTTGTTAGAGAGAAACAAATATATTGTCACATGACAGTCGGTTTTCCTTTCCGTACCGCTAAATATTCATTTCTAATCTCAATATTCCGTACCTTCGTAATTTTCTGTCATAGATATTTCATTTCCCAGTTCCATTTCCCCTCAGGAAAACGGCAGTGGAAAAAACGATTAAGAACCTCGCCGACCGGCATTCAGAATATGTGCTATTAACATACTGCCGCCGATCAGATAGCACGAAAAATTTAGTGGATGGTGGGTAATTACAGCGAACGATACGATCGCGACGGCACGCCCACCGCAGGATATCGCATGCATTTTAAAACATTCTTTAAATCGGAGTAGGTACCGTGCGAGGAATACAATGTTATAAGTAAGTTTCATGTTAAAAAAAAGAAGAAGAGCATATATTTATTTGTATACAAGAGCTACACACAAACACATTATAAACTAATGGCCGTTTCACTAAACATAAGTTGCAGTTAAGATACACCTAAGCCTAAGAACAGCCTAGCCTGAGTGGACTAAGGAATAACTTAGGGTGAGTGCAAGCAAATTTATCATTAGGAGTAGTCTAAACAAGCTAGGAAAGAACTTAGGCGATTTTTATGTTTAGTGCAAACGGGTGTTAGATTAAGATGAAACAGATTTGAAGTTACGAAGTTGTAGCTCTAGTAACAAAATGGCTCTGCCTCTGCATGAGTTGGTTGACAGCAAGCTATAGTACGCGTCATGTAAAAAGAACGCTGGCGCAGGCACATGAGACTTTACATCTTTATGTCTCAGGGTGGCGGGCGCAGTGCAATGCCACATAGGGCGCGTCCTAGGTGGACGTGACCTATGAGGTAATGCACTGTTCATAGGTAGAGGTTACCACTTGACATCAGGTGGGCCATCAGCTTGTTCCGTCATTCAAGTAGTACGCGTTCCAGCGTTCTTTTTACATGACGCGCACTTTTATAGCAACCAACGCTAGTTTTCCGTTAGAACCACTTGTTGGCGTTACGGCTAACCACTCACAACGAATATACAACTAAAACACACACTAACATAAAGAAAACTAATAGTAGGAATAATGCTAAAAGTAAGTTAGGCTCGTATTTCAATAATGTGCAGGAAACTATCTAAAAAAAGGTAAGTTATAGAAAAATTAATAATACCTATGTTAAAATAACAGGATAAAAATTAATAATACGTATGATAAAATAACAGGATAAAAATTAATAATACGTATGATAAAATAACTGGATAAAAATTAATAATACGTATGATAAAATAACTGGATAAAAATTAATAATACGTATGATAAAATAACAGGATAAAAATTAATAATACGTATGATAAAATAACTGGATAAAAATTAATAATACGTATGATAAAATAACTGGATAAAAATTAATAATACGTATGATAAAATAACTGGATAAAAATTAATAATACGTATGATAAAATAACAGGATTAAAATTAATAATACGTATGATAAAATAACAGGATAAAAATTAATAATACGTATGATAAAATAACAGGATAAAAATTAATAATACGTATGATAAAATAACAGGATAAAAATTAATAATACGTATGATAAAATAACAGGATAAAAATTAATAATACGTATGATAAAATAACAGGATAAAAATTAATAATACGTATGATAAAATAACAGGATAAAAATTAATAATACGTACGATAAAATAACAGGATAAAAATTAATAATACGTATGATAAAATAACAGGATAAAAATTAATAATACGTATGATAAAATAACAGGATAAAAATTCATATTAAAAAAGGTGCTATTTCTACACTCTTAACATATTTCAACACCTTTCTAGTATGTACTATAAAATTACCCACCATTTTTAGGGTTCCGTAGCCAAATGGCAAACCTTATGGATTCGTCATGTCTGTCTGTCTGAGTGTCTGTCTGTCCGTGTATGTCACAGCCACATTTTTCCGAACCTATAATAGCTATGCTGTTCAAACTTGATAAGTAGATGTATTCTGGAAACCGCATTAAGATTTACACACAAAAATAGAAAAAACAATAAATTTTTGGGGTTACAGAAATAAATAGAATAGAAACGCAAAAAAAAAAACATACGTGTGGTTATCTATGGATAGGACTTCAAAAATGATATTGAGGTTTTTAATATAATTTTTTTCTAAACTGAATAGTTTGTGCGAGAGACTCTTCCAAAGTGGTAAAATGTGTGTGTGTGTGTGTCCTTGTGTTTTTGTGCAATAATTAATTAAATCTATATTATATAAAATGATATTGAGGTTTTTAATATAATTTTTTTCTAAACTGAATAGTTTGCACGAGAGACTGTGCAAACTATTCAGAAGTGGTAAAATGTGTGTGTGTGTGTCCTTGTGTTTTTGTGCAATAATGAATTAAATCTATATTATGTAAAAATGGTATTGAGGTTTTTAATATAATTTTTTTCTAAACTGAATAGTTTGCGCGAGAGTCTCTTCCAATGTGGTAAAATGTGTGTCCTTGTGTTTTTGTGCAATAATGAATTAAATCTAGTATTTATATAAAACAAAGTCGTGTTAGTTACACCACTTATAACCCAAGAACGGCTGGACCGATGTTAGTTATCTCTGTTTTGGTGGATTCTTCTCCGCTCCGAATAGCATAATAAGTAATAGGAGGGGGGGGGGGGGGGGGGTTCACCGGGGGCTACCCGTGCCAAGCCGGGGCGAGTCGCTAGTACCTAAATAATGTATCCTTCTTGTTTTTTTGTTGTAATCTTCTTTGTCCTCCCATTGACAGAGACGTGGCCGCTAACTTTTGGCCGCATAGGAAAGCTTAAAGATGCGCAGCTGGCTATGGAGAGAGCTGTGCTCGGAGTTTCACTACGTGATACAATCCGGAATGAGGAGATCCGTAGAAGAAGCAATGAAGAATAAAGAAGAAAAATGTTCATAAATTCCTTCAGGGTAGGCAGCGCATCGACAATACCCCCGGTGTTGCCGGTGTCTGTAAGCGACGGTGACCATTTCACATCAGGCGGGCCGTTAGAAAGTTTGTCTAATGGTTTCATAAAAAAAATAACAAGATCTCCGACAAAGCTCTCAGAATTAGGAAGTTGAAGTGGCAATGGGTAGGCCATATAGCTCGCTGAACTGACTGATAACCGTTGCGGAAGAAAGGTTCTCGAGTGGCGACCACAAACTACTATTGCCACTTACTTAATACCATTATTTCCTCTTCTTTCCTGTGTTACAGCTGGCTTTGTTCACTTCCGCGTATCAAAATTAATATTAGCAAAAAATAAATAAAAGTATAACTGCAATTAACCTTAAACCTAAAAATATTGATTACGCTATCTTAAAACCCATTCAACGCAATCTCTACACGCGTCATTTTTAATATCTGGAAAACACTGATTTACACTGATACAGGAATTACGTCGAACTTAATTAAAACTCATACAATGTTACAGCATAGGTATAGTACGCGTCATGTAAAAAGAACAGACAAAACAACATGTTCCAGCGTTCTTTTTGTATATTGTTGTACGATAATTGTACATTATTTGTAGTAAACTAGGTAGGCTCTCATTCAATGCATAGGTATACATCTCTTAAATAAGTAGGTATAGTACGCGTCATGTAAAAAAAACGCTGGCGGTCAAGCTTCTACAGGCGTTCCAGCCATGTTCCAGCGTTCTTTTTGTACATTGTTGTACTATAATTGTACATTATTAGTAGTAAACTAGGTAGGCTCTCATTCATTGCATAGGTATACATCTATTAAATAAGTAGGTATAGTACGCGTCATGTAAAAAGAACGTTGGAACGCCTGAAGAAGCTTGACCGCCAGCGTTCTTTTTACATGACGCGCATTATACTAGGTACATTGAAAAATGATAAAATGAAAAATATATTTATTTGCTGTACAAACACACTGGAATACTAACGTTACTAAATAACAAGTAATTAAATAATTAAAAATTAAAAAACCCTCAACGCAATGAAACGGCTGAACCGATTATAAAGAAAGAAGAAGAAGAAGAATAAGAATAAATTTATTTTCAACAAAAAACATAAAACAGTTGTATACTTACACAGCTAAACACTCAAACAATTGGAATTTTATAATAAAAGTGAAGGTATGTGTAAATTTATACAGTTAGAAATCTTTACCTTTTTTTTGTTTTTTTGTTTTGATCAAACATAGCTTTTTTTTTTTTTTTTTATACTACATGGATGACGGATCAAGCAAGAGGCCCACCTGATGTTAAGCGGTAACCTCTGCCTATGAACAGTGCATTACCTCGTAGATCACGTCCACCTAGGACACAACCTATGTAGCATTGCACTGCGCCCGCCACCCTGAGACATAAAGATGAAAAGTCTCATGTGCCTGTAATTTCACCGGCACCCTTACCCTTCAAACCGGAACACAGCAATGCGAGCACTACTGCTTTGCTAAGAACACACCCGACAAAATCACCTTTCAAACAAAAAAAAACGAAATCGGTTCACTTCTTTACGACAAATTCTGTCACTAACTTAACTATAGGTAAGTTAGAAAGTGACAGACTAGCACTCACGAAACTAAAAGTGAGCGAGAATCAATGACAGTTTAACTGTCATCGGCGAAAATCACTTTTATTTTTAATTTTAGGACTGTAATTTTCAAAAAAAACAACAATGTCCTCTCGGCGTTGTGTTATGTATTATACTGATGGTAACAAAAACATCTTATGATTGATAATAAAGAAAAAAAATGGTTGTAACTACGAAAACAGAGGCTACATTGCAAATTTGTTTCTTACATTTTAAGTTATAAAAAAAAAGTCCCCTTTTTTTTTCTTTATTATTGGCGCCGCACGGCTTGTGCATTTGTCATTTTCAAGTATCTGTATTTTCACTATATTGTATTTTCAATATATTTTGCAACGTTACAGTCCTTCCAAGTCGTCAAAGTCACAGTCAAGTAAATTTCCACCAATTTCAAAAGTCACGCAATTCACTTCCATTTCATTTAACTACACTTGTGCTTATTAAACGAGCTACATTAGTTAAAATGCCACCAAAATAACACAAAATAACTCAAGAAAACACTAGGAAAAGAAATAAAATAAAAGTAGACAACGTCTCTTTTCGAAAATGGCGGGAAGAGTCCGCACTTTCTTTTTATGGTGTAGATTAACATATATTTTTTTTGTAGATTTTTCGATAAAGATCGTGTAGAAATAAGGTTTTAATGCACCATATTTCACATTATTTCCACGCCTGGGATTGAGATCCATCGGTTCATGCTCAAACTTCAAAATGCGCGCTCATTATTACTCCTCACGCGAATACTTCGCGTCTCGGCTTAGTGTTTTAATTAACTGGTGGTTAATCCTGCCAAAAAGAGCCAGACCTATACTTTTTTGTATGAAACGTCTCGGCCACTTGTTGCCACTTCCCACGCAACCGATCTGCATACATTTCCAGGTTCTTTCATCGCCGTACTTAGCATAAAACAAGGCTAACGCCAAGTTGGAGCTAGAAAAAGGTAGCTAGTTTAGTCTACGCATTAGAGTATCAAAATTATTGTACTATCATCTTTTTTTGTAATTTTTTTATTTATTCTTCCATATAAAATCTTTTTACATAATGTTTTCCATTTAATAGCACCTAAAACCACAAATGTTTGAGCTGGTGCTACCTTGGGTCTATACATCAATCTGAAGTGGAACTGATGAAAATGACCAGAGATGGCCATTCGAATTACTCAATGATAAGTATTTCACGGGTGGCGATAAGGGTGACTTTCCGATATCCGATTGTGCTAAAATTTGGCGTACCTGTCAAGTTCTGATGACAATGCAATATGATGGTGACAGCGAGCTGATCTGATTATAGAGACGGAAGGTGAACAACGGAACTCCTTGATGGATAATAGTAGACTGGCCGTGTTTAGGCTCATTGTGATCAGCACACGGTTACGATCACAAATATGATAAAATCTTGTATTGGGGAAATAATCCTAGCTACAAAGTTTTTTTTTTCGATATTAATTATAATGTACCAAGTATAGACGGCGTAGTATGACGCAACTGCGCGGTGTCTCGTGTCAGGCGTCCGAAGCACCTCCTGAACTTGACACCTCTCGGTCAGAACTCTCCATTCATGAAGGTCGATAGACGGCCAGTCGGCACCCTCACCATAAAAGAAATAACGCGTTGCTCCTTGGAGTAAGCTAGCTGTTTCCTTCGCAATCTACAAAGTCATTATGCATTCCCGGATTTTGAAGTACAGCCGCATAAATTTACGCTATTATCAAAATATCGTGAATGAACCAACCCGAGCATGAAACAGATTTAACCAGTTTAGAGGTCATTAACGCACGCGATGCGTTTCGGTGCGAATGCGATCGCACGCTCGCTGCAGGGTTATGTTGTCGCGTGTGTCGAAAATACCAACGATTTCTGGAAAGTACCTGTAATCATTTAAAAGATCGTTGAAAATAAAAAAGCTAAATGCCACTGCTGAATTAAAAGCGGTAGACTGTACCTATTAATCATTAATTTAATAATTATATATTAATTTTAAATATGTATGTAAACATTTCTACTATAACAACAAACAAACAAACAAACAAATAATGCTGGACAGTTTACACAACATTATCTAGCCCCAAGCTAAGCAGAGCTTGTGTTATGGGTTCTAGATAACTGATATACTTAATACAATATATAACATAGATAGATATTTTTTATTATGCATAGAAAATACCCAGAACACCCTGAACAAATATCTGCATATCGCACAAATATTTGTTCTGAGGCGGGAATCGAACCCGCAACCTCCGGCGTCGCAGGCGAACGTTCGCCCGCCCTGCCACAGAGGTCGGTATCTATACATATATAACATTTTGACCATTCCTTCGCTGTATATTTTTGAAACTGCTATTTTTGTCAAAGACAATCCTGATATATTTCTCCGGCTATCTGAAGCCCAATTCTCGTAGGTAATAAAAAATAGTCAAATTAAAGTTCGGATCATATTACGATCTAGTGTTGTTGTAACAAACGTCAAAAATAGTATTCTGCTCACCGATAATAAAACGCGGAATGTGATTATATCGAAATGTGACTGTAACTTGAATGTTTCAAAGTTCTGAGAGTTCTCTCTTTCACTCTTTACAATTATTATATAGCACTATCCTACTCTAATATATGGTCTCAAGATCGAAAGTACTGAACACTGTTATTATGTTGTTACAGAATACCAATATTTCAGTCAATCACAATACAATCTCGATTCCTTTGTGCCTTTAAAATAAATAAGAGAATTGGGCTTCTGATGTTGACGATGGGAACAGACGAGATAAAATTATGCTTACGTAACTCCAACACCGCAATGATGCGCAAAAGTATCTTCTGTGTACCAAGAGTGTGTGTGTTTTGTTATGTGTGTTTCTGTGTATCTTGTGTGTGTGTGTGTGTCAGTTTATATTCAACAACTTACCGGAGTCCAGTGACTCCGAACATCGTAGTGAAACATCGAACAGGGTAGTTGTCACTGAGACAACTACCCTGTTCGATGTTTCGGCGAAAGTTAAAAACTGTTACTGGCAAATAAATGATACTACAGACTAGAGGAATTTATGAAAGACAAACTTATTAAAGTTTCTTAATTTATATACTTAACTATAATTTGTTAATATTAATTATTAAGCTATTTATTTGTATTTCGACATCTTAATAATTAATTATTGTGTAATTGTAGTGGTTAATCCTTGCTCTTTTTAGGGTTCCGTAGTCAAAGACAAGGAACCCTTATGGATTCGTCATGTCTGTCTGTCTGTCCGTGTATGTCACAGCCTTTTTTTTCCGAAACTATAAAAGCTATACTGTTGAAACTTGGTAGGTAGATGTATTACGTGAACCGCATTAAGATTTTTACACAAAAATTAAAAAAAAACAATAATTTTTGGGGTTCCCCATACTTAGAACTGGAACTCAAAAAAATAATTTTCATTACACCTATACGTGTGGGGTATCTATGGATAGGTCTTCAAAAATGATATTGAGGTTTCTAATATAATTATTTTCTAAACTGAATAGTTTGCGCGAGAGACACTTCCGAAATGGTAAAAAATGTGTCTCCCCCCCATAACTTCTAAAATAAGAGAATTATAAATCTAAAAAAAAAATATGATGTTCATTACTATGTAAACTTCCAACCAAAATTAGTTTGAACGAGATCTAGTAAGTAGTTTTTTTTAATACGTCATAAATCGTAATCCATCCAAGGACTTTTATATTATGTTACTTGCTGCTACGGCGATGCCGAGCAGCATTCATGGGCGAGTCCGACTCGCACTTGGCCGCTTTTTTTATGAATGTATTGTTAATGAAAATATTGCATGCCTCAGGTAGGAATACATTGATACTAATAATAATATTATAATCATATAAAAGATGTTATAAACAAAAAAAAAACACAGTAAAAATGTGTTTAGGGGGATCGCAGCTAAACTGATGATATTTATGAGATACCAACAATTAAAACATGTGTTAAGTCTCCTAGTTCTCGCGAAATCAACTTTCGCTATTTGAAAAAGTGTTGATGAGCTGTAATGGGCAAAAAACTCTAAAAAATAATAATATCACGCCACAAGCAAGAGCATTACTTAAGTAGTTTTTTGTCGCATTTATTAATTCACAAAGGCGATGAATTATAAAGCTGCCGTACTTAGGCTTTAAATATTTGGTAAATTTCCCCTTCGAGAAGATCAAAGGGCATTTAGCGATGACCGTCTACAACACGCGGCGAAACTCGCTTTGATCAGCTCTCGACCTTCCGTTACGGGCTGCTTCAGGCGCCGCCGGCAATTCCCTCAAATGTTTGAGGATCTTGATGTTAAACAAGGACGTCCACCTGGATTTAGTTGCTACGGTTTTTTGAACTTGGCAATCTAGTTATTACATTTACGACGCGTCTTTTTTTTTTTGTAGGCCCACCTGATTTTAAGCGGTAACCTCTGACTATGAACAGTGCATTCTCACATAGGTCACGTCCACTCAGGATGCGCCCTATGTGGCATTGCACTGCGCCCGCCACCCTGAGACATAAAGATGAAAAGTCTCATGTGCCTGTAATTTCACCGGCACCCATACCCTTCAAACCGGAACCCAGCAATGCCAGCACTACTGCTTTGCGGCAGAAATAGGCATGGTGGTACTACTTTCACAAAAAAGCTCTACTACTACTAACCGTGACCCGAGTGCTGGCTCTTATCTGGCTCAACGCAATAGTATTGCCATTCAGCGTGGCATTGCAGCCAGCATCTTAGGGACGCTTCCGTCGGGTAGCGATTTGGATCAGTTTAGCTACCTTTAGATCGCTTGCAGCGGTCTTCAGGTAGCACAACTCTTTCATATGTATTCTTGTACATACCTTGTATTATTATTTCTGTAAATAAATGTATTGTTATTACATTAGATATGTCAAAACCTAAAGGCACTTCTGCTTGAAAAATGTTACAACACAGTGACAGAGTTTTTAACTGACTACCTGAGCAATGTTTAGTTTTTAGAATACTTTAACTATTTACCTGTAACGACATATATTTGCATGCCTAATAATGGTAAGAATAAATAAATAAAATAAATAAATAATGCTGGACAGTTCACACAACATTATCTAGCCCCAAGCTAAGCAGAGCTTGTGTTATGGGTACTAGATAACTGATATACTTAATACAATATATTACATTAGATAGATATTTTTTATTATACATAGAAAATACCCAGAACACACTGAACAAATATCTGCGATCGCACAAATATTTGTTCCGAGGCGGGAATCGAACCCGCAACCTCCAGCGTCGCTGGCCAAGCTTCGCCCGCCGCGCCACAGAGGTTGTCATCGTCAGAATGTAACGGATCTGTTATTATTGTTTGAAATCTACATCACGTACCTACATTCTTACTAATAAATTACTATGAACTATGTTATTTATACATACATACATACATAGTCACACGCTTTTTTCTCCGAAGAGGGGTAGGCAGAGCCTCATTTGGCCTCTTTTCACAGCGGGCTGCACCACAGTTTGTGGTGTGTCCGGCCTAAGAATAGACCCCTCCGTCTCCTCCCGGGGATGCGGAAGCCGACTAAGGGATTACCTGGACTTGTTGATAAGATTAGTTGGTATAAGATTTGTCCCTTAGCTTAATATGGAATGTGTTATACCGGAGAAAAGCGTTAGTCGAGTCAGTCGTGGGAAGCAATGGCGGCGACGAGCTTTTCACTTGTAACGTCTGTATTCCACGATGGTTGATAATAAGTATCTGTTTTGTTAATTATTATTTGTTGTACCTATTCTAAGAGTTTTTTTTTTTATACTACTTGGATGGCGGAACATGCAAGAGGCCCACCTGATGTTAAGCGGTAACCTCTGCCTATGAACAGTGCATTACCTCATAGGTCACATCCACCAAGGACGCACCCTATGTGGCATTGCAGTGCCGCCACCCCGAGACATAGATGAAAAGTCTCATGTGCCTGTAATTTCACCGGCACCCTTACCCTTCAAACCGGAACACTGCAATGCAAGCACTACTGCTTTGCGGCAGAAATAGGTATGGTGGTAGTACTTCCCCGGACGAACTCTTTCACAAAAAAGCTCTACTACTACTAAATAAACTTATCTTATCTTATCTTATCTTAAATAGGTACATCGGTAGCGACGGTCTATCTAGTCTATAGGTATAAGTCCCAAGTACTTGCTATTTGGGACTCATACCTATAGATTAGTTGATTCTAGGCAGGACGGCTTCGGGCGACTAATGGGACTATGAATGACTATGAATATTCATTGTATGGAAGGATACGCCAATTACACAGCTTAGATTATTAATAATATTAGAGAGTATTACTGTGATTATTAGTTTGCTGACGGGAATAGTAATTAGCGTCGTGGTTATTGGTAAACGTAGTACACATATTGATATAATAAATAAATAAAATAAAAAGTCTATTTATTCCTTAACTTAATACTAGTTTTACATTTTTATAATATGTTAAGAAAATAAAATAAAATAAAATCTAAATGTAAACGAAAAAAAAAAGAAAACATAACTTGTTCCTATTTTTTTAAATTACTTTCCTAATGATTTTAAAATGAAAAGACCGTGATTTTTGCTCACTTTTTGTTACGCGAGTGCTATTCTGTCAATTTATAACTTACCTAAACTTTAATGAGTTAGGTAGTGACATTATTTGGCGTACATCGACGCCTTAATTTGCGGTTGTGTAGTCCAAATCTACATCTACACAAATCGACACTATCTACACTATATACAATAATAATAATATTATAAAGAGGAAAGATTTGTGTTTTTGTGTGTGTGTGTATGTTTGTACTGAATAAACTCAAAAATTACTATACCGATTTCAAAAATTCTTTCACCATTGGAACGCTACATTCACCTTGAGTGACGTAGGTTACCAGGGGGGGGGGGGGGGGGGAGCAGGGGGGGGGGCTGTTTTTCATCCTGAAACTACCCGTGCGAAGCCGGGACGAGTCGCTAGTCATTCATAAAGCCAGACGCTTAGCAATTTCAATGGATTATGAATAAAATTAATGGCCAAAGCCATCGGATTGGTCGAGTGATTGGATCCATAGTATGCTGTTACATTTGCATCAAACAACCAGACAAATTAACTGACCAGTTTGCTCTGGTCGTGTTGTGGTTAAGCTGTTTATATTACTCGCATGACCTAAAAGGTAAATACGAATAAAAAAAAAGATAATAATCTAATTAAGTTAATAAATTAAATAAATAAATTAAATTAATTAATTAACCTATTAATTAAATTAATTAATTAACTTATTAATTAAATTAATTAATTAACTTATTAATTAAATTAATTAATTAACTTATTAATTAAATTAAATGGTAGTAATCAATCTTTACAAAAAAGAACCGACTTCGAAGCTGGAAATTTAACCCCAATACCTACAAGCTAAAATTTGTCATACCTGTCAAGTTCCGATGACAATACAATTGATAGTGACAGCGAGCTGATCTGATGATGGAGACGAAAGGTGGACAACGGAACTCCTCGAGGGATAATAGTAGACTGGCCTGTTTAGGCTCATTTTGATCAGCACACGGTTACAATCGCTAATTTTATAAAAGCTTGTATTGAAAAATTTGATTTTTCAATCTTATATAACAGTAAATCAATTTTCTAATTAGTTAAAGCAAACTCAAATATGCTGATACAAAAATATTTATAATATAACCCACAAATAATATCTGAGGCTGTAAATTTGATTGGAGATTGCCTAATGCCAGCTGACAAACTTAGAATACATAATGAACCAGAACCCGTGTCACGCGTAAAAACTGTCACCACGCAAACTATTCTCAATAGGAATAGTTTCACACAGTCTGTCTGTGGTCGGCCGTGAGGCTAGTAGTGTCGGACTCGAAATATTTTCTTCTGAATATGCCGTCGTTTGTCGTTCTCACATGTAAAAATTCTGCTAGGCGTAAAAAGAAAAAGGATAGCATCACATTTCATACGTAAGTATTACATTTATACATCTGTTTTTGGTTTAAATAATGAATTTAGTTTATCATTCATTCTTTGGAAAAAGTCAGGTGTCCATTTTGTCATTGTTGCCAACTTCATCAAAACATTCCCCCTACTGGTGGGAAGTCTGATAGGCGCGGAGGAGGCATTGTGTTTTGGCGACACAGCGGCCCGTACTAATAGCACCGTACGCACCTTCTGGTTTATTCTATATACTAAGTATGATAGGCGCGGGGGAGGCATTGTGTTTTGGCGACACAGCGCCGCGTACTAATAGCACCGTACGCACCTTCTGGTTTATTCTATATTCTGAACTGACAAAATAGGTACACAAATGGAATTTAATATTAATGTCCCAACCTACGCATTTCGGTGCTCTGGAACGTTATTAATATTCCATAAACTTATAATAAATAAAACATGATATTATTTACAGTCGAGGTGATTTCTGTTCTTTTGTGAGATAGCTTTGTGTCGCGACCGCCAGGTGGTGACAACTCAGAACTTTTCAATGACGACCGTCTATTAAGGCGTGGATATAATTAAATAAATATATATAAATAAATAAATAAATAAATAATGCTGGACAGTTCACACAACATTATCTAGAACCAAGCTAAGCAGAGCTTGTGTTATGGGTACTAGATAACTGATATACTTAATACAATATATAACATAGATAGATATTTTTTATTATACATATAAAAATACCCAGAACACCCTTAACAAATATCTGCGATCGCATAATTTTTTTCCGAGGCGGGAATCGAACCCGCAACCTTCTGCGTCGCAGGCCAACCTTCGCCCGCCGCGCCACAGAGGTCGTCAATTATGTGAAATTTGGTGCATTAAAACCTTTTTTCAACACACTTGCTCATAAAGTGGCTCTAATTTCACCGCAATTATAGGCACAAAATGATACCTGTAATCAAACCGTGACTTTTTCATTGCTTTTATTCACTAGTGAGTTATAGAGACAGTTGAATATTTACAGAGTGTGTATTTCCGTTTTTTCTTTTTTTTTACCAGTGTCGTGAAAAACGTATGATACACGTGTATTTTGATGATTACCGTCCTCGGCTCTCTTAAGAACCTGACCTAACGGCTCGGGTCTCAATTGCGTCTCAGCGGTAATCACCAACATTACACACTTGTACCATAATGTACTATTTCTCAACGATCTTAATCCATAAATAAACAAAAAAAAATATGTTAATCTACACCATATAAAGCATGTCCTCTTGTTTAAAAAATTTGAAAAAATAACTTAAAATTTTCGAAATAAATTTGCAAAGTAGCCTCCGTTTTCTAAGTAACAACCATATTTCTCCTAAACTATCAATCATAAGATGTTTTTATTTCTTTCAGTATATTAAATAGCACAACGCCGAGAGGATCTTGTTTTTATTTTTCAAAATTACTTTCCTAACGATTTTTAAACAAAATAACGTGATTTTCGCTCACTTTTCGTTTCGCGAGTGCGCTGTTACTTTCTAACTTACCTGAACTTTAATGAGTTAGATGGTGTTAGAATTTGGCGTCCATGGCCGCCTTAATTATTGTAATTTAGGGACTATTCGGCAGTTTAATGTCCCTCAGTTTGGAACAGTAGCGCCGTAACTCATTAAAAATGTCGAAAGGAAAAGTATTCTGCGAATGTTATTGTAAATTACGCCGCCGAAACCGTCGCGTTGCCTGTTTTTTTTTTTTTTTTTTATACTATTGAATGTCGGAACAAGCAGATGGCCCACCTGATGTTAAGCGGTAACCTCTGCCTATGAACAGTGCATTACCACATAGGTAACGTCCACCTAGCACGCACCCTATGTTGCATTGCACTGCGCCCGCCACCCTGAGACAAAAAGATGAAAAGTCTCATGTGCCTGTAATTTCACCGGCACCCTTACCCTTCAAACCGGAACACAGCAATGCGAGCACTACTGCTTTGCGGCAGAAATAAGTATGGTGGTAGTACTTCCCCGGACGAACTCTTTCACAAAAAAGCTCTACTACTACTGATGATGTTCATCATTATCATCCACAGCCTTACTTCACCCACTGCTGAGTATAGACCTCTCTTTGCCTGTGCCATTCCTCACGGTCCCGTGCCACTCTCATCCAGGTTTGGCCGCGACGCATGCGATATCGTCTGCCCATCTCGCTGCTGGACGACCAACGTTTCTGTACCCAGTTCTTGGACGCCATTCAGTCAGCGCCTAACTCCACCTATTGTCACCTCGTCTTGCCAGGTGTCCCGCCCAACTCCATTCGTCGAGATACGAAGTCGAACGAAGCTCAAAGATGTTGGGAATGTTTTTTTTTTTTTTTCCTTAACCTATATTGTCCCACTGCTGGGCAAAGGTCTCTCCCAAATTCCTCCATTTGTCCCTGTCTTTGGCAGTCTCCCACCACTCCTTCTCAAAATTTACAAGATCGTCCCGCCAACGCTTACTCGGCCGATCCCGAGGTCGCCGTCCTTCAGGTAACCAGGGTGTGCTGATGTTGGCCCACCTGTTGGGAAGCATATAACGGGAATCGTATAACGGAACTAAAATGGAGTTGCCAGTTCAGCCTCCGACAAATAGTGAAGTTCACACAGAACATGGCCTATGAAACAAGCTAGGCCAACAACTACGCTCGTAACCACAGAATAGCTAACAGTACATACGCACTCAAAATATATAAGTAACTAGACTATCCAACACAAAAAGAATTATTCAATTCGAACCAGTAGTTTCGGAGATTAGCGCGTTCAAACAAACAAACAAACAAACAAACAAACTCTTCAGCTTTATAATATTAGTATAGATTCATTGGAATTTTATCTATAAAGTGAATGTACAAAAATGTCCTACCTATATATAGTATTGAAATTACCGTGGCTTGGTATCATTTTAGAAAAATTACTACAAACGAAACGTTAGCAGGAGAATTAAACTACGTGGTGTACAGTCGTAATTTTTCTAAAATATTTAAGAAAGTGCAGCTGTTTTGGACTGAAAATGTTATTCAACTACTAAACGACTTAGAATTGTGTACTTTTTAGGGTTCCGTACCCAAAGGGTAAATCGGGACCCTATTACTAAGGCTTGGCTGTCTGTCCGTCTGTCACCAGGCTCATGAACGATGATAGTTCGACAGTTGAAATTTTCACAGATAATGAATGTGTTTTGTTCAGGGTGTTCTGGGTATTTTCTATGTATAATAAAAAATATCTATCTATGTATTATATTGTATTAAGTATATCAGTTATCTAGTACCCATAACACAAGCTCTGCTTAGCTTGGGGCTAGATAATGTTGTGTGAACGTGTCCAGCATTATTATTATTTATTTTATTTATTTCTGTTGCCGCTATAACAACAAATACTAAAAAACAGAATAAAATATACATTTATGTGGGCTCCCATACAACAAACGTGATATTTTTGCCGTTTTTAGGGTACCGTACCCAAAGGGTAAAACGGGACCCTATTACTAAGGCTCGGCTGTCCGTCTGTCTGTCTGTCTGTTTGTCTGTCTGTCCGTTTGTCACCAGGATGTACCTATCTCATGAACGGTGATAAATAGACAGTTGAAATTTTCACAGATGATGTATTTCTGTTGCCGCTATAACAACAAAAACAACAAAATAGAATAAAATAACTAAATAGGGGGCCCCCATACAACAAACGTGATTTTTCCAAATGTGGGTTAAGCAATGATCTGCGAGGCCAGTTTTTGGAAAGGTGACCACATTTTGCGTGCAATTTTAATTTTATTTTTTTACATACGTGGATTTTTTGCTGTATTTATACATAATGGTGGAACCCTTCGTGCGCGAGTCTGACTCGCACTTGGCCGGTTTTTGTTTTATCTAAATGAGGACAAAGACTTTATCTTCACGTAGAACGTATGATTCTATGATGTGACGGTTTTTCACGAGGCAAATAATTGTTTTTCACGAGGCAAATAATTGTTTTTTACGAGGCAAATAATTGTTTTTCACGAGGCAAATAATTGTTTTTCACGATGCAAATAATTGTTTTTCGTGATTTTCACTTACTTTTCGTTGTCAATTTCTAGCATTCCTGAAATTTAATGAGAGACGAAATTAGTCTGTTGTATGCGCCCGTGTCATTTTATAAAGTTTTGGATGATTAAAAGAGCTCTCGTAACGAGCCAAGCGTATGCAAATTGTGATTTGCATAACTAGAAACACGAAACGCAATGGGACTCGCGTTTCTGTAACATTTGGAAACGATTCATTTGTGCATACCAAGTTAACGCAAAACTGGTTTGCTACATTAATTGAATAGCCAAAGGTACAGTATTTATGAAATCTTATGAGTTAGTGTAGTGTAGTGTAGTGTAAACTATACAGGGCGTCCCAAGACTATGCGACATGAAGGTAAAGTACCTGAAATATTGTAGATAGGATGTTTTGCTGAAAGGAGACTTTATTTTATTTTTAAAATTAGTAATACTGCATTCAAAGATTTTCTAAAAATTATTTTTTTCGTCTGGGATTCGAACCGTCTTAAATGAAAAATAGAAATTAAAATGATTGATTTTGCGTTATTTCTTTGTTTTAAGATACCATGTTAATGTAGAGGAATAATTATTTTTAGTCCATTCTTTCGATTGGCGTTATAAAAATACAGGGATGTTTTTTTTCACATTTAATTCGGTTCGATTCACATACGATGAAGTAATTTTTAGAAAATATTTGAATTCAATATAACTAACTTTTAAAAATAAAATAAAGTCTCCTTTCCGCAAAATATCCTATGTACAGTATTTAAGGTACTTTCCCTTCCTGTCGCATAGTCTTGGGACGCCCTGTATAGTGTAATGTAGTGCAAACTTGTGCTTGCTAATAAGAACACAAGAACTTAAAAAAGTATTTGTAAAGTGTAAAGTATTTTACTAAATGTGGACGAACAGAGTATAATATAACACTGAAATTACTTTTGTTGGCTTTTATATTGGTCGTTATTTACGGCAAACCATATTGGGTCAAGAAAATTGTGTCCGGCCTAAGAATAGACCCCTCCGTCTCCTCCCGTGGATGTCGTAAAAGCCGACTAAGGGATTACCCGGACTATTTGATAAGATTCGTTGGTATAAGATTTGTCCTGGCTGGTAGCTTATTATGGAATGTGTTATTACTGGAGGAAAGCGTTAGCTGAGTCAGTCGTGGGAAGCAATGGCGGTGATGAGCTCACCACTTGTCACGTCTATATTCCACGATGGTGCAACCCACTGTGAAAAGAGGCCTATTTTGGCTCTGCCTACCCCTTCGGGGAAAAAGGCGTGTGTCTATGTATGTATGTATGTAAAACACTGGATTAATGTTTAAATAACATCGAAATTTAGTCCATACAAGTGATTTTTATGTTATTTTCGCTATTAATCCAGTGTTTCTTCAACCAAATATGATTTCCCGTAAATAATCATCATATTATCTTTATAAATACCTGAGTTTATCCAAGCTTGTAGCGAGCAGGCTACTTATAATAAAGTTTATTGGCTCAAAAGCGGCCTGATGCAGTAGAAGGTGTAGACACACGAGTTACGACCAGAAGCAATGCATGTCGATGGCTCTCCGAAGCACTTTTACACGGTTTTATAGCACATCCCGCAGTTAGGTGTGAAGTCGGTACATGATACTAGATGCCCTTTCCTTTTGCTTATTTGAATAGAGTTGTATAGTCAATATAAACTCAAGATACGAAGAAGTCTGGCAAGATTTTTTAAAGAATTGAAACTATCGTGGTTGGGATTCATATTAAGGTGGATGCGCACGCTTGCGGCGCGAAATTCAAATGTTTTGGTGTTTTTTGCCCATTACAGCAAATCAACACTTCTTCAGATAGCGAAAGTTGAGTTCGCGACAACTAGGAGACTTAACACACATGTTTTAATTGATAGTATCTCATAAATATCATCGGTTTAGCTATGATACCCCTAAACACATTTTTACAGTACTTTTGTTTGTTTAGGGGTATCGTAGCTAAACTGATAATATTTATGAGATACAATCAATTAAAACATGTGTGTTAGGTCTCCTAGTTGTCGCGAACTCAACTTTCGTCATCTGAAGAAATGTTGATGACATGTGAAGAGCAAAAAACACCAAAAAATTTAAATCTCGCGCCGCAAACGTGAGCATTCACCTTAAATGAATAAATAACGGCTTATTACCACTGTATTTCGTCGCTTTGCTGGCGTTTCGAGACTGAATCCAGAAGCCTCTTCATCATGAGCACCGCCCGCGACCGCGTTCGACGGTGGACCGGCGAACGCCAGTCCACCGTCGAACGCGGTCCAGCGGCGAAATACAGTGGTAATAAGCCGTTAATTATTAATTTAATAAGATTTATTAATTTATTGCAACTATGTACATAAAAAAATTATATCTATGTAATGTATTGTATTAAGTATATCAGTTATATAGCACCCTTAACACAAGCTCTGCTTAGCAATTATTATGTATTTTACGTAACCATACCAAATTTTAAGCAAAACGCACAACGCGATAAAAAGTTCCCATACAAACATTAACACCCCAGACCCCAATGCACCCACTTTTGGGGGTAGTTTGGGGAAAAAATATTTTACACTTTTATTATTTGTATTGAAGCATACTTTTGCAAAGTTTCAAGTGTGTAAGTTCAAGAAATACGATTTTCATACAATAGTTTTCATCCCATTTCCACCATCTTTCAAAAATCCCTTCTTAGTG
Source organism: Operophtera brumata (assembly GCA_932527175.1). Classification (NCBI taxonomy): domain Eukaryota; kingdom Metazoa; phylum Arthropoda; class Insecta; order Lepidoptera; family Geometridae; genus Operophtera; species Operophtera brumata. The sequence goes on along the minus strand of OW052227.1, from coordinate 1,884,444 downwards.
GGTGGTTTTGCAATAAAAGGAACCTGTACGCTTTAAGTTTCAGCTATCTTGATCCAGCAGTTTTGGCTTAGTGATGATGAATCAATAAGTCAGTCAGTCAGTAATTACAAGCTTTTATTTATCTTGCAATGTATGTATGTTTGTCAGGGTGGAATCCGGGTGGAATCTTGCAACTGAATTTTAAAACATACATACATACATAGACACACGCCTTTTTCCCCGAAGGGGTAGGCAGAGCCACAATAGGCCTCTTTTCACAGTGGGTTGCACCATCGTGGAATGTAGACGTGAGAAGTGGTGAGCTCATCGCCGCCATTGCTTCCCACGACTGACTCAGCTAACGCTTTCTTCCAGTAATAACACATTCCATAATAAGCTACCAGCCAGGACAAATCTTATACCAACGAATCTTATCAACAAGTCCGGGTAATCCCTTAGTCGACTTTTACGACATCCACGGGAGGCGACGGAGGGGTCTATTCTTAGGCTGGACACACCACAGCAAAACAGATTACAAAATTTTAAAACAGTTATCCTAAACGAATTGAGATGAAATTTGGCATACCTGTCAAGTCCCGATGACAATACAATATGATGGTGACAGCGAGCTGATCTGATGATGGAGACGGAAGGTGGACAACGGAACTCCTCGATGGATTAATAGTATACTGGCCATGTTTAGGCTCATTTTGATCAGCACAAGGTTACGATCCCTAATTTTACAAAAGTTTGTGTTGAAATTTTTTTTTTCATAAAAAAACTTATAAACAGGTATAGATAAGTACCTACACAACTGTGAATAAATAGTTTTTGTAGATTGATACCTCCGCAAAAACATGTTGTTTTAAATTAGACTGTTTGCCATTTACGTGTTTAATTTTCATTAATTTAAATTGATTTGTTGGCTTATTTCAGTGTACCAACTCATTTGCAAATGACTGACTTGAAATAACACGCCATTAAGCCTTACAATGAAAGCCTCTTGTTACACCAAATCAAGGGTGGCGTGTGATGTCAAGACAATTAGACAAACTGCAGCTCCTCTCGAACCATGCATAATGTAGGGTAGAGTTTTGAAGTTTACTCGGGTCAAAACCAGATGGCGCCACTAGTAGAATAGAAATCGCTATCGCAGTCATGGTTGACGTTTTTTTTTTCCTTTGACACAAATGATATGTTACAATTTTGGAGTCGTTGCGTTACATGCACACTCAGTAACAGTAAAGATTAAAAACTTGATGTTAATACAGTAATTATTTGAGGATGTAATGTAAATAAATCATAGACTAAAAACACGATTGGTGATACTTTTCTCGATAGCTTTATTTTTTGAAATTGGCCCTCTTTAGGTATACCCGTTTTAGGTCCCTCCTTAGATTACACACACATACATAGACACACGCCTTTTTCCCCGAAAGGGTAGGCAGTTAGATAAAATATTAAGCGTAAATATCCTTTTCAGTAGGTAATCAGTACCTTACTTAGATTAATCGACCTCTGTGGCGCAGCGGGCGTAGGTTCGCATGCGACGCAGGAGGTTGCGGGTTCGATTCCCGCCTCGGAAAAAATATTTGTGCGATCTGTAGATATTTGTTCAGGGTTTTCTGGGTATTTTCTATGGTAATAAAAAATATCTATCTATGTAATGTATTTGATTAAGTATATCAGTTATCTAGTACCCATAATACAAGCTCTGCTTAGCTTGGGGCTAGTTAATGTTGAGTGAACTGTCCAGCATTATTTATTTTGTTCTTATTTATTAATAAAAGTTTTTTTCTTTAGATTTGCTTATTTAGAAGCAGAACGATGTTTTATCATTTGTCGCTTGCGTCAGTTAAAAATAAATAAAAATAAATAAATAATGCTGGACAGTTCACACAACATTATCTAGCCCCAAGCTAAGCAGAGCTTGTGTTATGGGTACTAGATAACTGATATACTTAATACAATATATTACATAGATAGATATTTTTTATTATACATAGAAAATACCCGGAACACCCTGAACAAATATCTGCGATCGCACAAATATTTGTTCCGAGGCGGGAATCGAACCCGCAACCTCCTGCGTCTACTAACTACTCTTAGTTACTTCTAAGCTGAAGAAATATATTCCTCATCTCTTCCCGGGTTCAAGTGAGCAATAGCGCTGTCACTTTCTTGCAACTATTGCTTTCTCCGCCCATTCGATATTTTAAGTTCCCAGTAAATAAATAACACATTAACGAGCCGAAAATCATAAACCACGAAGACATGCAATGTGCAAATTAGGGAGTCCGCGATTGGTCTTGACTAGTGTTGTAAATAAAACTTGCATTAATTTAGCCGTATGGAAGAAACAAAAGCCGGACTCACTGACAGCAAAGTAAATTGACTTCTTGACAGCCAGCGCTCAAAAAGTGTCCGAAACTCCGAACCAAAAGAGAAACAAAACGCATAAGAAGGAGAAAACCCTTCAAGTTTTATCTTTCCATTGCTGCTTGGATATTGAACACATTTGAAGGACTAGAGTATGAAACCGGCAGTGTATCGATACCATTTGTCATCTTTCGAATTTTCATAGGTGCTATATTCTGGTGTTACCTAATAGTGTTTGGAATGCTAAGTTTATCGTATACATATTAGAAAGTCTATGGCCGGACTGCATATCTCGTTAAAAACTTAAACACACTTTTTACATTGACCACGTGTTTGTGCTTCTTCAGTTTATAGTTTGTAACTCTGAAATTGTAATCAATCAATCAATCAAATTGTTTATTTGCTACAAATAGTGTTACAAAGATGTTATAAATTTTTAAAAAGTACCAACTATTTCTACCACTACGCATGCAAAAATTAGATTTTAAAATATATTATTAAATTACCAATATATTACTTATTTAGATAAAATAATAAAAAAAAATGTAAATTCGGAGGAAGGCTTTAGATCACGAAACTGATTATATTATCGTGTTCAGAACGACCATGTTCTTGACATTATACCACATATACTTTAGTTTACATGATATTAACATTAAAAGTTTCCATATCTTTAAATTGTACATCAATCCAATCGGTCTAAGTGAAATTTCAAAATTTCATGTACCTAGGTACTAATTATAAGCATAATTATATGATACTAGCTGAAAACCCGTGCTTTGCTACGCATCACATCACTAAAAACTAAAACGTTTTCACCCCATTTTACCCCTTTTTAAGGGTTATTTTGAAAAATCCTGAAATATGTGTTCAATTATTCTGTATTTTAAGTAGCCATACCTAGTTTCAAGCTAAAAGCACCACGTGATAAAAAGTTCCGATACAAACTTTAACACCCCATTGCACCCGCTTTTGGGGGTAGTTCGTGGAAAAATCATTTTACCTTTTTCTGATTAGTATTGAAGCATACTTATGCAAAGTTTCAAGTTTGTAAGTTCAAGAAAGCCGGTTTATCATACAACGGTTTTCAGCCTATTTCATTCCCTTAGGGATTTAATATTTACAAAAACCCCTTCTTAGTGGGTGGTTTTACTATGAAAGGAATCTACGCTCCAAGTTTCAGTTTTCTAGGTCCAGCGGTTTCGGCTAGGCGATGATGAATCAATCAGTCAGTGAGTCAGTCAGTCCAGGTTAAGCTCTTATATGTATAGATTGAGGAGCCGAATCTATCACAAGTTTAATTTTATAGCTACAACCAAAACTTGTAGTGCATTAGTACTCATTCGCTTCTATGGAAAAGGTGGTACTGTGATGTGCAACCGAAGCCGGACACGTATGGAATAAAGTCGGACACAAAACAACACTAACCAGATACCGCTGGTAACAACCACAAGAGTAGCACGCGCGCCCTCTGGTGCAGGATTGTTATTGCAGCGATTACTGAGGCCACCCACTGATGAGACCCAATACAAAGTTGCTGAAAACTGCGATGAACGGTATCTTTCCAGGAACAAAGCTAATTTGCTGAATTATTTGTACAGCAGTGTATTTGTACAGTAATGGTAAAAATAGAGTAAGTACTGAGATGACGGCTGGTTGGCAGGAATGAAAGAAAACTCTTTTAGGGTTAAGCTCGCCTTTGTACATGTCCTATATGTAAGTTTAACAATAAGGAATAAAGAAAGAATAAAGAAAGAAAAATAAGTTTTTGTGAAAAAAAAAAATTTCAAGTTTTTATAAAATTTGTGATCGTAACTGTATGCTGATCAAAATGAGCCTACTATTATCCCTCGAGGAGTTCCGTTGTCCACCTTCCGTCTCCATCATCAGATCAGCTCGCTGTCACCATAATTGTAGTTACATTTTGTATTAAGTATATCAGTAATCTAGTACCCATAACACAAGCTCTGCTTAGCTTGGGGCTAGATAATGTTGTGTGAACTTGTCCAGCATTATTTATTTATTTATTTATTTATTTATTATAATATTGCATTGTCATCGGAACTTGACAGGTATTCAAAATATCGATTTAGGAGCTTAGCGCCGACTTTCGCACTTTGCCGACTTTTGCAGTATTCAATACAGGTAATAGCGGAGTGCCGACTTCAGGAAATTTCTATGCAATTAATCGCTATTCGACGACTTTTTATAGATATTCGTATTTTATGAGTACTTTGCCTACTTTTTTTTTTCAATCGATTGCGGATACCTGCATTAAAATTAAAATATCCCATTGTACCTGTGTTTAAACATCACTATTATTTCATTATTATTTCATTATTCACTATATTCATTATTTGAAATCAGCAGTAGGTACCTACGAATTGTTATTAGTTTCATTATTGTAAACAAAGTGTATATTTCTTATCTCAATAACGCCGCTTCTATTTTTCTTATTGGAAATAAGTGTTAACTTAAGATAGCATAGATTAAACCAATGAGATCTGATTACTTTGATCGATGGCCTAGCTGGCTAATTACATTCAGAGTACGATAAACATCAATAATAATATTACTTAATACATATGCATGCTATAATTATATAAAAACATTGTTTATATAAAGTTAACAAACAAACCTCTTCTCTTCTTATAATAATGGCTTGCTCCAAACAATTTCACCAATGTCAAGTGATATATTTTTATAGTCAAGTCGTCAGTCTCCGTCAAGTCATAACCCAGTTTAAATGGTGGCAGAAAAACAGAGTTTTTACAGGAAAAAATACACCGTTTCGAAAAGACACGCAATTCACTTAAATTTAACTACATTATAAATTTAACTATTTATACAAGTTACACCGGCTAAAATGCCACCAAAATTACACGAAAAAATACATTAAAATGCAAATAAATAAAAAATACAACGTTTCTTTCAAAAATGGCATATTGAAGTCCCATACACACCTAATAATCCCACTATATCATAAATGTTAAAGTTACGATACTTGGATGTTTGTACGTTTGTTTTTCAATCACGTCGAATCGGCTGAGCCGATTTCAATGAAGTTTGGTATACAGATAGACTATGACTTGGATTGAGCATAGGATACTTTTTATTCTATTAAAACACGAGCAAAGCCATGGGCGGATACTAGTGTTATATGTAATACTAGCAGCGCCCCGCGGTTTCACCCGCGTAAGCCTCGATCCCGTGGGAATATCAGGATACAAATGTGCCTATGTGTTATTCCAGGAGTCCAGTCATCTCCATTCCAAATTTCATCCAAATCCATTCAGTAGTTTTAACGTGAAACAGTAACAAACATCCGTCCAACCATCCATCCATTTTTTTCTGCCACGGTCTTTAGGGAAAAATCTACAAAAAATATAATGTTAATCTACATCATAAAAAGCATTTCATCATGATTTCAAAAATTTGAAAAAATAATAGAAATTTTGAGAAATAAATTTGCAAAGTAGGTTCTGTTTGCGTAGTTACAACCATTTTTAACACGCTTTTATTAGCTTGGGTTGTATGTATGTATGTATGTATGTATGTAACTGAATCTTTGAGCATAATTTTCACCAATTTCCAGAAGTCTGATTAATTTGAAACTTTGCATACAGAGAGAGAGAGAGAGAGAGAGTGAGTTAGAGTTAGAGTTAGAGTTAGAGTTAGAGTTAGAGTTAGAGTTAAAGTTAGAGTTAGAGTTAGAGTTAGAGTTAGAGTTAGAGTTAGAGTTAGAGTTAGAGTTAGTAAGAGTTAGAGTTAGAGTTAGAGAGAGTGAGAGAGAGAGAGAGATAAATCGAACTAAAAAATGAAAAATAAATAATATTTAAAAAAAAAAACTCGCTTTTATAGCTAATCGAACTAAAAAATAGAAAATAATTTTCAATTTCAGAGAGTTTATATTACAGTAGTAGAAGATCGAACAATCGATTTGTTTTTTTTTTTTTTTTTTTTAATTGTGTGGTATTTTTTACTACTTTTCATAACTCTCCTCTCATAGATAGTTGCCAACAGAATAATTGTTATATATACTTTAACAAGCACCCCACGCTCTTAAAAAAAAAAGAACTTATTGATTGTTCGATCTTCTACTACTGTAATATAAACTCTTTGAAATTGAAAATTATTTTCTATTTTTTAGTTCGGTTAGCTATAAAAGCATGATTTTTTAATTTTTTAAAAATATTATTTATTTTTCTCCTAAATTATCAATCGTAAGATGTTTGTATTGCCTTCAGTAAGTATATAAATAATTAAAATTAAAATTCTTAAATAATAATTAATTAATTATAGTTATTGATTTGATTGGTAATGATACTGAACGAGCATCATATTCAAAAATTGTTGTTGACAAAAATTAACGAACTTCGTTATCAAACGAGCTCTAAATTCTGAGATAAAAGGCTTGCTTATAGCCGCAGTCACAAAACGCATCGATAGCGCGATCTAGAAATGTTAACGATTAGTCGCGCCATCTAGTTTTAAATTTTGTACTAAATTGCTGCCCACAGAAATGTTTCTATGTTACCCGGCACGGAGAACTGTTTGGTGTACTAAATCTCCAAAACTGGTTGGATTTGTATTTTGACAAATAATTTATACACTTTTGACATAATACTGTACTATCTAATACTAGTGGTTCGCCCCGATAGTAATTCATTCTAGATTTCAATGTATGGGCAAGACGGCAAAATTGATAATTATAATTTTATGCTGCTGTGTTATACCTATATATACGAGTATATTAAAATACACGACTCTCCCCACCCCACCAAGCCGCTTTACCCCTCCCCCCCTTGAAAAGTGTCCCGTTTTACAGATTTTCTCAATTTTCAGGAAAACTATAGAAGCTAGGACAAAATGGTCAAAGACTGAATTATTTGTCAATAAATTACCTACAAACTAGTACTTATTCATTTTGATAAAATTTATAGTTTCCAAGCTATGGTGCATCAAAGATTACTAAAAATTTGCGCTAAGCAGACATAAAACATTTAATAAACAAGAAAATTTTTACTTTGGTCGAAGACAAGAAACAGTAATATTTATTATTTATTACAAGAAATACGTTTATTTAGTACTTAATATCTAAAAAAAACCAGTATCGTCATCATTATCTTCTAAAGACCATAACAAAGCCATACGTTAAGGTTATAGATTTTGTTGTTGTCATAAACTGCGTAGATTTTGCTAAAAATACGTTTAAGAGAAGCCAATTTGACTCTTGACAGAAAGGGTTCGCTGAGATAGGCAAGACCACTAGCATAGACTAAGTGGAGTTCAAGTATGCTCTCAACAACTTGCTGATTGAAAAGGCATACTACTCTGTTGACGAATTTTTGAAGGATAGTTGCATGACATTATAATTTAATTTTAACTGATAAGTAGATTATTATGTTTTTGTCCTTATTTGTTTTAAATTTTAACTTCTATTTTTAACTATTTTTCAATGATTTTAACTTCTATTTTTAATTTTGATTTGTACACCTTATGGTAGGAACTAGAGGACTTTTAGCATGACATTTGAACACTATTTTATACCTAGTTTCACAATCAATAAATATTTCATTTCATTTATTTCATTTAATTTCATTTCATTTCATTTCAAGATTTGTTGAAGCAACTAAGGCCCTGGCAATGGTTTGCACATGGATAAAAAACGCAATACAGCTTTAAGGTGGTTGCTTTTTCATACAATCGTATTTGCACAAATATGGGCGAACAGAGTATAATTTTACACTGAAATGACTGTTGTGGGCTTTTATATTGGTCATTATTTGCGGCAAATCATATTTAGTTTAAGAAAACAGTGGACTAATAGCGAAAATAACATCAAAATTACTTGTATGGACTAAGATTTCGATGTTATATCCGCTATTAGTCCACTGTTTTCTTCAACCAAATATGATTTAACTTATGAAACTATCATGGTTATGTACGTCAGTCGTGTATTTTAATATACTCGTATATAGGTATAACACAGTAGCATACAATTATAATCATAAATTTTGCCGCTAAAAAATCTAGAATAAATATACCTACTACGAACTGAGACCTCGCAAACACACACAATTCAGGTAGGTTACCATATTTCTTTCGAAAAAATATACATGTACCTACGTGTTGTTTGTAAAGTTAGACCTACAACGTTGTTCAAATTCCTAGGAACAAAATTGGTTATCGTTTTAAATAGAGTATAAATTTAGAAATTTTTCAATTTTTAACTGTCATAAAAGCTACAAAAATACCAAATTTCAGCGTTGTAGGATTAGTGGAAGTACCCTAGAGGTTATGGTTTTTTACATTTTCGATTTACCCTAATATCTCAAAAACTACAAAGTTTAAAAAATTATAAAAAATAGTTAATAGTTTTGAACCGACCATAGGCTCGTAAGAGGATAGCCAGAGCCCTCACTCCGACCACCACGCGAGCCCAGCGACATGTCTCTCTTCCACCACCAAAACGCGAGAAAACTCAAGTCCTCGTGGCGAAAGAGGGACATTTCACTTCCTTCCTGGCCATCATCTAACTTACGAGCATAGCTCTGCAGGGGTGTCACCGGCTACTCCCGGAAGATAGAGAGGGCAAGACCAAGACCTATATAGACGTATAATAGACCTTATTCTTATTTTTTTAAACTACTTTCCTAACGATTTTTATATTAAAACAACGTGTTTTCGCTCACTTTTCGTTTCGCGAGTGCAAGCCTGTCACTTTCTAACTTACCGAACTTTAATGAGTTAGAAAGTGACAGAGTTTGGCATCCATAACTGACCTCCTGTTTTTGATCCGGTCAAATAGAAAAAAAAACAATAAATTATTGGGGTTCCCCATACATACAACTGAAACTAAAAAAAAAAAAACATCAAACCATACGTGTGGGGTATTTATGGATAGGTCTTCAAAAATGATATTGAAGTTCCCAATTTTTTTTTTTTCTAAACTGAATAGTTTGCGCAAGACACTTCCAAAGTGGTAAAATGTCCCCCCCCCCCCCCCCCCACCGCCCCCCCACCCCCCTTAACTTCTAAAATAAGAGAATGATAAAACAAAAACAAAATATAAATGATGTACCATGTAAACTTCCAAAGAAAATTGGTCTGAACGAGATCTAGTAAGTAGTTTTTTTTAATACGGTCAGAAAGCCCCAGAATCAAACAAAGTACCTATCAATGGTCGGAATTCATGCCCTCGTGAGTCGAGGGACGGGTTCAACATAGGTAAGTAATTTTCTTTTACACAAGTTTATTTGTGGAATAGACTCGGTCCCTAGGAAAGGTTCACAAACATCAAAATTGGGCATACGCCAACAATAAACATATAATAACAAGGTCTCGAAGGGACAGCGTTTAGAGTACCAACACTTTATTGACTGACAAAATATATCCTTTGTTAAACATTGCCTACAAATTGTGAAGTTGAATATATGAACAAAGTGGTGACCTCTGGCAAGGTTGGTTTGGTAGCTATATAAAAACAACAATCAGTAGTAGTAGAGCTTTTTTGTGAAAGAGTTCGTCCGGGGAAGTACTACCACCATACCTATTTCTGCCGCAAAGCAGTAGTGCTCGCATTGCTGTGTTCCGGTTTGAAGGGTAAGGGTGCCAGTGAAATTACAGGCACATGAGACTTTTCATCTTTATGTCTCAGGGTGGCGGGCGTAGTGCAATGTCACATAGGGTGCGTCCTAGGTGGACGTGACCTATGAGGTAATGCACTGTTCATAGGCAGAGGTTACCGCCTAAAATCAGGTGGGCCATCTGCTAGTTCCGTCATTCAAGAAGTATTTAAAAAAAACTCATCTCACTCTGGGCTATGGTATTGAATGTATTCGTTAATGCCGCGCCGGTGTCGCGTCTTCATCGAGCGTCGATTAGCTATCATCAATCTCGGGGCTACAATGATCCCCTAACTAAGAGCCGACGACACTGAATCAGTCAGCAGACGCGGCGCATCCGTCAGTGTTCAGTGCTCGATGGGCAGTGGTCAGAAGGTCGGCCGCTTTGGCTTCTTTGTTCGTTCAGCATCTATGGGAATTAATGCAAGCTAGATAATAATAATAAGCCTACACGGATTAACTAAATATTTAAAACTCTCAAGAACAACATTTTCTTCTGTGCACTAACAACTTTTTTTTTTTTTTTATGTTATGGCTCGACTATCTGGTGTACGGCCCGACTGATGGTAAGCGGTTACCGTCGCCTATTGACATCTGCAACACCAGGGGTATTGCCAATGCGTTGCCTGCCCTGAAGGTCTCTTTTTCCATTTTTTTTTGAAGCGGCTCATGTTGTAGTTTAGCGGAAACCCCTCAACCCATTCCACAACTTGCACGTATGGGGGAGAAAAGATCTCGTAAAGCGAGCTGTACGAGATACCCACGTGGCGATGATGTGTGGATGAGCTCCCTTGCGTTGTCGAGAAGTGCAATGGTAGAACCTGGATGCGGGTATGAGATTGAACAGCTCCTCAGAGCACTCCCCATTAATTAATGCTTTTTTTAACACGCTTATAATAAAGTGGTCTGTATATTCTAATCTAATATATCTGATTCTGCAGAATCTGTGATCGTGATTTTCACCGCACTTCAAAACGTCGGAAAAACAAAAAATATTTTATCGAATAAAATTTGATATGAAAAACATATGTAATTATCTTTTAAAACATGTTTTAAACAATTATGCATTATTCTCCGTGTTTTAAACATAGTTTTAAAGAAATATTTTAAACATTGCCAACCCTGTCCGTACCGGCTAGCTTATATTACGTATCTTGCAATAGAAAAGAAAGAAAGAAAGAAAAGAAAGAAAAATTCTTTATTTGTAACGGCACACATGGATAGGCCAAAAAACACTCAACAAATAAAAAAATAAAAATAGCAATGCGATAGTTTGAATTGCGCGAGAATTGCGCGATTATCGCATCCAAATTGCAAATTCGTATTACGGATCGCTGATACGAATACGAATTTAGATAAAAGATAAAAATATATTTATTTCGTAACCAAATACAACAAATTCGAATATTTAAAGTAGGCGTTCAAATCAAAGTTACAAAAAAGGCAACCACTCAGCATGTGCTATGGCAGAGTTAGTGCCATAGCGCTGGTCTTCCGTGGCCGCACATACGAGCGCATAGTGGCTGCTGCGGTACACAATGCCATTATCTATTAAATAACTTACTTTACTATACTATACTATAAACCTAAATAATATAAACTTGTCATCTTGTTTTTTATTGTCATTTGTTTACAATTTGCAATTTGGATGCGATAATCATGCAATTATTGCTATCGCATTGCCATTGCAAGATACGTAATAAGAGAGCGGTTCAGCATATAGCAAGCATGATATAATCATAAGCCATCGTAAGTCTACACGGATAAACTACACATTTATAACTCTCAAGAACTATATTTTCTTCTGTGCACTAATAATAAGTTACAGAGATGCCAGTGAGACGATCACAAATTTCAAATATTGGCCAATCACATCGTGGTAGAAACGCAAAATTACCAATCCTAGATTAGATTTTTAACTGAATAAATCAAGCAGAATAATCAAATTAAAAATATGCACAGATACTACATTATAATACCGAGGGATCACCCAGACAGAAAAACGATAGGCCAAATTTTCTCGTTAAAAAAACATCACAAAGTTATCTCTAACTTTTGGCTAGATTCGATTGTTTGTCGATATGGTGCAGACTATTGGGTCAAAAATTTAATAAATAAGATCAATACAATAAAATGGAGAGATCACCCGAGAGGTTTTTTAAAATTATCTATATTTCTCGAGATATTCAATAAAAAACCACTTTTTCGAGCGGCGCGTGGCGTTTTATTGTATGAAGATTTCTGCCTGCGGTTGGCGTAGTCTTAATGCAAGCTAGCATGATAATATAATGAGCCATCTTAAGTCTACACATTTAAAACTCTCAAGAACAACATTTTCTTCTGTGCACTAATACCTGAAGTTACAGCGACGCTAATGACATGACAAGGAGGTGGGCAGCCTCTGACCCAGGTCAAAAATAAACGAACCAATTACTTCATGGAAGTAATTAGTACGGTTCTAAATGTTGTTTTTTGTCCAATTTTTCTAAAGAACTTGTATATTTTTAGATGTTGGGAAGCAAAAGTTGTGTTTCTAAATAATTACATAAATCAACATAATGCCTTTGTGTGAAACAAAACACAACAAGCTTCATAAATTTTCCACAATTTCTACGCAAGAAATTAAATTAACTTTTTAATTATCTTAACATTATATGTATTATCAATAACCAAAAGTATTTCAACTGTAGGTATGTTACGGTCAAAAAAATTGGGTCAAACAATATATGGGAGTTGCCCATGTTCTTTCAAATATTGGTCACATCGTGGTTGCTTAAAACTTTTGTAATATGACGGAAGCGAGTTCTCTGAGCCAATTTGGAAGAATCGGCGTTTTTATGTATGTATGTTTGTCCGAGGATAACTTCCCAACCGTTAATCCGATCTATTGTAGGGGGTAGATAGTATTGGTTCAATTTGTAGGTAAGGTTATGAGCTATATCGGTTGGGGGTGTTGTTGAGATATTGTGGTCCAAGAGGGGAAAAAAATTGAGACAGTCAGATCAAGTGGGATTTTATATGAAAGTTGCGAGCGGCTTGGATTTTCATTTCAAAACTATTTTTAATTCTGTTTTAGTCTCTAAGTTTCTGAAATATTAGGAAACATCGAAGTCGTAAGAAAACTAAAGCTCTTAGGGTACTTCCAGTAATCCCACAATCCTCAAATTTGGTATGCTAGTAGCTTTTGTGACACAAATATAGGCTGTGTAACTAAAATTGAAGAATTTAGGAACTTGTAACCTATAAAAAATTAACCAACGTAACCTCCATTGTTGACCTCTGATTTCTACGAATTTGAACGACATTGTAGGTCTATTTTTTAATACACCAATCATTACAATGATGCTAATGGGTTTCTTGCGATACTTTTTTTAACATTGATAGACCTTTGTTTGACCACGATCTCACCTGTTGGTAAGTGACGATGTGGCCGAAGATGAAGCACAAAGGTCTAGAAGGCACCTATTCACTCTTGATACTTACGCCATAATGATACACTTGCTTGATTATTGTGAGATGATACCCGACTTCACAAAAGGAGGTTATCAATTAATTCATCAGCAACTTAATAACATAACACCCAACAGTCACAAACATAGTCCTGATCCCACAATAAGATCCCATGTGTCGTGGGACCCAGAAGCTACAAGTATAATGGTACCATAACACCCAGACCCGGAACAAATACTTACAGATCATACAAACATTTACCCGGCAGCGGGATACGAACCCGCAACCTTTTGCATCATAGCTGGCTACTCGCCCGACGCGCTACAGAGGTCGTCAATGGGTATGTACCTAGTGTAAGCCCAGTTCCCAGCCATTCACGTAGCAATCCAAATAAACAGTTTCTTTAATACATCAAGCGCGTATTTGAGCAAGTGGTCTAAGTAACTGATTATACAATAGATCATCATTAACAGTTCATAAGTAACCTCCGACTGCCCAGAGTAATATTAAGCAGCTATAGAGCGAGCTTAGCTATGATTATTATTATTATGACATCTTTATGTAAACCTGTGTTTCGGACAAATAAATGATCTTGTTTTATCTTATCTTATCTTATCTTATCTTATCTTATCTTTTCTAGCTTATGCTCTGTCTGAATGGACTTACAACGCCGACGATAGTCGGATTGGAATCTCGATGAGAACTTTAACCAAATTGCGGTTCCGATTAATAACTAGATAAGAAAAGATACATGTTTATTGTCTCAAATGTATCCAGTCCAGATATACATACTCATAGCTTAAGAACTTTAATTAAAGAAATCGTAACCAGAAAGGTAGGCTCTATTCGGCACACTAGGTCATAAAAACCTGTTAAAGTCGAGAGTCACAAATTTAATTTTAAAACCAGTTATATTTCGTATATTTGAAGATTACAATTCTGAAGTAATACATTTTTTTTTTTTTTTTTTTAAACTTTATTTAACTCAATCGAAAAAAACATTTACCCAAGACCCAAGTCTTTTTGCGACTTTTTCATTAATATTGGTTGTTATTTGAACCTTCGATTTGAACAATACCTTCTAAATTGATATGATAACCAAATTATTGTCATTGGTACCTACTAGTGAGTCTTGGAGCAATATATGATTTTTTGTTATTTGTAAATGAAATAAAAATTCAAAACCAATAAATCAGAAATCGGGTGCAGTGCTTTTGTACTGAAGTTCGAGAAGTGAATTGTACTTTAAACCTATGTCGTTACGATCGATGTTTCTTTCAAATAGCATGACTTACTTTTGGAACTCAGTTCACTTTCATTTGTCCTCTGTCAAATCTAATCATTGTATTAGTAGAGCAGAGCAAAATAGCCAACTCCCAATAATGGTTCCTCACATCCCATGTCACAATACCTTGTTTGTTTTGTAGTCAGATGAATGTATATTTTTTAACGATTGTGAGTTTGGTGGTTTTTCAGTTATACGACAGAGAACCAAAAGTTCTCGACATAGCCCAGAGCTGCAGTGAAGCAAGCTGAAGTGGCAGGGGGCCGTTCATGTCTGCAGAAGAATTAATAACCAGTGGAGTAAACGAGTTCTTGAGTGGAGACCGCGTCTTGGCAAACGTAGTGTAGGGCGCCCTCTGGCTAGGTGGAGCGACGACTTGCGCGGGGTGGCTGGCAGAAACTGGATGAGGAGAGCCGAAGACCGGGCTCAGTGGCGTACCATGGGAGAGACCTATGTCCAGCAGTGGACTGCAGTAGGTTGATGATGATGATGAAGGCACAATATCTTAATTAAGTTTTTAATAATTTATTTATTTAAATTGTCATTGTGATTAAGATATATTGTGGATGTAAAAAAAAACTGAGATATTGTGACTGAGATTTTTCTTCTTCTAAATCGTGTGATTGGTTTCCATAATAGATAATTATATTGTTTTAGACCAAAATTTAGCCACGCCGACAGCATTTTCAGTGACTTCGCACAGGTCATTTAGGGTGCAGGTGTTGGTGCACAGGGGACAGGACAGTGAGGCATCATCATGACCGAACGAGATGCGACGATATAGCTGACGGTTCATACCACAATCTCGAATGTAAAGCCCCGTATTCATTGTAAACATTTGTTGCAGAACAGTTGCTCAACACCAAAGTTTTTCAACATCAAAGTTATTGGCAACAATGTTTACAGTCATACTTCCCGTCCACACGCCAGTCTGCCTCAAAATGTTGCCCAAGGAAGTAGTGATGTTATTATAGTTGATTTTGTCGAAATTTGTTACATAAAATGTTTAAAACTTGTTTAAAACCACGTCCACACACGTCAACATGTTGATAAACTGATGTTTTCGCTCGCCGAGCGGCAACTCCGCAACATGGCGTGATAAACTCCGCAACACAAGTGTTGCCCGCAACATGTTGACAGCAACTCGGCAACATGTTTATGCAACCGTTATAAACAAATGTTTAAAGTGAATACGGGGCTTAAGGTTCATACCTTAGTGAGCACGCGCCGTATATATTAAATGACTCCAAGAAAGCAACGGTAAAGCTCTCAAGACCATTAATCATCGCTATAGCCTCATTATTCTTTATTCAATATCAACTTTACTTTATAAAGAGTAGTAACTTAAGACTTATTGTAAAAACTTTGAACTATTGATAAAATAAAAGCTAGTTATAAATAATATGATAAACGATGCCCAAACATTTATAAGGTGTTTAATTGTATGGTCTGTTCGCTATTTGCCCCCTTTCTGATTTTGTCTACAAATTCTTAATATCCAATGTTTATAGGATATGTAACTAAGTATATCATCTCTATTGAAAAAATACGCAATACGCGTCGCATATCTATATACAGTGTGAGTCTTCATAATGTAATTGTATACCAAAAGTTAGGCTAGTAAAGGTTCAGCAACAAGGTGAATATAATAAAATATTAATGTACAATAAATTGCCCAATAAAATAACTAATCTGGAACACACATCAGACTTCAAAAGGTTAATTAAACATTTCTTTGAGGTAAATGCATTTTACTGCATAAACGAGTTTATGAACATGACTGTTTTAGGTTCCTCATTTTTGCTAAATAACGATATTGTGTGATATGATGATTTATAGTACTTATTTATTTTTTATTCTTTTGTTTAGATGCATTTAGGTAGTTTATTTTTGGATTATAATTAGATTTTAATTGATTTTAATCTGACTTTTGTATTTTTATTATTGTTTGTTTTGGGTAAGTAGCTATTGTAAAATATTAAACTTGAGATTGAATTTTTATACTAATATAACTTATATACCTACTAGAATTAAAAATTTAAATTTGTGAATCTTTTAAATTTTATTAATATGTTTGTGTGACTTGCCTAGTGTGACAAACTGTGTCATAAGGTGAAATAAATAAAATGAAAAATGAAAATGTGCACATATTAAAATTTCGGTCAGTTTGGTTAATTTTATCGAAGAAAAATCTACAAAAAAAAACTTTTTTTTTTTAATTATTTTAAGACGCTTTTCATTTTATTTTTTGCTTCAATGGCCTCCATCTTAACAAAACGGTGTAACTTTTAAACTAAACGATCGATTTCAATGAAACAAACTGATAAATGATCAAAATTAACAGAAGCTGCTCATAAAATAAAAATTTATAGGAAAAACAGCTCTCAATTGAAAATTAAGATGTAGTTTCACAAGAAACAGCTTTTTTTCAATAAGTTTTCCAGTAATTTTAAAATTTTGCAATAAAAGCCCTACTTTACCTACATTTATTATTACTTTAAGTTATTCTACATTGTATTATCTATCTGATAATAAAAATCGAAAGTTTATAACTAAATCACAACATTTCTGAACTCTGTGACGACCTCTGTGGCGCGGCGGGCGAAGGTTGGCCTGCGACGCAGGAGGTTGCGGGTTCGATTCCCGCCTCGGAACAAATATTTGTGCGATCGCAGATATTTGTTCAGGGTGTTCTGGGTGTTTTCTATGTATAATCAAAAATATCTATCTGTTTAATGTATTATATTAAGTATATCAGTTTTCTAGTACCCATAACACAAGCTCTGCTTAGCTTGGGGCAAGATAATGTTGTGTGAACTGTCCAGCATTATTTATTTATTATTTATTTATTTCTTATCAACTGTTAAAGAAAGGCCTTGCTCACCAGTTGCTCAACAAATAGTGCTTCGCGCGACTATGTGCTTCCAAAAAGGAGGTGGACACATTTTCGTTTAGTTTAAAAGTTACACCGTTTTGTTTAGATGGAGGCCATTGTAGCAAACAAAAATTTAAAAAGCTTCTTAAAATAATAAAAATAATGATAGACTTTTTTGTAGTTTTTTCCGTCGATAAAATTAACCAAACTTACCGACATTTTTATATGTGTGTGAAGACTCGCACTGTATATAAAACAAAGTCGTGTTAGTTACATCACTTATAACTCAAGAACCCTTCAAACTGGAACACAGCAATGCGAGCACTACTGCTTTGCGGTAGAAATAGGTGTGTTAGTGTATGGTATGTTTGTGTAATAGATATCTGTAACATATCGGGTAACATGCGCATGTTGAGGCACACGCGCAGGTAACATGCTCATGTTGAGGCACATGCGCGGGTTACATGGGCATGTTGAGGCACATGCGCAGGTTACATTCGCATATTGAGGCACATGTGCGGGTAACATGTGCATGTTGAGGCATATGCGCGGGTTACATGCGCATGTTGAGGCACATGCGTGGGTTACATGCACATCTTGACGCACATGTGCATGTGCTACTTAAATCGTGTAAATAACCGAGAAAAGCTCGCGCAAGTAAGATGCGCATGTAGCCCGCTAGCATCAAACAAAATGAGCAAGTAATCCACCGTGTAGAAACACCATTAGTAACCTCTGTACCGGTTTACTAACGCTGCTTGTACAAAGCTCGAGAAACATGCACGGGCTACTCGCGCGGGACACTCGCGCGAGCTACACGTGCTCTTGACACGCACTGTATGTTGTTGTATGTTCTGTGTATGTTTATGTGACTCGACACGTACTCGTACTTGCTCGTTTTGTTATGTTGCTTGCGGGCTACATCCACAAGCTACGCAAGCGGAGCACTTGTACCATTAGGCAGTACCATTTATGGTACAATTGGCACCGATTTGTCCCAATCGTACCATTGGTGGTATAACTTGCACCGAACTGTACTGACTTGTCCCACTAGTATCATTAGTCCTGCTTGACATAAGAACAAACCTCTTGTATAAATGGTAAACTCGCGCACTTCATTTCACGGTTATTTACACGATACATGTAACCCGCACAAGTGCCTCAACATGCGCATGTAACTCGCACAAGTGCCTCAACATGCGCATGTAACCCGCACAAGTGCCTCAACATGCGCATGTAACCCACACAAGTGCCTCAACATGCGCATGTAACCCGCACAAGTGCCTCAACATGCGCATGTAACCCGCACAAGTGCCTCAACATGCACATGTAACCCGCGCCGTGTACAAGCATCATTACTTACCATAGGTAGACATGTAAATACTACTTGATGCATATAGCTTATAAATATAGCTTTATTAATTATCAATAATCGAAACAAGAAACCATATAAACTGATCCTCAATTGAACCGATATTCAACATCATTAGTATCATTTGACGGGTACATTTATTTAACATTCGGTCGTGCCATACACGGTGGCTGCGTCGATACGGGGTACTGATAATCGTTACATGAATATTTATTGTTAATTTGTAAGCCAGATGCTCTGATAAGGCAATCACTAAAAGAAATGCTCTGTAGCTCAACAATCACCCACGACTTTTTTGCTAGGAATATCGCAAAACCATACTCCATGTACCTGCAATAGAATCGACAGAGGACGGCAGTGTATAGGCTGTAGGTATATACTTGTAGTAATTGGGTCCCGTAGGCTCCCTTTGGGTACGAACCCCTAAACATAACTTATTTTAGGTATGATATCAGCATTAAGAAACAAGATATGACATAGACATACACACACGCCTTTTTCACCGAAGAGGTAGGCATAAAGTTTCAATGACTCTCCTTTGAAAGAAAAGAAAAGAAAGAAAGATTTATTTTTTAGCACACACACACACACACACATAATAGAAATAACAAATTAAAAAAATAGAATGTAAACAAAAACAAAATAATATTTCATAAAAAAAGAATAAAACACAAAAAATACCCATAGGGTTTTAAACTTAAACATAACAAAACTAGACCCTACATTAAGGAATGGGTAAAATTGGTCTTTCCCTACGTGTGCGGCTAAACAGGTCCAGCCTCAGCTTAATGACGATACCGACCGAGGACGATATCGACGCTGGTTTTCAGCCTGAACCAACAGTGGGTTGCACTAACGTGGAATATAGACGTGACAAATGGTAAGCTCATCGCCGCCATTGCTTCCCACGGCTGACTCGGCTAATGTGTTGTTTCAGTAACAACACATTCCCTAATAAGCAGCCAGGACAAATCTTATGCCAACGAATCTTATCAGCAAGTCCGAGTAATCCCTTAGTCGGCTTTTACGACATCCACGTGAGACGGAGGGGTCTATTCTTAGGCTGGACACACCATGGCAAGCAGAAATAAATAGAGCTGAGACACGATGTTTTTTTGTTGTTTTTTTTTAAAACCACAGACAGACCCCTCAGTCATCATCATCAGCCCACACTAGTCCACTGCTGGACATAGGCCTCTCCCAATACGCGTCACTGAGCCCGGTGTTCGGCTCTTCTCATCCACTTTCTGCCGCCGCCTTGCCACAATGCCTGAAGACTAAAGTCTTCAATCAGTGCCCCTACCAGTAATGACCTATGGTGCCGAGACGTGCACACTCACGGTAGGGCTAATCCACCACCAGTTCAAGGTTGCACAGCGAGCTATGGAAAGGGCTATGCTCGGAGTTTCTCTGAAAGATAAACCCGAAATGAGATTATACGACAGAGAACTAAAGTCATTGACATAGCCCACCGGATTAGCAAGCTGAAGTGGCAATGGGCTGGTCATATATGCCGAAGAACCGACAACCGTTGGGGTAAGCGAGTTCTTGAGTGGAGACCGCGTCTTGGCAAACGTAGCGTGGGGCGCCCTCTGGCTAGGTGGAGCGATGACCCCTCAGTACGAGTATTACCTACTAATAGCAAATCTATATATATAAAACAAAGTCGTGTTAGTTACACCACTTATAACTCAAGAACGGGTAAACCGATTTGGCTGAAAATTGGTGGGGAGGTAGCTTAGAACCAGGAAATTGACATAGGGGGGAGGAATAGGAGGGGGGGTCACAGGGGGCTACCCGTGCGAAGCCGGGGCGAGTCGCTAGTACCTAATAACTGTGAAAGTAATATTTTATTATTTTGACATTAGGTATATAATCAGTGTTTAATGGTGTTCAGTTAACCATTCGAGTTATATTATCCTCAAATTCACATTAACGGTCACGAATTTACTTTGCAAAACCAAAATCCACTATCTTCGCTCGATTATTTATGGCAGTCGTGATCCGTTTTAAATAAGATCCGCTCATTGATTGCGCTTATGTATTATTTAATTTCTTACTATCTCACTTTAAGTGACAAGATTTATTTCATTTTATGCTGATACAAGCGTGTTTTTATTTCATTTTGTAATTGCTCAGTCACAAAGTTTGTGCCATAACTTCATAACCGTCGGGAATTAAGCTAGGTTCATATTATTGTGTCGGGGTGTGGCGTGGCGCGCCAGAACGCAATCGGTTACGTTGACGCGCCATAACACAACACAACCTACTAATGTGAATCTAGTCATAGGTGATAAACGTAACCGATTCGTTCTGGCGCGCCACGCCACACCCCGACACAATAATATGAACCTAGCTTAACCGATTGCGTTCTGGCGCGCCACGCCACACTCCGACACAATAATATGAACCTAGCTTAACAGATTGCGTTCTGGCGCGCCACGCCACACCCCGACACAATAATATGAACCTAGCTTAAACGATTGCGTTCTGGCGCGCCACGCCACACCCCGACACAATAATATGAACCTAGCTTAACCGATTGCGTTCTGGCGCGCCACGCCACACCCCGACACAATAATATGAACCTAGCTTAACCGATTGCGTTCTGGCGTGCCACGCCACACTCCGACACAATAATATGAAACTAGCTTAACCGATTGCGTTCTGGCGCGCCACGCCACACTCCGACACAATAATATGAACCTAGCTTAACCAATTGCGTTCTGGCGCGCCACGCCACACTCCGACACAATAATATGAACCTAGCTTAACCAATTGCGTTCTGGCGCGCCACGCCACACTCCGACACAATAATATGAATCTGGCTTTAGACAATTTTAAAATGACACACATATTCCTTCTATGTTATTACGAACTAGGGTGTGGTCTAAAATAAACACATTGAAATCAGGGTTAGGTACCCAAAGTTACACCCAAATTTCATTTTCTGGTATGTTACTGCTGCTATTTTTGGGAGGGCTTGGCCAAACACTAGTTTTACTCGATCGAACGCAGAGCTTTCGAGCAATATATGGCGGAGACTAGGATCCAGAGTTTCGAGCACCGCCGTAAAGTTCCATGCCTTTCGATCTTCTATACTATAGGTTACATTTCGGGGAATGTGCCCAGGAGCTTCGTGATCTGATCCCACCATCTTCTTTTCATAATAGGACAAGCAGGCGCACGGCTCACTACCATCCTTACCTCATCACAGTATACCCGCAATTCCCTCTAAGCGTTTCGGTTCCACCTTTGTAATGCGAACTGCTAAGGAGTGGAACAAGTTGCCGTCGTCTGTCTTTACTGAAAACTATAATATGGGTCTCTGTAAGGCAAGAGTGAGCAGGTGCCTCCTAGACCTTCGCGCTCCAACGTCGGCCGCATCGTCTCTTACCAACATAGGTGAGATCGCGGTCAATCGAGGGTCTACCATAGTTACAAAAAACACTTTTCCACCAATTCACTCTTCACTACGACTACTGTAATATGATCACTGTGCATGAATTATTGAATTGTTAGAATGAATTATTAGTCACTTGATTGATTCGCAATAAAAGATGATGTAACAAACAGATGGCCCATCTACTTGTTTCATCATTCAGAAAGGCTGATAGTGATTGTGCAGTAGTCGTATTACTATTATTTATTCTGTGTCGTAGTGAAGAGTGAGTTGGTGTTAAAGTGTAATTTTGAATAACACTGATTTAAGTGCGTTTATTTTTTACCAAGCCCAAACTCGTAAAAATATAGACGAAATGCGTGTGTGATTTGTGTCTGAGCAATGGTAGAAAGAAATAAATACACAATTGTACCTGACTTATTTATTTATTTATTTTATTGCGGTTACCTCTGCCTTCAACCTCTGTGACGACCTCTGTGGAGCGGCTGGCGATGGTTCGCCTGCGACGCAGGAGGTTGCGGGTTCGATTCCCGCCTCGGAACAAATATTTGTGCGATCTGCAGATATTTGTTCAGGGTGTTCTGGGTATTTACTATGTATAATAAAAAATATCTATCTATGTAATGTATTGTATTAAGTATATCAGTTATCTAGTACCCATAACACAAGATCTGGCTTAGCTTGGGGCTAGATAATGTTGTGGGAACATGTCCAGCATTATTTAATATTTTAATTTTATTTAACAATGCATTGTCTCATAGGTCACGTCCACCTAGGACGCGCCCTATGTGGCATTGAACTGCGCCCGCCACCCTGAGACATAACATGAAAGTCTCATGTACCTGTAATTTCCCCGGCACCCATTCCCTTCAAACCGGAACACAGCATTGCGAGCACTACTGCTTTGCGGCAGAAATAGGTATGGTGGTAGTACTTCCCCGGGCGAACTCTTTCACAAAAAAGCTCTACTACTTACAAAATAAAAATGTACAACTGACTGCTGATATGAAGCCATGAAGCCTAGAATGCCCTTTGAAATTGGCCCGTAGGGCTACGGAAGATTCTAGGCTTAGATACCAAGACATTCTAGAAGGATAGATGTATCTGGATTGTTCTGAATCACCATAGATTATTCCAGACTTTAGATTCCAGGCTATCGCCTATTCTGTACAACATTGACGACCTCTGTGGCGCGGCGGGTGAAGGTTGGCCTGCGACGCAGGAGGTTGTGGGTTCAATTACCGCCTCGGAAAAATATTTGTGAATAGTTCAAAGAAATACCAAATCCTGTAAAAATGTGTAATATTTAATATTTTTGTGATAGTTACGTATTTTGAACTAACTATTGTTACAAAAACTGAGCCAACGCCATCTAGCGAGAGATAAATAATGCTAAAATGACACTAGAAAAACTCATTTGGCGCTACAATATTATATTTGCTAATTATAAAGAAAACAAAATAGGAGACTTCTTTCTGGAAGCTGACGATACCCAATTGTAATTCCAAAGGCGATTTTTCCCAAACAAATAAATTAACGAAGATAAACAAAGAGATGCGTGGGCTCATAAAGTTAATCACGGTCTCTTGTTAATAGAATAATACGAAGCGTAGGAGAATTGATTTCAATTCGATTGTCTAGCGATGTATCGATAGTAGTTGATGACAGGGAATTCCTGACTAGTGATAGAAGTGAAACTACAGCATAAAAGCTAACGAGACAGATGATTTAGTGCACGCATCTGCCGTGCAATACAGATGTAAGTTTTCATTTCGAAATCATTACTTTTATTTACAGAAAGAATAATACAACTAATACAAGGTATGTACAAAATACATATAAAATAAATAAATAAATAATGCTGGACAGTCCACACAACATTATCTAGCCCCAAGCTAAGCAGAGCTTGTGTTATGGGTACTAGATAACTGATATACTTAATACAATATTATACATAGATAGATATTTTTATTATATATAGAAAATACCCAGAACACCCTGAAGAAATATCTGCAAATTACACAAATATTTGTTCCGAGGCGGGAATCGAACCCGCAACCTCCTGCGTCGAAGGCGAACGTTCGCCCGCAGCACCACAGAGGTCGTCAACATATGAAACAGTTGTGCTACCTGAAGACCGCTGGTAGCGATATAAACAATTAATTGATAGCATTTATTGAAATCATCGTAATTGATAGTTAGTTTTAGGGTTCCGTACCCAAATGGTAAAACGAGACCCTATTACTAAGGCTCCGCTGTCCGTCCGTCTGGGACCAGGCTGTATCTTATGAACCGTGATAGTTAGACAGTTGATGTATTTCTGTTGCCGCTATAACAACAAATACTATATAAAACAGAATAAAATCAATATTTAATTCTCAATTCGTGTGTTTTTTTTTTTAATGTTTGTTACCTCATATCTCCGTCATTAATGAACAGATTTGGTTTTATTTTGTAGTTTTCACGATTTTACTTCCAGGTTGGCCCCATTTTCATCAAATTTGGTTCTTATGATGGAATCCATAAGGAATTGAGGGAACACCTCAAATATTAAAGGCACTCATATAGCGATTTCGGTATTTTCAGCAAGAAGCCAAGCATGTGCCTTCTGAAAGTGCCATTTGGTAAAGTGGAACTGATGAAGAAGACCAGAGATGGCCATTGGAACTACTTGATAAGTATTTCACGGGTGGCGATAAGGGTGACTTTCCTACATCCGATTGGCCTAAAATTTGGCATACCTGGATGACAATACATGATGGTCACAAGATGTCACATGATGGTGACAGCGAGCTGATCTGATGATGGAGACAACGGAACTCCTCGATGGATAATAGTAGACTGGCCGTGTTTAGGCTCATTGTGATCAGCACACGGTTCCTAGGTTCGAAGGCGTTTTTTTTCGTGAAGAATTATTTTCTTTGAGCTGTTAGAAAATCCCCCATTAGAAAGTAGTTGTGTATCTATGTGCTCTCATTACTATGCTTACGGTATGGTAATGATTAGGGGCCTACGGTCTGCGACGTGCTTCCGCATGACAGGGGCCAATCGGACTCCCACCGATAGATTAACGAGTGACGAGAGCTTTGATTGTGCGATTCGAATAGACTATCTCACGACTCTACTAATATGTAGGAATGTAGATACATTCATACATACATAAACACACACCTTTTAACCCGAAAGGGTAGGCAGAGCCTCAATGGGCCTCTTTTCACAGTGGGTTGCACCATCGTGGAATAATTATAGTCTTCAAGAATGTAGTCTCCATCATCAGATCAGCTCGCTGTCACCATAATATTATATTTTCATCGGAACTTGACAGGTATTCCAAATTACAGATTCAAGATTCAAAATGATCCTTGTGATTTCAATGAATAAAATACTTTTGACTTTAACTTTGACTTCAGCCACAGAATATATAATTACTTCAGCTCAATCGGTTGAGGATAACTGCTTTAAAATTCAGTTGCAAGATTCCTCCTGGATTCCACCCAGACAAATATATACATACATTGCAAGTTAAATAAAATCTTGTATAAAAGTACAAAAAAAATTACAATTTATTAAATTTTTATTCTTGAAACTACAGGCACATGAGACTTTTCATCTTTATGTCTCAGGGTGGCGGGCGCTGTGCAATGCCACATAGGGCGCGTCCTAGGTGGACTTGACCTATGAGGTAATAATGCACTGTTCATAAGCAGAGGTTACCGCTTAAGATCAGGTGGGCTATCTGCTTGTTCCGCCATTCAGTAGTATAAAAAAAAGAAAGTAGTACCTACCTACTCCAGGTTGCGTGTCTCTATCTCTGCAACTTGTAGAGAAGGAATTACGTAACATACAGTCGGTATAGGTACCAGCGAATATCAGGTTCGTTTCGCCCGATATCGTGGAATGAGCCTGGAGCATCTCTAGTACAGAACCGGTTGGAGCTATGTTGCTGGGGTGTTGGGAACCTAGGCACTTTGGATGATAGCCTTACTTAAACTTTTGAAGGAAAAAGGATGAAAATTCAAATGTTGTTTCTAGAGGCTAGGTAGTAGCAGGTAGGTAGTAGGTAGGTTCCCTTTTTGTTATTACTAGCGGCTCACCCCGGCTTCGCACGGGTAGCCCCCGGTGAACCCCCTTCCTACCCCTCCCCCTATGTCAATTTCCTGGTCAATCTCTCGCTACCTCCCCACCAATTTTCAGCCAAATCGATTCACCCGTTCTTTAGTTATAAGCGGTGTAACTAACACGACTTTGTGTTATGATGCATTTCTTAACCCTTTCTTAATCAAGGTCATAATTTTTCTGTAGGTATACCTACCAAACATACAAACCTATTCAGCCTTTTCAGCGTGATAACATCCAAACATCCATACTTTATAATTTATAACTTTGTTATAATTTTTTCTTTCTTTATATTTAGCGTCGTACGTCTTGTGCATTAGCCATTTTCAGTTAATTTGCAACGTTACAATCCTTCCAAGCCGTCAACGTCACAGTCAAGTCATATTTTAGTAAAACGGTGGCCGTTTTACAAAAACTTTGGTAGACCATTTCCACCAATTTTAAAAATCCCGCAATAACCTTCCTTTTCATTTGTGCTTTGTGCTATAGACGAGTTACATTGGTTAAAATGCCACCAAAATTACACAAAAAAAAACACTGGGAAATTAAATTAAATAAAAACACGACGTCTGTTTTCGGAAATGGCGGAAAGAGCCCATTTATGATAGTGGGATGTATTTTATGAGTTCTGAATGCGTTAAAATATGTGCGTTTATCTGTACAGGGTAGCCATTTTGAAAACTGTTTAGTTTTACTTCCTTCATAGCAACAAAGTAAGAGAGAGAAGAGCCTCAATTAAATAAGTTAGTTTATTTATGTGCGGTGTTAAGTAGCCGTGTTTGCCTTTGTAAGTTCGCTATAAATCGATTTATTCTGTTTGCACTCGGATAATATCATAGAAGCGGCTACCACACGAGCGGAAATCGGCATTGCTGCTTCTTAAAGGGAGGTTCAGTTCAGTGAGAGGGGATTACGTCCTTCATGCTGATTTTATTTATAAGATTGATAGATAAATTGGTAGTTTTAGATTTCAATACAAAAAAAAACTTTTTCTTTTTGTTATATCTTAAAAAATTAACACAAACATTGTATTATACACTCCAAAGACCCTTATGGGTTAGTTCAGAGTGTGTACAAACCTCCTTAGGTGTAAATACATAATCTTACGCTGTAATTCCGTAATTCTAATTTTTCTAATGCTTTTTTTATTAATAATATTTTTTCATCTTTCTAATTTTTCTTTTCTTTTTTCATTATATTGTAATTCTGTAATTCATAAGTTCCGTCTTTAAAAATTCTGTTTTTAAAAGTTATCCATTTTAAAAATAATAATTAAATCGATTAATAAATGTTATTAAGTAAACAAAATTACAATTATTTAAAACTTAATCATTACATTTTAATTAAAATTCAGTCATTATAAAAAGTCAAGAGGTAATAGTCCAGTAGGTACATATTGAGCTGGGTGACTGGCTGGTGTTTTGAAACCCAGTGTGCTATGATGCCGGAATGATCTGCCACAACGGCCAGCATGCTGATAGCACTGCCACGGACGCGAATCATCAGGGAAGCAGTTCTCCTGCGTATGATCGCGTAGAAATCATCAACGCACCATCTGTGCATATTCCTGAAGCGCTGCAGAACCGCGGCCGCGGCAGCCCCAACAGCACCCTGAACCCGTTGCTGTACTAGACCCGTAGAGCGTTGTAGGCCTTCTGCGTTTGCCTGAACCACAGGCTGTACTTGTAGAAATTTTGTCAATAAGCCCTGAACAAGGTGACTTTGACCGGGACAGAACAGCGTGCAAACCTGCGAGTCAGCATACTCACGCGTACGCGTTACGTTATTTATGAGACTTTAACTCTTTGGCTGGTTTATGGAAATTGTCAAACGATTCTTCAGAAATTCCAACGAGCTATGAGACATATAATTATGCATACATACACCTTTTACCCCGAAGGGGTAGGCAGAAGCTCATTGGATTAACGGCACTGAAGTTTTCATCGGACTAACATACATACATAATATACTTAAATACATACATAAGTACATACATATACGCTGAATTTTCCAAGTTGACTCAGAGCACTCGCTCGTTCATTCGTTCGTGGTCCATTACCACAGACCAACACCATTCAAAGACACGAGAATCCATTCACATTACGCCACCTACTATTGAGCCTATTCGATAATATTGATCTTTACTACCGTGTTTACTGTTTGGTTCTC
Source organism: Operophtera brumata (assembly GCA_932527175.1). Classification (NCBI taxonomy): domain Eukaryota; kingdom Metazoa; phylum Arthropoda; class Insecta; order Lepidoptera; family Geometridae; genus Operophtera; species Operophtera brumata. The sequence goes on along the minus strand of OW052227.1, from coordinate 1,855,788 downwards.
AACATTTGATACGTAAAAGTAACCCTTCTGGCACTATTACGTCTTATTACAAATGCAGTCGAGATGAGAGCTTTGAGAAGTATGTGTGGTGTGACTTTGAGAGATAGAATAAGGAATAGTGTGATAAGAGAGCGTTGTGAAATTAAAGAAGACGTAGTGACTAGGATTGAGAAAGGTATGCTTAGATGGTTTGGGCATTTAGAAAGGATGGACGATAGTAGGTACATAAGACGAGCGTGAATGGGACAGTGGGAAGGGGAAGACCTCGGCGAACATATTCAGACCAGATCGGAGACGTTCTGGAAAAAGGCCAGGTCAAGAGTACCCTTAACCGACGAGCATGTATGAAGAATGTGATGAGAGTGAATGAAGCAAAAGAGGTGTGTCAGGATCGTAGCAAGTGGAAATCCGTGGTCTCTGCCTACCCCTCCGGGAAACAGGCGTGAGTTTATGTATGTATGTATGTATGTACGTCTTATTACCGGAATGTAAAGTCGGTATTTTAGGTCTAACAGCTACGTATTTGCCATTAGTACTGTATGGTATTATTTTATCCGTGCCATTAGTAATCTAATGTGCTCTGTCTGCGGTTTTACAAAACTTCCTTCCTACGCTCTATTTATTTCTGCTTTCCGTGGTGTGTCCGTCCTATGAATAGACCCCTCCGTCTCGTGGATGTCGTAAAAGCCGATCAAGGGATTACCCGGACTTGTTGATAAGATTCGTTGATATGAGATTTGTCCTGGGGATCGATTTTTTAAAGTCAGCGAGTGACTAGAAGTCAGCAAAATGACTATTAGTCACTGATTTCCAAAAGTTCGTATTTTTGGAAATCACCGCTGACTAAAATTGTCATACTATGATATCAATACGAGTGCCTCTACCCACTCGATTTGAAATCACTCCGTGACTGTTTTGGCACTGAAATTTATGTAAAGTATTTACTCAATTTTACTCTTTATCTTGTGGCTTTCCTATTCCACCCACACATAATTATTATCTATGGTCCACTGTTTTGTCTGTGGTGAGTGGAACCATGGACTTAGTATAGTGAAACAGACAAACTAATAATGGACAGATTACGTAGTATGTCAAAGACAACGACTGTTAAATATTTGCAAGTTGGTAGACAGGGTATGACTTTCAAAAATACGACATTTTGTAAAAAGTGATTTCAAAGACATCGATGACGTTTTGTCATTCGTGACTTCTAGTCACTTAGTGACTTTCAAAAATCGATCCCGGCTGGCTGCTACCTTATTATGGAATGTGTTATTACTGGAAGGAAAGCGTTAGCAGAGTCAATGGTAGCGATGAGCTCACCACTCGTCACGTCTATATTCCACGATGATGGTGCAACCCACAGTAAATAGGCCCATTGAGGCTCTGCCTACCTATATATGTAAAAGTAATAGGTTAAGTGTACTTATCGTAGTCATCAAATCGTGACCCAATAATGAATGAAAGGCAGCCGGGGACCAAATCGATTAGTTCCATCTACTGATAGTATCTGTGCGTAGCTGCGTAGTTAGCCATCATTGTACCGGTAGTCTTTAGATTGATGATACCAGTCACATTGTTTGAAATGTTAAGCTGCGGTTTGCTTTTGGGCGAAGTTAAACGGACGGTATTTAAGCCACTATCTACTGATGATGTTGGATTGAACATGATAAAAAAATTGCAATTCGAATAAAAAAATCGGACAAATGCGAGTATCACTTGCATAGGGTTCTGAACAAACGTGATGTATCACGTGTGATCACAAACTGCAAAAGTAGTTTTGTTTTTAATACTTTGTGAATGAAAGTACAAACATATGGCCCACCTGATGTTAAGCGGTAACCTCTGCCTGCTTCTCTCACTACTTGTGGGGTGGAGTCTGGGCGATGGAAGACCTCCACTTGCTAGAAGATCCGTTTTTGAGAGAACCGCTGTGCCTACAGGTACCATTTTGGTCTCAAATGAAAGCTAATAAAATTTACTACAACCATAATGCAATTAACAATTGACGTGGGATGCGTATTTTAGAAGATATTTCACAAAATATGTGAACATTTCGATAAAAAAACACTATTTGGAAAAAAAACCCTATATTCGAAGAACTGTATCTTGGGAATCAGTTGAGATCAATGAGATCTATACAGCCATTGGGGCTTTATAGATCTCATGCTAGTGTCAAATTGTAGAAAATGTAGTTTAATTTAAAAGTGTTCACAGTGACTATACCGGTCAGACCCTTCCTTCACTAAGATATTGAGCAAAAACTGATAAAAAACTAAAATTTCATAGTTTTTTTGGGCACACCGCCGAACGCACAGCACTTGGAAAATTGCAAATCTGTTTTTTTATATTGGTTAAGGTCCTAACTACATATAAAAAAATCAGCGTGACCCGAACTTTGGCAAGCACGGATGTACAGTGGTGGAATTAAAATGTTCGTCACCTTAGGGCCTATTTTTGTTTGTTCAATGCAGAAACATAGGTACTGCTTTACCGACATAGTATTGCATTGGTACTGTTTTACCGACATAGTATTGTCAATATTACGAAAATAACCTTTAGTTGCCATGACAACGGATAGTAGCAGCGATTGAATGACAGATAGTCTACGAATAAAATGACAAAACTTCTGGCTAACTCAATAAAAAACTGGCCAAGTGCGCATCGGACCTCGCGCATTCAGGTTTCCGTCGTATAAACAATTATATAATTTGTGGATCCGTAACAAATGTAAAAGTTATAAATTGCCTAAGTTTAGTTAATCCACACGCAAAATTAAATCTGTTTGTAATAGAAATATGAGAAAATTCTCAAAATGTTTCAATTTTCTAAATTATCATATTTTTTTGGTAAAATATTCATAATAAGTATGTAGAATATTTAAAAGAAAACTAGTTCCTTTGTTAAATGGAGATAAAATTGAGCTTAGTAACAAAAATACAGTCTTATTCTACTTAATAAGCTCTAAAATTATACTCCACATACTAGGGTACGACAAATTTATTTTTCCCTCCCCACTTTAACTTGTACGGGAACCATACTTCAAAATAAATTTTGGTTATTATTTTTGGATTTGGGTCAGTAAGATACATAAATAGTACAAATATGAATACTTCAATGGTTTAGCTGCTATAGACCCGTGTGATAGAGAGACAGGCAGACGGATGAGCGAAGGCAATAGGGCTTCGTTTGGCCCCTTTGGGTACGGGACCCTAAAAAAGTCGTTCCAAAGTTAAACAAGCAACTGATCAAAGGTGTGCGATTTTGATCTTTATAATAAACATTTAAATTATGGTTTTCTATACAGCAGTCTGCTACGTAGAATAGTTGGAAAAGGTAATATGTGCTGGCGACAAGCTAAAGGGGATTACTTTGAAAACTGACGAACGTTTTCATTCCGCCACTGTACATCTTGACTGGACAATAAACGAATGGTTACTCGCTCAGATTCGTTCAAGTTCACTGCCGTGGGACCGAGGCTTTAGAAAAATCATCTTAGCCGTCAATCAATGACATAGGTTGGTGCGTCCATTGTTTGAGCAACGTTTGGTGTTTTTTTGCAGCTGTACCTAGCCGTAATGAAATCATGCTTATGGGTCAACGTGTGTTCATTTCAAAAATTGCTTCTAGTCACCACAGTTGCACTATTTACGTAAGACAAATGGCACGAAATTAAAACTTCATTGTTTTTCACTCAGCAACACTTCTAAAAAAACTTACAGAAATGAAATTACAGGCATATGAGACTTTTCATCATTTTTCTCAGGGTGGACGTGACCTATGAGTTAATGCATTGTTAAAAGCAGAAGTTATTGCTTAACATAAAGGTCTGCCATCTGCCTGTTCCATCATAAACAAAGTTAAGAAAAAAGTTAATCTACAATTCATATAAAATCTTTTAAACACCTAATATGCGCTGCGCAGAGTGCGCGCCAGCCGCAACAGCCTCCTGGCTGTGGTAGCCGATAGGCCAGATTCCCACCTCACTCAGCACTGGACCAAGATGCATTCAGTTTTAGACAATTACACATATAACAGAGTGCATTTTTCCCAGTTGTTAGAATAAAAATTTAACTGTGTTACTGTAGGTATTAATAATATTTTCATAAGTGCTGTATTTTGTGTACTAACCAAATTATGGATCTGTGAGAATATTTAATAAATATCCACCAGATAGACTAGCTATATCTAGCATGGAGCTCTTCAGAACCCGACGACAGAGAAAAACATTTTCCGATCTAACTTCGAAATTAATTTAGAAGTTTCCGTCTGAGCAACGTTCAGCTTGGTCCCGTCCCAACTGTTGACCCGTTGTAAGTCAAGCTAACTTCTAAGGATTTCTACAAAAAATACGAAAATATACTAGTGATGATGTATGTGTCTTTTTTTTTAAACTACTTGAATGACGGAACGAGCAGATGGCCCACCTGATGTTAAGCGGTAACCTCTGCCTATGAACAGTGCATTACCACATAGGTCACGTCCACCTCGGACGCCCCCAATGTGGTATTGCACTGCGCCTGCCACCCTGAGACATATGAAAAGTCTCATGTGTCTGTAATTTCACCGGCACCCTTACCCTTCAAACCGGAACAAAGCAATGCGAGCACTACTGCTTTGCGGCAGAAATAGGTATGGTGGTAGTACTTCTCCGGACGAACTCTTTCACAAAATAGCTACTACTACTAAAACTGTGTACTTTAGTCAATTCCAACCGAGCCAGCCATAGAAATCTGAAGTAAGGAGAATTGGTAAAGAAGAGTGGCGCGGGTTGCCAGAGTACGAGCAAAGTGCTCAATCTCTTTCACTCGCAGACTGCGAGCTACATTATAATACCGAGGGATCACTGTACCAGAAACACGATAGGACAATATTTTCTCAATAGAAAAAAAACAAAGTTACGTCTATTTTTTGCCTATATTCGATTGTTTATTAAAATGGTGCATATTATTCAGTAAAAAACCAAGAGCGAGTCGGACTCACGCACGAAGTATTCCGTACCATTACCTTTAACAAGTAATTAATTTTGTAAAAATTAAAAAAACCCCAACGCAATGAAACGGCTGAACCGATTTTGATCAAACAAAGCTAAGAACACTCCCGACAAACACACCTTTCAAACAAACAAAAAAAAATTAATCGATTCATCCGTTCGGGAGCTTTGATGGGACAGACAGACACACACACACACACACACACACACAGACACGTCAAACTTATAACACCCCTCCGTTTAACGTCGGGGGTTAAAAATGGCAAAAAAAATACGTTTGTTGTATGGGAGCCCCCTTAATTATTTATTTTATCCTGTTTCTTAGTATTTGTAGTTATAACGGCAACAGAATAAATAAATAAATAACAAGTTCACACAACATTATCTAGCCCCAAGCTAAGCACAGAGCTTGTGTTATGTTTACTTGATAACTGATATACTTAATACAATACATTACAAAGACAGATGTTTTTATTATACATAGAAAATACCCAGAACACCCGGAACAAATATATGCAGAAAATATATGCAGATACCTATTTCTGCCGCAAAGCAGTAGTGCTCGCATTGCTATGTTCCGGTTTGAAGGGTAAGGGTGCCGGTGAAATTACAGGCACATGAGACTTTTCATCTGTATGTCTCAGGGTGGCGGGCGCAGTGCAATGCCACATAGGGTGCGTCCTTGGTGGACGTGACCTATGAGGTAATGCACTGTTTATGAACATGTTTATGTTTTTTTTTTTATTTTATTTTTTTTTCTGCATATTTTTTTTTTTTTTTTTTTTTGCTTTTTTTTTCTGTCCTATGGGCAGAGGTTACCGCTTAACATCAGGTGGGCCTCTTGCTTGTTCCGTCATCCAAGTAGTATACAAAAAAAAAAAAAAAAAAAAAAAAAAAAAGATCTCACAAATATTTGTTCTCGCTTGTTGGTTTGAAAAATTGTTGTTGATTACTTGGCCGCTTTTTTTGTATGAAGATATCTGCCTGGGGTTGGCGCAGTTTTAAATACTGTTTTTCTTGATGTTCGCTTACTTTTCGTTGCGCAAGCGCTATACAATCACTTTCTAACTTACCAGAACTTTACTAAATTAGAAAGTGACGTAATTCGGCTGTGGTCTGCCTCTAAATCAACCATCAAAATACCTACAGTAGTAGTAGAGATTTTTTGTGAAAGAGTTCGTCCGGGGAAGTACTACCACCATACCTATTTCTGCCGCAAAGCAGTAGTGCTCGCATTGCTGTGTTCCGGTTTGAAGGGTAAGAAGGGTGCCGGTGAAATTACAGGCACATGAGACTTTTCATCTATGTCTCAGGGTGGCGGGCGCAGTGCAATGCCACATAGGGTGCGTCCTAGGTGGACGTGACCTATGAAGTAATGCACTGTTCATAGGCAGAGGTTACCGCTTAACATCAGGTGGGCCTCTTGCTTGTTCCGTCATTCAAGTAGTATAAAAAAAAAAAAAAAAACCTACAGTCACGTGAATTTAATACAAATATGCAGAGCAGTAATCTAATGATAAGTTTTAACCAGTCATTACCTGTATTATGTTATCAATCAAATTATATTATTAATCACATTGATTAAAAAACAGTCTATTTTAACAACGCAACTGATTATTTAAGTCTGTGATTACAACCATACGTATTTTCAAACACTTTACTTTAAAAACTTGAACTTAGAACTTAGAACTTACTTTTTTCTTTTTTTTTTCTTTTTTTTTACTTTTTTTTTTTACTTTTACTTTGAACTTTAGTTAGTTCTCCCGTGATCATGGCGCATGCAACTGTGCCGAAATATCGGGAACATATAAAACTCAAAAATCATGGTAAATATCCCGTATTTAGTGAAAATTACTTTACTTTAAATCGCTTTCACGCCATATTTGTTTGTCAAATTCAGATTTAGTTCTAGGAAGATGGACTAAAGGAATGAAACTAAGGCTAAAAACGAACCGGTGTCGATTATACCAGTCTCATTCTTTTATATGAATGTATTCATGTGTTGGAATGAGACAAGCATATATCTGTTTTTATTTGTGTAAGTCGTACCAGGCCAAATGTCAAATTACTACTACATTCATGGTAACAATCTAGGAAGATGTATATGCATACATACATACATACATAGACACACGCCTTTTTCCCCGAAGGGGTAGGCAGAGCCACAATAGGCCTCTTTTCACAGTGGGTTGCACCATCGTGAAATATAGACGTGACAAGTGGTGAGCTCATCGCCGCCATTGCTTCCCACGACTGACTCAGCTAACGCTTTCTTCCAGTAATAACACATTCCATAATAAGCTACCAGCCAGGACAAATCTTATACCAACGAATCTTATCAACAAGTCCGGGTAATCCCTTAGTCGACTTTTACGACATCCACGGGAGGAGACGGAGGGGTCTATTCTTAGGCCGGACACACCACAGCAAATATGCATGTATATGCATGGTGCCAATATTCAGGGTACGGAACAGAAAAACGACTGTCGTGTGTCAATATATTTGTTTCTCTCTAACATAGGATAGCAAGCTATCTTCTAGGATAGGAGTAAGAAGGAACACTATGCTATTTTAGCACTCACTCCATACTATTATACCTCCATGATTTAGATTCATTTATTTTTGTATGAAGATTTCTGCCTGGGTTTGGTGCAGTCTTAAATACTGTTTTTCTTGATGTTCGTTCATAGTTCCTCTTTGTTCTTTCACTTTTTGACGACCTCTGTGGCGCGGCGGGCGAAGGTTCGCCTGCGACGCAGGAGGTTGCGGATTCGATTCCCGTCTCGGAACAAATATTTGTACCATCTGCAGATATTTGTTCAGGGTGTTCAGGGTGAAAATGGGTACTAAAATGGTTGTCAAATTATAATAAAGATCCACCGTAATCCGCTTCACAGCATGCAATATAACTAAGTACCAGAGTAAATTAAACAATAACAATATCGGCGGCGGGCGAAGGTTGGCGTGCGACACAGGAGGTTGCGGGTTCGATTCCCGCCTCGGAACAAATATTTGTGCGATCGCAGATATTTGTTCAGGGTGTTCTGGGTGTTTTCTATGTATAATAAAAAATATGTATCTATTTAATGAATTGTATTAAGGCGATATGTTAAAATACCGAATGGGCGGAGTCTAGCCAGAAAACAATAGCTGTAAGACAGTGACAGCGCTATTGCTTACTTGAACCCGGGAAAAGGTGAGGTATAGATTTTTGCCACTCGGAAGTAACTGACGTAAGCGACAAATGATAAAACTTCGTTTAGCTTCTAAAGTAGCAAATATAAAAATAAATTATCTATAATTAGTGTAAGTAATGTGATTACCTACTGAATAATATAAAAAAATATGCTTAATACTTTCTCTAGTCGAAGGAGGGACCTAAAAAGAGCTTTAGAAGAGCCAATTTCAAAAAATAAAGCTATCGAGAAAAGTTTCGCGAATCGTGTTTCTAGTCTATAATTTATTTAGATTACATCCTCAAGTAATTACTGTATTAACATCAAGTTTGTAACCTTTACAACAGTAAAGGTTACAAACTTGATGTTAATGCAGTAATTACTTACTGGTCGTTTCGTTTTATGCTCACTCAGTAACAACTGAGTGAGCATAAAACGAAACGACTCCAAAATTTTAACATAGCGTCTTAAGTATATCAGTTATCTAGTACCCATAACACAAGCTCTGCTTAGCTTGGGGCTAGATAATGTTGTGTGAACTGTCCAGTTTTTTTTTTTTTTTTTTAATCTCTCTTTACAAAAAACAACGAGCACAATTTACAATATACCATACCTACTAGGAACACAAAAATACAACATTATACGACACAAAATTAAATGTCATGTCATAAAAATAAAATTTCAGTAATATAATATCATTAGTTCCAACAAGATTTCAATGAATACCTACCATCGAGAACTCCGGTACGGAGGCCTGCGTTGCTCGATGATACCTACACATCACAAAATGTGTTCATAGGTAGGATTAAACCTGGCATTTTTGAAAGAAACGTCGTAATTTTAAATTAATTACTTTTTAATGTGTTTTTTCGAGTTATGTCGTGTAAGTTTTTGAATAAATTGTAGTGAAATTTAAGTATATTGCGTGTCTTTTCGAAATGATGGATTTTTCCCTGTAAAAACTCAGTTTTTTTGCCACCATTTAAACTGGGTTATGACTTGACGGAGACTCTTGCCGACTTGACTATAAAACTATAATAATATATCACTTGACATTGCCGAAATTGTTTGGATCACTCCTCAGAAGCCATAATAACAAGAAAAGAAAGAAGAAGAAACGTGTTCAAACTTTTCTTTTAAATAGTCATCAACACCATAAAAAACTTTTCAAGAATCAACCTTTTCTGTGAGGTGGTCTCAAGTATGAACCTTGGCAGGTGATTGTAGATCTTTGGCGCCATACAAAATACACTATTACCTATTGAAGCAGTCTTCGTCAGTATGGCTGAAGTCAAATCTTAAGAGCGAATTTTCAAGAAATTCCTCTGCCACACTTGAGCTGAAATTTTGCATATCTTTTTTTTCTTTTTTTTTATGCTACTTGAATTACGGAACAAGCAGGTGGCCCACCTGATGTTAAGCTGTAACCTCTGCCTATGAACAGTGCATTACCTCATAGGTCACGTCCACCTAGGACGCACCCTATGTAGCATTGCACTGCGCCCGCCACCCTGAGACATAAAGATGAAAAGTCTCATGTGCCTGTAATTTCACCGGCACCCTTACCCTTCAAACCGGAAAACAGCAATGCGAGCACTACTGCTTTGCGGCAGAAATAGGTACGATGGTAGTACTTCCCCGGACGAACTCTTTCACAGAAAAGTTCTAATACTACTAAAATCCTGTCAAGTTCCGATGACAACACAATATAATGGTGACAGCGAGCTGATCGCTTGCCATCTAGGTAACCATTCCATTGAGGCCCTACTCCAGCTGCTATACAACATTATTACACATACCTCTATCTTTATTTTTTCCTGTAGTATTATACTGTATTGAATGTTTCAGCGTACTTTGCAATTTAGATCGGCCGCTTGGGAGATGTGTCTCCGATATTGACTCAACGAAGGGAGTCGGAACCGAGTCTGAGAATCTACGAATCGAATATGCTTGAATCATAGATATTTGAGGTATATACCTCAAAGGTATACCTTAATGGAATATACTTACCCAATTATTCATAATCATTTTATAAACAAATTTTAGTTAAAATAGCTTTTTAATTGTTACTAGCACCGCCCCGCGGTTTCACCCGCGTAAGTCTCGATGCCGTGAGAATATCGGGATAAAAATGTGCCTATGTGTTATTCCGGGAGTCCATCACCATTCCAAATTTCATGCAAATCCGTCCAGCCGTTTCAGCGTGAAGAAGTAACAAACACACACACAAACTTCCGCATTTATAATATTAGTAGGAATTTCGCTTTGATGTAAAATGGTATAGGTACGTCAGTTCAGTTCTTGAACAAGTAGCCCTTGCGGAATAGACCATAGGCACAGATAAAATAATATTATACTAGTACCATAGGTACGTCAAAAGAAGACAAAAGCTATTTTAGCTATCAAACGTTAAACAATGAGGTGTTTTCCGAGGTTGAAATCTGCCATTTTTGAAAGAAACGTCGTCATTTTTATTTTATTACATTTTAATGTGTTTTTTCGAGTTATTTCGTGTAATCTTAGTGGCATTTTAACCGGTGTAACTTGGATAAATGGCGCATGTGTGATGTAGTGAAATTTGAGTGTATTGCGAGTCTTTTCGAAATGGTGGATTTTTTCCTGTAAAAACTCAGTTTTTCTGCCACAATTTAAACTGGGTTAGGACTAGACGGAGACTCTTGACGACTTGGCTATAAATAAAACTATAATAATTATATCACTTGACATTGGCTAAATTGTTGCAAATAATGCACAGAAGCCATTACCTAAGATAAGAAGAAGAAGAGGTGTTTTCCAAGTGTCATTGTCAGTTTAGTTCTTTCATCGTCAAGAGATGGCACTCGCGTAACTATCGGTATAATGAATGTAGTAGTACATGGATTGAGTGCTAAAATAGCATAGAGTGTTCCTTCTTACTCCTATCCTAGAAGATAGCTTGCTATCCTATGTTTGAGAGAAACAAATATATTGTCACACGACAGTCGTTTTTCCGTTCCGTACCCTGAATATTGGCACCATACATATACATCTTCCTAGATTGTTACCATGAATGTACTAGTAATTTGACATTTGGCCTGGTACGACTTACACAATAAAAACAGATAGATTTATGCTTGTCTCATTCCAACACATGAATACATTCATATAAAAGAATGAGACTGGTATAATCGATACCGTTTCGTTTTTAGCCTTAGTTCCATGCCTTTAGTCCATCTTCCTAGTTCGGTATTTACCAACTTTATTAATTTTATCATGGCAGTGTATAACCTCGTTCAGCCAACGTAAATAGTTTGAATTTTTGGTGTTTTTTGCCCAATACAGCTCATCAACACTTCTTCAGTTGATTTCACGAGAATTGGATACTTAACACACATGTTTTAATTGATAGTATGTCACAAAAATCATCAGTTTAGCTACGATAGCACTAAACAAAAAAAACCACTGTAAAAATGTGTTTAGTGTTTTTTAATTTCGCGCCTCAAGCGACAGCATCCACCTTAAAGATGAAAAGGAGGTCGTGCCCGTGGGGGGTATCTACCGTTTTTGAGAGAACAACTGGACGTAGAGGTACCATTTTGGTCTCAAATGAAAGTGAATTAAATTTACTGTAACTTCATAATATAATATTTTACGTGGGATGCTTATTTTACAAGATATTTCACAAAATAAGTAAACATTTCGAAAAAAAACACTGAAAAACATTGCCTATTTTCAATGAGCTGTATCTTGAAAACCAATGGCTGTAAAGAGCTCGCTTTAGTCTCAAATTATGGAAAATTTAGTCTACTATTAAACGTGCATAGTGTTTATACCAGTCAGACCCTTCCTTCACTAAGATATTGAGCAAAAACTGAAAAATAAAAACATGGGCTTTTGTGCCCACCGCCGCTCGCACAGCACCTTGGAAATTGCAATTCTGTGTTTTTAATATTGGTTCAAGTCCTAACAAAATTAAAAAATTCAGAATGACCGGAACTTTTGCAAGCACGGATGTACATCTTGACTGGACTAATATTGTTTCAGTATTATTATGGACCTTGTGTTTTTCCAGATCGTCTCCGGAGCTTTGAAAACTACCTAAAAGTGTAACGGATACAGCAGTAACTTCAAAATTCACCGGTTCCTATAATATCGACAGCTGGATGCTGTTATTTTATTTTGCAATCTGTAAATTGGCTCTCCAGTCAGCTTCACAGCTCCACGGCTGAAGTCTGCAACAGACGTCGCGGAAATACTTTTCGGATGCCCGCAGGCGAAGTGCATCCCGCTTTGTACAAACAGATTGGATCTATAGATAAGACAACCGCATTATCTATCTCTCGTTTGTTTTGCGTTCGAGATTCACATTTGCAACTGCAACTCTTGCATATAAATAAAACTGTATAATAAAGAAAAGAAAAAAATAAAGAAAATAAAATTAAAGAAATTAGTCTTATTCTCAGAACGTAACCTAAAGTTATATGATAATTTTAAAAGTCAGCGCCAAAACCGTAAACTTTGCTGTCCTTCACATAAAACATAAATTGACAATAGTGTATTTTGTATGGCGCCAAACATCTAGAATCACCTGCCAAGGTATTAATAATATTTACTTAATCATTTCGAACTTGAGACCACGTCACATAATATCTTTAAATTTAAATTGAAAAGGACGCTTCTTGAAAAATGTATTATAGTGTTGATGACTATTTAAAAGACAAGTTTATGCCTATATTTTAACTGACATCTTGTTGAACGAATGATTTTTTACTGTCATTTTGTTTTTTTCGAAATGATTAAGTAAATATTATTAATTCAATGACATTTTATGTGACAATGAAACTGATGGTAGTGGTATCGATCGTAATAAAAGAGGCAGAAAGAGGGTAGATCAATATATCTGCCAATAACATCTACTCGCAAAGACTTTAGTTAGTTCTCCCGTGATCATGGCGCATGCAACTGTGCCGAAATATCGGGAACATTTAAAACTCAAAAATCATGGTAAATATTCCGTTTCTACTGAAAATTAGTCCTTAAGGTGAATGCTCACGTTTGCGGCGCGAGATTCAAATTTGTTGGTGTTTTTTGCCCTTTACAGGTCATCAACACTTCTTCAGATGACGAAAGTTGAGTTCGCGACAACTAGGAGACCTAACACACATGTTTTAATTGATATAATTGACTCATAAATATCATCAGTTTAGCTACGATACCCCTAAACAAACAAAAACACTGTAAAAATGTGTTTAGGGGTGTCATAGCTAAACTGATGATATTTATGAGATACTATCAATTAAAACATGTGTGTTAAGTCTCCTAGTTGTCGCGAACTCAACTTTCGTTATCTGAAGAAGTGTTGATGAGCTGTAATGGGAAAAAACTCCAAAAAATTTGAATTTCGCGCCGCAAGCGTGCGCATCCACCTTATAAGTTCAGATTTTCTATAATTTTGGTCGGTACGCTAAAAGCATAACGTATACAAATAACAATGTGCGTACTCACGTAAAAATACGTACCTACATAAGTAAAAGAAAGATTCAGGCCTCTCAAAACGTAATAAGTGTCAGGCTGACTGTAATATATGCCCATTGAAAATATGAGAGCCGTTATTATATGTAGATTTTTCTAATTCTCCCTCTTTTGATACCGACGCGGGGTGAAATTGTATTATATTTTAGCGCCATCATAAATCCTCAAACACGGTATAAAATGAAAGTCGCTGCTCATATCAAAACGTGTAAAGGAATGTAAGAGCAGCATAAAGTCATGAAAATATTACAGCTTATTTCAAAGAAACATTAACATTATTTTTAGAGTGAAACATTGCTTGATTAATAGTAGATTAGTAGCCAAGGGCTGTAAGGCATCAATTGCAGCACGAGATATTTAGGCGCACGAGCGTGCCATTGATGCTTACACCCGAGCTAACTACTCTGCTTTACATCTCGATTGTGAGGTAAGTAGGTCCTTATTACCCCCAATTGTGACTAGTAAGTGACCAATTAGCGCTCAAGGGTAATAATGTAGCTATAAAAGCCCTAGGGCGGTAAGTAATTTAAAAAAAACTTCACTCTTTAAAAAGTCCGCGTACATCTAACCATCATACTGGCAATAGACATCATGCATTCAGTTTTTTAATTACGTACCGCCCTAGGGCTTTTCTATCTACATTATTACCCTAGAGCGCTAATTGGTCACCTACAAGCCCCATTTGGGGGTAATAAGGACCTACTTACCGAATATGAGAGATGTAAAGATTATTATTCATCAATATCATAGATACATTATACATACAATACATAACCCATTACCATTTTACCACAGATTAAATAAATAGTACAAGTTGTACTATTTATTTATTCTGTGGTACAAGTACTTTTAATTGAGACAGTTGTGGTTTTTTGTGATTTTCGCTCACTATTGGTCTGTTCGGGTTAGGGATCTTTCGTCATCGGGTAAATTCGTCACCGAAAAAATGTACGGTAAATTCGTCATCGCTTGCTTTTGTACAGTCAGCTCGGTAACATTATGATACGCGGACATCAGAACGAATGGAAAAACTCGAATAAATACCCTCGAAATTAAAAATGTTGAATGCAAAATCTCTAATACAAAACTCGAATGAAAACCCCAAATGAAAAATCTCGAACGAAAAATCTCAAATGAAAAATCTAGAATGAAAACTCTCAAATGAAAAATCTAGAATGAAAAATCTCGAATGAAAAATCTAGAATGAAAACTCTCAAATGAAAAATCTAGAATGAAAAATCTCGAATGGAAAATCTTGAATGAAAAGTCTCGAAAGGAAAATCTCGAATTTAAAATCTTGAATGGAAAATCTTTAATGAAAAAACAAGAATGAAAAATCTTGTTTGAAAAAACTCGAATGAAAATCTCAGATGAAAAATCTTGGCCCCGTTCTTACTTACCTAAACGTATAGGTAGTATTATTTTATCTGTGCCTGAACTTTACTGAGTTAGACAGTGACATAAAATGGGGTTACCTTAATTTCTCTTTTTATTTTTTTTGAATAGTAATTAAAATGGCGAAACAAGCAGATGGCCCACTTGATGATTAGCGGTACCCTCTGCCTAAGAACAGTGCATTACCACATAGGTCACGTCCACCTAGGACGCGCCCTATGCGGCATTGAACTACGCCCGCCACCCTGAGACATAAAGATGAAAAGTCTCATGTGCCTGTAATTTCACCGGCAACCATACCCTTCAAACCGGAACACAGCAATGCGAGCACTACTGCTTTGCGGCAGAAATAGGTATGGTGGTAGTACTTCCCCGAACGAACTCTTTCACAAAAAAGCTCTACTACTACTTATGTGTGAAGTGTAGGTACGTATCTCCACATCTCATTGGCTGGGAAGGTTTAAGTATCAAGTAGTTAGTAACAAGGTAAGTAGTAACAATAGCCTAGAAATCCATAATATTCCATCAAAGATATCACACACAGGCAGGCAAAATACACAAAGGTGTTCCTTAAATTATCAGTCAAATAGTTAGTAACAAGGTAAGTAGTAACAATAGCCTAGAAATCCATAATATTCCATCAAAGATATCACACACAGGCAGGCAAACTACACAAAGGTGTTCCTTAAATTATCAGTCAAATAGTTAGTAACAAGGTAAGTAGTAACAATAGCCTAGAAATCCATAATATTCCATTAAAGATATCACACACAGGCAGGCAAACTACACAAAGGTGTTCCTTAAATTATCAGTCAAATAGTTAGTAACAAGGTAAGTAGTAACAATAGCCTAGAAATCCATAATATTCCATTAAAGATATCACACACAGGCAGGCAAAATACACAAAGGTGTTCCTTAAATTATCAGTCAAATAAAGGGGTCCTTCAATTTGAAGACATCCACAGCCCACACACGGCGGTGAATTGAAAGTAATTCAAGTAGAAAATTAATCCTTGATTACGCTCCTCCTCAGATTTGGGGGCCGAATCAACGATCGTGAAGGGTCGGGGAAGCAATGGGAGCGTTAGTTTTTTTTAACACGCTTTTATTAGCTTGGTTTGTATCTATGTATGTATGTATGAATGTATGTAACGGAATCTTTGAGCATAATTTTCACGAATTTCCACAAGTCTCATTAATTTGAAACTTTGCATACGTATCAAGGACCGATGACAATGCAATAATTTGATAACAGTTTCCCATTATCCTTATTAGGACCGCCAGGATTAATAAATTCTTTGATAGATCCTCTGTAGTAAATTATGAGATTGCGAAATGATTTGTGAGAAATTTTAATACTACATGTCAACAAATAACTAATTGATAAATCGAACTAAAAAATTAAAAATAAACACGCTTTTATAGCTAACCGAACTAAAAAAAAGAAAATAATTTTCAATATCAAAGAGTTTATATTACAGTAGTAGAAGATCGAACAATCAATCAGTTTTTTTTTTTTTTTTTGATCGTGGGGTGCTTGATAAAGTAAATGTAACAATCATTCTGTTGGCAACTATCTATGAGAGGAGAGTTATGAAAAGTAGTAAAATGCACCCCACGCTTTTAAAAAAGAAAACTGAATCTACTACTGCAATAGAAACTCTTTGAAATTGAAAATTATTTTTTATTTTTTAGTTCGGTTAGCTATAAAAGCGTGTTTTTTTTTAGTTTTTTTAACTATTATTTATTTAAGAGAAAGTGACGGTTGGACTTCGTAAGTTCGATGCACGTGACAAGTGACCTACACGTAAATACAAATACAAATGTATTTATTGACAAATAATAGTGGCTATTGATAATATTACAATAGGCACCGCACTAGGACAAGCCTGTATCGCGGATACCCGAAACAAGCCTGTATCGCGGATACCCGAAACAAGCCTGTATCGCGGATACCTGGATATACGTAGAACCTTAATTCATAGTTAAAAAAACATAGAACTTCAATATTATTTTTTGTTCATTAATTATGTAAAATTATTGACTGTGAAACAGACCTCCGTGTTTTTCAGTTACATGGTTCCAGCGGAAGATCAGCGTTGTGTTGCTACAGCACAACAAATGCTGAGCTGGACGCCAATTTGTGTCAGAGATGCGTGACTGGTACTGAAAGGCACATATTTTAGTTAAATGTTTTTTTTTTAATCTTTGTTTCTGTGTATTTATGTCGTTTTGTATCTGTATTTGTTGACACAAATAATTATTATTCTTTCTTTCTTTCTTCCTTTTTTTCTATAGGTATAATCTGGACATTTATTGCACCTATGCCTTATGTTCGGAAATTCAATAGGTACGTCTTTATATATTAGGTTTTATCCATGGTTATACTTAAACTTTTTTTTTTTTTTCTACTGAATGACGGAACTAGCAGATGGCCCACCTGATGATAAGCGGTAACCTCTGCCTATGAACAGTGCATTACCTCATAGATCACGTCCACCTAGGACGCACCCTATGTGGCATTGCACTGCGCCTGCCACCCTGAGACATAAAGATGAAAAGTCTCATGTGCCTGTAATTTCACCGGCACCCTTACCCTTCAAACCGGAATACAGCAATGCGAGCACTACTGCTTTGCGGCAGAAATAAATACCTACATAAATATCTTATTTGAATTGGCCCAGAATCGATCTAAATATGTATTATCACTTGAATAAGAATCAGAAAATATTTATTGCTTTTTATTGATCCAAATATTATTAAATTGTTCTATTATAATATTGTAGGTATATCCTCAGTTGGATATACCTACTTATTCTAAGCTTTGCTGTTTTTATTTTTTTATATAAAGGTGAGTATAGACTAGTGCATTTAATTGTAACAGAACAACGAGCCGCTCTTAATAGTGTATCACCCTCACGAACCAGACGTCGAGCACGATCGCTGTTTTGTTACAACCTAATTGTACAAAACACCGAGCGCATTGGTGTAACATTTCGGCGAGCCTTTGCACGAGCGCGAGCGATGCCCGGGGGACGCGGGAGGAGAGGGACGAACGACGCACGCGGTCAGAGGGGCTAGTCTGCAAATTTGACAAGCAACTCACACGGGCGTGAGGTGTACACTACAAGGATTTTAGTATGGAGAAATCGAAGAGCGCCCCTAGCGGGTACCTTGAGAACCTCAAATCCCGTACAAAAATCCGTGTAGTGCACACCAAACGGCCATGTAAGTTGCTTGTCAAATTTGCAGACTAGCCCCTCAGTTGTTCAAGTGCAACGAGTGAACGCAAGGTACAACTAAATGTTACGGGTAAATGCACTCTCGCTGTGAGCATTACGCCGAACAGAGCGCCGAGCATTCGCAGGAACGTTACATTACATGGAAATGGTCGGGAAAATGCTCTAGTGTATACTCACCTTAATAATGTGCATAGAACATTTTTTGTATGAAGATACCTGTTTGGGGTTGGCGCAGTCCTGTAAGGTTCGTATATGATTCGTTTTCTCCTGACTTCCACTGCGACCTGCAGCTTTTTAAGGGTGCTTTGAACACAAGGAAAGCGTTTTCTATCAAAATTTCAACGACACCGAATACCGATAGCTCCGTCGCAAATTTATATTTTCGTTGAAGGATCCCCTACTAAAAGATCAATTTCGCGCTTGGACAAGTTTAATGTAAACTTAAGTGCCTGGGGGAGATACCGCCAAATGAAAACCGGCTCTTGTTGCTTTAACAAATGTCTATGTTATTTAATTTTTGTTTGCTTTTTCCAAAATCGTTAGTCGTGGCATTCTATGAAATGCTAAACTACAAATAAATAAAACTTTTAAAATATTAAAAAAAACACGCTTTTATAGCTAACCGAACTAAAAAATAGCAAATAATTTTCAATTTCAAAGAGTTAACATTACAGTAGTAGAAGATCGAACAATCAATCAGTTTTTTTTTTATAAAAAAAGCGTGGTCTGCTTGTTAAAGTAAATGTAACAATCATTCTGTTGGCAACTATCTATGAGAGGAGAGTTATGAAAAGTAGTAAAATGCACACCACGCTTTTAAAAAAAAAAAAAAACGGATTGATTGTTCGATCTTCTACTACTGTAATATGAACTCTTTGAAATTGAAAATTATTTTCTATTTTTTAGTTCGGTTAGCTATAAAAGCGTGTTTTTTAAATATTTTTAAAATATTATTTATTTTTCAATTTTTAGTTCGATTTATCTCTGTCTCTCTCTCTCTCTCTCTAACTCTCTACTCTCTCTCTCTCTCTCTCTCTCTCTCTCTCTCTCTCTCTCTCTCTCTCTATGCAAAGTTTCAAATTAATCAGACTTCTGGAAATTGGTGAAAATTATGCTCAAAGATTCAGTTACATACATAAATACATACATACATACATAGATACAACCCAAGCTAATAAAAGCATGTTAAAAAAGTCAGTGATATGAAGAATCAGGTCACCAAATACCTCTTTCACATGTTTTTTAATTGCTGAGAAAAATCTAGATCATCATCATCAATCAGCCTGTAACAGTCCACTGCTGGACATAGGCTTCTCCCAATGCTCGCCATTCTGACTGAATCCCAGCTCTTCACATCCACTTTCTACCAGCCGCCTTACGCAGATCGTCACTCCACCTCGCCAGGGGGCGCCCACACATCGTTTACCAAGACGTGGTCTCCACTCTAGAACACGTTTACCCCAGTGGTTGTCGGTTCTTCGGCATATATCGGTTAGTAGTAGTAGAGCTTTTTGTGAAAGAGTTCGTCCGGGGAAGTACTATCACCATACCTATTTCTGCCGTAAAGCAATAGTGCTCGCATTGCTGTGTTCCGGTTTGAAGGGTAAGGGTGCCGGTGAAATTACAGGCACATGAGACTTTTCATCTTTATGTCTCAGGGTGGCGGGCGAAGTGCAATGCCACATAGGGCGCGTCCGAGGTGGACGTGACCTATGAGGTAATGCACTGTTCATAGGCAGAGGCTACCGCTTGACATCAGGTGGGTCATCAGCTTGTGCCGGCAATCAAGTAGTATAAAAAAAAAAATTAAAAAAAAAAATGCCCAGCCCATTGCCATTTCAGCTTGCTAATTCTCTGAGCTATGTCGATGACCTTAGTTCTCTGTCGGATAACTTCGTTGCGGATTTTATCCCTCAGAGAAACTCCGAGCATAGTTCGTTCCATAGCAATCTAGATCCCTGCCTCCAAAATTTCCAATTCGTATCTTAAATAAACAAAGTGATTAAAATTCTTAAGGAAGAGACCCGAAATTCAATTTTTTGTCCATTTACAGCTCATCAACACTTCTTCAGATAGTGAAAGTTGATTTCGCGAGGACTAGGAGACTTGACACCATGACACACATGTTTTAATTGATAGTATCTCAAAATTATCATCAGCAACGATAACCCTAAAAGAAACACTGTATAAATTCCCGAAATCCCATTTAAAGGGGATTTTTAAAGGGGATTTCGGTAATAACCCTATTAATGTGTTTAGGGTGATCATAGCTAAACTGTTGATATTTGTGAGATACTATCAATTAAAACATGTGTGTTAGCCTCCTAGTTCTCGCTAAATCAACTTCTGAAGAAGTGTTGATAAGCTGTAATTGGCAAAAATCACCAAAAACTTCGAATTTCGCGCCTCAAGCGAGAGCATACTTTAATGTATAAATACAAGATGTTTTCTGAACTTCTAATGAGTTTGGAGGGTACGTTCTCATGTAGGTAAGTTACTCTAGAATCTAAGAATTCAGCAGAACAAACTTTTTCTCAAACAAACACGACTCGATAAAATCAATCAGAATCCATCTCACGAGTATCACAGAACAAACACGAGCATGCCGCGTGTTCGGAACTTGTTTGGTATACGCTGGTTGCAGCATATTCGAGAAAATGCAAAGTTTCTATCCATCCGAGAAAATTTTCTCGCAACGTGCGGTTTTCTATCATAGTTTTCCATACCGCCGTCTTCAGATAAGTGTTTGAAATAGCTTGCTATCTTAGTTGGCTCATGCTTAAAATGCATGTAAGTTTGCATATCTGCGAATAGTAGTTATCTGCGCCATTTTTGCTGTTAAAATAAATAAATAAATAATGCTGGACAGTTCACACAACATTATCTAGCCCCAAGCTAAGCAGAGCTTGTGTTATGGGTACTAGATAACTGATATACTTAATACAATACATTACATAGAAAGTTAATTTTTTATTATAAATAAAACAACCCAGAACACCCTGAACAAATATCAGCAGATTGCACAAATATGCGAACCTTCGCCTGCTGCGACACAGAGGTTGTCGTGAGGTCGTGTTAGGAAGGAAAGTCTTAAATAGGGCCGTTTTAAAAAGTAAAAACCAGGTCGTCCCAAGACTATGTGACATGAAGGGAAAGTACCTTAAATATTAGTAGATAAGATATCTTGCTAAAATGAAAAATTATTTTATTTTTAAAACTTAGTAATACTGATTTTATAAATATTACTTGCTTCGTCTGAGAATCGAACCGAATTAAATGTGAAAAAAACACCCTGTATTTTTATAATGCCAATCGAAAGGCTGAATAAAAATAATAATTCCTCTTAAGCAACATAGTATCTTATAACACAAGTAATTAATTTTGTAAAAATTAAAAAAACCCCCAACGCTGAACGGCTGAACCGATTTTGATCAAACAAAGCTAAGAAAAATCCCGACAAATACACCTTTCAAACAAAAAAAAACGAAATCGGTTCATCCGTTCGGGAGCTACGATGGGACAGATAGACACACACAGACACGTCAAACTTATAACACCCCTTCGTTTTTCGTCGAGGGTTAAAAATAAAGTCTCATCAAAATATCCTATCTACAATATTTATGGTACTTTCTCTTCACGTCGTTTTAGTCTTGGGACGCCCAGTATATTTCTACCACTAAAGTTATATATATAAGGACTGTCGAAGCAAATTGCAATCACAAAAAAATTAAGCGAGCGCTGCTAAGAGGCTACGTAAATAAATAAGCAATACATAAATAAATAATGCTGGACTGTTCACACAACATTACCTAGCCCCAAGCTAAGCAGAGCTTGTGTTATGGGTACTAGACAACTGATATACTTAATACAATATATAGCATAGATAGATATTTTTTATTATATATAGTAAATACCCAGAACGCCCTGAACAAATATCTGCGGATCGCACAAATATTTGTTCCAAGGCGGGAATCGAACCCGCAACCTCCTGCGTCGCAGGCGAACGTTCGCCCGCCGCACCATAGAGGTCGTCAAAAATGGTTGTAAATGGGTCTTCAGAACACGCTAGTTGCATCACGATGGAACCCTCGGGCTGTCTCCCACTGGGCCACCTCGGCTCCATGAGGTGAAACATTACAGAAGGCTGGTAATTAAGATAAAACTAATTAATACCTGAAATGCCATCCATTAAAGTGAACGAGATAGGAATTTATCTCCGAACAAGCAGTCCAAACAGCAGGTGTAGCCCGTAATAGAAAACAATTTGTTTACCGTTGGCATAGCTCATAGAGGTTCACAGCTGACTCATAGAGGTTCACTGCTGGCTCATAGAGGTTTATGAACATGACTGTGTTAGATTCCTCATTTTTGCTAAATAACGATATTGTGTGATATGATGATTTATAGTACTGTTTTTTTTTTTAGTTTAGATGTTCAGTTTTGGATTATAATTTGATTTTAATTGATTTTTATCTGACTTTTGTATTTTTATTATTGTTTGTTTTGGGTAAGTAGCTATTGTAAATATTAAACTTGAGATTGAATTTTTATACTTATATACCTACTAGAATTAAATTTAAATTTGTGAATCTTTGAAATTTTATAAATATGTTTGTGTGACTTGCCTAGTGTGACAAACTGTGTCATAAGGTGAAATAAATAAAATGAAAATGAAAATGTTCACAGCTGACTCATAGAGGTTCACAGCTGACTCATAGAGGTTCACAGCTAACGCATAGAGGTTCACAGCTGACTCATAGAGGTTCACAGCTGACTCATACGAGGTTCACAGCTGACTCATATAGGTTCATAGCTGATTCATACGAGGTTCTTCAGCTGACTCATATAGGTTCACATCTGACTCAAAGAGGTTCACAGCTCGCCCATAGGGGTTCACCTCTGACTCATAGGGGTTCACAACTGGCTCATCGAGGTTCACAGCTGACTCATACGAGGTTCACAGCTGGTTCATAGAGGTTCACAGCTGGCCCATAGAATACGCACAAAGCTGAGATAACATAACTACTTCAAAAGATTTTAAAAAGTTCTAGCGCGTTGAAAGGTATATAAATAGATAGAAAATTATTTATTGCACAACTTAAAAAGTATTGTGCATAAGCGAACTTAAAGCTAGATAGCATTCTCTTCCAGCTAATTTAGAGATAGTGCACAAAAATTGATTTAAGGTTATTTCATTTCATTTCATTTATTTCGCAAACAATGTAAAATTGTGTCGGAACATAGTAACATAATATAGGAATAAAGTACAAAATAATCATATAGGTACATCTACTTGGGTCCGAGACAACTTGGTCCGGGTACAAGATTAAATGTCACTAAGATAAAAATACAACATCAGATAAAATTATAAATAGTACCTAGTCAAAATAGTAATGTCAACATAAAACAGAAAATGTCAAATTAAAAAAGAATCAGATACCAATAGAATTACCAAAAAAAAAAAATTTTAGTTTAAAGTTAGATTGTTTCGCATTAATACTGTGGAGAACGGATATCCTAAACACAAGGAAACTTAGCTAGGAGTTAGGACTCAGCCATGTGCCCGTTTTTTTATTACCATAATGAGACCACAACATGTATCTACCTAGTACCTACCTAGTTACATAAGTCCTACAACTGATTACTTCAAGCTATGCTAAGCAGGTATATTTAATATGAGTTCTAGGTACATGGAATGTTATGTAGTGCATGTTATTGCAGAAAAAATAAAGGTTTTTTTTTTTATACTACTTGGATGACGGAACAAGCAAGAGGCCCACCTGATGTTAAGCGGTAACCTCTGCCTATGAACAGTGCATTACCTCAAAGGTCACGTCCACCTAGGACGCACCCTATGTGGCATTGCACTGCGCCCGCCACCCTGAGACATAAGATGAAAAGTCTCATGTGCCTGTAATTTCACCGGCACCCTTACCCTTCAAACTGGAACACAGCAATGCGACATACTGCTTTGCGGCAGAAATAGGTATGGTGGTAGTACTTCCCCGGACGAGCTCTTTCACAAAAAAGCTCTACTACTACTAAAGGTAAAGGTAAGCAGATTCGGGAGATTCTGATAATGTTGGTGTTATGTAATTGACCCAAATTAAATCAACCTGGAGGATTTATTAACCCCCCAGAAAAAGGGGGGGGCGGGTTCATAAGTTTGAGGGCATAGTGTGTCTGTGTATGTCGATATGCATACTTCTTTGTTGCCACGTGTAGCTCCGAGACGGGTGCTCTGATTTCAATGCTTTATTATGAACTAGCGACTCGCCCCGGCTTCGCACGGTTAGCTCCCGGTGACCCCCCCCCCCCCCCCTCTTTCCTACCCCTCCCCTCTATGTCAATCTCCTGGTTCTAAGCTACCCCCACCAATTTTCAGCCAAATCGGTTCACCCGTTCTTGAGTTATAAGTGGTGTAACTAACACGACTTTGTTTTATATATATAGATGTGTTTGCGAGCTGGTACTTGGTTATGTTTGGTGGAAATTGGTGGAGCCGTTTCCAGGATCACCGGAATGTGTTTTTTTAAGTGCACTCTGTTATTCTTGCATCTAGAACTTTTAACTTGATTACTTACTTACTTCTATCTTCAATACTTCTATCTTGAACTCAAAATGTTAATTTTTTGACATCTGTTTCCAGCGTAGGATGAACAAGATCAAGTGAAACATACAGGGTTTAAACGACATTTTGGTACCGACCTTTATAGGGAGGTTTATGATAATATTGGAGATATACTGGCAAGTTGGGAAATTAAAATAAAAACAGCGGGGAATTTGAAAAGGATTCTAGAAACCTTAGGAAGGTTTGATAGAGGGTGGAAAAACTGTCAAACGTGGTCAACCGGATTTGGGCAAAGGAGAAAAATGGTCGGAAAAGCAAACTAAAAAGGAAAAGCAGTACAGTAGCTATCGTAACATTGCTTTACCGTACCGAGAAAGCTCTAGTCTCTAAGAAAGCCACCTAGCTGTTCCCGCTACGCTGCGCGAAGTTCACCTCGTAACCCTAAAATCTAATTGGATTTAATTCCATTAGCAAAGGTCCAAATGGGACCCCTTAATTGTGCTGACCGATGCCAGTTTATTATGTGGGTCCGCGCGTGCGTCATTTTAGAACAAGGCACAGGTGAGTATTGACCTACCCTCTTTGCGAAATTAATATTAATATTACAATCATCTAAAGGTACAAAAGGGTATCCCAAGTACTATTACTCGGTTAATTTTAAATGTAAGGTCGTTATAAATATTTATTGAAAATTCTATGGACTATTTTCACCCGCGATGGAGTACGATAACGAATGCCGTATACAGGGTGGAAAAAATGAATAGGACATGGAGGTTTTTTTTTTTGTTTTATATTATAAGGTGACAAACAAGCAGACGGCCCGCCTGATGTAAAGCAGTCACCGCCGCCTATGGACATCTGCAGCACCCACGGAATTGAAAACCGCTGCCTACCATTAAGAGCCCATTAAAGCATTACTATTAAAAGTACATTAAATATTGAAGATAGCAAATTTTACTTGCATATAATATTTGTTTTCATGTTTATTCAAGTGATTTTATCGTTCATAGACCCTACCGGTTGGTACGGTGAAATAGCCAGTGTCTATTTTTTGCATTTTCGCAAAATCCAGGGTCTGGGCCTCATGGAGGATTCACACTGCGTTGCGCTCACATACCCAAATTGTGGCTGTAGCTTCGAAAGCTGCTAAGCTGCAGTGGTATTGGGCTGGTCACGTCTGCCGCATGCCGAGCGAGCTGTGGGCGAAGGTAGCCACCGAGTGGCGTCCTGACGCAGCGAGAGGCGACGCAGCACCAACACGGAGATGGAGAGATGACATTGATAAGTTTCTGGTTGTCTGGGCAAACATAGCTCAGGGTCGTGATGTCTGGAAGGAGGCATTTGCCCAGCAGTGGGACACAAAGGGCTAGAAATAGAAGACAATAGTTCAAATCCCGGCAAAGGTAAGCTATTTAAAAATTCTGCGATAGCTGTTGTTCTTATTTTGAATATCAATAGGGAACACCCTTTTTTTCCGGGACTTGGAGTAAAAGTACATTAAATATTGAAGATTACAACGTGGTTCACACAATCGCATGAATATAGACGTGACCAGTGGTTTGCTCACCGCCACCATTGCTTTCCCACAACCACCTCAGCTACGCACAGTCCTAAGATAGATAGATAGATAGATGGATAACACTTTATTGTACTCCACAAAAAAAAAGAAATTAACACATTAAAAACTATCAGATAAATAAAGTATGGAAGTACAATGGGCGGTCTTATCGCTGAGAGCGATCTCTTCCAGACAACCTTGGGATGGACTGGAATTGTAGAGAACTATAAAGGATGGTGGTGTAGATCAAATAAATAAATAAATAAAAGTATACGTAGAAATATAATCTAACTTATAATACATAAATATATAATATAACTACACAAAATATACTAAATAAATAAATAAAACATCTGTACATATTACTAGAATTTACAGCTTTACGACATGGACAAAAAATGATTGAACAATAGCTTTTAGAAGATAGGAAGAGATTTAGCGGTTCTGATAACCAGAGGAAGATCATTCCAAAGGATCATTCCTAAATAAGCCAGCAGCCAGGAGAAATCTTAAACTAACTAAAATTTACCAACAAGTTCGGGTCAATTGATCCAAATATACAGTGGGCTATTAATGAATTGCATTTCACCGAGTAAGGTTCTTGGATGTGGGTGGGTCAAGATTGTGCAATTTGGAATAGTAGTAGAGCTTTTTTGTGAAAGAGTTCGTCCGGGGAAGTACTACCACCATACCTATTTCTGCCGCAAAGCAGCAGTGCTCGCATTGCTGTATTCCGGTTTGTCGGGTAAGGGTGCCAGGGAAATTACAGGCACATGAGACTTTTCACCTTTATGTCTCAGGGTGGCGGGCGCAGCGCAATACCACATAGGGCGCGTCCTAGGTGGACGTGACCTATGAGGTAATGCACTGTTCATAGGCAGAGGTTACCGCTTAACATCAGGTGGGCCATCTGCTTGTTCCGTCATTTAGTAGTATAAAAAAAAACCCTTTCTTAAAAAGTCCCTTTCTCAAAACGGCCCTTTCAATTTGGCATACCTGTCAAGTTCCGATGTCAATACAATTTATGATGGAGACGGAAGGTGGACAACGGCACTTCTTGATAGATAATAGTAGACTGTCCGTGTTTAGGCTCATTTTCATCAGCACACGGTTACGATCACTAATTTTATATAAGCTTGTATTGATGTAAATCTTTTTCAAAAAAAACTTAGTGTCTAGTAGATTCGAACATAATAGGTTGTGACCTTAGAGCATTGCAGGCCTCCGTTCTGTGTAGCTCGATGGTTGTGACAGACAGAGAGAGTGATCCTTTAGTAGTTCCGTCGGTACAATATACCCTCAAAAAGGAAACCATAGGCAAAATAACTGTAACCTCTTTACTCCCTGCAACGCAGAGCTGTTAGGATTGTCGACGCGCCCAAAGTTACCAGTGACCTAGAGCCGTTGAGCGTGCGCCGAGATATTGGTGCGCTTAGCGTCTTTTATAAGATTTTTAACGGGGAATGCTCTGAGGAGCTGTTTGAGCTAATCCCAGCTTCACACTTTTATAACCGCACATCCCGCCATCGTCAGCGAACTCACCCGCACATTTTGGATGCGTGGAGGTCTCGCACAGTGCGTTTCACGCGCTCGTTTCTCCCGCGTACGTGCAGGGCGTGCAATGAGCTCCCGTTGAATGTCTTCCCACAGGGCTACATTATGGGTAAATTCAAGAGAAATATCAATAGGGCTCTTAATGGTAGGCAGCGCGTTTGCAATACCGTGGGTGTTGCAGATGTCCATAGGCGGCGGTGACTGCTTTACATCAGGCGGGCCGTCTGCTTGTTTGTCACCTTATTACATAAAAAAAAAAAAAAAAAAAAACAGCATCGAGGTGAACCACCGAAGCATGCGTCTTTGTAATGCTTATTCTGATAACATTAGAGTAATGATAAATGATAAGTGATTGCATTATCAGTCTATATGGAATTATCGAAGACGTATGAAAACTTTTATCACGTCTGCAATCAGGCAAATCTCTTTTATAGATAAAATTATCTTGCAATTTTAAAATAAAAGTAACTCTACTTAGATTCACTCTCATTGATTCAATAAGCATTTAAGTGTGCAGTGGCCTGAGATTTTAAATAAACTAAAAATGCCTCCGAATACAATTGACACGCAATTCCAAAATGATCCTGAAAAACAATATGGAGCTGAAAACAAGTCCGGGTCAACGGCTGAGTTATTAGACAGATCAGATGAAAATTATAAATTAAAAATATTTCACTCTTCGCTGAACATCTTAACGCATACGCTCATAGGAGCCGTTACGGGTATAGCGCTGTTTTACGCGTTTAGAAATGGGATTCCACTGGGAGCTACGCCTCTTCATATTGTTCTGTGTGTTGTTGGGGTAAGTGCTTTTATTTATTGAACCGTCAACCTATATGCGTTTATATTTTAAAATGCGCATTCGAAAGTTTTAAAATATAGGTAGATACATTTAATTAATTCATTTAATTCATTTAATTCAAAGTTTAAGGTGGAAAGTTTCGCTTGAGGCGTGAAATTCAAATTTAATTGTGTTTTTTTTGCTAATCATAGCTCAATAACACATCTTATTTTATTTTATTTTTTATTTTAATTTTCGAGAATCTTACAGCTAGGTTTACAAACATTCAGATAAAATATATAGAACATGCCAGCAGGCATATTATGAGCTCTTATTTCCATTCAGTTCAAAAACTATTCAGTACAAAATATCGGTTCCGTGATATCCGCAACTATATATTAAAGGCACAGTCGCAGAGAGTCTATAGACATCTGCGATTAAATTTATTCAACGACGCGGATGTCAACGATGAACCGATATTTTGTACTGAATAGTTTTTGAACTGAATGGAAATAAGAGCTCATAATATGCCTGCTGGATGGACAAGTGCATGTTTGTTGACGGCTAATAACAAGTTTCCGAAGATAGCTATATTTAAAAATAATTGCATGATACAAAGTAAGTTGACGACTTATTGGAAATAACTAAGACATACATGATGATAAGAAATATACAGAATAGAAATAAAAAACAACTAAAATTAAGATAAGTTAAGTTAAATTAAGTTAAATATTACATGTAGTAGCTTAAGTTAGCGAAACCTGATTCTAACACACATATTATATTGATTGAAAGTTTCTCATAATTACCATTAGTTCAGCTACGAATTGAACAAAAAAAAACACTCTAAAAATAATTGAATGACATTCGTAGCGAAACTAATGTGGTTAAAGAATTTGTATTCCTGTAAAGGACATTGTTCACTTATCTTAAAAACTAGTATCATAACTAACTAGGTATTAGTTATAGGTATTAATATTCCAGAGATCTAGTGGTTACCTCTAATCTAATCTATACTATTTTCTTTTTAACACCCGACGCAAAAACAACGGTGTGTTATAAGTTTGACGTGCCTGAGTGTATGTCAGTGTGTGTGCCTGTATGTGTCTGTGTGTGTATATGTGTGTGTGTGTCTGTCTGTGGCATCGTAGCTCCCAAAGGATGAACCGATTTTGATTATTTTTTTGCTTGAAATGTGTGAGGTCGGGAGTG
This sequence comes from Operophtera brumata, assembly GCA_932527175.1. Taxonomy (NCBI): domain Eukaryota; kingdom Metazoa; phylum Arthropoda; class Insecta; order Lepidoptera; family Geometridae; genus Operophtera; species Operophtera brumata. The sequence continues at coordinate 1,825,795 of OW052227.1, read as the reverse complement.
TTCTTAGCTATGTTTGATCAAACTCGGTTCAGCCGTTTCATTGCGTTGAGGGTTTTTTAATTTTTAAAACATTAATTACTTGTCTTGTTTTTAAATAAAGGTCACAAGTTTTAATATCATCATGTAAGTTGTTGAATAATTGTGCACTACTAATGTTTCTTTTTCCATAATTGGTTCTATAGATAGATAGATAGATAGATAGAAAACACTTTATTGCACAACACAGAAAATAAGCTAATTAAGAATTAATATTAAACTAAACACGGAAGTACAATGGGCGGTCTTATCGCTATAAGCGATCTCTGCCAGACAACCTTGCGATGGACTGGAATTATTTGCACGACATAGAACGGTGGCTTAAAATCTGGAATACAATCTCTTAAATTAAAAATAAATAAATATAACAAATTACTACCTAATTTATAAATTTAAACTATGGCTACGCAAATTTATATATACCTACTACCTAAGTATTTATACAATTTATATTATTAAATCTAATCTATAATTTCTTAGTTTTAGTTTGTTTGGTTTTCTTAGCTTAATGCTGTTAGACCTTTTTGTAAATGTTATTTGTGAGTGTAGTGCATGCTTATGATAATTATGACAGATTTCCAATCAAAATATGCGTGTTAGGTCTCCTAGTTTTCACGAAATAGGGTTTCGCTATCTCAAAATGTGTTGAATGAATGAATGAATGAATGAATGAATGAATGAATGAATGAATGAATGAATGAATGAATGAATGAATGAATGAATGAATGAATGAATGAATGAATGAATGAATGAAAATGCTTTATTGCACACCTTAAAAACTAGTTAAAATCAACACATAAAAATCAAACAAAAAACTAAATGTACAATGGGCGGTCTTATCGCTAAAAAGCGATGATAAAGTGTTGATGAGTTGCGAATATGAAAAACACAATAAAATTTGAATTTCTCGCCACAAGCGAAACGTTGGTGTTTGTAAAATATTGATTTCAAAACATTCTGTGAGCGTATGTAAATAAATAAATAAATAAAAATAAATAATGCTGGACAGTTCACACAACATTATCTAGCCCCAAGCTAAGCAAAGCTTGTGGTAAATTGTTTTGTATAATTCCAGTACCAACTGCTGATGGCCCAAGCGATCCTGTCTCTATCCCCCCATAACGGTTGGTCAGCGAGCCTGAAGCTGGTCGATAAGCGCCGCGCTCACTGGATCCTGCAGATCCTGGGGTCGGGCCTCGCCATCGTCGGCAGCATCATTAAGATCTTAGACAAGAATATTCATTGGAACACGCTGCATGGACAATTCGGTGAGTTTCATTCATTTAATTTAGTCACTAACAGTTTCTTTAAAAATCATGTTTGAATATTACTTAGAATTAATAAATATCACATAGAATTTAAAATACACAAACAAATTAATCACAAAAAAAAATTGACAAAACAATAACGACTAAAATACAATCATAAATGTCATGCCACAGAGTAAAAAAATCCCTCCAACAAAAGCTTTCTTAATTTATTTTTAAATATGTTTGGGCTGTCAATTGCTTTTATTCCGGTGGGCAGAGCATTAAATAGTTTAACCGCTTGGTACCGACAGCCATGCCTTACTACATTTAACCTCGGACCTATTCGAGCCTCTAGGTTCTTTCTTTTTGTGTTCAGTCTCATCGTTCTACTTACTGGATGCCGTACAATATCCATGAGGACCACTAAAATGTACAAACTAGGAAGGGTAAGAATACGAAGTTTATGAAAGTGATCTCTGCACGAATCCCATGGTGGATTGAGTTTCAAATACTCATAATGGCTTTCTACATCATGTTAATAACCTTCTGACTTTTCTGAGTCCTTCTTTTTGAATACGTCTCTCAATAAAACTTTCCATAATTAAAACAAAACCATGTTCTGCGCATTTGGCACAGATTCAATCTGCTTGCGCAATGTTCTGCTTTATTTCTTCTGTATATCAATGACCTGCTCTTACCAGGCATCGTCGGGTATGCTGATGAAAGTACTGTTGTTGGTAGGTAGTTTTCTAGCCCAAGAACGTGCTGTGCTGAGTTAGTAAACCTGAGAGGTGATATGGTTAGACAAGCGAGTGAGTCCCTTGGAGCAGTTTCTAGTTGGGGAGAGGCTAATCTGGTCTCGTTTCTAGTTGGGGAGAGGCTAATCTGGTCTCGTTTCTAGTTGGGGAGAGGCTAATCTGGTCTCGTTTCTAGTTGGGGAGAGGCTAATCTGGTCTCGTTTCTAGTTGGGGAGAGGCTAATCTGGTCTCGTTTAATGCAATTGACATGTGGGTATCTTGTACTGCTCACCTTACGAGATCTTTTCTCCCCCATACGTGCAAGTTGTGGAATGGGCTCCCTCCTGAGGTGCTACCGCTAAACTACAACATGAGCCGCGTAAAAAAAAGAGAGTCCTTCATGGCTGGCAACGCATTGGCAAGGCCTCTGGTGTTGCAGATGTCAATAGGCGACAGTTACCGCTTACCATATGGCGGACCGTAGGCAAGTATGTCGAGTCATTACCTAAAAAAAAAGTTTTTTTTTTTACAAAAATTATTTCATTTAATATTATCCCACTATTCCGAGGTGCATCGGTACCATACAGCGACCATATCCAATAACTCGGCATGCAAATAATTTCTTAGAACCTCAACTTCGGTCTCTCTATTCTATTTAGTCTAAGGCAAAGTCCGCGGCCAGAAAGTTTGATATTCCGTCTAAGGTAAGATACTACTTCTCACCTCAGCAGTTATTTGCACAGTACCAAGCTCAAGTGAGGTCGTGCATGGAATACTGCAGCCACCTATGGGATAGTTCAGCAAAATATCAACTTGCTGCTTTGGACTCAATAGATTGCTGTGCCAAAAAACTTATTAATGACGAGGCACTGTTTGCGAAAAGGTTGCAGAGCTTAGAACATCGTCGAAGAGTTGCGTGTTTGTGTATCTTCTACCGCATACATTTCGGTGAGTGTGCTCAGGAGCTGCACGAATTAATCCCCTCGTCGCCATTCCACCACCTGACGACCAGACGTGGAGAGTCGTTTCACCCTTTTGTTGTCGACATACCACCGTCGCGTACAAACCGTTTCTCGAGCTCTTTCATCATGCGGACAGCAAAGGCCTGGAACTCTCTTGCGGCTTATTTATTCCCTTTATCATACAACTTAGGCATCTTCTAACGAAGAGTGAATAAGCACCAAGGCGGCGAGCGTGCTTAATAGGCCTTATCGTCGCTTCCCATCCGGTGAGATGTAGCCAAACGCAAGCCTATTTTAGATTAAAAAAAACTATTACATTAGTGTGATTGTATAGATTTTTTACATGGCATGTTGGAAATGTGTGAAAAGTGGTAGGAGAATTTTATAAACCTCACATTACTTACATTTCCGCGCTTCTGCAGCGCATCGGGAATGTTTTCTGACGCACGAGTAGACGGATTCGCGGCGAAAATACGCAAAAGATCTGCGTCCCTGATGCGCCGGGTGCGCGACAGCAACACTACACCTGAGGGGTGAGTCTGAGTTTTGCAAACACCATCGTAACGGTGAACGTAACACGATCGTACGTGTAATAACATAATAACTAGCTATTAATCTGTGCCAAAAACGTCACAGATTAATGGCTAGTTACTACGCAATACACGTACACTCGCAGTTACGATCATCGTTACGATGGTGTGTGTAAACTCGGACTTGCCCCTCTGATTGCACAGAGGCTGGACACTGACTGTCTATTTATGGAACACTGGACAAGAGCGTATATTGTGCTCTCTTGACCAGTGTTCGATAAATATTTTGAATTTTAATTTTAATTATGAATCACTCTAAATATGGACACTATAACTTATTTTTAATCCCCGACGCAAACGAAGAGGAGTTATAAGTTTGACGTGTCTGTGTGTGTGTTTGTGTGTGTGTGTGTGTCTATCCCAACGTAGCTCCGGAACGGAAAAACAGTTTTTTTGTTTTGTTTGAATGTTGAATTTGTCGGGAGTGTTCTTAGCTATGTTTGATCAAAATCGGTTCATCCGTTTCTTGCGTTGGAGTTTTTTTTAATTTTACAAAATTAATTACTTGTATTATAATGTCGTGTTGTCTGAAATAAACAAATTCAATTGAATAAGCAGAGCTTGTAATATGGGTACTAGACAACTGATATACTTAATACAATATTTTACATAGATAGATATTTTTTATTATATGTAGAAAATACCCATACCACCCTGTACAAATATCTGCAGATCGCACAAATATTTGTTAAGAGGTGGGAATCGAACCCTCGACCTACTGCGTCGCAGGCAAACCATCGCTAGCCGCGCAACAGAGGTCGTCAAATATGAGATATGGGTACTAGACAACTGAGATATACTTAATGCAATATGTTACATAGATAGATATTTTTAATTATAAGCAGAAAATACCCACAACACCCTGTACAAATATCTGCAGATCACACAAATATTTGTTAAGAGGTGGGAATCGAACCCGCAACCTACTGCGTCGCAGGCGAACGTTTGCCCGCCGCGCCACAGTGGTCGTCTAAATCTTAATGTATATTTTGTTACAGCCTTGGTCGCGTTCGTATTCACCACCGTCTGCTTCTTCAACGGGCTGACTTCGAACTACGCGTATGAACTGCGCAAGTTCATACCTGTGAACCTCTCCAAGTTGACGCACATCTGCTTCGGGACCGTAGCCTTTGCCGCTGCATCCATCTCCCTCTGCTACGGGTTTGATAAGATCATGTTCAGGAATTGGGTGACTCCTGGTCTGACTCCGACCGTCATCGCCTTCACCGCTGCTCTCACTGCTATCGTCATTCTCAACCCCTTACTCGTTTTAGTTACCAAGTCTAGGAATATCGTGAGAAAGTAACGTGTTAAGTTTAGAATAGGTATATCGTTTTAATTTTAAAATACCCATGTAAGATAATTTAGGTAAGAATTAAATTATATTTAACTTTGAAAGCAGTTTTATACTTTGGACCAACTTTTTCATATTTTTAAAAACAAAATTTTTAGCTACTTGAATGACGTAACAAGCAGATAACGCACCTGGACCCTTATTCGCTATGACCATAGGAGATTACTTGCCAATAACGTGTGACGTCACAGTGTATTCTGAACGATGATTCCACGCAGATGTCGTAACGAACCCGCGTTAAGTCACGTTTGGTCATAGCAAATAAGGGCCCTGATGTTAAACGGTAACCTCTGCCTTTAGCAATGCTTTTTCTCATAGGTCACTTCCACCTAGGACGCACCCTGTGTGGCCTTGCACTGCGCTCGCCAACCTGAGACTAAAGATAAAAAATCTCATCTGAAGCTCAGAGCATTTTTGTGAAAGAGTTCGTCCGGGGAAGTACTACCACCATACCTATTTCTGCCGCAAAGCAGAAGTGCTCGCATTGCTGTGTTCCGGTTTGAAGGGTAAGGGTGCCGCGCCGGTGAAATTACAGGCACATGAGACTCTTCATCTTTATGTCTCAGGGTGGCGGGCGCAGTGCAATGCCACATTAGGGTGCGTCCTAGGTGAATGTGACCTATGAGGTAATGCACTGTTCATAGGCAGAGGGTACCACTTAACATCAGGTGGGCCATCTGCTTGAACAGACATTCCAAGTAGTATATTAAAAAAAAAAAAACCTCCTTGTCTTTCCTCTTAGAGCGGTTTTTAAAATATTTCAAGGAATCAAAAAAAATATCAACTTTTCAAAGTGATTGCAAACTTTTTTTGATGTGTGTACATCACGCGACAGATTTTTTATCACCGCTAATGACTGTCCCTATCATATCATTGCTGTCCCTATCATATAATTACCCGATATAGCTTTCCTGAAGCAATGACTATCTACAAGAAATAACTCATCATAAAGGTTTCTTATCAATTTAGTCTTCAATTGTCATTAAAAATTCCAGTCGAAGATAGGCATCGGTGGAATTGTCTGATTAGAAATTATATGACATCCGTTTAGGAGTAGGTATATAATTTGGTAGATTTGTCTTTACAAAACACCAAAACACCTTTAAAATAATAAAGAAAAAAAAGAAAAAAAAAAAAAAACTTTTTCTTTTTATGGAGCGAAACTAGCATACATTTTAATGTAGTTATTGGGTTTTTAAGTTCGTTTAGTAAATATAGAAGACGGAATGAAGGACCTGATGTAAAGTGGTCACCGTCGCTTATAGACACCGGCAACACCGGGGGTATCTTTTAACGAATTCGAATATTGATGTCATTTTACAGGCAACCCAGTGTTTTTTAGGGTTCCGTACACAAAGGGTAAAATGGGACCCTGTTACTCCTGTTACTAAGACTCCGCTGTCCGTCCGTCTGCCCGTCTGTCACCAGGCTGTATCTCATGAACCGTGATAGTTAGACAGTTGAAATTTTCACAGTTGATGTATTTCTGTTGCCGCTATAACAACAAATAGGTACTAAAAAACAGAATAAAATAAATATTTAAATAAATATTCAGCTCAATCGGTTGAGGATAACTGCTTTAAAATTCAGTTGCAAGATTCAGTGTTATTACTGGAAGAAAGCGTTAGCTGAGTCAGTCGTGGGAAGCAATGGCGGCGATGAGCTCACCACTTGTCACGTCTATATTCCACGATGGTGCAAACCACTGTGAAAAGAGGCCTATTGTGGCTCTGCCTACCCCTTCGGGAAAAAGGCGTGTGTTATGTATGTATGTATATATGCAAGATTCCACCCGGACATACATACATTGCAAGTTAAATATCAATAGGGCTCTTAATGGTAGGCAGCGCGTTTGCAATACCGTGGGTGTTGCAGATGTCCATAGACGGCGGTGACTGCTTTACATCAGGAAGGCCGTCTGCTTGTTTGTCACCTTATAATAAATTTAAAAAAAAGTATTATATAAACTGTAATTTTGTAAACGACAAACAACGATACATAAATAACCTAATTCCTAGAAACTACATAGAACAAAGTCGCGGGCGTTTCACTAGTCTAAAATAATTGGCTAACAGAATAGAAGTAGTTGAATTGAATCCTGAGCAAACATCTATTAATCTCCAGTTTCTCGAAGCCCGTTCCGTTACTCGCGCAATGATTACATCTAAACGCAGCTTATCCAGGCCTAGCTCACAGGCTAGCTCCACAGACAATATCATTAGCTCTTCCAGTAGATACACTACACAGGATCGACGCAAAGAGACAGATCAGTACCCTTACCACAAGTTTCTGACGTTATCAAATCGCTAGCGAAACGCTATATAACTTTAATTATACGTGCTTTACCCTACAGTTGTCCAAGCACGAATAATTAACGTTAGCGAGACGCTACAGTGGCGATAGTTTAATATAAATATAAATATGATAATTAAGTAATTAACATGCCATCCTTGCAAGCTGGCAGCGGCCAAACATATTGTGCCTCAAACCTATTTTACCAACTATTTTTACATATGTTTAAGCAAATAAATAAATAAATAAATAAATAATGCTGGACAGTTCACACAACATTATCTAGCCCCAAGCTAAGCAGAGCTTGTGTTATGGGTACCAGATAACTGATATACTTAATACAATACATTACATAGATAGATATTTTTTTAATATTAACCAATCAAATGATTGAGATTCCTAGTCGCCCTGATGTCATTGGTCAATATTTGACGATGACCATCGTCTTGCTAACGTTAATTATACGTGCTTTACCTTACTGATATAACTGTAGCCTTACCACAGGTTTCTGACATTATTTAATCGCTAGCGAAACGATAGTCAGTGTCAAATATTGGACAATGACATCGGGGTGACTAGAAATCTCAATCAATTGATTGGTTAATATTTGACATTGACTATCATCTCGCTAGCGATTTGATAACGTCAGAAACTTATGGTAAGGGCTGTTACTTATATCAGTAGGGTAAAGCACGTATAGTTAACGTTTGCGAGACACTCTGACATCTGAGGTTTTCCCGCTTGGTTACGACATGTGTCGCTTCAAGAAAAATGTTCATAAATTCTTTCAGGGTAGGCAACGCATCGACAATACCCCCCGGTGTTGCCGGTGTCTATAAGCGACGGTGACCACTTTACATCAGGTGGGCCGTAAGCTAGTTTAACTATTACTTTAATCAAAATAAAAAAAAAAAAAAAAAAAAAAACACTAGCGTGACGATAGTCAACATCAAATATTGACCAATGACATCGGGACGACTAGATAACTCAATCATTTGTTTGGTTTATATTTAAAATTTACTATAGCCATTGTAGCGTCCCGTTAACGTTAATTATTCGTGCTTTGACAACAGTAGGGTAAAGCATGTATAATTAATTAACTTTAGCGAGACGATAGCAAATTTGAAATATTAAAAAAATTAAATTTTTATGGTTTCTTGTCACCCCGATATAATCCCACTAATATTATAAATGCGAAAATTAGTGTGTGTGTGAGTGTGTTTGTTACTTCTTCACGCTGTAACGGCTGGACGGATTTGCATGAAATTTGGAATGGAGATAACTGAACTCCCGGAATAACACATAGGCACATTTTTATCCCGATATTCCCACGGAATCCAGACTTACGCGGTTGAAACCGCGGAGCGCTGCTAGTTGCCCAATATTTCACATTGACTATCGTCTGGCTATCGTTAATATGACGCGCTTGCCCCACAGGTAAAAAAAAAGGATTTTCAAAAATGTTAGCTGAGTTGGGTATTATTAAGCTACCAGACATTTTTATTTTTTGACATTATTCGTGCAAATCGTTCTTTGATTATTTATATTCGACGATGGTGCAACCCACTTTGAAAAGAGACCCATTGAGGCTCTGCCTACTCTTTCGTGGAAAAAGGCGTGTGTCTATGTATGTATTATATTCTACTGCTTGTGAAACTATACCTACTGTGCTAAAGGCTAGCTCCGATATTTAATAAGTGTGGGTTCTAAGCCGTACATCACGATACAGACAATATAATTGATAATTGTGCATTGCGCGTGAGCAGAGCGCTATTTGTCGTGGCATGACGCGGGCGCGGGGTGCAACGAACCTGCGTATTTGTACCAATAGCACCAATTTTTTTTGATAGGGTTATCGGCTTCAATTTGAACTTATTTGGAAATAGGTACCTACATTTGCGATACAGAGACGATCAAATCTAAATAACCAATCTGTATCCAAGCATAGTAGTAGTAGAGCTTTTTTGTGAAAGAGTTCGTCCGGGGAAGTACTACCACCATACCTATTTCTGCCGCAAAGCAGTAGTGCTCGCATTGCTGTGTTCCGGTTTGAAGGGTAAGGGTGCCGGTGAAATTACAGGCACATGAGACTTTTCATCTTTATGTCTCAGGGTGGCGGGCGCAGTGCAATGCCACATAGGTTGCGTCCTAGGTGGACGTGATCTATGAGGTAATGCACTGTTCATAGGCAGAGGTTACCGCATAACATCAGGTGGGCCTCTTGCTTGATCTGTCATCCAAGTAGTATACAAAAAAAATAAAAAAAATGCAGCAGAATGCAACGAACCTGCGTATTTGTGTTAGATAATCCAAATTGTAATAGATAAAGTTACCGGCTTCAATTTGAACTTATTTGGAAATACCTACATTTGCGATACAGTGACGATCGAATCTCAATAACCAATCTATATCCATGCAGCAGAATGCAACGAACCTGCGTATTTGTGTTTGATAATAGCACCAATTTTATTAGATAAAGTTACCGGCTTCAATTTGGACCCATTTGGAAATACCTACATTAGCGATACAGTGACGATCGAATCTCAATAACCAATCTATGTCCATGCAGCAGAATGCAACGAACCTGCGTATTTGTGTTTGATAATCCAAATTTTAATAGATAAAGTTATCGGCTTCAATTTGGACTCATTTGTAAATACCTACATTTGCGATACAGTGACGATCGAATCGAAATAACCAATCTGTATCCATGCAGCAGAATGCAACGAACCTGCGTATTTGTGTTTGATAATCCAAATTTTAATAGATAAAGTTATCGGCTTCAATTTGGACTCATTTGTAAATACCTACATTTGCGATACAGTGACGATCGAATCGAAATAACCAATCTGTATCCATGCAGCAGAATGCAACGAACCTGCGTATTTGTGTTTGATAATCCAAATTTTAATAGATAAAGTTATCGGCTTCAATTTGGACTCATTTGTAAATACCTACATTTGCGATACAGTGACGATCGAATCGAAATAACCAATCTGTATCCATGCAGCAGAATGCAACGAACCTGCGTATTTGTGTTTGATAATCCAAATTTTAATAGATAAAGTTATCGGCTTCAATTTGGACTCATTTGTAAATACCTACATTTGCGATACAGTGACGATCGAATCGAAATAACCAATCTATGTCCATGCAGCAGAATGCAACGAACCTGCGTATTTGTGTTTGATAATCCAAATTTTAATAGATAAAGTTATCGGCTTCAATTTGGACTCATTTGTAAATACCTACATTTGCGATACAGTGACGATCGAATCGAAATAACCAATCTGTATCCATGCAGCAGAATGCAACGAACCTGCATATTTGTGTTTGATAATCTAAATTTTAATAGATAAGGTTTTCGGCTTCAATTTGGACTCATTTGTAAATACCTACATTTGCGATACAGTGACGATCGAATCTAAATAACCAATCCATATGCATGCAGCAGAAATAAATAAATATAAATAATGCTGGACAGTTCACACAACATTATCTAGCCCCAAGCTAAGCAGAGCTGGTGTTATGGGTACTAGATAACTGATATACTTAATACAATATATTACATAGATAGATATTTTTTATTATACATAGAAAACACCCAGAACAGCCTGAACAAATATCTGCGATCGCACAAATACTTGTTCAAAGGCGGGAATCGAACCCGCAACCTCCTGCGTCATAGGCCAACCTTCGCCCGCCGCGCCACAGAGGTCGACATATATAATATAATAACTTTTGAAACTATCATGGTTATGTTCACATGGTAAATATCCCTATTCTAGTGAAAATTATATAATATAATGTTAAATAATGAAATATAATGTTGTCTTTTCTTCTTCTCTTCTTATAAGTAATAGCTTCTGAGGAGTGCTCCAAGCAATTTCGCCAATGTCACGTGATATTAGTTTGTAATAAAATCAGTGAAGTCGCCAAGAGACTCCACCAGAGTCATAGCCTAGTTTAAATGGTGGCAGAAAAACCGAGATTTTACAGGCAAAAAGCCACCATTTCGAAAAGACTACGGAAACTATGAATGATACCACAAGTTTCTGACGTTATCGAATCGCTAGCTTAACGCTATATAACGTTAATTATACGTGCTTTACCCTACAATTGTCCAAGCACGAATAATTAACGTTAGCGAGACACAATGATATTATCTACGAGCTTCCATCTGAGGTTTTCCCGCTTGGTTACGACATGTGTCGCTTCAAGAAAAATGATCATAAATTCCTTCACGGTAGGCAGCGCATAGACAATACCCCCGGTGTTGCCGGTGTATATAAGCGACGGTGACCACTTTACATCAGGTGGGCCGTAATATAGTTTGCCTATTAGTTTCATTAAAAAAAAACACGCAATACACTTAAATTTAACTACATCACACATGTGCTATTTATCTAAGTTGCACCGGTTAAAATGCCACCAAAATTACACGAAATACTCGAAAACACGTTTCTTTCAAAAATGGCGGATTGAATCTACCTACATCGTTAGCAGCGCTCTTCAGGTAGGACAACTGTTTCATATGTATTTTGTACATACCTTGTATTAGTTGTATTATTATTTCTGTAAATAAATGTATCCTTTGTATAGTAAGTAAGTGGAGTAGTTTCAAGTAAGCCTAGTAAGTACTTTTAATTAGTGCAGTGAAATGAATGTTAAGGCACTAGACAAACTACAAATTTCAAATGTTAAGTTCATTGCATAATTTCCTCTAAAGATAACATTAAAACACACGTAGGTATACATTAAATATATGTTGATGAAATAGTGATATAGGTAGATCTCACATGCATGCGACAAATTCAAAATGACTTTTAAAAATGATATGTATTTTTATCTAATCTTTCACTTTCGTATCCCTATCGTTATCAGAGTGAAACGCAAATTTATCGAACGAAAATATTATCCGATTAGTTATCTATGACCCATTCGTCGCAATATCTATAAATAATGTAATGTTTGTCGGTGCAAAAGAGAAAATATTAATAACGTTATTCGAGCACCGCCGTAAAGTCGCATGCCTTTCGATCTATAGGTTACATTTCGGGGAATGCTCCCAGGAACTTCACGATCTGATCGCACCATCTCCTTTTCATCATAGAAGGCAGGCGCACGGCTCGGTACCACCCTTACCTCATTAGTATACCCTCTATTCGTACTAAACGTTTCAGTTCTACCTTTATAATGCGAACTGCTAAGGAGTGGAATACACAACCGTCGTTTGTCTTTCCTGAAAACTTTAATCTGGGTCTCTTAAGGCTAGTATGAATAGGTGCCTTCTAGACCTTTTGTGCTCCATCTACGGTCACATCGTCACTTACCAACAGTTGAGATCGAGGACAAAAGGACTACCAAAGTTAAAATTCAAAGTCAAAGTCAAAAGTATTTTATCCATTTGACTCACAAGGATCATTTTGAATCGTCTTATAAAAAAAAAATACTCCTGTTCCAACACGACAAATCCTAGAAGAATCAGGCAACAAACACGGCTATTTGATGATCCTTCTTACGCCTGACGTGGGGAGCGCCAGTGTGCTGCCTCGAGAACAAGTGGAAGCTGATTCAAAGAAAAAAGGAAAACCAGCTTAAAAGCCGCAGTAGTAGGCAGTCAAAAGTAAGATGCTAGAGAGAATCAGCAATAGTTCATAAGACAGCACACGCTACGCTTGATATACTCATAAATAACACATCAATAATAAATTATATGTAGGTCCAGGCATAAGACAAAATTAAATTAGCTGTCGAAGGGCAGTATAAAAAGCTAACTTTTACAACTTTTTATAAATTAAAAAGTTGTTTGGTAAGAGTGAATCATATGATAACTGATCATTCTCTTGTTTTGTTAAACACAAGCTTCGCCCAAAATAAAAAAGTATGGACGGACCGGGCCTTAGGGAACGATATTATTGAAGCTTATAAAGTGAGCTCACTCACTCACTTCGCTTCAGTCGGTCTTTGTGATGGCAACGAGTGACGTAACTTACGTGTGTTGTAATTGAGACTTATTTATTACGGATGTTTTGTGTGGGTCAGGCACGTCCAAAGAACACAAGTATCAAAAAGTTAACTGTTAGTGAACTTTTTCAAACTAATAAAAAACGGATGGAGTCACGCGCCATACTAGCCAAAATTACTAAATTTGAGAACATTGGCCAACAGTTATAACGCCTTCGCTGACGCGGTTTCGTTCAGACTTGCTTGACGCGTTGCTACTAGCTTAGATTAGGAATATAATTAAATTTTTAAGTTAAAATATGCCGCCAAATATTGTAGACGTAGCAGCACCGAGTGAAGAAAACGCTGAAGATGTCACAAAACCTTCATCATCTGAACCGATTACAGCCAGAAATGAAGTTTCAGAAGAGTATGGGAATGTACCAAGGGGAGTTCCAGTCAATGATAGACTATCCGCAAACGAATATAAGCTAAAAACGTTTATGTCGTCGATGAACTTGCTGGCCCATATTCTCATTGGTGCAGTGACGGGAATATCACTTATTTTTGCATTTAGAGCTGGTTTACCACTTGGAGCTACGCCTCTTCATATTGTACTTTGTGTTATAGGGGTAAGTTCACCGATTTTTGTCATATTCAATATCAATTTGTAACTTGTACCTACTTAATGCAGACAGCATCTTGAGGACGCTTCTGTCTGGTGGTGGTTTGGATCAGTTGAGCTACTTATAGATCAGCAGCGGTCTTCAGGTAGCACAGCTGTTTCATTTGTACATACCTACTTGTGTTTACTTGTTATAGATGTATTATTCTTTCCGTAAACAAAGGTATAATACTTTTCACTAGAAACGGGGTATTTACCATGATTTTTGAGTTTATATTGATGCTGATATTTCGGCACAGTTGTATCTATGCGTCATGATCACGGGAGAACTAAAGTCTTTGCGAATAGATGTAATTGACAGATATATCGATCTACCCTCTTTCTCACTCTTTTATTACGAACGATGTACCACTACCAAAAGTTTATAGTGAAAATTATATGCATTAACGATAATAGTTTCTTAAGTTATAAAGGTCAAGTTATTTAACTACTTGATCAGTGTTTTCTACAAAATTCAAAGTTATTTGTAAATTCGTCACCATAATAACTGTATCTTCAAAAAACGAGGCGCGGTTCGATATTTAATTTAATTATTATTTTACGAAATCATGTCTCATGGATATTAATGTGTTTATATTATGCCATTTCAGTATCAGCTATTGATGGGAGAAGCCATCTTGAGTCTCGCGTCACCAAACGGATGGTCCTCACATCTAAGACTAGTAGACAAGCGTAGAGCTCACTACATTCTGCAAATTTTGGGCTCCGGATTGGCCATTGCCGGAAGTTTTATCAAAATTCTGGACAAAGAACAACACTGGACGACATTGCATGGACAATTCGGTAAGTAATTATAGATTAGGTATTTTTAAGACCAATAATTTAATGCTTGAGGTTGATACCAAAAGTTTTAAAATACGTAAGTAATGTAGTTTCCAACCAAGAAGAAGAAGAGAGCAGTAGTAGTAGTAGAGTTTAGTAGTAGTAGAGCTTTTTTGTGAAAGAGTTCGTCCGGAGAAGTACTACCGCCATACCTATTTCTGCCGCAAAGCAGTGGTGCTCGCATTGCTGTGTTCCGGTTTGAGGGGTGGGGGTGCCGGTGGAGTTGCAGGCACATGAGACTTTTCATCTATGTCTCAGGGTGGCGGGCGCAGTGTAACGCCACATAGGGTGCGTCCTAGGTGGACGTGCCCTATGAGGTAATGCACTGTTCATGGGCAGAGGTTACCTCTTAACATCAGGTGGGCCTCTTGGTTGTTCCGTCATCCAAGTAGTATAAAAAAAAAAAAAAAAGAACCAAGATCACCAACATCTCTCTCAGAATTAGCAGGTCCATATAACTCTATAGAACTGACAACCTTGGTGGATTAAGGGTTCTGGAGAGGCAACCACGAACCAAACGCAGTATAGGCCCCTTTCTTGACGGGCCAAAGACATTTTAAAGGTCCTAGGAAGGCGGATGGAGGCCTATCAAGACTGTTCATCATAATGGCATCAGTCAATCAATCAATCAATCAATCTCTTTAATTCAGGCTTATTGAGAAATGCACTAAAACCTAACCAATAAGCCCATAGCAACATAAATACCTTAGAAACTAACATACATATATAAAAACACATTATTTATAACTTAATCTAACATACGCATGATCGCCGGGGATCACGTTACCGACGGCCCTTGAACCGCTGGAACTTCACCCCTTTCGGCCTGAAGTCAGGGCTCAATAGGTCTTCACACTTTCCGCAGGATCCTATGGGGGAGGCATCTGCCCAGCGGTGGGCTTCTATTGGCAGTTTTTTAATCTAACATACGCATGATCGCCGACGCGTCGCGGCCCGGGGATCACGTTACAGACGGCCCTTGAACCGCTGGAACTTCACCCGTTTCGGCCTGAATTCAGGGCTCAATAGGTTTTCACACTTTCCGTAGGATCCTATGGGGGAGGCATCGGCCCAGCGGTGGGCTTCTATTGGCAGTTTTTTTTTAAATTTATTTATTGGGAAACCAACATCTGTACAGTAATCTTAATAATTATTATGCTTATCTATATCTATATCTATCTATACTAATAATAAAAAGGAAAGATTTGATAGTTTGTTTGTTTGCATTGAATACGCTCCGAAATTAATGACCCATTTGAAAAATTATTTCACTGTTGGGAAGCTACACTGTCCCCGGGTGAAATAGACTGTATTACATTTTTAATAAAATTAGGGATCCTTACTAAAACTCCAATAATGTAACCCAAGGTGTAAAAAAAATAAACATAGGTGGAATAACTTTAGCAGGTTTTTGTATCTGGTGTGTGGATAGATGGGGGGTTGGGAAGGGGGGAGGGTAATAGGGGGCGAGTTTCTAGTGATATATAAAGTATGGCCAATAACAGGCTTCCACATAAAATACACTAGGTATGCTGATGTTGATGATGAATGTTTTTTTTTTTTGGAATAATGTATAAGTTTATTTATTGAAAATATTTCTTTTACATTTAACAATGGGTGCACCCCAACCAATCTTCCATATAAGTTCAGCTCCTCTCCATCCAAAGGTTGTCTGGAAGAGATCGCTCTTTAGCGATAAGACCGCCCATTGTACATATAGTTTTTTGTTTAATGGTTATGTATTGTTTTTAACTAGTTTGTAAGGTGTGCAATAAAGTATTTTCATTCATTCATTCATTCATGAATGATTTATTTTCTTACTAATTTAATTAAGCCTTCCTCAGGTCTTGTTGCGCTGGTCTTCACGTCAGTGAGCTTAGTGAATGGTCTCTCTTCACTCTGGGCATTTGAGCTTCGTCGAGTGTTGCCAGGAAACCTGTCCAAGCTCACGCACATCTGCTTCGGGACGGTTGGCTTCTCCGCAGCCTGCATCACTCTCTGCTTCGGCTTTGAAAAGACTTTGTTCAGAAATTGGATCTCTGATGCGATTGCGTATACAGCAATTTCTTTCACTGCTACATTCAGTTTCATTGTTATTGTATCCCCAGCTATGACTTTCTATCACAAATCTAGAAGCCTAGTCAGACGATGAGATTGTAAAATGCTGTCTACTTTACCTTAGTAGTATTAATCAGGTATTTGTGTAAATATTCCTTAAGCAAATTGAAAAATACCTAGTTATTAGATAATGTATATACCTTAAGTAAAAATTAGTAGTAACAATGAAAATTTGAAATAAAAAGTTTAAACCATAAAGAGTTTGTTTCTGACATCAGCCTATTTTTGACGACCTCTATGTGTCGCGGCGGGCGAAGGTTCGCCTGCGACGCAAGAGGTTGCTGGTTCGATTCCCGCCTCGGAACCAATATCTGTACGATCTGCAGTTATTTGTTCAGGGTGTTATGGGTATTTTTGATGCATAATAAAAAAAAAACTGCCATATATGGTATTAAATGAGCAAATATTTGTATGTAATCACGTTTTCGAAAACGGCTCGAACGATTTCGATGAATTTACCTATATAGGGTTTTTTGTGGGTAAAAAATCGATCTAGAGAGGTCTCATATCTGGGAAAACTAGTTATTTTAAAAAAAAAACATTCGCTATTCGCTATTATGTGTCAGTCACAGAATATTGAATAGTTTTCTATTCCACGCTCGGAATAAGAACTAAAGCATGGAACTAAGGCTAAAAACGAAACGGTATCGATTATACCAGTCTCATTCTTTTATATGAATGTATTCATTTGTTGGAATGAGACAAGCATAAATCTATCTGTTCTTATTTGTGTTAGTCGTACCAGGCCAAATGTCAAATTACTAGTACATTCATGGTAACAATCTAGGGAGATGTATATGCATGATACCAAAATTCAGGGTACGGAGCGGAAAAACGACTGTCTTGTGACAATATATTTGTTTCTCTCTAACATAAGATAGCAAGCTATCTTCTAGGATAGGAGTAAGAAGGAACACTCTATGATATTTTAGCACTCAATCCATGTACTACTACATTCATGATTCCTCGGCGGAACCCATAGACGTAGAATTTTCGCTTAGATCTATGGTGGAACCAACGAATTCAGTTTTGAAAATTCAAATGACAATACTGCCTGAAGAGGCGGTATTAAGATAGATAGATAGATAACACTTTATTGTACACCACAAAAAAAGAAATAACTACAAATCTAGGAACAAAAGGCGAATATTGCATAGATTATAGAAGCCGTATCGTTAAATTCAGATTCGATTGAGAGAACAGGTAACAGATCACGGATAACAAGTCGAGCGCCACCTATCTTTATAGCATCGAAACATAAAGGAAACTGCGCCGAAGAGTAATGGTTCCCCGATACGAGCATTCTGGAATATAGTATTGTTGCTAATGTTTGAGATTGTCGGTCGTATGGTTTGATAAATGCGACACCTTAGTGTGTAGACCTCTGACGAGGCCCTACTGGGACATTATTAGCGTTCGATGATGCAATGGATTACGAATGGCAGGATATGATGTACCTATTAGACGGTATCGATGATATCATCCATTTTTGTAAGAATAAAAACCGGGTTTTATCAATGCATTTTTTTAACCCCTGACGCAAAAACGACGGGGTTTTATAAGTTTGACATGGATGTGTGTGTAAGTGTGTGTGTGTGTGTGTGTGTGTGTTTGTGTGTGTGTGTGTCTGTCTGTCGCCTCGTAGCTCCCGAACGGACAAACAGTTTTTTTTTTTTATAGTTGAATTTATCTGGAGTGTTCTTAGCTCTATGTTTGATCAAAATCGGTTCAGCCGTTTAATTGCGTTGAGGGTTTTTTTGGATTTTTTCAAAATTAATTAGGTACTTGTATGACTGAACAGGCAGATGGCCTACCTGATGTTAAGCGGAACCCTCTGCCTATGAACAGTGTATTATCACATAGGTCACCTCCACCAAGTACGCGCCCTATATGGCATTGCACTATGCCCGTCACCCTGAGACATAAAGATGGAAAGTCAAATATATATATTTATTTCAGGCTTAAACAATAAGCCAACAGCAACATAAATACCTTAGAAAATAACATACACATAAAAACACGTTATTTATAACTTAATGTAACATAGGTGTGATCGCCAACGCGTCGCGGCCCAGGATCACGTGACAGGCGGCCTCAGAACTTTTTTTTTTTTAACATTGATAGACCTTTGTTTGACCACGATCTCACCTGTTGGTAAGTGACGATGTGGCCGAAGATGAAGCACAAAGGTCTAGAAGGCACCTATTCACTCTTGACTTGAAGAGACCCAGATTAACTTCGCCCCTTTCAGCCAGAAGTCAGAGCTCAAGTAGGTCTTCACACTTTCCGCAGGGACCCTCACCATAAATGAGGTTAATAGGTATTTGGAACCTACACCTAAGTACCTTTTTTTTTTTTTTTTTTTAGGAGGGAAAAATGCCTTCGCATTTCCCTACCGCCACAGGGGTGACGGAAGGGGGTATGTGGGGCTTGAACCCACTAAAAAACCCTCCGGTGAACAGTCCTCCGCCAAGTTGGGGCACAATGGGGTCGCTACACCTAAGTACCTATGCCAAGTCTAAAACTCTGCAAACATTTTTCAAGGACAATTTTGCAAAAAGATAAGTTTACGATTACCATATTTGTGTGGGTATCGCATAGTTGAACTCCTCCCTAAATCGATACGAATTGTAAAGATTAGTTTAGCCACAGAATAAACGATAGTACAATTATATCTTAGGCATCAGTAAAACATAGATTATGAGCTATGAACTCCCAACAAAGTGCGTAAGCACCTAAAAGATTACATAGAAATAAAATATTAAAAACCGGCCAAGTGCGAGTCGGACTAGCGCGCGAAAGGTTCCTTACCATCTACTCTATATAATATTATAAAGAGAAAAGATTTGTATTTTTGTGTGTGTGTATGTTTGTAATGAATAAACTCAAAAACAACTGAGCCGATTTCAAAAATTCTTTCACCATTGGAAAGCTACATTCACCCTGAGTGACATAGGCTACCAGAGGGGGGTAGGTGGGGGGGGGGCTGTTTTTCATCCTGAAACTACCCGTGCGAAGCCGGGACGAGTCGCTAGTTACTTATAAAAACGGCAGAAAAACACGTTTGTTTTGTTGTATGGGAGCCCCCTTAAATATTTATTTTATTCTGTTTTTTTTAGTATTTGTTGTTATAGCGACAATAGAAATACATCATCTCTGAAAATTTCAACTATCTAACTATCACGCTTCATGAGATACAGCCTGGTGACAGACGGACGGACAGCGGAGTCTTAGTAATAGGGTCCCATTTTACCCTTTGGATACGGAACCCTAAAAACTTGAGTATCATAATAATTCTTACGTCCCGACGATGCCAAATGTAGATATTGTACATATTAATAATCTATAGAGTAGATAGTAATGGCAATCTATACGATTATTGACAAAGTATGTAATATTTGCGTATTAAAAATAAAATCTATACTAATATATATTATATATTATATAATTAATATTATAAAGCTGAAGAGTTTGTTTGTTTGTTTGTTTGTTTGAACGCGCTAATCTCCGAAACTACTGGTTCGAATTGAATAATTCTTTTTGTGTTGGATAGTCCAGTTATCGAGGAAGGCTATAGGCTATATAACATCACGCTACGACCAATAGGAGCAAAGATATAGTGGTAAATGTGTAAAAAACGGGAGAAATTATAACTTATATAACTCAAGAACGGTGAACCGAATTGGCTGAAAATTGGTGGGGAGGTAGCTTAGAACCAGGAGATTGATATAGGGGGGAGGGGTAGGAGGGGGGGGGGGGGGTTCTCCGGGGGCTACCCGTGCGAAGCCGGGGCGAGTCGCTAGTATGTAATAAAGTATTGTTTATCTTCAATTAAATAGAAAGTCATAACTACTTGATACGTTATCAATAATTCACTACTTTGCCGCTTGAATAATATGACCGGCATGAGAATAGACCCCTCCGTCTCCTACCGTGGATATCGTAAAAGCCGACTAAGGGATTACCCGGACTTGTTTGTAATATTCGTTGGTTAAGATTTGTCCTGGCTGGGAATGTGTTATTACTGGAAGAAAGCGTTAGCAGAGTCAGTTGTCGGAAGCAATGGCGGCGATGAGCTCACCACTTGCCACGTCTATATTCTACGATGGTGTAACCCATTGTGAAAAGAGGCCCATTAGTCAATTCCGGTTGACAGCTCTCAAGATCGGGATAGATGAAATTACAGGCACATGAGACTTAACATCAAGTGGGCCATCAGATTGTTCCGTCATAAAAGTAGTATAAAAAAAAAGTAAAAAAAAAGGTAAACATTTGGTATGCATTTTAGCAAAGATTTAATTTTTTGATTAAGTGATTCAGGGCTGACTCAAGGGATTATGATAGCTTTAACTACATTTTAGTTGACTATTTGAAAAAAGCGGTAGTGCTCGCATTGCTGTGTTCAGGTTTGAAGGGTATGGGTGCCAGTGAAATTACAGGCACATGAGACTTTTCATCTTTGTCTCAGAGTGGCAGCGCAGTGCAATGTCACATAGGGCGCGTCCTAGGTGGACGTGACCTATGTGAGAATGCACTGTTCATAGGCAGAGGTTACCGCTTAACATCAGGTGGGCCATTTGCTTGTTCCGTCATTCAAGTAGTATTTAAAAAAAAACACTCCCAAACACAGATAGCTGACGTTGCTCAAAAAGCTGCTAAACTTAAGACTGCGCCACCGCCAGGCATAAATCTTCATACAAAGAAAACGCCACGCGTCGCTCGAAAAAGCGGTTTCAATTGAATATCTCGTGAATTATACATAATTTTTAAAAACCCCGTGGGTGAACCCTCCTTTCTATTATATAATTCTTATTTATCCAATTTTTGACCCAATAATCTGTACCATATTGACAATCAATCGAATCTAGCCAAAAGTTAGAGGAAACTTTGTGATATTTTTTTATCAAGAAAATTTTGTCCTTTCGAGTTTCTTTCTAGGAATCCTCGGTATTACAATGCATTATAATTATTATCATTAAAAAAAAAAAAAAAAAAATACTGGACAAGTTCACACAACATTATCTAGCCCCAAGCTAAGCAGAGCTTGTGTTATGGGTACTAGATAATTGATATACTTAATACAATATATTACATAGATAGATATATTTTATTATGCATAGAAAATACCCAGAACACCCTGAACAAATATCTGCGATCGCACAAATATTTGTTCCGAGGCGGGAATCGAACCCGCAACCTCCTGCGTCGCAGGCTAACCTTCGCCCGCCGCGCCACAGAGGTCGTCATTATGTATTATAATCCATGCATATTTTTAATTTGAATATTTTACTTGATTTACATACGTACATACATAGACACACGCCTTTTTCCCCGAAAGGGTAGGCAGAGCCTCAAATGGGCCTCTTTTCACTGTGGGTTGCACAAGTCCGTTAAAAATCTATTTTAAGATTGGTAATTTTGCGTTATACCCCACCTTAAGTGGGACTGGGCTGGACATGTGTGCCGTATGTCAGAAGAGCACGACAGAATGGATCCCAAACAGACGACGGCCACGTGGAAGGCCCAGACGGAGATGGCGGGATGAGCTAGACTCCTACTTGAAGGATTGGTCCCAAATAGCCAACAGTAGAGACGAATGGAAGGAAGGGAGGCCTTTGCCCTGCAGAGGGACACCACAGGCTCATAATAATAAAATAATAATATGAAGAAAGTTATTTGAGTTAAAAAAAACATCTCTTTAATAGGATGGTTGAACAATTATAGAATCCAATGTTTTGCACACTGCCGGCTGGACGAACCCACGGGACGTTCGAGTTTTGCAACGCATACTTAGGAAATGTACACAAGCACGCTCTTTTATATAAAAACAACCTTATTGCACAGGAAGTAAGAAACATATTGTTGCAAAGATAACGTTGTAAACCCTGATTTAGTTATAGAAGCGTGAAAAAGCGGATCGCGTACGTATGGCGCGATCCCTTGTCGACCATGTTACGTAGAAATTCAAACTTTATTTGTGTTTTTTTAGATTCCTATCACATATGAAACAAAGATAGAGAGATATATTTAAAAAAAAAAAAAACAAAAAAAAACTCAATAAAACAAATATTTGTGCGATCTGCAGATATTTGTTCAGGGTGTTCTGGGTATTTTCTATGTATAATAAAAATATCTATCTATTTAATGTATTGTATTAAGTATATCAGTTATCTAGTACCCATAACACAAGCTCTGCTTAGCTTGGGGCTAGATAATGTTGTGTGAACTGCCCAGCATTCTTTTTTTTTTAGAAACGACCGGACCGAATGCTGTCTGCGAATAATTTACTTTCCTACACAAATTAAATTCTATTATGTACTTACCAAAGTGTTATGGAAAACATACTCCTAACAGCTGAAATGTTTCGCTTGAGGCGCGAAATTGAAATTGTATTGTGTTTTTTGCTAATCACAGCTCATCAACACATTTTGAGGTAACAAAATCTAAATTTGCGGAAATTAGGAGACCTAACACGCATACTTTGATTGAAAGTGTCTGATAAATATTATTAGTTTAGAAGTATATTATTATTTTATCTGTGGTTTAGATAAGTACCTACTTAGTTCAATAGTTTAGTGAATGAACAAAATAATCACTGTAAAAATCATTGAATGAAAATATTTATGAGACACGTGCAATCAAAATATGTTAAAATTAAGTTTAAATTAGGTTTTGCTATCTCAAAATGTGTTGATGAGTTGTGATTTGCAAAAAACACAATAAAGTCGCGCCTTATGTTTGTCTGGGTGGAATCTGGGTGGAGTCTTGCAACTGAATTTTAAAGCAGTTATCCTCAACTGATTGAGCTGAAATTTGTCACACCTGTCAAGTTCCGATAACAATACAATATGATGGTGACAGCGAGCTGATATGTTGATGGAGACGGAAGGTGTGCAACGGAACTCCTCGATGAATAATAGTAGACTGGCCGTGTTTAGGCTCATTTTTATCAGCACACGGTAAGAACCCAAATTTTGTAAAAGCTTGTATTGAAAAATATAATTTTCACAAAAAACTTATTTTATTTCAAATATTCACATGAAGCCATTAATGCCAACAGTCCTTTGTCCATAACCCAAGCAACTAACGAAAACGCGACATTTCAGTTTTTTTTTTTTTTTTTTTTATACTACCAAGGTAGCAAACAAGCTTACGGCCCACCTGTTGGTAAGCGGTTACGTCAGCCTATGAACGCCTGCAATACCAGAGGCATCACACGCGCGTTGCCGACCCTTTAAACATTTACAAACGCCTCTTTTACTTTTTGAATAAAATTATTGACCCTAGAAAACTCTCTCATTTCCCCCTTCATCCGATAAAGAACATAACTACGATCATAGTTGTTTTCCGGTACGATGCGGACTATTATTATAGAGTGGGGGTTCGTGCGAATCTGGCAGTTATCGTAAAAAATAATGACTGCGACCATAATATCAATAGTAACAAATTGTTTTAGCCAGTAATGGAAATTTCATCATTGGCTAAAGTGGTAACCTTTTTTGAGGCACATTGGTCTACCTTCCATGATAATGTTAGATTTTAAATTTATAAGAGATACTAGCGACTCGCCCCTGCTTCGCACGGGTAGCACCCTGTGACCCCCCCCCCCCTAAGACAATCTCCTGGTTCTAAGCTACCTCCCCACCAATTTTCAGCCAAATTGGTTCGTGCGTTCTGGAGTTATAGCGTCAGGAAGGAAAACCCGACTTATTTTTATATAGTAGATTACAGAATTGTATATTATATAATCAAAAAGTCCAGAAAAATATGAATAATTTCGTTTCTACTAAAAGAATAATACAAGGTATGTACAAAATACATATGAAACAGTTGTGCTACCTGAAGACCGCTGCAAGCGATCTAAAGGTAGCTCAACTGATCCAAATCACTACCAGACGGAAGCGTCCTTAAGATGCTGGCTGCATTGCCACGCTGAATGGCAATACTAATGCGTTGAGCCAGATAAGAGCCAGCTCTCGGGTCACGCGTCGCTTCGACCAGATGCCCTGAAAGAATTTTGTAAACGCGAAGGGCCCCGGTACCCCACGGACCCAGAGTCTCGACCCCGAAAGGCTCAAATAAGTAAGCTCTGTCGAGACTTGCATATTTGAGCCTTATTATATAATTATATTATATTATTTATAATATTTTGTAGTATCTCTGATTTATTAAGTTTTAATGTATTTGTTTTAAGTTTTTGTGTTTTAATGTGTAATATGGATTTAATGTGTGTGTTTATATGGGTGTTAATAACCTAAAATAAATTAATAATAAAAATAATGTTATGAAATTGCTACTTTTGCTAACTTATGTGTGTTGTGTATAGTTTTTATTCAAAATAAAAGTTTTACTTACTTTTACTTACTTACTTTTGTAAAAACTAACATGGACCTCTTTATAAACCGGAAAAACAGACGGCACATCAACAAAATCAACGTATATCATCAAAAGAATATTTATACGATAAGAACTTTGACATAACTAAAAATAAATAAGATATATTTGTTATTTAAATTTAACCGTTTGATATCATAATAATAATAACACATTGATATTTTACAAATAAGTGTTTGACGTTTCGAATTTATAATTTACTCGTTATTTCCTAATGTTATGTACTTTTATTATATAAATCTGATGTATTAATAGTAGATTATGCACTATGGAAAAAAAACAGTGTCTTATGTCGCGGGCGGCATATTGAACCCTGAGCGTAACGAGGGACTCTACTAGTGAGGGAGTTATACAGAGTCCTGAGTGAAGCGAGGGGTTCAAGCTGCCCAAGACGAAGACAGGCTTTATTCGAGAGGAGCATACCTGCTCTACTTTTCACACCTTCTGCGAGACAATAAAAATTCACTAAAAATCATAGCAACAAACACCGTCTGTTGTTTCACTATCTTTGTATAGTACACTCTTGGTCTATGTTCTTTGTAATGTATTACTTCTTCTGTGGAAAACGTACTTTTTTTTGAGTTCTGCTTATGGTGGCCAGTTTGATGTATCGTACAAAACTCTTTTTCATCCCATCTATTCGAAAAGGACGACTGGGTTCGCCTTTAAGTGCACCCAACGGTGGTGTTTTCTATGAGAAACTTTTAGCGGGAAGTAATGAGTTTTGCGGCGCACTTATTAAGTTCCTAATTCAAAAAGTGCGCGGCAAAGATAATTGCGGCGCACTTGTTGAATTTGGAACCAGCGCCAAATAATTCGAACGCAAATATTGTTTGAATAAATACTGGCTGGTACGACGGCCCAAAACCCAAAACAAAAAAACCCAAAACACACAAAAAACACAAAACACAAAAACACAAAAAAACACAAAACACAAAAACACAAAAAAAAACACAATACACACAAAAAACACAACACACAAAACACAAAAAAAAACACAAAAAATACAAAACACACAAAAAACACAAAACACAAAAAAAAACACAAAAAAGCACAAAACACAAAAAACACAAAACACAAAAAAACACCCAAAAAAAAACACAAAAACACAAACACAACAAAAAAAACACAAAAACAAAAAAAAACATTTGTTTTATTAAATAATAATATTACAATAACATATGAGGCGCCTTTTATTTTCTCATAGTGGGTGATGAAAAGCAGAGTGTATCACACGGGCGCAACATATATTTTTGGCTCGGGCGACGTACTTTGAATCCCTCGCTACGTTCAGGAATCTACTAAAGAATCCCTCGCTACGCTCGGGATTCTACTCTAGATCCCTCACTTCGCTCTGGATTCAAAAAAGCGCCCTCGCCGTTAAAATGTTATGTTGCTCCCTTATGATACAATCTACTATACAATGCCATACGGGCCTCTTTTTACTCAGAGTTTTCCACGAGTTTCCACATGAAATTGACGTTCCAAATTCAAATCACTTTATTCCCTACGTAGTTTCATACAACTTTACATCCCTTGGAGATAATGCTTTACTTTACGTTGAGGTTGCATGATATGTAATTGGACATTGTCGAGCAGGTGGTGTGAAAATTAATTAAGATATCACCTGATTAGGCTAAATATTGCTTGCGTGAAACACTGATTACATAAACTGTTTCAGATACCATTATCTGACAATACTATAATTATCGTACTTAAGAGGAATGATTGTTTTTTATACATTCTTTCGATTGGCATCATAAAAATACAGGCTGTTTTTTTTTAATATTTAGTTCTGTTCGATTCCCAGACGAAGCAACAAATTTTTACAAAATCTATGACTGCAGTATTACTAAGATTTAAAAAAAAAAAGTCTAATTTCAGCAAAATATCCTATTTTTACTAATATTATAAAGAGGAAAGATTTGTACCTATTTTTGTATGTTTGTATGTTTGTAATGAATAGGCTCAAAAAGTACTGGGCCGATTTAAAAAATTCTGTCACCAATAGAATGCTACATTCTTCCAATTTGACATAGGCTACATTTCATTTTGAAAAAAGTTAGGGATCCTTGGTAAAATTTGTACTATATAAAAATAAGTCGGGTTTTCCTGCCTGACGCTATAACTCCAGAACGCACGAACCGATTTGGCTGAAAATTGGTGGGGAGGTAGCTTAGAACCAGGAGATTGTCTTAGGGGCGGGGGGGGTTCACCGGGTGCTACCCGTGCGAAGCCGGGGCGAGTCGCTAGTCTACAATATTTAAGGTACTTTCCCTTCATATCGCATAGTCTTGGGACGGCCTGTATAGCGAGAATGTATATTCTCAAATTGTTTTTGGAGCCGAACAAAAACCATAGTTGGAACAATGACCGCGAGAACCTTGTTTTTAATGTCCATTCAGGGATGAAGCAATAACCCTGAACAAAATTACGTTCCCTCCGAGATTCAGGCGTATACCTACTCCGACAAAACGATACCCCGGTTCGCCTACCACCATTACATTTTATTACTGCTGAGGTACAAGAGTTTGCTTTTTTGACGTATAAATATAAGAAATTGTCGTAATAAAAGTGGATATCTTGGGTCACCTTAATAAACAGAATAATGCGCCAAAAATCCCCACGAAAATCCTTTTAAGTAAACAAGAGCTATAAAAAAATTACACCTTTTGCATTACAGGTTATGTTTGGGTTGCTATAGTAGATTAGTAGCCAAGGGCTGTAAGGCATCAATTGCAGCACGAGATATTTAGTTCGAGAGTGCCATTGATGCTTACACCCGAGCTAACTACTCTGCTTTACATCTCGATTTTGAGGTAAGTAGGTCCTTATTACCCCCAAATGAGGCTTGTAGGTGACCAATTAGCGCTCTAGGGTAATAATGTAGCAAGAAAAGCCCTAGGGCGGTAAGTAATTAAAAAAAAACTTCACTCTTTAAAAAAGGTCGCGTACATCTAACCATCATACTGGCAATAGACATCATGCATTCAGTTTTTTAATTACTTACCGCCCTAGGGCTTTTCTAGCTACATTATTACCCTAGAGCGCTAATTGGTCACCTACAAGCCCCATTTGGGGGTAATAAGGACCTACTTACCGAATATAAGAGATGTAAATGATATTTTATTGTATGCTACTCGCTTTCCATCTAAGCTCTTCATGTTGTTAGAAGAAATTGAGTATTAGAACACTGACTCGCAAACAGGCGTAGGCGTATAGAGGCATAGCGAAGGGACTTCTAAGATAACATCACGTATATTGAAGTTATTATTACATTAGTGATCATTGAGAAGCATATGAATAAAGGTTCTCAAGTAGTGACCACAAACCCGACATCGCAGAAGAGGAAACAATGTCATTAGGTATGATGATGATGTCATCCAGGCCGATTTTGGCCACGGCGACTGTTTCCTGCTTTATATGGAAGAGCTTCGCTGGTGCGCTCTTATGTGACTTACATACCCTATCTTGTCTGTAAACGTGCGTTTGCAGTAGTTGCACGTGAGGGTATTATTTTCATAATGGTATACTATGCTAGAAGGCGGTCTACTTTTAAGATCGTCGCGCTTTAAATCAAGATCGCGCCTTCGCCTTCTTCTTCATTAGGTATAGAGGTCGTAGGAAGTCGGTGGATGGAGATAGCCCAAGACCGTTCATCATGGCATTCTATGGGGGAGGCCTATGTCTAGCAATGAACTTCTGTAGGCTGATGATCATGATGCTGAAATTTAACGTACTTCTAGCGTGGATACGTAGCGAGGTGTAAAGTTAAGTGTTTGTTAAGAACCAATAAAATCACTTCATTTACCTAGCCTCGCTCAGCGCAGCTCTGGTGGAAACGGCTTAGCAGAGCGAGGTTTTATACGTACAAAACAAGCGTGTGCGAGAGATGTGTGCAAAGTATGTACGCAAGCGAGAAACTCTAGAAGTCACTAGACGGAGTTTGGGACGTAAATGTGTTTTATACGGAAGCCCGCTTTACATCCTCGCACCTCTCATCTGCGCACCGTTTCACAGCGTCGCTACGCATCCTCGCACCGCTCAGCTGCCTCGCACATCTCTGGTGGAAACACTCACATCGTTCCACAGCCTCGCTACGCATCCTCGCACCGCTCATCTACCTCGCACATTTCTGGTGGAAACACTCACATCGTTCCACAGCCTCGTTACGCATCCTCGCACCGCTCATCTACCTCGTACATCTCTAGTGGAAACACTCACATCGTTCCACAGCCTCGCTACGCATCCTCGCACCGGTCAGCTGCCTCGCACATCTCTGGTGGAAACACTCACATCGTTCCACAGCCTCGCTACGCATCCTCGCACCGCTCATCTACCTCGCACATTTCTGGTGGAAACACTCACATCGTTCCACAGCCTCGTTACGCATCCTCGCACCGCTCATCTACCTCGTACATCTCTAGTGGAAACACTCACATCGTTCCACAGCCTCGCTACGCATCCTCGCACCGGTCAGCTGCCTCGCACATCTCTGGTGGAAACACTCACATCGTTCCACAGCCTCGCTACGCTCCTCGCACCGGTCAGCTGCCTCGCACATCTATGGTGGAAACACTCACACCGTTCCACAGCCTCGCTACGCATCCTCGCACCACTCATTTACCTCGCACATCTCTGGTGGAAGCACTCACATCGTTCCACAGTCTCGCTACGCATCCTCGCACCGCTCATCTATCTCACACATCTCTGGTGGAAACACTCACATCGTTCCACAGCCTCGCTACGCATCCTCGCACCACTCATCTACCTCGCACATCTCTGGTGGAAACACTCACATCGTTCCACAGCCTCGCTACGCATCCTCGCACCGCTCATTTACCTCGCACATCTCTGGTGGAAGCACTCACAACGTTCCACAGCCTCGCTACGCATCCTCGCACCGCTCATCTATCTCACACATCTCTGGTGGAAACACTCACATCGTTCCACAGCCTCGCTACGCATCCTCGCACCGCACATCTACCTCGCACATCTCTGGTGGAAACACTCACATCGTTCCACAGCCTCGCTACGCATCCTCGCAGCGCTCATTTACCTCCCTCGCACATCTCTGGTGGAAGCACTCACATCGTTCCACAGCCTCGCTACGCATCCTCGCACCGCTCATCTATCTCACACATCTCTGGTGGAAACACTCACATCGTTCCACAGCCTCGCTACGCATCCTCGCACCGCTCATCTACCACGCACATCTCTGGTGGAAGCACTCACATCGTTCCACAGCCTCGCTACGCATCCTCGCACCGCTCATTTACCACGCACATCTCTGGTGGAAGCACTCACATCGTTCCACAGCCTCGCTACGCATCCTCGCACCGGTCATCTATCTCGCACATCTCTGGTGGAAACACTCACATCGATCCACAGCCTCGCTACGCATCCTCGCACCGCTCATTTACCTCGCACATCTCTGGTGGAAGCACTCACATCGTTCCACAGACTCGCTACGCATCCTCGCACCGCTCATCTATCTCCCACATCTCTGGTGGAAACACTCACATCGTTCCACAGCCTCGCTACCCATCCTCGCACCGCTCATCTACCTCGCACATCTCTGGTGGAAACACTCACATCGTTCCACATCCTCGCCACGCTCCTCGCACCGCTCAGCTGCCTCGGATATATCTGGTGGAAACACTCACATCGATCCACAGCCTCGCTACGCATCCTCGCACCGCTCATTTACCTCGCACATCTCTGGTGGAAGCACTCACATCGTTCCACAGACTCGCTACGCATCCTCGCACCGCTCATCTATCTCCCACATCTCTGGTGGAAACACTCACATCGTTCCACAGCCTCGCTACCCATCCTCGCACCGCTCATCTACCTCGCACATCTCTGGTGGAAACACTCACATCGTTCCACATCCTCGCCACGCTCCTCGCACCGCTCAGCTGCCTCGGATATATCTGGTGGAAACGCTCACATCGTTCCACAGCCTCGCTACGCATCCTAGCACCGCTCATCTACCTCGCACATCTCTGGTGGAAACACTCACATGGTCTACAGCCTCGCTACGCATCCTCGCACCGCTCATCTATCTCACACATCTTAGGTGGAAATGCAGCCTTACTGGTGTTACTATAAAATTCTAATTATGTTTGGAATCTTTGTATTATTTTGTCTTTTGCATTTACAAGCATTTTCAAATTCGTGTGAAAGTGACAAAACACGGTGTAACTTCGCAAAATTAGTGGCGCGGTAATAGTTTTACGGTAAATTGAATTATAATAATAATAATTGTTTCTATTAATCTAAACGTACCTAAGTACGTACGTTGTTTACTTTACTCGTTTTATTGTATCGGTTCAGTAAGACTCGCTTATAGCATTATTTGTTTGCAAACCTTTGTGGTTTTTAAAGTGCTATTATATGTATGGAATATGTTGTAATAGTAAGTTTAAATGATAAATAAAAAATAATAAAAAAAAAAAAAAAAAATGTCCTGTTAGATTTCATTTTGCTATTTATTGCATTATTTGTTACTGTTAAATATATGTAATTATATGTTATTTTATTATGTACTCGACTTAGCCCCCGGTGACAGACACAGCACCCCCCCCCCCCCCCTTATATTTTATTACTTATTCTGCTATTCGGAGCGGAGAAGAATCCACCAAAAAAGAGATAACTAACATCGGTCCAGCTGATCTTGAGTTATAAGTGGCGTAAGTAACACGACTTTGTTTATATATATACGATGCACACACTTGCTCATAAAGTGACTCTAATTTCACCGCAATTAGGCACATAATGACACCTGTAATCAGACTGTATCTTTTTCATTGCTATTATTCACTAGTGAGTTATAGACAGTTGAACATTGACACAGAGTGTGTATTTCTGTGTAATTTTTATTTTCTTCACTAGCGTGTTGAAAAACGTCGTATGATACACTTGTGTATTAATGATTACCGTCCTTCGCTCTCTTAACACCATCATTTAACGGTAATCACCAACATTACACACTTGTACCATAATTTACTATAACTTTAATACATTTATTTACAGAAAGAATAATACCAGGTATGTACAAAATACATATGAAACAGTTGTGCTACCTGAAGACCGCTGCAAGCGATCTAAAGGTAGCTCAACTGATCCAAATCACTACCAGAATATTCATGTACTATTCATGTACTATAATGAATAAATGAATTATGTTTTAGCGTTATCATAAAATACGTCACGCCTCAAAATGAAGCTCCTGAGACGAGCTAAGTAAGTTTCAGTTGTTAGCTGTGATGCGAGCTCTAGATTTATACTGGTAATCGAATATTACCCTGAAACGGTATTATCGGAGCGTCACCAGCACGGTTGTCACTATAAATCCCCCGCTGTTGTTCCAACAATAATTGCATCCATAAACTTCACGGTTCACATGCAAAGAGTCATAAAAATATACTGTTGCACAATTTTAGTGCACAATAGTTCCACAGAATTGCATATAAAGCACACCGTCTCGAATGCCGTTACATTGTCAACTCTGATTTGTGCATTGTTGCATTTTATTGTTCCGAAATGTCGATAAATAATCAAAACATAAACGAAAAGCTCATGAATTTAACTTTATTGTGAAACGCTGAAGCTGAAAATTCAGAAACTGAATGTTTATTGAATTAAACATTAATGGTAAGCGTCCACAGGCCCGCATCGCACGTATCGGACGCATCGCATTAAACTGATACAAGTTTTCACAGTGCGTCCACTGTATCGGCAGCGTACGGATTACCGACGGTGAGTACCAGAATACGGATTGACGATGCCAGTTCATTCGGATTTTCGTAGTGAGCGTAGGTGCGGACTCTGTGAGGATGGAGGAAAGCGATGAAGAACAAATTGTCGTTGTAGCTTGTTTGTTAGCAGAAGAGGAAGAATTGGAAAAAAAAGTAAAAAGGAAACATAGTATCTGGATACACGACATATTCAAGAAGAGATCGGAACATGGAGCGCGCGGGGTGCGTCCACTGATCGGCATTCCGTATGACGTCATCGACACGCATCGCAAAAGTTGCCTCTCGGAGCAACGGTGTCGGCATTGCCGATGTGCGATGCGTACGATGCGGACAGGTGGACACACTTATATGAGTCTCTATACAAAGAATGCTACGATCCGTTGCGTGCGATGCATCCGTTGCGTACGATACCGACAAGTGGACGCTTACCATTAGGCTGGCCTCATACTGCCGGAATATCGAATTTCTAAATCCTAATTCCGGAATCTTGCCGCACACATATCTTAAAAATTCAGATTGATCAGTAGTCTCGTGGTTCACGGCACATGTAAAAGTCTAATGGAAAAGGAATTAAGGTGAATGCTGCTGGTGGTTTTTGCCCATTACAGCTCATGAAGACTTCTTCAGATAGCAAACGTTGGTTTAGCGACAACTAGGAGACTTAACACATATGTTTTAATTGATAGTATCTCATAAATATCATCAATTTAGCTACGGTCCCCTAAACACATTTTTAGTGTTTTTTTTCTGTTCGGGGTATCGTAGTTTAACTGATGATATTTACAAGATAGGTACTATCAATTAACACATGTGTGTTAAGTCTCCTAGTTCTCGCGAAATCAACTTTTGCTATCTGAAGAAGTGTTGATGAGCTGTTATGGGCAAAAAACACAAAAAAATAACATGTTCTCAAGGGTGAACATCCACCTTAATACTAATCACACTACAATTCATAATCCGATTTCAGTATCTGTGTGCCGCTTTATTCAAATGTATGAAATTTCGCGCGTTATGAATTCATCATATTAAATATTCCGATCAGGAATTCAGAACGCTCGTCAGTTCATTGTTACAGGTCGATCTGAGAAATTCATAATATGAAAAAATCTAAATGTGTGTGGAACATAATTGCAATGTATGGAATTCCAGGCTCTCTGAATTAATAAATGAATTCAGTTTATTAATTCAGAGAGACATTCTGACTGTATGAGGCCAGCCTTAAGTTTATAATCAAGCCAGGAACAACACTGGTGGTTTACAGTTAATTGGGGAGTTTTGGTCAACTTTATCGAATTGAAAATTTTACTAAAGTCTGTAAAGTAGGTATAGTGCCCAAGTTTTTTTGTTGTACTACTTGAATGACGGAACAAGCAGATGCTACGGAACCCTTCATGGGCGAGTCCGACTCGCACTTAGCCGCTTTTTTTTATAAAAAAAATTATACTACTTGATTGATAGAACTAGCTGATGGCCCACCTGATGTTAAGCGGTAACCTCTGTCTATGAACAGTGCACAGTGCAGTCCTCATAGGTCACGTCCACCTAGGACGCGCCCTATGTGGCATTGCACTGCGCCCACCACCCTGAGACTTATAGATGAAAAGTCTCATGTGCCTGTAAATTTCACCGGCACCCTTTTTTTTTTTTTTTAACATTGATAGACCTTTGTTTGACCACGATCTCACCTGTTGGTAAGTGACGATGCGGCCGAAGATGGAGCACAAAGGTCTAGAAGGCACCTATTCACTCTAGCCTTGAAGAGACCCAGATTATAGTTTTCAGGAAAGACAGACGACGGTAGTGTATCCCTTACCCTTACCCTTACCCTTCAAACCGCAAAACAGCAATGCGAGCACTACTGCTAGTTGTACTTGTTCTACTCTTACATTCGTTTCCATCTCCCTTGCCATATAAACTTTAGCTAGTAAAATTGTTCCTGTTTGGTTATACGTTTAAAACATGTTTCCCGGAATTCACATGAGAGAGAAAGTTCGCAAACTTTAAGGAATCTTAGAACACTCCACACCCAAGGCCTAATATCTCATTCCTCGCGAAACAGAACAATGCTTTTAAGCGTTTCTAATGCAGGGGGTTGGAAACTCATATATTACTTTACTTTATACAAGCACTGCGAGGTTCCTATAGATTTCGTATGCACCCTTACGCAGACTTTTGGATAATGCATTTGGAAATAATTACTTATTGTGATTTTGCTGATCAACAAAGTGAAGGGTTTTAAGTCCTTTTAATAGTTGGTATGTGTTCCGAATTTCAGGAAGTTTTTCAAATGTTTTTATTGAAGTTTGTAGCGTTACTGAGCGTTACGGCTCGCCCGTCATAAGATTTTAAGACGAACCGCAAGCCACAAGTTGTTTTAAGAGGTTAGAGGTATTTTGTTACAAAATTCATATTGTAAAAAATATCTTGTCATCAACATCATCATCATCAGCTGTCTGCTACAATGTCATTATTTATTAATTATTTATTATGGATCATCAACAGAATTTACATGGTTGGGTGCTTACTGTTGCTAGTTTAAGATCTAATTTACATGCAATTCCAATTACAGATGAACACATAGTGCACTAAACATATTGCATAAACATAGGTACTTAAATCAAAAGCGGCCAAGTGCGAGTCGGACTCGCCTGTGAAGAGTTCCGTAGCAGCAAGTAACATAATATAAAAGTTCTTGGATGGATTACGATTTATGACGTATTAAAAAAAAAAACTTACTAGATCTCGTTCAAACCAATTTTGGTTGGAAATTTACATGGTAATTATACATCATATTTTTTTTTCAGTTTTATAATTCTCTTATTTTAGAAGTTATGGGGGGGGGACACACTTTTTACCACTTTGGAAGTGTCTCTCGCGCAAACTATTCAGTTTAGAAAAAAAGATATTAGAAACCTCAATATCATTTTTGAAGACCTATCCATAGATACCACACACGTATAGGTTTGATGAAAAAAAAATTGAGTTTCAGTTCTAAGTATGGGGAACCCCAAAAATAATTGTTTTTTCTTCAATTTTTGTGTAATATCTTAATGCGGTTCACAGAAAACCTAGTTTCAATAGTTGAAACAGTATAGCTCTTATAGTTTCGGAAAAAAAAGGCTGTGACATACACGGACAGACAGACAGACATGACGAATCCATAACGGTTCCTTGTCTTTGACCACGGAACCCTAATAAAAAAGACGACATGATTGGTCCAATTAGTGCAATTAATCCAATTAGTGCAGACAGCAACTTGCTTAGGTACATAATTACAATCAAAGGCAAAACAAAACGTTATAAAAAATAATTATTATGTTTAAAAAAAAACAATCCGTCATCAAAATGTCATCTGTCGATCCAGTGATGTAATGTATTTCCCAGCGGTTATTCTAATTCTAAGAACTATTTTGGTAACGTTGGTTATACAAATAATAACTTGCAATTCCCTTCATTCACCTTAGAAATGTATTCATGCCATGGACTTAGGACACAAAAGGACTGAGCGCTGGCAGCTGAAACACGAGCCGAGCAAGATACGAACTACAGAGTTAGTGTGTCTACTTCTAATACGGTGACCATAAAATAAAGTCATGTCCAGGAGACTTTTTCCAAACACTTATGAACGTGGAGTGGAACAAACATTATTTAAATCTAATTATTTATCACAGTTATTTATGCAGCCAGATTCATACTGGAGGCTTGGTAAGTGATCAGTATCACGAATCGATAACACTTTTTGTTAATTTCGTAAAATAAATGTTGACCTCCCCTAATAGATGACTCGGGACTGGGCTTGCGTTTGTAGGAAACACGTTTTTTTTTCTAATATCACAGAAAGTGTTATTGAACCTTGTTACTGATTACTTACCGAGTGTTCAGTGTCGGCAAACGGCGTGACTCGTGACGCAGCCATGCCGTGATGTTTCTCGTCTGTCGGGCGTCCCGCGACGGCCAACTTTTAGATTTGTAGTATCGATGACATCTTAGTATTTACCTATACAATGGTCATGGTCACCCTTGCTATCATAAAGCTATCATTTCAAGTGTTAGAAAGGGACAAACTGACTCTATTCTACCTATCTCTCTTGGCTCGTTTTTCCTCTATCTATGACGGTAATCTAAATTGAGTCTTAACCTGATGAAATAAGGTCTTGTTTCGGTATTATAATTTTTTAGAGCGCTCAGTCCTTTTGTATACTAAGTCCATGATTCATGCTTCTTTGTCTTCTTCATAAAATGGCTTCTGAGGAGTGCTCAAAACAATTTTGCGAATAAGTCAATAAAGTGATATATTTGTAGTCAAGTCGTCAAGAGTCTCCATCAAGTCATAGCCCAGTTTAAATGGTGGCAGAAAAACCGATTTATTGCAGGAAAAATACCACCATTTCGAAAAGACACGCAATACACTTAAATTTAACTACACGACCAAGTTACACCGGATAAAATGCCACCAAAATTACACGAAATAAATTATATACCAATTATTTTACCATCGCTCTTCCCGACACCGTGACAAGGCTCATCCGCACATCATAGATCCCTGGGTATCTCGTACAACTCGTTTCTCGAGATCATTTCTTCCCCATACCTACAAACTATGGAATGAGCTTCCATCTGAGGTTTTCCCGCTTGGTTACGACATGTGTCGCTTCAAGAATTATGTTCATAAATTCCTTCAGGGTAGGCAGCGCATCGACAATACCCTGGGTGTTGCCGGTGTCTATAAGCGACGGTGACCACTTCACATCAGGTGGGACGTATGCTAGTTTGCCTATTTTTTTCATAAAAAATAAATAAAAAAATAAGATGTTTCTTTCAAAAATGGCAGTTTGAAATCCCATGTAATCATGTTGTATAACAAAAACAGTTACATATATTGCGAGATAAACGTCATTATTTTCGTATCTAAAGTAATCTTAGTGTACTTCCAAGTGTCAAGATAGGTGATATCGAAACCGATCGCAAAGTATCAGCATTTTAGTTTCGTTTGCATAAATACAGCGATTTGCATTCCTTTTCAGATTGGCAATAAATTTAGAGCACTAGCAAGAAACAGTGCTTTATTAATAGGGGACAGAATATTCATGGCAATGCAACGTTGTATGCGGTTTATGAATATGTTTCATTAATCTTTTTATCTTTGGTCTTCATCGTGTCGTTGGTTCCCATAAATAATTAAATTGTTTTAGACCAAAATTTTGCCACGTGGACAGCATTTTCAGTGGCTTTGCCGGGTCATTTAGAGAGAAGGTGTTGGTGCACTGTGGACAGGACACGAGTGTTTTTTTAATATATACTACTTGAATGACGGAACTAGCAGATGGCCCACCTGATCTTAAGCGGGAACCTCTGCCTATGAACAGTGCATTACCTCATAGGTCACGTCCACCTAGGACGGGCCCTATGTGACATTGCACTGCGCCCGCCACCCTGAGACATAAAGATGAAAAGTCTCATGTGCCTGTAATTTCACCGGCACCGTTACCCTTCAAACCGTAACACAGCAATACGAGCACTACTGCTTTGCGGCAGAAATAGGTATGGTGGTAGTACTTCCCCGGACGAACTCTTTCACAAAAAAGTTCTACTACTACTCTAGCTCTAGCTCTACAAGTGAGGCATCGTCTTAGGAGTGAACCCACTGTCACATTGTGCCTCGTCGGAATACCCCCAATACCTGCAGCAGCCCACCTGACTCCGGAGTTGATGATTTCGTGTGGATGCAGTTTATATCAGCCCGCGACTTCGTCCGCGTTTAGTTCACACGCAGTCAGAAAACCTTCCTAGCACGCTAGGAAGGTTTTATCATTCATCAAAGGTTAATCGCTATCGGCATAGTGGTTTAGAAAAGCATAAGTTACAATAAGTTTTGTGTAAAAAAATTTTTTTTCAATACAAGCTTAATTTAAGTGATCGTAACGTCTTTGGTGGAAACGCAGCCTAACAAGCGTAAATGTACCTATGGTCTCCGTTCCGTCACGGGTAAAAATTACAATAAAAAATCTTTATTCAGACTTTTAGATTTATACATATGTATTATATATTATAGTTATTTTTTGAGCACTTTGATAAAAAGCTTTAGCAATCATTAAATGGCTCTCCTGCAGCAATACTAGTACGTAGGTACTTTGGCATTTCATGTAATACATTTTATAAATATAAAAATACGATAGTTAGGCTGCGTTTCCATTGACGCGGAGTTGGGCGGAGCGGTGCTTAGCGGTGCATGAATTGACCAATCACTATGCTCGAAATCTCTGCTCCGCTTCAATGGAAACAGCACGAGCGGAGCGGGGCAGAGCTGAACGGATATTCATATAAAATAAGCGAGGTGATGCGGAGCGGAGGACAGCGGGGCGGTGCGTAGCGAGGTGATGCGGAGCGGAGGACAGCGGGGCGGTGCGTTGCGGACGGTAGCTAGGAGAGCTAAAAGAAAGATATAAAAGGATTGCTTTTTTCTTTTTAAGCGAAAAAAAAAAAAAAAAAAAAAAAGCGACAACATGACATATGCTCTTTCTGAAAGATGGAGACAAACTGAGCTCAAAATTGCGCAATTCCAAAGTTAGCTCCACTCCGCTCCGCTCCTCTCCTCTCCGCTCCGCTCCGCTCCGCTCCTCTCCTCTCTGCTTCAGTGGAAACACTTACCACTTTTCACCGCTATTCTCCGCTCATCTCCGCACAGCTCCGCGTCAATGGAAACGCAGCCTTATAATAATTTGACAATACTATTTCAGCAGATTTCAGCTATGGAGTTTGACTGTTTTATTTTGTATATTTCGAGTTCTGTGTTTTGTTTGACTTGACTTAAGTGTTCCAAGTGAGCCCATGGTATGAATAAATGAATTGAATTGAAGGTATATTTGAAGAATATTGTGGTTAGTATTCATTCTGTGTTTGTCAAAGTATGCATCCAACATTTATATAGATTTATTATAACAATTAAAATGTTTCTTCTGTATGCCTATAAACAAGCTTTTTTTTAAATTAACTTGCAATGTACCTATGTCCGGGTGGAATCTTGCAACTGAATTTTAAAGCAGTTATCCTCGACCGATTGAGGTGAAATTTGGCATGTTCTGTCTGGCATGTCAAGTTCTGATGACAATACAATATGATGGTGACAGCGAGTTAATCTGATGATGGAGACGGAAGGTGGACAACGGAACTCCCCGATGGATAATAGTAGACTGGCCGTGTTTAGGCTCATTTTGATCAGCACACGGTTACGATCACCGATGTCATAAAAGCTTGTATTGAAAAAAATATTTTTCACATAAAACTTATTCATAACTTACTCAGGTTATTTCGCATGTCTACGCATATTGTTATAAGCGCTATGTAAGTTCGCGAATATACCTTACCACCACTGATTTACTTATACTTTAATGAAGATCGTGAATCACTTCCCATCGTGACTGTGCGTAATTGCATCGCCAATTGAATTAATTTCTTTGGTCTGTCGTATTTTATGGTTCAGTTTTGTAATTGATTTCATCGGGATACCAATAAGTTTGTTTATAATTGCCTGTTTAAATTCGACAGGAGAGTGTTTATGGAGTCGGTTTTCGATCTATTGCAGGTTTTTTTTATTTATTTTTTATACTACTTGGATGACGGAACAAGCAAGAGGCCCACCTGATGTTAAGCGGTAACCTCTGCCTATGAACAGTGCATTACCTCATAGGTTACGTCCACCTAAGACGCGCCCTATGTGGCATTGCACTGCGCCCACCACCCTGAGACTTATAGATGAAAAGTCTCATGTGCCTGTAATTTCACCGGCACCCTTACCCTTCAAACGGGAACACAGCAATGCGGGTACCGCAATTACATTATTGTTTCCTTTTAGGTAACTTTATATAGCCTCGTTTTTCTGAACTTCTATCTTTTGAGTGCCGTTGTGATAGTACTTTATATCTTAAACCGGCTATACACATTGGGCCAAGGTGTTGGGCCAACATGTCGGGCCAAAATGATGCATCCCCAAAGTTGCTACATTTACACATTGGCTTACTGATCATTCTGCATTGGCGCTTCGATGAAAGATGGACGTAGAAGTTCTTGCAGCCGCGGCTATTTATTTATACAGTGCGTTTAATTATTACGTACATGTGCACCAAAGTAGAGTGACCAAAAATAAATGAGTAACAACGCACTGAACAAGACGCCAACGTGTGAACGCTGTTTGCGGAGCGCGCCAAGATCCTTTGATGAGTGCACAAAAAACCGACACTATTCGGGTGGCCTGCCAATGTTGGCGCCAACTAGACCAATTAGCTTAGCATACCGCCAAGTAGCTCTCTACACATTGGCCTAACACGTTGGCCCAACACCTTGGCCTAATGTGTACAGCCAGCTTAATATACAGGATGGATTTAAGCCACTATGTTGGCTTAGCAAAAACTAAAATTTATCTTATGCCCCCTGCATAAGTTACCTGCGTGTTAACCGGGTCTTGTGACTTACTGTAGATTCTGTTCTCAAACTTCAGTTGGCCTCAAAGTCGTCGTTTGGCAACAGAATAATTCGTTTTCCTAACAAAATGTATGGGTAAAGTTTTTGGTGATTTCTGACATTTCTAGTAATCAAACCTCAGTTGGTCCAGTAGAGACTTTTGATCCATATAAGAAACGAATCGATTGGCATTTAAAAAAGTTTTTGTGTAATATTACCATTTTCTTGCTGACTGTACATTTTTTCCAAAATCTGTGAATGCAGTTCAGAATATCTCAAAAAGTTATGGATGGTCTCGTAGGAACGTTTTCCTGTAACTATAACGGTTAAGGTACCTGCCCTTACTGTCCCCTCTCAACAATCCATCCTGTATATAAAGTACTATCACAACGGCACTCAAAAGATAGAAGTTAAAAAAAACGAGGCTGTACACAAGGAATGTAATGAAGCGTGTAGTACACACGTGTGTAGTACACGTAGTGATAAGTCCGCCGAGGCTCTGGACAGGATAGGAGATGGGAGCATGAGAAAAACTCACACGTATCCCCATCGGAGGAGAGTTACCGTTAGAGTTAAAAATGCATCATACCTGGAGAGCAATTCTCGGACTGTAGAGATTATCTCTAAATTAGAGATAATGTCGAAGCATGAATGTCTACAAATAATGTCACGAAAATGTCACAATAACCATCAAATCGTATTCGATTTGAATGATTTTGGTCGACTTATGTCTATTTGTGACATCACGAGAATAGCAAATTAAGATTTTATTCGACATTCGCCATTTTTTTTCGACATATATCGAATTTGACTTAATCTCTATGATCCTCCTGTACCATAGGCATCACAAAACGCACAATTCCCTAATGTACTTTTAAAGTAGTCAAAGACCCTTATGGATTCGTCATGTCTCTCTGTTTGTCTGTCCGTGTATATCACAGCCTTTTTTTTCCGAAACTATAAGATTGAAACTTGGTAGGTAGATGTATTCTGTGAACCACATTAAGATTTTTACACAATTTTTTTTAAAAAAACTATTATTTTTGGGGTACCCCATACTTAGAACTAAAACTCAAAAAAAAAAACGTCAAACCTATACGTGTGGATACGTACGTACGTGGTACGTATACCTATCTATGGATAGGACTTCAAAAATGATATTGAAGTTTCTAATAGAATTTTTTTCTAAACTGAATAGTTTGCGCGAGAGACACTTCCAAAGTGGTAAAAAGTGTGCCCCCCCCCCCCCCCCATAACTTCTAAAATAAGAGAATGATAAAACTAAAAACAAAATATAATGTACATTACCATGTAAACTTTCACTCAAAATTAGTTTGAACGAGATTTTAGTTTTTTTTTAATACGTCATTAATCGTAATCCATCCAAGAACTTTTATATTATGTTACTTGCTGCTACGGAACCCTTCATGGGCAAGTCCGACACGCACTTGGCCGCTTTTTGTTTAATTAAGTCTGCTATAGTCTAGTTCAGAATACAGTTCGCTATTGTGTTGTATTGTGAAGCTTCTGCCAGTCGAGGAGCTATTATCTCATTGCCATTATTACCCAGTATCATTCTCATTGTTTGGGAAACTCACCTTCATATTATAGTCCTATTAACGCTCTTTAGGCTCGTGAGCAGGTTTGATGAAAAGCTCATATAATGCACTTCTGAAATGAAGTTTCATTTATTTAAATACAATAGACTTTTCACACCACCTGCTCGTCAATGTCCAATTACATATCATGCAAGCTCAACGTAAAGTAAAGCATTATCTCTTTAGAGATATAAAGTTGCATGAAACTCCCTAGGGAATAAAGTTATTTGAATTTGGAACGTCAAATTCATGTGGAAACTCGTGGATATTACATATCATGCGAGCTCAACGTAAAGTAAAGCATTATCTCTTTAGAGATATAAAGTTGTATGAAACTCCCTAGGGAATAAAGTTATTTGAATTTGGAACGTCAAATTCATGTGGAAACTCGTGGATATTACATATCATGCAAGCTCAAC
Source organism: Operophtera brumata (assembly GCA_932527175.1). Lineage (NCBI taxonomy): Eukaryota > Metazoa > Arthropoda > Insecta > Lepidoptera > Geometridae > Operophtera > Operophtera brumata. The sequence goes on along the minus strand of OW052227.1, from coordinate 1,782,372 downwards.
GTAAACTAAAGCATTACCTCTTTAGAGATATAAAGTTGTATGAAACTCCCTAGGGTATAAAGTTATTTTAATTTGGAACGTCAAATTCATGTGGAAACTCGTGGATATTACATATCATGCAAGCTCAACGTAAAGTAAAGCATTACCTCTTTAGAGATATAAAGTTGTATGAAACTCCCTAGGGTATAAAGTTATTTGAATTTGGAACGTCAAATTCATGTGGAAACTCGTGGATATTACATATCATGCAAGCTCAACGTAAACTAAAGCATTACCTCTTTAGAGATATAAAGTTGTATGAAACTCCCTAGGGTATAAAGTTATTTGAATTTGGAACGTCAAATTCATGTGGAAACTCGTGGATATTACATATCATGCAAGCTCAACGTAAACTAAAGCATTACCTCTTTAGAGATATAAAGTTGTATGAAACTCCCTAGGGTATAAAGTTATTTGAATTTGGAACGTCAAATTCATGTGGAAACTCGTGGATATTACATATCATGCAAGCTCAACGTAAACTAAAGCATTACCTCTTTAGAGATATAAAGTTGTATGAAACTCCCTAGGGTATAAAGTTATTTGAATTTGGAACGTCAAATTCATGTGGAAACTCGTGGATATTACATATCATGCAAGCTCAACGTAAACTAAAGCATTACCTCTTTAGAGATATAAAGTTGTATGAAACTCCCTAGGGTATAAAGTTATTTGAATTTGGAACGTCAAATTCATGTGGAAACTCGTGGATATTACATATCATGCAAGCTCAACGTAAAGTAAAGCATTACCTCTTTAGAGATATAAAGTTGTATGAAACTCCCTAGGGTATAAAGTTATTTGAATTTGGAACGTCAAATTCATGTGGAAACTCGTGGATAACTAACTCTAAGTAAAAAAATGCCCAGATGGAATTGTAGAGGTTTGTTCGAAAATCGAACTGGCCATAAGCAGAACTCAAAAAAAAAGGTGAGTTTACAATAATGTTAAACAAAAGACGGTGTTTGGTGCTGTGATTTTCAGTGATTTTCACCGGTGGAGTCACCGGGGGCTACCCGTGCGAAGCCAGGGCGAGTCGCAAGTAAATTCAAATAAATAATGCTGGACAGTTCACACAACATTAGCTAGCCCCAATGACAATATTAATATAGTGTCAGCAAGCTGATCTGATGTTGGTGACGGAAGGTGGACAACGGAACTCCTCGATGGATATAGTAGACTGGCCGTGTTTAGGTTCCTTGTGGTCAGCACACGGTTCCGATCACTACATGAATATTATTAAATCTTGTATTGGGGATAAATTCCTAACTACGAAGTCTGTTTTTTTCCAAAATAAGTATTCAAATCACTTCTGTCTGAACAAGAAGAGCACAGAAATGAGTTTAAGAAGTATTCAGTAGTAGTAGAGCTTTTTTGTGTAAGAGTTCGTCCGGGGAAGTACTACCACCATACCTATTTCAGCCGCAAAGCAGTAGTGCTCGCATTGCTGTGTTCCGGTTTGAAAGGTATATGGGTGAAATTACAGGCACATGAGACTTTTCACCTTTATGTCTCAGGGTGGCGGGCGCAGTGCAATGCCACATAGGGTGCGTCCTAGGTGGACGTTACCTATGAGGTAATGCACTGTTCATAGGCAGAGGTTACCGCTTAACATCAGGTGGGCCATCTGCTTGTTCCGTCATTCTAGTAGTATAAACGAAAAAAAAAACTTCTTTTTTCTTATAATAAGTACTAGTGACTCGTCCCGGCTTCGCACGGATAGTTTCAGGATGAAAAACAGCCCCACCCCCCGCCTATCCCCCCCCCCCCCCCTGGTAGCCTATGTCACTCAGGGTGAATGTAGCTTTCCAATAGTGAAAGAATTTTTGAAATCGGCACAGTAGTTTTTGAGATTATTCATTACAAACATACACACACAAAAATACAAATATTTCCTCTTTATAATATTAGTGTAGATTTTAACAGTTATTCCCCCAGGCCGGCATCGTTAGACCCTCAGGTGGCACCTTCATTAATCTTATTTCTAGCGCGGAACTCAAAGAATCTTAAGGGGCCCCAATTCGATTTGAACTAAAATCTTGTAGGTTCGTACAATTCAATTTTTGAAAGAGAGGCACTGTGTAAAATGATAGCTAGTGCCAGATCCTGTGGTTGGAATTCGGAAAATTCCGCTACTTACTTGCGAAACGGCAATAAACGCGCAAAATATTCTAAAACTTGTTCCAGCACGTACGTTTTTTTGAAAAAGTCTTTCAAGTTTGTGAAAAAAATGTTTGTAATTTAGATTCTACACAACATGGGCTAGATACCTGATCTTTGTTTTTTTTACTTTTACTGTTTGTAAGAACATTATGAACATACAAAGTTCAGGTAAAATTGTGCAAATAAGCTGATTTTTGAAGGCTTATACAGAATTTAGAGGTAAACAAAAAAAAACAAAAAAAGATCACGTACGTAGATATATTCTTCAAGATACATATTTGTACAAAACATCTGACGAAAAAATTGTTACAACTTTATAATCACGTACGAGCTGAGCACCAGCGTTTTTATCGAAAGTACTGGAATTGACTGCTCTTAAGTTGAAGTTTCGACGCTCCTCTTTATCGGAACTATGCGAAAAGAATTCTCCTAAGAGATATTCATTAAACGAGATGAAAGGGAACCGTTTCTTTGTTCATGTTGGATGTTCTTGTTAAGATAAATAATTTTAGGAATCGAGTATTTTTCGATTTATTTGTTCGTAAACGTGCTTATATAGTTCTCTTTTGTTTTGATAGTGAGGATTTTTATGTAAAAGAGTTCGTCCTGGGAAGTACCTACTACCACCATACCTATTTCTGCCGCAAAGCAGTAGTGCTCGCATTGCTATGTTCCGGTTTGAAGTTCCAGTGAAAGTACAGGCACATGAGATTTTTCATTTTTATGTATCAGGGTGGCGGGCGCAGTGCAATGCCACATAAGGCGCGTCTTAGGTGGACGTGACCAATGTGATAATGCACTGTTCATAGGCAGAGGTTACCGCTTAACATCAGGGCCTTTTCATTGTTCCGTCATTCACGGAGTTAAAAAAAACAGTGCATTATATATACATTATATATACATTATATATACATTTTTGCAGCGCAGAGGATATAATAAAAAAAGTGTTTGTGTATAGCGCAGAAGTCGTAATAACCAAGAATTATGGTCTGGTTGGAAGAAGCCCTTGTTTTTTTTTTAGGTTTTTTTGGTTAGTTCTCCCGTGATCATGGCGCATGCAATTGTGCCGAAATAACGGGGACAAATAAAACTCAAGAATCATGGTAAATATCCCGTTTCTAGTGAAAAGTAAGTCTTTTTACGGCAGATGCCCAATTTCATGTACGGTAGGTACAATTTAACAGACAAAATTCTATTAAAAAGACTAGTACAGGAATCTTCTTTTTTTGAAGAAAACTCTTTTTTTTTTCTTTTTTTTTTATACTGCCAAGTTAGCAAACTAGCTTACGGCCCACCTGTTGGTAAGCGGTTACCGTAGCCTATGGACGCCTGCAATACCAGAGGCATCACACGCGCGTTGCCGACCCTTTAAAAATTTCCAAACACCCCTTTTGAAGAACCCCATACTGTAGTCGCTCGGGAAAACCTCAGCAGGGAGAAATACTCGAAAAACAAAAAAACTCGGAATACTTGAAATACTTGTAATAACAAACAACCAAAAAATGTCTAAAATATAAACATGTATCAATCACTTTTGAAACTATCATGGTTATGTACATAATTTTCACTAGAAACGGGATATTTACCATGATTTTTGAGTTTTATATGTTCCCAATATTTCGGCACAGTTGCATGCGCCATGATCACGGGAGAACTAACTAAAGTCTTTGCGAGTAGATGTTATTGGCAGATATATCGATCTACCCTCTTTCTCACTCTTTTATTACGAACGATACCACTATCATCGGTTTCATTGTCACAATTCACACCAACTCGACACACAACACTAACGGTGTCCGGACGCGTAGCAGGTACCACACTTTTTTGATTCTTACACATTCTCACCACAGGCTTCCATACTCCAGATAATTGAAAACCATCTTCTCTATTGAAGTTTCTGTACTTAGTAATCTCAATTGCCTCTTGTACCATTCTCGGTATGTAATGTCGCTCTGTCGAGATTACCTGCGGACTGTGTAGCTCGATCCAATGATTTGAGCCAGATTCCAAAAGGTGTTCTGCTATGGCTGACTTATGTATGTCCCTGTTCTTGACCGCTCGTATGTGCTCCTTAACCCGACACGCTATCGTACGTTTCGTTTGGCCAATGTACGAACTCCCACAGCTACAATCAATTTTATACACACCTGGCTTTTCAAGTGGAAAACTGTCTTTTGGTGAACGCAAGTAGTGCGATATCTTCTTTAAGCGAGTGAAGATGGTCTTTACGGAAAACTTTTGCAGGACTTTCGCAATTTTGTCCGTCACCCCCTTAACATATGGCAGAAACGCTGCATCTGTGGGGTCTTGGCCTAGGTCGGGATGGCAATGACCGAAGTTTATATCCATTCTTACGCAACACATGCTGGACATGAGCTAGCTCACTTTCAATGTGATTCTCATCACACAGGTCACCTGCTCGGTTGGTGAGAGATGTTACCACTGACATGAGCTGCCGAGGGTGGTGGTGCGAATCAGCATGAAGATATCGGTCCGTGTGTGTAGGTTTTCTGTAAACAGAGTGGCCTAACCCACCATCATCATCAACTCAAAAATCATGGTAAATATCCCGTTTCTAGTGAAAATTATGTATCAATCAATCAATCAAGTCAATCAAATTGCTTATTTTCTACAAATAGGGTTACAAATAAATTATTATAAACTACAAACTATTTCTACCATTTTGGTTATGTACAAATTACATTTAAAATACATTATTAATTCCGAATAAATTAATTATTTTACTTATTATTCACTAAAATCTATAAGACAATTACGACTAAAATAACGCCTAAATAAGATTATATACATATTGTTATATGTGAATCTAAAGATTGATATTTTTATATTATTTGGACTAGGTTATTTTTATTTGCTTTCGTTGCTCGGATACCACAATATTGTAGTATTATATTATTAATGAATTGATTGATATTTATTTTATCCAATGTATGCAATAGAGACGTACCTATTTAAAAACACGCTATTTAAGCAAGAACATGTGCTCCTCACTATAACATTTGCATGCTTGTGAAGCAAGAACATGTGCTCCTCACTATAACATTTGCATGCTTGTGAAGCAAGAACATGTGCTCCTCACTATAACATTTGCATGCTTGTGAAGCAAGAACATGTGCTCCTCACTATAACATAAGGCCTGCCATGTATCCTACCATGTTCTAGCAAATAAACTTATTTCATTTCATTTCAATTCATTTCATTTCAATTCTTTTCATTTCATTTCAATTCATTTCATTTCAATTCTTTTCATTTAATTTCAATTCATTTCATTTCAATTCTTTTCATTTCATTTCAATTCTTTTCATTTCATTTCAATTCATTTCATTTCAATTCTTTTCATTTCATTTCAATTCATTTCATTTCAATTCTTTTCACTTCATTTCAATTCATTTCATTTCAATTCTTGTCATTTCATTTCAAATCTTTTCATTTCATTTCAATTCATTTCATTTCAATTCTTTTCATTTCATTTCAATTCATTTCATTTCAATTCATTTCATTTCAAGTCATTTCATTTCATTTCATTATCCGTCAAATATTAATTTATGGAGTAATACGTCTTTTGACAAGTTACACAATTTTATTTTAACTAAATTTCTTTCATTGATGCGGCCATTTTGAAAATGATAGTACGGATCTTGCATTTTTCTGTCTGTACATACCATTATCCATTGTTATAGGCCGTGGTATGAATCAGGACTACATTTTTAGATTAATACGGACAAAAATTCAATTTTAATTATCGTGAAATCAATACGGCCTACATTTTGGACAGAATCCGGAAATAAATATTCGTGGGATGAATCCATGGGCTCAATACGGATGCACCCATTTTTAATCCCCGACGCATAAACGACGGGGTGTTATAAGTTTGACGCGTCTGTGTTTGTGTCTCTGTGTGTGTTTGTGTGTGTGCCTGAGTGTGTGTCTGTCTGTGACATCGTAGCTCCCGAACGGATGAACCGTTTTTGTTTATTGTTTTTTTGTTTGAAACGTGATTTAGTCGGGTGTGTTCTTAGCTATGCTTGATCAAAATCGGCTCAGCCGTTTCATTTCGATGATGGTTTTTTTATTTTTTTACAAAATTTATTACTTGTATTATATAACATTGACGACCTCTGTGGCGGGGCGGGCGAACGTTCGCCTGCGACGCCGGAGGTTGCTGGTTCAATTCCCGCCTCGGAACAAATATTTGTGCGATATGTAGATATTTGTTCAGGGTGTTCTGGGTATTTTCTATGTATAATAAAAAATATCTATCTATGTTATTATATTGTATTAAGTATATCAGTTATCTAGTACCCATAACACAAGCTCTGCTTAGCTTGGGGCTAGATAATGTTGTGTAAACTGTCCAGCATTATTTATTTATTTATTTAACATATTTACATAAGAGAAAACCTAACATCCCGTTAAAAGCTAGTAAATATTACCAACATTGTCGTTAGGGCACTGCAATTGGGTCGAGTCACTCGAAACGGGTGCTAATTGCACTTGTTGGAGTTCAAAAAACTTTGGCTCAATTTGTTGGTGAACATTTCCATGAAAATTTAGGTCATGTTACATTTTAAACGGGGTATTATGTAGATAGGTAAATCTTATGATGGCGCCAACACCAGGCAGAAATCTATATGAAAAAAAAACGCCGCTTGCCGCTTGAGTAAGTGTTTTTTTTTTTCTAGTAAAATATAGATAAATTTACAAAACCCCTGCAGTAAACCCTCGGCTTTGTTGTATTGATTTTATTTATCTAATTTTGTTCCCAATATAATGCAATCGAATCTAGGCAAGATATATAATTTTTTTTTTCTATCGAGAAAATATTGTCCTATCGTGTTTCTATCTGGGTGATCCTTCGGAATTATCATGTAATTAGTATCCATGTATACTAAATTAATAAAAATAATATAATAATAAAAAAGAATAAAAAATAAATAATAATTATAATAATTTTTTTTTTTTTTTTTTTTATAATTTGAAAAGTCAGTTAGAAATCAAATCTACGATTAGGAATTTTACGACCTTAATTTTAAATAATTTTTTTTTTGAAAAAATATATTTTGTAATACAAGCTTTTATAAAATTAGTGATCGCAACCGTGTACTAATCAAAATGAGCCTAAACAACCAGTCTACTAATTCCCTCGAGGAGTTCCGTTGTTCACCTTCCGTCTCCATCATCAGATCAGCTCGCGTTCACCATCATATTGCATTGTCATAGGAACTTGACAGGTATGCCAAATATCATCTCAATCGGTTGAGGATAACTGCTTTAAAATACGATTGCAAGATTCCACCCGGATATACATACATGCATTGCCAGTTAAATAAAAGCTTGTAATAGTACATTATGGTACTAGTGTGTAATTTTGCTGATTACCGCTGCGGCGAAATTGAGACCCGAGCCAGGGTCTTAAGAGAGGCGAGGACGATAATCATCAATACCACATGTGTATCATACGACGTTTTTTAACACACTAGTGAATAAAATAATACTAGTAATAAAACAGAAATACACACTCTGTGTAAATGTTCAACTGTCTCTATAACTCACTAGTAAATAATAGCAATGAAAAAGTCACAGTTTGATTACAGGTGTAAAACAGAAATACTTACTCTGTGTAAATGTACAAATGTCTCTATAACTCACTAGTAAATAATAGCAATGAAAAAGTCACAGTTTGATTACAGGTGTAAAACAGAAATACTTACTCTGTGTAAATGTACAAATGTCTCTATAACTCACTAGTAAATAATAGCAATGAAAAAGTCACAGTTTGATTACAGGTGTAAAACAGAAATACATACTCTGTGTAAATGTACAAATGTCTCTATAACTTACTAGTGAATAATAGCAATTAAAAAGTCACAGTTTGATTACAGGTGTCATTATTTGCCTAATTACGGTGAAACTAGAGCCACTTTATGAGCAAGTATGTTGAAAAATCTCTTACCATGCTACTAATAAAAACTATTATCCTTTGAATCGTTACACCGTGTTTTGTCTCTTTCGATCTAATTTGAAACTGCCTTTCAATGTAAAAGACAAAACACTTAGTAACTTTTCCAAGAATAATTCGCATTTTATAGTAGCACGATTACGCGTCAAATTCAATAAGAAAAACCAACCTAATATTAATCCGGAGATCCGCCTTACTTCCGCAAGAACACTCAAGAGAGAGACTACACATTACAGTTGCGAAAGTTACCAACTTCCTAATGCAAAAGTCTGACCGACGCGGGATAAAACTCGCTAAGCCGAAGAAATATCTCAGGCGAAGCGTAAGATGTACATCTTTAGTTAGCAACATTAGGGCGGGCATCCAAAGGTGCTCGAGCGCGTCTGAGAGCCTAACTTTGACCGGTACAAACGAACCGTAGCGTCTTAATGAAGTTCTGAAGTTCGCCACATCTCCACAGGATAAACCAAGCTATCCCCCAGATAATAAGCTTAAGATTCCCATGGACGGGAACTCAATTTTGTGGTCAGCTCAGACTTGTAGTGGCTACATTGGTTTTAATATAAACTTGGCTGGAACAGGTTGTACATGTCAGGAGAATTTGGTTCAATACAATTTGCGAGCTCCTCCGTTTTTTCGTTGGGAAAAATATGTTGAACTAATTGAAATAAGGTTTTTTTATTTTTATTTAGATATCATGGAATGAGAGTAATAGTAGATTAGTAGCCAAGGGCTGTAAAGCATCAATTGGCGAGGGCGCCTATAGTTCGATGGTGTCATTGATGCTTACACCCGAGCTAACTACTCTGCTTTACATCTCGATTGTGAGGTAAGTAGTTCCTTATTACCCCCAAATGGGGCTTGTAGGTGACCAATTAGCGCTCTAGGGTAATAATGTAGCTAGAAAAGCCCTAGGGCGGTAAGTAATTAAAAAACTGAATGCTTACATCATATATTTTTTTTAGTTTTATCATTCTCTTATTTTAGAAATTACGGGGGGGGGACACATTTTACCACTTTGGAAGTGTCTCTCGCGCAAACTATTCAGTTTAGAAAAAAATTATATTAGAAACCTCAATATCATATATGAAGATCTATCCATAGATACCCCCACACGTATGGGTTTGATGTTTTTTTTTTAGTTTCAGTTTAAGTATGGGTAACCCCAAAAATTTACTGTTTTTTTCTATTTTTTTGGGAAATTCTTAATGCGGTTCTTAGAATACATCTACTTACCAAGTTTCAACAGCCTAGCTCTTATAGTTTCGGAAAAAAGTGGCTGTGACATACACGGACAGACAGACAGACATAACGAATCTATAAGGGTTCCGTAATTTTTTGTTACAGAACCCTAAAAAGACAAAAAAATGGGGTTCCCCAAACTTAGAACTAAAACTCAAAAAAAGAGCTCTCTCTGCGCGAGAGACACTTCCAAAGTGGTAAAATGTGTCGTCGTCCCCCCCCCCTCTAACTTCTAAAATATGAGAACGATAAAACTAAAAAAAAAAATGATGTACTTACATTACCATGTAAACTTCTACCGAAAATTGGTTTGAACGAGATCTAGTAAGAAGTTTTTTTGAATACGTCATAAATCGTAAACCATCCAAGAACTATGTTGCTTGCTGCTACGGAACCCTTCATGGGCGAGTCCGACTCGCACTTGACCGCTTTTTGTGCCCTGAAATAACGCTCCTAGGCAAATCCCCGGCATTATAAGGTTATATCGTTAACATTTTAGTAGCACCACTTATAGTAATGTGATATTTATGACGTAGGAGAAAAGGCCCGAGGTTTATTGTTTCATGCTTGGGGAGAGACGATGAATAAACTCAGCGATTTATGTTGGCTGTAAACTTTACAGTAACCGTAAACTCGAATAACAATAACACAAATCTTAAATGTTATTCTGTTATTTTAATTGTCTGAATGTTGGTTTGATATAAATACATTAAAGCATTTTTTTTTTTTTGTGAATAATATATTTTTCAATACAAGCGTTTATAAAATTAGTGATCGTAACCGTGTGCTGATCAAAATGAGCCTAAACACGGCCAGTCTACTATTATCCATCGAGGAGTTCCGTTGTCAAACTTCCGTCTCCATCATCAGATCAGCTCGCTTTCACCATCATATTGTATTGTCATCGGAACTTGACCGGTATGCCAAATTTCAGCTCAATCGGATACCGGAAAGTTACCCGTGAAATATAGATTGAGTAGTTTCAATGGCTGGTCTTCTTCATCAGCTCCACTTCAACAAATGACTTGTTGCTGAAAATACTAAAATCACTGTATGTGTGCCATACACACTATTAAATGTGTGTCTATGTTCTAAAAAAAAGCGGTCAAGTGGGAGTAGGCCTCGCCCATGAAGGGTTCTGTAGCAGCAAGTATAATGCGCGTCATGTAAAAAGAACGCTGGCGGTCATACTTCTTCATACGTTCCAGCGTTATTTTTACATGACGCGTACTCTAACATAATATAAAAGTTCTTGACTGGTTTATGATTTATGACGTATTAAAAAAAACTACTTACTAGATCTCGTTCAAACCAATTTTCATTGGAAGTTTACATGGTAATTTAAATCATTTATTAGTTTTATCACTCTCTTATTTTAGAAGTTACGAGGGGACATCACACATTTTACCACTTTGGAAGTGCATCTAGCGCATACTATTAAGTTTTGAAAAAAAAAATTAGAAACCTCAATTTCATTTTTGAAGACCTCAGAATAGAAACCCAATAAGAATGGGTTTGATGAAAAAAAAAATGAGTTTCAGTTCTAATTATAAGATAAGATAAGATAATTGTTTATTTTCAGATTTCACACATTAAAAAATTCACATGTCATCCATTTTGTTAATAAATTAAATCTTATAATTAATGTGAAATATGGAGAACCCCAAAAATGTATTGTTTTTTTTCTATTTTTGTGTAAAAATCTTAATGCGGTTCACAGAATACATCTACTTACCAAGTTTCAACAGCATAGCTCTTATTGTTTCGGAAAAAATTGGCTGTGACATACACGGACAGACAGACAGACAGACATGACGAATCCATTAGGGTTCCTTGTCTTGTTGACTACGGAACCCTAACAACTGTGTGATGTGTGTCGTAACAATTTACAGGAAAATGTTAACCCACAAATGATGTCCTTAGCGTGTAGTTGTATTGTTATTGACTTAGTTCATCATCATTGTCTTGCCCTTTTCCCAAATTATTTGTGGTCGGCGCAGTACGTCTTTTTCTTCCATTCTCCCCTGTCAGCCGTCACCTTATCATTCACTCCCTTCTCATTCATATCATATACGCAATCCATCCATCTTTTCTTAGGTCCTCCTCTTCCTTTCCATCCACTAATATTCATATTCATAACTTTCTTAGTTACATGCGTTTCATCCCTCCTCATAACATGCCCATACAAACGATTTCCTTTAAATTTTTCTATCACTGGTGCAATTTTCAAACTTCCTCTTATACACTCATTCCTTATTTTATCCATTCTTGTTACTCCACACATCCATCTCAACATTCTCATCTCTGCTTATTGATTAGTTACAATCCATAAATGCATAAATGGTGCAAAATAAATAATTTATTATTATAAGCTGCTGTTAAAAAAGTTGTAAATTAAACCCTGCACGACCAACATAATATTATTAATTAAATATTTTTAACGCTTTGTACATTTTGATGAATAATTTCCCCGAGTAACTAAATCGCTGAGGCCGCGAGGTGATCGAATCGGGTCAATGTCGACTATCCATCATCGCGAAGTCTAGGGATGGGTCGTACGTGCAAAATCGAGAACCAGGGCTTCCAAGTTCGTACACCTTAAGACACCTGCGCCAAAAACCAGGGCTCATAAAACCTTTAAGATATTTTTGTGCATAGGAATTTGATCCGTGCAGCTACATAATTAAGGAACAAAATCGCGTTTGAAAAAAAAATACTTGCAAGTGGAAAAATACTTGCGACCAAACTGTCTTATAAATAAGGAGCATAATTGCATTTGCGAAAAAGTACTACGAAACCTTGCCAGTAATTTCACTGCACAGGGCGATAAAGTTTCTGCGTGCGGAACTAGCAACATTACTTACGAAATGAGTTGCAAGTATTTTTTTACTTTTAAGACTTTAGGGTCCGCACCTGGTCAGCATACTTGCAAGCAAAAACCTGGTGGAAAACCCTTGTAGCGTAAATACGCTCTTTCCCTAGGTTCCCTAGCGAAGACTATTTACTGTTAAACCAGGGCTCATAAAACCTTCAATGTATTTTTGTGCATAGGAAATTGATCCGTGCAGCAATATAAAAAGGAACAAAATCGCGTTTAAAAAAAATAATTGCATGTGGATAATACTTGCATAATAAATTGGACCTCAGTCTCATAAATAAGGAGCATAATTGCATCTACTCAAAAGCACTACGAAACTTAGCAAGTAATTCTATAAAGTTTCTGCGTGCGGAAGAGCTAGCGACTTTACTTGCAAGTTGCAAGTATTTTTTATTTTCAAGTCTTTAGGGTCCGCACCTGGCCGGTGTACTTTCAAGTAGAAACCTGGTGGAAAACCCTGGTAGCGTAAATACGCTCCTTCCCTGGCGAAGACTATTTACTGCTAAACTGCACGTATGGAGCGGTCGTTAATCATGCGGACACTGATCACTAAAACAGTGTAATGGATATATATTTTTATCCAACGAGAGGGTTTTGTTCATCGCGCGTACGTACGCGGCTATATAGCAAGTAAGTAGTAGTAGAGCTTTTTGTGAAAGAGTTCGTCCGGAGAAGTACTACCACCATACCTATTTCTGCCGCAAAGCAGTAGTGCTCGCATTGCTGTGTTCCGGTTTGAAGGGTAAGGGTGCCGGTGAAATTACAGGCACATGAGACTTTTCATCTTTATGTCTCAGGGTGGCGGGCGCAGTGCAATGCCACATAGGTTGCGTCCTAGGTGGACGTGATCTATGAGGTAATGCACTGTTCATAGGCAGAGGTTACCGCTTAACATCAGGTGGGCCTCTTGCTTGATACGTCATCCTTGGATAAAAAAAAAAAAAAAAAAAGGCTCAATAGATTTTAATGAATGAGGTGTCTCACAACGATACCTCTCAGCCGCCATTTTGTTTAGAAATCTACATACAAAAAGATTTTTAAGAAAAAATACAATCAATATTTTGTAACATTAGTGATCGTAACCGTATGCTGATCAAAATGAGCCTATAAGGACGGCCAGTCTACTATTATCCATCGAGGAGTTCCGTTGTCCACCTTTCGTCTCCATCATCAGATCAGTTCGCTGTCACCATCATATTGTATCGTCATCGGATCTTGATAGGTATGCCGAATTTCAGCTCAATCGGTTGAGGATAACTGCTTTAAAATTCAGTTGCAAGAATCCACCCGGATTCAAACATACATACATTGCAAGTTAAATAAAAGCTTGTAAGCCCAACCCTTGAAGACGATCTCAGAAATATAACAACATTTATTGTTTTTTTTTTTTTTTTTAGAAATTGCTCTCCTCATCTTCGGCCAATATAAAAAAGTATGGACGGGCCTTAGGGAACGATGGTAATGAAGCTTATAAAGTGAGCTCACTCACTCACTCCGCTTCAGTCGGTCTTTGTGACGGCAACGAGTGACGTAACTTACGTGTGTTGTTGTTGATATATTTTTCACGGACCAAAACTTGTTTCGGTACATATTATTATGTAATTGGTTTTCTTAAGGAACGCCAACACCTTTCTTCGTGCGTTTTACCAGCCGGGATAAGAATGCAAAGCAAGTTCAACGTTTGAACATAGTATTCTTTGATCTGCGGTTTGAACCAAACTTATCTAGAAACACGTGCAGAAACTTCACAGACAGATACAAGCGGATATTACGTAGCAGGATTAGTTCCAAGCCAAATTTTATCAACATATCTATACCTACTAATCAGTTGACGTAATTATAGTATTAGTTTTGCAAATTCCGATTGCAAAACTATACGTTATCGATACTTCATTGATACGAACTATCTTCATGAACTTGCAATAAATACCAATCATCGCTTCCTCGTGATTAGAACGTGATTAGAACGTGATTTACATTAGCAACATCTAACCTTGAAGATTGGATAAATCACTGCCGTGGTGTGTCCGGCCCAAGAACCCGGCTCCCCGTCACCTCCCGTGGATGTCGTCAAAGCCGACTAAGGGATTACACCAGGGAATGGCAGCGGAAAGTTTTAGTTACCGCTCTTAGGCTGCGTTCCGGACACACCAGCGGCTGCGTTTCACCAGCCGAGATAAGAATAAAAAGCAATTTATGAGTTCAACGCTCGAACCAAACTTATCTAAAAACACGTGCAGAAACTTCACAGACAGATAAAAACGGATATTACGTAGCAGGATTAGTTATATGCCTAATTTTATAACCCTATATATACCTACCTATAATCAGTTGACGTAATTATAGTATTACTTTTGCAAATTCCGATTGCAAAACTATATACGTTATCGATACTTCATTGATACGAACTATCTTCAATCCAATCATCGCTTCCTCGTGATTAGAACGTTATTAGAACGTGATTAGAACGTGATTAGAACGTGATTAGAACGTGATTTACATTAGCAACATCTAACCTTGAAGATTGGATAAGTCACTAACGTGATGTGCCCGGCCCAATGTACCAGGCTCCCCGTCACCTCCCGTGGATGTCGTAAAAGCCTACTAAGGGATTACCCGGACTTGTTGATAAGATTCGTTGGTATAAGATTTGTCCTGGCTGTTAGCTTATTGTTATTACTGGAAGAAAGCGTTAGCAGAGACAGCCGTGGGAAGCAATGGCGGTGATGAGCTCACCACTTGTCACGTCTATTTCCCACGATAATGCAACCCACAGTGAAAAGAGGCCTATTTGAAGCTCTTTCGGCGAAAAAGACGTGTGTCTATAAATACAAGTACTTAATTTTGTAAAAATTAAAAAAACCTACAACTCAATGAAACGGCTGAACCGATTTTGATCAAACATAGCTAAGAACACTACCGACAAATACACATTTCAAACAAACGACATCAATTCATCCGTTCGAGAGCTACGTTGGGACAGACAGACACACACACACACACAGACACTTCAAACTTATAACTCCCCTTCGGTTTTGCGTCGAAAGTTAAAAATAAAAAAAATATGCTGGAAAGATTACACAAAATTATCTAGCCCCAAGCTAAGCAGAGGTTGTGTTATGGGTACTAGATAACTGATATACTTAATACAATACATAAAATAGATAGGTATTTTCATTATACTCAGAAAATACCCGAAACAAAACGAATATCTGCAGATCGCACAAATATTTGTTCCGAGGCGGGAATCGAACCCGCAACCCCGCAGGCGAACCTCCGCCCGTCGCGCCACAGAGATCGTCCTTCTGAGGTCGTCTATGTATGTATGCATGTAATCATAATCATAAATATTTATTTATTTACATCTTTAGGATTCCATAACGTTTAGCTTGAAGTGTGAAGTCTGCCCAAGGCTGACCAACATAGTTCTAAAGCATACTTCATAAACGAGCGTGAATGGGACAGTGGGAAAGGGAAGACCTCAGCAAACGTATTCAGACCTGGAGGGCTACCCTTGACAACAGTTTCAATCCCAATCCAGTTTTCACAAAATCTAGCACTCTTGATCAAAATCGAGATTAAAATTGGAATCGTGTACGCGACCGACTTCAAATTCAAATTCAAATTCAAAATCTTTATTTCACGCTTACTGAGAAATGCACTAAACCTAAACAGTAAGCCCATATCAACATAAATATTTTAGAAACTAACATACACATTAAAAAAACACTTTATTTATTACTTATTCTAACACACGTCTGATCGCCGACGCGTCGCGGCCCGGGGATCACGTGACAGGCGTCCCTTGAACCGCCGGAACTTCACCCCTTTCGGCCAGAGGCAGGGCTCAAGTAAGTCATCACATTTTCCGAAGGGACCCTCACCATAAATGAGCTAAAGCTCACATTATGACGAGAGTCCAACTTCATAACCCTCAAACCCACTCCGGCTTTCTTCCTGATGTATTCCTCCAGCTCTACGGCCTTCACGTCGAAGTAGACGCGGGACACGTAGATCTGCGTAGTGGGTACCTCCGCTCCGAAGTGCTGCTCACTGGATACATGAGTACCACACTGGTTCCGGCTAGAGGGCTTCCGTTTCTTCCTTATCACCTCGATAAAGCCCTCTGCATCACAGGGCTCCTTCATTGGAGCCCTAGCGGTTGCACTTCATGTGATGACTCTTGATAGAACAACATGACGTAGTAGGTGTGGCTACATACAACGCAATAAAACTAACATTCATTACATTTGAAAATAACTTAATAATCCTTATTATTTCACCTAATTATTAATTATTTTCCCAAATTTCTTGGATTCCAGTATAGTTGATTTCGTTTAGTTCATTAAAATTCCACCAGGTTCGCATCCAATCTTGTAGTAGGATTAGATTCAAGAGTACCAAATGGTACAATTTGACAGCAAATCCCAAATTAGGATTGTGATCGAGTTGACATTCGATCACAATCCTAATTTGGGGTAGCCACCCCGATAGGAGACGTTCTGGAAAAATGCCAGTTCAAGAGTTCCCTGAACCGACGAGCATGTATGAAGAATGTTATAAGAGTGAATTAAGAAAAAGAGGTGTGTCAGGATCATAGCAAGTGGAAATCCGTGGTCTGTGCCTACCCCTCCGGGAAACAGGCGTGAGTTTATGTATGTATGTACTTCATAAACGTACTTTCATACGAGATTAGAATTGCAAATGCTCACGCATTGTCGCCATGGGGCCGAGCAGGATAAACGGACAAATAAGATTACCATTCTAAGCCCTGATTGATGTTAGGTAAACCACCCTCCCTGCGGTATGCCGACCTATGTGGCACGGCGGGCGATGGGTTACCTGTCACGCTGGAGGTTGCGCCTTCGATTCCCGCCTCGGAACAAAAATTATGGGTATTGTAATATATAACTGTGTTACTGTAGGAATTAATAATATTTTTTCATAAGTGCTGTATTTTTGTGTACTAACCAAATTATGGATCTGTGTGTCTGAAATAAAGTCTTTTTTTCTTTTTTTTTTTTTTTTTATTGTCTATGTATAATGAAAAATATCTATCTACGTAATGTATTGTATTAAGTATATCAGTTATCTAGTACCCATAACACAAGCTCCGCGTAGCTTGGGGCTAGATAATGTTGCGTGATATGTCCAGCATTATTTATTTATTTTTTGCGCACCCACTCATATTTCCATGAAATAGAGTCTATAATGCCTAGAGATTTTATTTAGGGTGGATGCTCTCCCTTGTGGATGTCCTCAAGGAGTTCCGTGTCCACCTTCCATCTCCATGCTCATTTTATCTTTGTTTCTGTGTGTGTGTGTCTTTTTGTGTGGAATATTGTTTGTTGACTGTTACTAATACATCCATGTTGTTGACACAAATAAATGTTTTTCTTTCTTTCTTTCTTTCTTTCTTTTCTGTCACCAACATATTGTATTGTCATCGGAACTTGACAGGTATGCAAAATATCATCTCAATCGGTTGAGGATAACTGCTTTAAAATTCAGTTGCAAGATTCCACCCGGACATACATCCTACTATCCTACTCCTACTAATATTATAAATTCGAAAGTTTGTGTGTGTGTGAGTGTGTTTGTTACTTCGTCACGCTGAAACCGCTGGACGGATTTGCATGAAATTTGGAATGGAGATAACTGTACTCCCGTAATAACACATAGGTACATTTTTATCCCGATATTCCCCCGATATTAAAAGCTTGTAAATAGCTCAACTATTTCTACTTAAGGCGCGATAGGTTCTCAAATGACTCTAGAATTTTAAAGTTTTTGATAAGAATTTTCATAGTTTTCTATGAAGAAAAAAATATATGATATTCTTGAGCTTTTTGTCTAGTGAAATCAATAATTCAATACAATATTTGAATTACTTCACTCGATAAAAAAAAATAACAAAGATACCTCTTTTTTACAATTTAAATGCTATTTTTCACTCAATCTCTCACGTTTTAATTTTTGAAACATTTGGTTACATGTTAGTTATTATTTGAGTTAGTGAACTCATCAACAAAATTAAACAAAACTTTGAACGACATTTTTATATAATATTTTTATACATAAAAACACGGTATCAGAGCGTGCGCTCGCCTTCTTCGCCTGATACAAAAATGTTCGTTGAACCTATAGCGCCTTAAATGCTTCTAGGATTACCTACTCATTACCATGCATAATAGATTCTAGGTTAGAGAAATCAAGGCACCTTTGTGGCGCTATTTCAACTATCAAGGATCATGTTTCATCGCTTAGTTGTTACTCCTCAAGGCAATCGTATTAACAATCATTTCATATATTATTTACGATACCCTTCCAGCCCTCTATTATTTATTTAGTGCAATGCTGCCACCTTAACGCTTTCGGTGTTAGATCTCGCGCGTTTTTGGGACACTTAGCGCTAAAATTGTTACAGCCTCCTAGCGGAAAATATAGCGCTTTTTTATGACAGACCAAACTTAGTAGAGACCGTGTACCGAAAGTTAACACCTGCCATGGAGTATTTACAGGTGCCATCTTACGGTGAACGAGCCGGACCGTTCACCGTGAGTTGGCACCTGCCATGGAGTATTTACAGGTGCCATCTTACGGTGAACGAGCCGGACCGTTCACCGTGAGTTGGCACCTGCCATTGAGTATTTACAGGTGCCATCTTACGGTGAACGTGCTGTAGTAATCACGTCGCAATCTCGGAAAATAGTAGGAAGTAAGCAGCAACACCACAATACATTTAGCTTCCGTACCTGTACTATTATTTATTCTGTGCTTCCATTCCGTTCCTTAGGTTTAGGGTAGGGTCATTATACTTATTAATATTAAGACCATTTTAGATTTAAGATGATAAATACAACTTGTATTGAAATAAATAAAAACTTCTTACTACTATATGCCTTTTTAACCCCCGACGTAAAAACGAAGGGGTGTTATAAGTTTGACGTGTCTGTGTGTGTTTTTGTGTCTGTCTGTTTGTCCCATCGTAGCTCCCGAACGGATGAACCGAATTAGTTTTTTTTTTTGTTTGGAAGGTGAATTTGTCGGAAGTATTCTTAACTATGTTTGATCAAAATCGGTTCAGCAGTTTCATTGCGTGGGGTTTTTTTTTTTATTTTTACAAAATTAGTTACTTGTTTGTTCATGCAAGCTAGCGGATACATAGCGCTATTTGATATTTATGCAATCTAGCGCAACCTAGCGCTATTTTCAAGCTGATTTTGAAGCTTTAGCGAAGATTGGCCTCAGAGAGGTGGCAGCCCTGAGTGTAGTTCTAGGCGTCAGAACAGGCGTGCGGTTAATATTTCACGGTGCTGACGTTAAGTCGACTAAGATTTATGAATAGTGTAGCCCTTGTTCTACAATTAACTGACCTGAAAAGATCTTTAGGCCCTAGCGTCTCAGGTAAGTCAAGTAATTATAACGTACTTGAATTATTCAAAACTGTAGACGTACAAAGGAGCGGGCTGTTTGAAAATGGTGTAATAATTAGGGATAGATTTAAGAATCATTTTGGTACGCCCTGAACATAAAAGACCGCAAAATGGCCTTTGTTTCAGTTCTACCTTTATAATGCCAACTGCTAAGGAGTAGAATACACTATCGTCGTCTGTCTTTCCTGAAAACTATAATCTGGGTCTCTTCAAGGCTAGAGTGAATAGGTGCCTTTTAGACCTTTGTGCTCCATCTTCGGCCACATCGTCACTTACCAACAGGTGATATCGTGGAAAAACAAAGGTCTATCAATGTTAAAAAAAAAAAAAAAAAAAAATGGCTTGGGTTATGCTTATTAAAAGACTATATCAAGTACTACTTAAAAATAAAAAATCAAATCAAACATTTATTTCCATAGAAAAAACTTAACACCACTATTACTAACTCCTAACTCCTCGATAAAAGTAAGTATGTATCCATGATAGTTTCAAAAGTTATATCAAAATTACTAACTTATGCAACTAGCTAACACTGCTTGGTTACCTAGTGCCTATTTAAAATAGAAAAAAGCGGCAAAGTGCGAGTCGGAATCGCCCATGAAGGGTTCCGTAGCAGCAAGTAACATAATATAAAAGTTCTAGGATGGTTTACGATTTATGACGTATTAAAAAAAACTACTAACTAGATCTCGTTCAAACCAATTTTCGTTGGAAGCTTACATGGTAATTTACATTATACGAGTATATATTATCTTATTTTAGAAGTTACGGGGGTACACATTTTACCACTTTGGAAGTGTCTCTTGCACAAACTATTCAGTTTAGAAAAAATTATATTAGAAACCTCAATATCATTTTTGAAGACCTATCCATAGATCACCACACGTATGGGACTGATGAAAAAAAAAATTGAGATTCAGTTCTAAATATTATTATATTTACTTAACCCCAAAAATTTATTGTTTTTTTCTATTTTTGTGCGAAAATCTTATTGCGGTTCACAGAATACATCTACTAACCAAGTTTCAACAGCATAGCTCTTATAGTTTCGGAAAAAATTGGCTGTGACATACACGGACAGACAGACAGACAGACAGACATGACGAATCCATAAGGGTTCCGTTTTTTGCCATTTGGCTATGGAACCCTAAAAAGTCACTTCAGTAGGTAGGTAGGTGCATTCATCCTTCGACCAAAGCATTTATCAACAAATCACTATTTTAATGCACTTACCTATTTATAGGCAAAAAAAATATTTGAAAATAACATCGTGTGCCTGAGTGTGTTGTCTACACTGCTTGTTAATAGGTATTGTCAGGACAGTTTTTATAAAATAAAATTTAAAAAAAACACCCGGTAGGTGGCGCTGCGTTTGGGTTACCGGGACCTGCAACGAAGTCACGAGCGTGCCGCTAGTATTCATATAAAACCAATATTTTATTTTCTTTGTATTCAACATTCGAGACCGCTCTGGGAAATCAAAAGCTGCATGAATGCATTCTTATGAATATTTTATATTTCCACACATGCAGATTGGGGAATATCTTCCTCCGGGGGAGTGCCCGCAAACTATTCTAACCATTCAAACCAGATCACCCTTCGGATAAGCTATAAACAAGGTGAGGTCCAAAACCAATTTATTTTTCAAAAGTCCAAGTTTTCCCGATAGCTTTAGTAGTATAACGGGGATTATTTCTTTTTCCTATTGAGTCACGGCGATAACTTTTTAACCCTAGTTGACATGGGGTGAATAACTCGTGCTGACAGTTTGTGAGGGGTTCTCGGGAACTTTCAGTCAGCCCCTAACGCCTATTGAGCTCGTAGGCTCTTGCCCCTCGTGAATGCATTCTGGAGCACTAAACATAAAGCCATATCTTTGGCAGAGCGATGGAAATTCCAATGGAAATCATCGAAATAGCATTGATGGAATGTTTTCCAGAGGGGAACGCTGTTT
This sequence comes from Operophtera brumata, assembly GCA_932527175.1. Lineage (NCBI taxonomy): Eukaryota > Metazoa > Arthropoda > Insecta > Lepidoptera > Geometridae > Operophtera > Operophtera brumata. The sequence continues at coordinate 1,760,680 of OW052227.1, read as the reverse complement.
GCATGGATCTCGCCACCATTTTATGAGCGTACTATGTAGGTATTACTACCGGGTACCACATTTATTATTATTTATTTATTGTTTACTATTTTTGATATTTTTTACAAAGTTAGTAAGCTAGGTTTATTCTTTACTAGCAGCGCCCCGCGGTTTCACCCACGTAAGTCACGATCCCGTAGGAATATCGGGATATAAATGTGCCTATGTGTTATTTCGGGAGTCCAGTTATCTCGATTCCAAATTTCATGCAAATCTGTCCAGTCGTTTCAGCGTGAAGAAGTAACAAACACACTACACACACACACACACACAAACTTTCACCTTTATAATATTAGTGTGATAGTGTGATTGTACACACAAAATATACAAATATAAAAGGCAGAATGAAAGGACAGTACAAAGGTGAGCTTAACCCCAAACAAAGTTTTCTTCCAGCAAACTTGAGGCTACAGAGTGGTGATTACAGAGATAGGTTCGTGTACATAAACTAAAGTGAGAACAAAACAACAAAAAAATACATATAAATAACATAAAAACTTTCGTGAATCATATCAATTGTATTATAAAAACGGGAAATTTAACGGTACGTGAAAATTTCCCGTTTTTATAATATAATAAATAACATAGATCACAAAATATTAAATGAAACATACCTACATACATATAATAAATAATAATAATAAATAATGCTGGACAGTTCATACAACATTATCTAGCCCCAAGCTAAGCAGAGTTTGTGTTATGGGTACTAGATAACTGATATACTTAATACAATATATTACATAGATAGATATTTTTATTATACATAGATAATAGAAAATACCCAGAACACCCTAAACAAATATCTGCGATCGCACAAATATTTGTTCAGAGTGCGGGAATCGAACCCGCAACCTCCTCCGCCGCGCCACAGAGGTCGTCACATATCATCACATATCATTTAAATATACTTATATATATATATATATATATACTTACTATATATAAATAAAAACATTATTATTAACAAAGTAAAGATTTACATAGAGAGATAGTGTTCTTTTACTTTGCTATTAAAGATGTTAACAGAAGGTTTAGGCAATGATTTTATACTGAATAGGTAGATATGGCCCTGTAATTATTTGAATTCGACATTCCTATCATTTTAAAAGATAAACGGCTAATTACCACTACTAACCTACCGCCGCCGCCGCCGCCGCCGCTGTCCCAGCGAGCTGAGCGCGCGGTTGCACGCAGTATTCGCTGGTCCACCGTCGAACGCGGTCGCGGGCGGTGCTCATGATGAAGAGGCTTCTGAACTCAGTCTCGAAACGTCAGCAAAGTGACGAATAATAGTGGTAATTAGCCGTTTATCTTTTAATATGATTCCCAACCACGATAGTTTCAATTCTATTCCTATCATTGTTTCGTATAGTCCACAGAATCATAGCCAAGGGATCAAACAGGAACTACTCTACTTTTAGTAGTAGTAGAGCTTTTTTGTGAAAGAGTTCGTCCGGGGAAGTACTACCACCATACCTATTTCTGCCGCAAACCAGTAGTGCTCGCATTGCTGTTTTCCGGTTTGAAGGGTAAGGGTGCCGGTGAAATTACAGGCACATGAGACTTTTCATCTTTATGTCTCAGGGTGGCGGGCGCATTGCAATGCCACATAGGGTGCGTCCTAGGTGAACGTGTCCTATGAGGTAATGCACTGTTCATAGGTAGAGGTTACCGCTTAACATCAGGTGGGCCAACTGCTTGTTACGTCGTTCATTAGTATAAAAAAAAAAAAAACTCCTAGCTCCTAGTAGCCTAACGGTTCAATAGTGCAACTCAGAATCCAACGATACCGGGTTCGATCCTAGGCTCCGCAACAATGACTTTTCTAAGTTATGTGCGGATTTCCTTCGCTCTGTGCTTCGGAGGGCACGTTAAGCTGTCGGTCCCGGCTGTTATTGATTAATAGCAGTCGATAAGCCATGTCAGAGGCCCTCGGGCGGCTTGACAAACTCCGACACCAGACGCCAGCACTACCTCATACGAAACGACGACGATCTGAAAATTCACAAAACTTGTTAAAGCGTAAAATACATAATGTACGAATTCATACCATATCCAGTTTATGTATAACAGGCAAACAGTCAAGAGGGAGCTGTACAAATTACTGTGGTGAAACAGTGAATTTAGACTATTGACCTATTTAATAAAAATATAAAAAAAAAAAAAAAAAAAAAAACTATCTGTTTAATATATTGTATTAAGTATATCAGTTATCTAGTACCCATAACACAAGCTCTGCTTAGCTTGGAGCTAGATAATGTTGTGTGAACTGTCCAGTATTATTTATTTATTTATTATTTATTTCGGGTGTCACATCTTCAGGCTGGATGTTGGCACGAATGTAGACACCAGTGAAGAATGGGCATAGTAGAGCATTGAACATACCAAGTTCAAGCTTGAGTGTTGCCACAACAATAACGAATAAACCATATCAATACGATTACGGACTGCGCGACATATCACTTTATCTACTCATATACCTATCGTAAAATTCGAATTATACACTTTAAAACAAGTTTATATTGAAGTACTTTATAATACATACGTTCCCCGGAGGGGTAGGCAGAGACCACGGATTTCCACATGCTACGATCCTGACACACAATTTTTTTTTTTTTTTTTTTTTTTTAATACTATTTGGATAACGGAACATGCAAGAGGAAACCTGTTTTGCTTCATTCACTCTCATCACATTCTTCATACACGCTCGTCGGTTAAGGGTACTCTTGACCTGGCCTTTTTCTAGAACGTCTCCGATCAGCCCCCCTATTCCCTAACTGAAAGTCACTCGGTGACTTTTTTTTTTTTTTTTTTTATACTACTTGAATGACGGAACAAGCAGATGGCCCACCTGATGTTAAGCGGTAACCTCTGCCAATAGACAGTGCATTACCTCATAGGTCACGTCCACCTAGGACGCACCCTATGTGGCATTGCACTGCGCCCGCCACCCTGAGACATAAAGATGGAAAGTCTCATGTGCCTGTAATTTCACGTTTGACAAGAATAATGATCATCAATTAAAAAAAAATACTATTAAGAATTGTCAATTGGTTGTAATTTTACTTGTCAAACGTTGGTCACTGAGTGACTTTCAAGATAGGGAATAGGGGGGCAGGTCTGAATACGTTCGCCGAGGTCTTCCCCTTCCCACTGTCCCATTCACAAATAAATAGATGTTCCTTAATAACATATTTTTTTGCTGACGTTACTTCCACTCGTTTTAGATGTAAGTACTTCTAGGTGGGATTAATACGGACTCTCAAAATGAAATGAATATGAATGGTATGAATCCGGAATAATTATTATTACTTTTAGCTCGTGGGATGAATTTCTGGGATCAAAACGGATGCACCCATTCACGCTCGTCTCATGTACCTACCTGTTTCGTCGATCTTATTATGCACAATCTTTTAATACACCCATAATATATAGTTAAGTTTGTTTCTTTTTGTTTGTATTATTAGCTATTAAGGTGTACAATAAAGTATTTTCTATCTATCTATCTATAATTATCTTATATTACACAATAATACACAATCGAAATTTAAAAATAGAATAATATTATAAAAAAAATTATCTAACTAAATATGTTATAGAATATATTTTTTCCATTATAATACACTACGGCCAGAGTCGGCAAGACCAAGGAGGATTCATACTCTTTTCCCTTTTTTTAAATAGTCTGTGGTTACTCGCGCTATAATGGTATGCGCGGTAGAATCGTGTCTTTGTACTGCGCCCACCCTGAGATATAAAGATGAAAAGTCTCTGTGCCTGTAATTTCACCGGCACCCATACCCTTCAAACCGCAACACAGCAATGCGAGCACTACTGCTTTGCGGTAGAAATAAGTATAGTGGTAGTACTTCCCAAGACGAACTCTTTCACAAAAAATCTCTACTACTACTTACTATCTGACGACCTCTGTGACGCGGCGGGCGAACGTTCGCCTGCGAAACAGGAGGTTGCGGGTTCGATTCCCGCCTTGGAACAAATATTTGTGCTATCTGCAGATATTTGTTCAGGGTGTTCTGGGTGTTTTCTATATATAATAAAAAATATCTATCTATGTAATATATTGTATTAAGTATATCAGTTGTCTAGTACCCATAGCCACAAGCTCTGCTTAGCTTGGGGCTAGACAATGTTGTGTGAACTGTCCAGTATTATTTATTTATTTTATTTTATTTATTTATTGGTAATCTTCTGTGACTATGAAACATTCCGAAAATAATCCACTGTGATTATTTTCAAGAAGAAGCTGAGATAAAAGTCAGATTTCCCGTGATTTCCTCCACAGTAAACACTCAAGTGGAAACTCGTGATATTTTCGAAACAAACAATAAATGCTATGTTTACTTAAAGACGATGTTATTGTCGACATTTTCCAGAAAATTGGTCCTGTTTTTAAGTTAGAACAGGAATACCAAAAACATGAATTTACTATGTTTAAAAGCAAGCTGTCGAAATGGCTAGCCGATCATAGATTTTTAGGGTACAAGACACAAGATACAAGATATTTATTGGGTTCCGTAGTCAAAGACAAGGAACCCTTATAGATTCGTCATGTCTGTCTGTCTGTCTGTCTGTCTGTCCGTGTATGTCACAGCCTTTTTTTTCCGAAACTATAAGAGCTATACTGTTGAAACTTGGTAGGTAGATGTATTCTGTGAACCGCATTAAGATTTTTACACAAAAAAAATTTGGGGTTCCCCATACTTAGAAATGAAACCCAAAATTTTTTTTTTCATTAATCCTGTTCGTGTGGGGTATCTATGGATAGGTCTTCAAAAATGATTTTGAGGTTTCTAATAGAATTTTTTTCTAAACTGAATAGTTTGCACGAGAGACACTTCCAAAGTGGTAAAAAGTGTGTCCCCCCCCCCCCATAACTTCTAAAATAAGAGAATGATAAAACTAAAAAAAATATATGATGTACATTACCATGTAAACTTTCACTCAAAATTGGTCTGAATGAGATCTAGTAAGTAGTTTTTTTTTAATACGTCATTAATCGTAATCCATCCAAGAACTTTTATATTATGTTACTTGCTGCTACGGAACCCTTCATGGGCGAGTCCGACTCGCACTTGGCCGCTTTTTATAATATTAATGAATTTATGAACTTTTGCAATAAATAAATTTTCCTGGACAGTTCACACCACATTATCTAGCCCCAAGCTAAGCAGAGCTTGTGTTATGGGTACTAGACAACTGATATAACACAATATATTACAAAGATAGATATTTTTTATTTTATATATAAAATACCCAGAACACCCTGGGATATACAGCATATATACAAATATCTGCGGATTGCACAAATATTTGTTCCGAGGCGGGAATCGAACCCACAACCTCCTGCGTCGCAGGCGAACGTTCGCCCGCCGCGCCACACAGGTCGTCATAAGCTAATTCGTGACATGACATTTTGTTTTTTAATGAGCAATTTAACTGTATAATTTTTGACGAAATCACAATGATATTTGCACGTCATTTAGATGATATATATATATAAGTTTTTGTGAAAAATACAAGTTTTTATAAAATTAGTGATAATAACCGTGTGCTGATCAAAATGAGCCTAAACACGGCCATTCTATTATTATCCATCGAGGAGATCCGTTGTCCACCTTCCGTCTCCATCATCAGATCAGCTCGCTGTCACCATCATATTATATTGTCATCGGAACTTGACAGTAATTCCAAATTTCAGTTCAATCGGTTGAGGGTAACTGCTTTCAAATTCAGTTTTAAGATTCCACCCACACATGTTAATACTAAGGGACATTCACACACATAGTCCTGATCCCACACTAGGATTCCCTGTGTCGTGGGTATCAGAAACTACGAGTACCATGGTACACCCAAACTCGGAACAAATATCTGCAGATTTTACAAACATTTGTCCCGTAGCGGGAATCGAACCCGCAACCTTTCGCATCTCAGCCGGCTACTCGCCCGACGCGCTACAGAGGTCGTCAAACTGTACCTCGCTGTCGTCAATTGTATTGTAACACCTCTCTCAGAAATATGTTACCTGTATTCGAGAGTGGGCACGGAATAAATCATTTCGAAAAAAACCTATAAAAAAAATCCTTTTGAAAAGACATTATTCCCAATACAAGATTTTATATTATTAGTGATCGGAAGCACTGAGCCTATCCACGGCCTCTGCACTATTATCGATTTATTTTCGAATTTTCCTCAGTGTACACTTTTTTAGGGTTCCGTAGTCAAAGACAAGAAACCCTTATGGATTCGTCATGTATGTCTGTCTGTCTGTCTGTCCGTGTATGTCACAGCCTTTTTTTTCCGAAACTATAAGAGCTATACTGTTGAAACTTGGTAGGTAGATGTATTCTATGAACCGCATTAAGATTTTTACACAAAAATTAGCAAAAACAATTATTTTTGGGGTTCCCCATACTTAGAACAGAAACTCAATTTTTTTTTTAAATCAAACCTATACGTGTGGGGTATCTATGGATATAATTTTCACTAGAAACGGGATATTTACCATGATTTTTGAGTTTTATATGTTCCCGATGTACATAACCATGATAGTTTCAAAAGTTATATCTATGGATAGGTCTTCAAAAATGATATTGAGGTTTCTAATATCATTTTTTTCTAAATTGATTAGTTTTCGCGAGAGACACTTCCAAAGTGGCAAAAAGTGTGTCCTCCCCCTCCCCATAACTTCTAAAATAAGAAAATGATAAAACTAAAAAATATATATAATGTACATTACTATGTAAACTTTCACTCAAAGTTGGTTTGAACGAGATCTAGTAAGTAGTTTTTTTTTAATACGTCATTAATCGTATTCCATCCAAGAACTTTTATATTATGTTACTTGCTGCTACGGAACCCTTCATGGGCGAGTCCGACACGCACTTGGCCGCTTTTATCTTAGACACTAGATTATTCATGGATAAAAAAAAAACGCCAGAAATAAATTCTTGCGGAAGGGTTATACCAGGTTTGCAGGGTTTAACAAAATAAGGCAACTTTTGCTTTACGAGTTCGTATATAACTCGGGTCATTCTGTTAGAACTTTCACGTAAATTCGTTGTAAGCTCGAGACAGTTCCTTATTTCGAAAGATTTACTTGATAACTACGTTCAAAGCGTTCTATAACTTGCCAGCTTGCAGTCTGAGCTCGTTACCCCGAGTTGACGGGTGTCAGGGTCTTTGCGCGTCCACAATTTCACACGAATGTTTTGTTGTGCAACTTTTGTAGTATGATGATGTTGCACGACTTTCGTGACAGATATAAAAGATAAATAAATTACAATTATCGTAGTAAAAAGTAACCCAAATAAATGTCAGTTCCGTCATTAAATAAATAAATAAATAAATAAATATTGCTGGACAAGTTTACACAACATTATCTAGCCCCAAGCTAAGCCAGAGCTTGTGTTATGGGTACTAGATAACTGATATACTTAATATTATACATTACATAGGTAGATATTTTTTATTATGCATAGAAAACACCCAGAACACCCTGAACAAATATCTGCAGAATGCACAAATATTTGTTCCGAGGGGGGAATCGAACCCGCAACCTCCTGCATCGCAGGCAAACCATCGCCAGCCACGCCACAGAGGTCGTCAATTGCCGGGAAGCCGAATACTCCTTGAGGAAGGGGATAATAAATCCTAGAAACTCGAGTCGGGTGTTTTTACTCGGAACAAGTACGTACGTGAGTTAATACCGTTTTTTTTTTCAATTATATTAATCCTTGTAGGAAGTTCCATATTCTTCATATTCCATATTGAAAATAACCTCTAATACTGTAAACAGTCCCGAGCTATTGAGAAAAATAACGAATCAACGTCCCAGCTATATTTACAAGACTCATATAAAAGGCAATGCCCTTTCTTTTCTCTTTTTTTTCTTTTTTTTTCTTTTTTTCTTTTTTTCTTTTTTTTCTTTTTTTTACGATGGGAAAATGCATTACGCATGTCCTTCCAGCTCGGGGAGAGCTGAGGGGGTCTGTCGGGCTCTCCGTTGGCTAGCTCCCAACGGCATACCGACTAAAAACCCATCGATATTCCTTCCTTCACCTTAATGCTAGTGCATCATCAAACCACTCATCATCTGACGAGTGGTTTAGAGATGCACCAACACTTGACAAGGTCACGGGGTCCCGGTTGGATTCTACCGCGGCCCTGTCGGTGATTGTTCGCATAAAGTGAACCCCTCGAACCATGTGGGGGAGGGGAATATCCTGGAATACGAAGGACATTCCCCGCAGTAGGAGACCTGTGCAATGCCAGATTGGGGCTCCCCGCACCCGAAACTGGCTGGCCATCATCGAGCAGAAGAAGGCGGTTAAAAGGCAATGTCCTGACTGACTGACTGACTGACTGACTGACAGAGTGTCAACGCACAGCATAAACCACTGGTCGTAGATTCTTGAAATTTGGAGGTTGTGTTTGTCTCGATGGGTGGGGTATTTTACTAAGAACGGAATTTTGAAAATTTGCATACTAAGTGTTTCAAAATGGGGTTTTAACATAATACAAAAATGCTGTGTGTTTCGGAAACCGTTGGTAACAGAACCTTGAAATATTACATGTAGATTCCTCAAATAAAATAAACAGATTTTTCTGTGGTATCTGAAATTTTCCTGAAAAAGACCACGGGCCCGTTTTCTTTGTAAAAAAATACACTTTTAAGTTTTAGCCATATTTCTACGTATTTAGACATTGTAAAAGTTAGTTTCACGGTATAGTTATCAAGATTAAATAATTTTCAGGAGCTCAAGGTTAAAATGGGTCTCTTTGAAAATTTTGAGATATTTGGGATATTTTGAAAAACTTGAGTGAATCTTGGTTCTTTTTTTTTTATACTACTTGGATGACGGAACAAGCTAGAGGCCCACCTGATGTTAAGCGGTAACCTCTGCCTATGAACAGTGCATTACCTCAAAAGGTCACGTCCACCTAGGACGCACCCTATGTGGCATTTCACTGCGCCCGCCACCCTGAGACATAAAGATGAAAAGTCTCATGTGCCTGTAATTTCACCGGCACCCTTACCCTTCAAACCGGAACACAGCAATGCGAGCACCACTGCTTTGCGGCAGAAATAGGTATGGTGGTAGTACTTCCCCGGACGAGCTCTTTCACAAAAAAGCTCTACTACTACTAAAACTACTACTTGGTGTCGTTTAAAAGGTCAAAACGCGAAAGAAAGACGAAAGACTGAACGCCGCGGAAGTTTTCTGACTACACGCGGACGATGTCGCTTATTTATAGATAGCTGTTGGTTTGTGTAGGTAGTTCCTGTTTGATCCATTGAGAATGATCCATTGGACTTAGATCGTCCTGTTTGATCCAATAACATTTTTAGGCAACTATCAAATTCCTGTTGGGATCCCTTGTCGATTTTGTTAGTGAAGTACAGTCGGCGTAAAAATAATAAATCTCTAGAGGTATTTTGTTCATAAAAACTTTGATGAATTTATTTTGATGAACAATCGCGAGCAAAAATTCAAGAAAGAAAACTTTGGTTTCAAAAATCTCGAAAGAAAAATCGCGATTGAAAATCTTTAATGAAAAATCTCGAATGAAAAATGTCGAAAACAAATGTCGAACGAAAAAATCTTTAATGATTTCCTACTAAATAAATATAAATATAAAGAAAGATATCCAAATAGTATCTCCGTGTGAAGAAAGCCTTGCTGTGGCTGCGGTAGAGCACGCCAAACGAGCTGTGTCTACGCTTATGCGTTAGACTGACTACTCCTTAGATTTATGAACTTGGCACTGTCTTTAGTAATGTATTTATTACACGTTCATCGGTGTTTCAGTTAGCATTGTTATGTTTGGTTTCGATGAATAAAAGAATCAGACTATAAAGCCTCATTTTAGTTCGCTGTTGGTACTTGCGACTTTTAGATTAATATTTATTTTAGGGTAGGTGTGATGTTCAGCAAATAAAGACTCAATGAACGAGGGAAGCGAGTTTTTTGAGTCAACTTGGAAGAATCGGCGTTTGTATGTATGTTTGTATGTTTGTCCGAGCATAACTTCCGAACCGTTAATCCTGTCTTGATGAAATTTGATTGAGGGGAGAAAGTATTGCTACAATTTTTTGGTAAGGTTAAGAGCTATATCGGTCGGGGGGTTGTTGAGATATTGGGGTCCAAGAGGGGGTAAACAAATAAAAGTGAGAATATCAGATCAAATGGGGTGTCATATGAAAGCCCCTCCATTCGACATTTCAAAACTATTTTTAATATTTTTTTAACTTAGTCTCTATATATTTATGTACGAATATTTCTATATTTGAATATATTTGACGTGCATTGTTTTAACCCGAGAAATAAAAATAAACTGAATATTCCCAAATTTAGATTAAAAAAAGTAAGTGGGTCTTTTATGGGGAATTCTGTTCGGTTCTATAAATCATAATAAACTTCCAGAAAGTGCTTCTAAACTTTCGATTCGAAGATTTAAATCCTACATAAAGAATAGTTTAATTAAGAAAGCGTATTACACACTACATGACTATGTTAATGATAAAGCCGCGTGGCCTGATGTCGCTCTGCCCCTCGACACCTAATTTTTCAAATTGCAATGTCTGTACCTACATATAATTTATTATTGATGTGTTATTTATGAGTATATAAAGCGTAGAGTGTGCTGCCTTATGAACTTTTGCTGATTCTCTCTATCATCTTACTTTTGACTGCCTACCTAAGTAAGGCTTTTAAGTTGATTTTCCTTTTTTCTTTGAATCAGCTTCCACTTGTTCTCGAGGCACCACACAGGCGCTCCCCACCTAGTAGTAAGAAGGATCATCAAAAGAAAAACAGACGTGTTTGTTGCCTGATTCTTCTAGGTCTGGTTGCGTTGGAACAGGAGTAAATGTAATTTTATTTTTTAAGACGATTCAAAATGATCCTTGTGATTTCAATGAATAAAATACTTTTTGACTTTGACTTTGACTCTGCCGTAACACAAGATCAACCTAGCACGGCTGCTAACAGAACTTACTATTATTTATTCCATGGCACAACCCACTATTTTACTAAATGTATTTTTGTATTCTGTTTATTAATTGTAATTGTTTTTTGAATAAATATTTTATACTTTTCTTTATACTATACTTTTAGTGACCTCTTCCATCTGAAACTTGGATTTCTAACGAATACCCAAGGATTTATTGAAAATATTCGTTCTAAATCAGAGTAGCGAGTGCGTATATCCAAGGCAGCGAGCCAGCGCGCGCCACGCGTCGTAACAGGCACTTTATGCGACATGGGCGGGTGTTTATACTCCCATACAGCGTCGATTTACACCCTTTCGGCGAATACTTAGTGTGGGAATAGCCCGGCTTAGTGCAGGAGATTTAAGGCAGCACATTGATAAACTAGATAGATTTAGTAGTAGTAGAGCTTTTTTGTGAAAGAGTTCGTCCGGGGAAGTACTACCACTATACCTATTTCTGCCGCAAAGCAGTAGTGCTCGCATTGATGTGCTCCGATTTGAAGGGTGCTGGTAAAATTACATTCACATAAGACTAACCAACTTTATGTCTCAGAGTGGCGGGCGCAGTGCAATGCCACATACGGCGCGTCCTAGGTGGACGTGACCTATGTGATAATGCACTGTTCATAGGCAGAGGGTGCCGCTTAACATAAGGTGGGTAACACCTGCTTGATCCGTTATACCATGTTGTATAAAAAATAAAAATAAACGAATGGTTTCGTATAGGATTTCGTAAAAGTTCGTACACGTTAAAAACGGTTTAATCCTTAAGAAAAAATAAGCTATGATCAAATTTTGGAGTCGTTGCGTTACATGCTCACTCAGTAACAGACAAGGTTACAAACTTGATGCAGTAATTATTATTATTAATTTATTTCAGGTTATAAATACACCCATATAACAAAACACAATAGACTTAAAACTACTACACACAACCCAATATATCAGAAATATTACAAAATTCACAAAATTTACAAATTAAAATAAAAAATCAAGTTATAAGTAATTACTTGAGGATGTAATCTAAATAAATCATAGACAAGAAACACAATTGGTGAAACATTTCTCGATATCTTTACTTTTTGAAATTGGCCTTCCTAAAACCCGTTTTACGTCCCTCCTTCGAGTAGAGAAAATATTAAGCGTATTAGTAAATAAGTCAATAATGCTGGACAGTTCACACATTGTTAACAATCTGTGTTAAAAAACTCCATTTCATCGCGCCACCTCCTGCGTGGTTTGCCGCGACGCCGCCTCGCTGTGTCAGGGCTCGACATAGTGGTTATTGCATCGCGCCATCTCCTGCGTGGTTTGCCGCGACGCCGCCTCGCTGTGTCAGGGCTCGACATAGTGGTTATTACATCGCGCCATCTCCTGCGTGGTCTGCCGCGACGCCGTCTCACTGTGTCAGGGCTCCACATAGTGGTTATTGCATCGCGCCATCTCCTGCATGGTCTGCCGCGCCGCCTTCTCGCTGTGTCAGGGCTCCACATAGTGGTTATTGCATCGCGCCAACTCTTGCGTGGTCTGCCCCGACGCAGTCTCGCTGTGTCAGGCTCCACATATTGGTTATTGCATCGCGCCATCTCCTGCGTGGTCTGCCGCGACGCCGTCTCGCTGTGTCAGGGCTCCACATAGTGGTTATTGCATCGCGCCATCTCCTGCGTGGTCTGCCGCGACGCCGTCTCGCTGTGTCAGGGCTCCACATAGTGGTTATTGCATCGTGCCATCTCCTGCGTGGTCTGCCGCGACGCCGCTTCGCTGTGTCAGGGCTCCACATAGTGGTTATTGCATCGCACCACCTCCTGCGTGGTTTGCCGCGACGCCGCCTCGCTGTGTCAGGGCTCCACATAGTGGTTATTGCATCGCGCCATCTCCTGCGTGGTCTGCCCCGACGCAGTCTCGCTGTGTCAGGCTCCACATATTGGTTATTGCATCGCGCCATCTCCTGCGTGCGGTCTGCCGCGACACCGTCTCGCTGTGTCAGGGCTCCACATAGTGGTTATTGCATCGCGCCATCTCCTGCGTGGTCTGCCGCGACGCCGTCTCGCTGTGTCAGGGCTCCACATAGTGGTTATTGCATCGCGCCATCTCCTGCGTGGTCTGCCGCGACGCCGTCTCGCTGTGTCAGGGCTCCACATAGTGGTTATTTCATCGCGCCATCTCCTGCGTGGTCTGCCGCGACGCCGTCTCGCTGTGTCAGGGCTCCACATAGTGGTTATTTTGGCCCACAGCTCATCAGGCCTGCGACAGACATGTCCTGCCCAATTCCACATCAGCTGAGCGGCTTTTTCTCCTATACTTCAGTGATTTTAGTTTTGGAGCGCAGTATGATGTTTAAAATCGGTCTGTTAATTTAACTCCCAGAATACTGCACATCTAATTTTACCACTTAGTAATATTTTCCAAAATGAAACCGTTTTATCAGAGTTTACTCCACCGCGCTATTATGAACATTCTCCAAACCTATAAAAACAAACTTGACCTTAATTAAACCATAAACAATTCTGTTTACCAAATAACTCTCCGAAGTTGGCTCGCTGAATGTTTAAACACGGCGAGCCGGCTCAAAATTGGAAACTTGGCTGGAGTACTTTCAAAGAAATTACCTACTGCGGTTAATACTGGAGCACTCACCTAAATAACAAGTAAGTGCATTAGATCGGACACGGGAGCTAAATAAAATTCTTCTTCGTCGTGTCCATGGTTTTTTTTTTTCTATTTTTAACAGACTTCGAAAAATGGAGGAGTTTCTCAAGTGTTGTTTTTCTGTGTTTGTTACTTCGACCAAAGTAAAATAAATTTGTTACATCTCATATCTCCGTCATTTATGAACCGATTTGTTTTTTTTTTAGTTTTCTTGATATTTATATTTGTATTTAAAAAACTCCTCATATATTATAGGCACACATAGAGCGATTTCGGTATTTTCAGCAACAAGTCAAGCATGTGTATTCAGAAAGTGCCATTTGGTGAAGTGGAGCTGATGAAGAAGATCAGAGATGGCCATTGGAACTACTCGATGATTACCTAGTGTGTTTTTTTGTGTGTTTGTTATGTGTTGTTATGAACTGACTTGTTTTTTTTTTTGATATGTCCCATTTTCATCAAAATCTGGTTCTGATGATGGGATCCATGAGGAATTGCGGGAACTCTTCAAATATTAATAGGCACACATATAGCGATTTCGTCATTTTCAGCAACAAGTCAAGCGTGTGCATTCAGAAAGTGCCATTTGGAGAAGTGGAACTGATGAAGAAGACCAGAGATGGCCATTGGAAATACTCAATTATAAGTATTTCACGGGTGGCGATAAGGGTGACCTTCCGATATCCGATTGAGCCGAAATTTGGCATACCTGTCAAGTTCCGATGGTGACAGCGAGCTGATCTAATGATGGAGACGGAAGGTGGACAACGGAACTCTTCGATGGATAATAGTAGACTGGCCGTGTTTAGGCTCATTTTGATCAGCGCACGGTTACGATCACTAATTTTATAAAAGCTTGTATTGAAAAATATATTTTTCACAAAACATTTATTATTTGTTTTGCCAGAATTTTGCCACTTCTACGGCGTTGTCAGATGCAGTGTATGTGTCACTCAAGGTACAGGTGTTGGGGCATATTGGGCAAGTCATAAGGTGTGCTATTGTTTGAGGATCTGTTCCGCAAGGACAAGTTATCGCTGTCTCTTCCGAGTAGCCCTATTTGCTCATATTGAGCCTGCAGCGGCCTACCGACTTGACAGAAATCTTAAATACAAATAAATAATATTTTAAAAAATTAAAAAAACATGCTGTTATAGCTAACCGAACTAAAAAATAGAAAATAATTTTCAATTTCAAAGAGTTTATATTACAGTAGTAGAAGATTGAACAATCAATCAGTTTTTTTTTTTTTTTTTAAAGCGTGGGGTTCTTTATAAAGTGAATGTAACAATCATTCTGTTCACAACTATCTATGAGAGGTGAGGAGAGTTATGAAAAGTAGTAAAATGACCCAACGCTTTTATTTTTTAGTTCGATTTATCTGTCTCTCTCTCTGTCACTCTCTCTCTCTCTGTCTCTCTCTCTCTCTCTCTCTAACTCTAACTCTATCTCTCTCTCTCTCTCTCTCTCTATGCAAAGTTTCAAATTAATCAGACTTCTGGAAATTGGTGAAAATTATGCTCAACGATTCAGTTACATACATACATACATACATAGATACAACCCAAGTTAATAAAAGCGTGTTAAAAAAACGGCTCGCGCCGCATTAAAATGCTGTTTTTATTGAATATCTCGTAAAATATAGATAATTTTACAAAACCCCTACATTAAACTCTCAGGTTTGTTGTACTGATTTTATTTATCTATTTTTTTATCCATTAATATGCACCATTTTAGTAAACAATCGAATCTAGACAAAAGTTAGAGGTAACTTTGACTTTTTTTTCTATAGAGTAAATATTGTCCTATCGTGTTTCTGGTACAGTGATCCCTCGGAATTATAATTTAGTATCCATGCATATTTATAATTTGAATATTGTACTTGATTTAGCCAGTTAAAAATCAAATCTAAGATTGGTAATTATGCTGCATACACGCTCACGTAAATAACAACTTAGTACATTAGAGCGGACGCGGGACCTAAATGAACAAATACCACACTTTTTTATTTTAAAAAGCTCTTCCACTGATTGGGCCACAACAACTGGTTGCAAAGTAAACTCAGGTTTTATCTGTGCAGATAAATCTTGGCCATTCACTTTACAGCAGCTATTCTGCTACTCCGCCCAATGACTGCGGTGTTTGAACCCTAGGGAGACGGGGCTTAAGACCAGTGATAATAAAAAAAACGGCCAAGTGCGAGTCAGACTCGTGCACTGAGCGTTCCGTACAAACCTGTAGGTATATAAGTAAAAGTTATGGTATTTTCATAGCTAAATGAAATCGTTAGTTTAAAATTATTAAAATAATTTTTTTATATGATGTAACTAAAAATTTATGCTCTTCGCAATTTTTCCTTTATCTATGCTATAAGACGTTGCTTCGTACCAAATTTCAAGATTTTGAGTTCACGGTAAGTACCCTGTAGGTTTTGATTCCCTTGCGAGTGTCGAAAATTTGCAGCATAAACGGCTGTATCTTTTGATTGCGTTAGCTTAGGAGTTTGATTTTTTCAGAGCTCCGAGGGACAGTAGACCTGAGGGCCTAGACAAAGTAACATTCGATTATCGATGTCGCTAGTAGAAAAGTCCAATAATGTATGAGATTGACGTAAGCTATCGATGGGTCACGTGATCTATTGTTAACGAATAGACAATTGCTAGACAATGTATCTATCTTTCGTTTCCATGAAATGAATGTTACTTATTTAATATAAATTTCAACTTGATACCTCGCGTTCCAATAAAATAAACAAAACAAAGACATTTATCAGAAGAAAAAAAAACATAATTTTAAACAGTGATCATTTTAGGGACCTCCTTAGAATGATGATAAAATCCAACTCCACAGCATTATCATCATCAACAGCCTAGAGAATTTCACTCATGGACAAAGGCTTTCATAGAATGCAACGATGAACGTCTTGAGCCGCCTCCATGCTTCGATTTCCTACGACCTCTATAATGTCGACCCAATTTTGACCTCTGTGTTGTTGACGACCTCTGTCGCGCGGCGGGCGAAGGTTCGCCTGCGACGCAGATTCCCATCTCTGAACAAATAGTTGTACGAACTGCAGATATTTGAAAGAAAGAAAGAAATAAAAATTCTTTATTTGTAACGGCACACATGGATAGGACAAAAAACACTCGACAAATAAAAATAATAATAATAGGTAATACATACAAAAGGCAAAAACTAAGTACTTCTACAATTAATAGAGTGTCTCTCAGTGTCATCCACGCAGCAACGTTATTAGTAGTAGTAGCTTTTTTGTGAAAAAGTTCGTCCGGGGAAGTACTACCACCATACCTATTTCTGCCGCAAAGCAGTAGTGCTCGCATTGCTGTGTTCCGGTTTGAAGGGTAAGGGTGTCGGTGAAATTACAGGCACATGAGACTTTTCATCTTTATGTCTCAGGGTGGCGGGCGCAGTGCAATGCCGCATAGGGTGCGTCCTAGGTGGACGTGACCTTTGAGGTAATGCACTGTTCATAGGCAGAGGTTACCGCTTAACATCAGGTGGGGCCTCTTGCTTGTACCGTCATTCAGTAGTAAAAAAAAAAAAAAAAAAAAAAACTTCTACAAATAATAGAATTAATAGAGTGTCTCTCAGTGTCATCCACGCAGCAACGTCACAAATTGGAGTCCGACTCGGCATTATGTTGTGTACACTTGTTACACAACGGTGGTCTTCCGCCGGATCCATGTATTTGTTCAGGGTTTTCTGGGTATTTTCTATGCTAATAAAAAATAACGATGTAATGTATTGTAAAACGTATATCAGTTATCTAGTACCCATAACACAAGCTCTGCCTAGATTGCAGCTAGATAATGTAGTGTGAACTGAATCCAAAAAAAAAAAAAAATTGTTCTCCAAAGCATCACAGGTATAATAGTAGATTATGCACTGAGGGAATAAAGCAATGTCACCGTCACGGGCGGCATATTGAACCCTGAGCGTAATGAGAGACTAGAGTTACTGCCGAGCGTAGCGAGGGCGTTATATAGAGTCCTGAGTGAAGCGAGGGGTTACTCTGCCCAAGACGAAGACAGGCTTTATTCCAGAGGAACATACTCTACTTTTCACACCATCTGCGAGACAATTAAAATTCACTGAAAGTCACAGCACCACACACCGTCTTTTTTTTCACAATCTTTGTAAAAGCACCTTTTTTTTGTTCTGAGTTCTGCTTATGGTGGCCAGAACGATTTTCAAACAAACCTCTTTACAATGCCATATGGGCATTTTTTACATAAGATTTTTCCACGAGTTTCCACACGAATTTGACGTTCAAATTAAAATCACTTTATTCCTTAGGGAGTTTCATACAACTTTATATACCTTAAGAGATAATGCTTTACTTTACGTTGAGGTTGCATGAATATGTAATTGGACATTATCAAGCAGGTGGTGTGAAAAAACTGTTTGAGGGAAAACTGTGTTAATTTAAACTAATAAGGCATATGTTTTCGTACGGACTTGTATCGGTCCAAAAGTTGGGTATCCGTTAACATTATATTTAAATAAATAAGGCATATGTTTTCGTACGGACTTGTGTCGGACCAAAAGGTGGGTATACGTACACATTATATTTCGGTCATAAAACATAACAAGCTTATAAAACCACAACATAATCGTGAAGGGTCCCCGGTGGAGAGTCCCAGTGGAACCATTCCGCGTGGTTCGCCCCAAAAATTACTCGCCCCACGTAATTTAGCTTTTTCTTTTGTTATTCTTTAAGGCCACCCGAGATTCGCGACGTTATGATCTCATTTTGAGTTATGAGAAAAAACTCTTAAAGGTCCCGCGACGCGAAATTATTGTCCATGGGATTAGGTGCTTACGGGAATTTGGCCTGTTTCGGGGGAAAATTATTCCGTCCCCGGTCGTAACAATTTCCTTGTTTGAACGAAATTTTTCGTCCTCTAATTGCGCTGATTTATAAGACTTTTTAACAATGAAAAGTTCTACGGATGGGAACAAAGAAATTATAACGATGTAGGTGCGACGGCAATCTACCTGTGATACGTGCCTATAATGTCTTGTGTGCTTATAATGTGCAAAGAACATGAGTGGATATTAGAAAGAAAAAAAAAAAAAAAGAATATATATTTATTTGTATACATGAGCTACACAGAAACACGTATTAAACTAAGAAGAAACAGATATGAAGGTACGAGGTGTAACTCAAGTAACAAAATGGCTCTGCCTCAGCATGAGTTGGTTGACAGCAAGCTAGCAACCAACGCTGGTCTTCCGGCAGAACCACTTGTTGGCGTTACGGCTAACCACTCACAACGACTATACAACAACACACTTACATAAAGAAAACTAATAATAAAAATAATACTAAAAGTAAGGTATGCTCAAATTTCAAAATTCTACTTGACATAATATTAATAATTGAATATTATTTTATCTGTGATAAAGGTAAGAAAGAAAAAATTAATAATAATCATACCAACGATAAAAATTAATTTAACTATGTGAAGTATGGTGCATTAAAACCTTTTTTCTCCAAAATACTTATAAATCTATATGGTAAGCGGCCTGACGGCATGTCTCTTGTTCCGTGGGAAAAGGGTGTAGACCTTTGGTGTGGGACGCTACTTGCGTTGATACCCTTGCGCCATCTCATCTGTCCGGGACATCAGTTAGGGCCGGTGGCGGCAGATTCCGCTGAGGACCTCAAAAGACGCAAATATGCAAGTCTCGACAGAGCTTACTTATTTGAGCCTTTCGGGGTCGAGACTCTGGGCCCGTGGGGTGCCGGGGCCCTTCGCGTTTTTAAAATTATTTCAGGGCATCTGGTCGAAGCGACGCATGTCCCGAGAGTTGGCTCTTATCTGGCGCAACGCATTAGTATTGCCATTCAGCGTGGCAATGCAGCCAGCATCTTAGGGACACTTCCGTCTGGTATTGATTTGGATCAGTTGAGCTACCTTTAGATCGTTAGCAGCGGTCTTCAGGTAGCACAACTGTTTCATATGTATTTTGTATCAATAACTACGAGATCCATTGGTACCACAACACCCAAGCTGAAACAAATATTTGCGAAGATCATACTAACATTGGTCCCGAAGCGGGAATCGAACCCACAACCTTTATCTTTCAGAGGTCGTCAGACAACATTCAAATGGATATTATACCGAACAATGGAACAGTAAATAAAGAGACGCATCTTAGAAGTTTTCCAAGTTATTCTAGCACCGCCCCAACATACACCTTTGGGCCCCATTCCGTCTAGGCTTTATCTAATATGTCATATTTTGTTTAAAGAGCTGCTTAATTTTTTGTCTCCCCAGTTTATTCATGGAGAATAAGGTGAGTATAGACTAGAGCATTTACTTGTAACAGAACAACGAGCCGCTCTTAATAGTTACCCTCACGAACCAGACGTCGAGCACGCTCACTGTTTTTTTAGTTACACAACAACTTAGTTTTATTTTTCTTTGTGTCTGTTTGTGTGTGTGTGTGTGTGTGTGTCATTTTGTGTGGAATTTTGTTTACATGGTTTGTTGACACAAATAAATGTATTTTCTT
Source organism: Operophtera brumata (assembly GCA_932527175.1). Classification (NCBI taxonomy): domain Eukaryota; kingdom Metazoa; phylum Arthropoda; class Insecta; order Lepidoptera; family Geometridae; genus Operophtera; species Operophtera brumata. The sequence goes on along the minus strand of OW052227.1, from coordinate 1,740,433 downwards.
TCTTTGTTACAACCTAATTGTACAAAACAACGAGCGTATTGGTGTAACATTTCGTCGAGCCTTTGCACGAGCGCCGGCGATGCGCGGGGGACGCGGGGGGAGAGGGACGAACGACGCACGCGCTCAGTTGTTCAAGTGCAACGATTGAACGCAAGGTACAACTAAATGTTACGGGTAAATGCACACTCGCTCTGAGCATTACGCCGAACAGAGCGCCGAGCATTCGCAGGACTGTTATATCACATGAAAATGCTCGGGAAACTGAGCTTTTACCTGTATTGTACCATTCGCAGGAACGTTACATTACATGGAAATGCTCGGGAAACTGAGCTTTTACCTGTATTGTACCATTCGCAGGAACGTTACATTACATGGAAATGCTCGGGAAACTGAGCTTTTACCTGTATTGTACCATTCGCAGGAACGTTACATTACATGGAAATGCTCGGAAAACTGAGCTTTTACCTGTATTGTACCATTCGCAGGAACGTTACATTATATGGAAATGCTCGGGAAACTGAGCTTTTACCTGTATTGTACCATTCGCAGGAACGTAACATTACATGGATATGCTCGGGAAACTGAGCTTTTACCTGTATTGTACCATTCGCAGGAACGTTACATTACATGGAAATGCTCGGGAAACTGAGCTTTTACCTGTATTGTACCATTCGCAGGAACGTTACATTATATGGAAATGCTCGGGAAACTGAGCTTTTACCTGTATTGTACCATTCGCAGGAACGTAACATTACATGGATATGCTCAGGAAACTGAGCTTTTACCTGTATTGTACCATTCGCAGGAACGTAACATTACATGGATATGCTCGGGAAACTGAGCTTTTACCTGTATTGTACCATTCGCAGGAACGTAACATTACATGGATATGCTCGGGAAACTGAGCTTTTACCTGTATTGTACCATTCGCAGGAACGTTACATTACATGGAAATGCTCGGGAAATTGAGCTTTTACCTGTATTGTACCATTCGCAAGAGCGTTATTTTTTTTTTTTTTTTAAATAAATTAATTAATTAAAAAAATTATTAATTTATTTTTTATTTTATTTTTATTAATTATTTTTCTTATTTTTTTTTACATGGAAATGCTCGGGAAAATGCTCTAGTGTATACTCACCTTAAGCGAAGGATAATAAGGTGATTTCTATTCCCGGTGCGGGCAATCACTTTACTGATAAATATTTTGTGGAATTTACCCGGAGTTGTTTATATCGGGAGGTGCATCTATTTATGTTACTTTATTGTTATTATACTACTAGCGACTCACCCCGGCTTCGCACGGGTAGCCCCCAGTGACCCCCCCCCCCCCCCTCCTACCCCTCCCCTATGTCAATCTCCTGGTTCTAAGCTACCTCCCCACCAATTTTCAGCCAAACCGGTTCACCTATTCATGAGTTATAAGTGGTGTAACTAACACGACTTCGTTTAGATATAGATATTTAATGATATGGACTAAATTAATGATAGAATGGCACCCAAGAGATAGTGAAAAAAGCAAAGGTAGACAGACTAAACGTTGGGAGGATGAAAGTAAAGTAAGTAAGTAGCGGGCCCAGAATGGACTCGGGTAGCAAAGGATAGGACAAGGTGTAAATCTTTAGAGGAGGCCTTTGTTGAAGGACAAGCTGTTGAAGCGAATGCGATAGAACCGGTTGCCGATACATAATTTACAAAGTGTTTATTTTAAATTATTTTAATATTAGGTACCTATGTTATACTGTAAAATAAACAGCAATAAAGGCTTATTATATTATATTATATTGTTATTAAACTATCTATTATAATTATTAGTAATTACCTACTTGATTATCTTACTTTTAATAATACAGAAAAATGCAATTTTCGTCCTGACCTTTGCATAGTGCCTACTATAGTAAAAAAACTAATATATTTACCTACCTACCATAAACTTGTATTCCTTTTAGACACTTTTATTTATTTTATATTTCGCCTAGTGTCATATGTCTAGTTAATTTTAATCAATCAATCAATCAATCATTTATTTCTCGTAAGTAAGTGATTTACAAATAAAAGGTAAATACACATTTTTACAATGTCAAGAAGTTAATTTTATAACAAATAGAAAAATAGACACAATGGTAGTTACAAAATAAAATACAGTACCTAGGTTAGGTACTCAAACAACAAGTAGAGTGTACAATAAAAAATATAGCAGTGTTAATAATCATGTGCTGATGATTATTATGCATGTGTTAATGTTAAGCATATTGGTTTCCTTACTTAATACTTTCTTAATGTTAACTTTCGTGGCATGTCCGTGCGTCAACCGAGGCCGTGCTACTGTATATATTCTGTGGCCGTGCTGAAAATCAGCGCTGCAGGTCACTGCAGCATTATGCTGAGCACGGACCTTTCTTTGACAGCACTATACATATCAATCTTAGAGTATTAAAAAAATTGTTTGGGGCTGGATATATAATCAAAGATATCAATCATAATGTAGGTACACGTATTATAATTAAACTGTATTTATATAAAAAAACTATGTATGGTGTATCAAAATAAACTTTTTACTTACTTACTTACTTACTTACTACTAAAATAAATAAATAAAATAAAATAAAAAAGCCTTTATTTCTACTACTTGAACTACATGAAACTAAATAAACTAACTATAATAAACAAACTACATCTATCTAGCTAACATGACGTATACACTTCCTTCTCTTGTGTTTATATTTATTCCTATTTTTCTCTCAAAAGTTTATAATGTATTAGCTATCCGTAGTAGTCGCCTCAGTGGCGTAGGCCTCCCCTAAAAGTCTCCACACGTCTCTTTCTCGTGCCTTCCTCATCCAGTCTGGTCCGCATCGTTGTACGAAGATGTCTCTCCATCTTTTTTTCTGCCTTCCTTGTTTTCTCTTGCCTTTTAATGGGGTCCACTCTGTTACCCTCTTAGTCCACCTTTCATTTTCCAATCTAGAAAGATGACCTGCCCAGTTCCATTTTAGTAATCTGATCCTTTGCTTCACATCTACAATTTTAGTTTTACCTCTTATTATTTTATTACTTATTTTATCAGACTGTTTAATACCTAAGAGACTTCTCTCTATTTTTCGTTGACAGATAGCGATTTTTTCTTCATCCTCTTTTCTCAGTGACCATGTTTGACAGCCATATGTTAGGCATGGTAGTATTGCCGATTCATATACTTTTTTCTTTATATATACTTTAATGTCCTTATTTTTCATAATTTCTTTTAATCCCCAATATTTTTTCCATGCTAAGGCAATTCTTCTAAGCACCTCTTTTCCCGTACAGCTATCGAATGACACCAATTGCCCAAGGTAAATATACTCTTTGACATACTCTATATTCTCACCTTCTATTACTACATCGTACTGGTCTCCATTTGCTAGTACCTTCGTCTTTGATGAGTTCAATGATAATCCTACCTTTCTACTTTCCCTCGCTAGTTCAGTAACCATTGTTTCTAGATCTAACGCATTTTCAGCGAATACCACGATATCATCCGCAAAACGTAGGTGGCTCAGAAACTCTCCATCGACCTTTACTCCCTTGTTTGCCCATTCCAAACTTCTGAAAACGGCTTCGAGCACGGCTGAAAATATTTTTGGAGATAACGGATCTCCTTGTCTTACTCCTTTCTTTATAGGGAACGCCGTACCCTCTCTCTCCAATCGCACTTTAGCCCAGCATTTGGAATACACCCTACGGATCAAGTAAATGTACTTTGAGTTGGTGCCTTGTTGCGCAAGAGCTGCCCAGATAGCATTGTGATTCAAGGAATCGAAGGCTTTTGTGTAGTCAATAAAACACATATACAATGTGTTTCCATACTCATTTGACTTTTCGATTATTTGTGTAACTACCTGTAAATGGTCCGTTGTTGAGAAATTCTTACGAAAGCCCGCCTGCTCTCGCGGTTGATGTTCATCTAGAGTCTTTGTTATTCTATTAAGCATAATTTTTGAAAAAAAATTGTATATGTTTGTCGTGAGGCTGATTGGCCTGTAGTTTCCAAGGTCACAACGATCCCCCTTCTTGTGTAATAATGTTATTGTCGATCCCGACCATTGTTCTGGTATTATTTCCTTCTCCATAACGCTACTAAACAATAGCTGAAGAGGTTTCTGCAATGATTCGGACAGGGATTTCAAAACTTCGTTTCCAATGTTGTCTCTTCCAGGAGCTTTGTCGTTCTTTTGTGTCTTTATTACATAATCTATCTCAGAACGCAGTATAATTTCCGGTTCAGTATCTGTACTGGTAGAGTCACATCTGCCTACATCGTCGCGATATGAGATGTCGTTGGAAGAGTAGAGCTCCTTATAAAAACTTGTTGCTTCCTTTATTATGTCTGGACGCCTTGACAATACCTTTCCACGTCTGTTTTTAAGTTTTACTGCCCACTCCGACTTGTCACTCAGCTCTTTATACGCCTTACGGAGAGCTCCAGTCCTGCTTATAAATTTTTCAAATATTTTTTGCCTCTTCTTTTTCTTTTCATGTGATATGTTTCTGTTGATTTCTTTACTTAATTTTGTTATATCTGATTGTTTTTCCTTATTTCTTTTTCCTTTATAAAGTGATTTCCTTCTATCTAAAAGATATTTCGTTTCTTGACTAATTAGTTTTTTTTCCTCTTTTTTATTTCTTGGTAATTGCGTTAACAAAAGTTTAATTTCACTCTCCAACTTGTTATATTGCTTCTGTATTTCTACTGATGTGCTTAAAGAATCCATGAATTTATTTTCCCAATATTTTGCACTCTCTCCTGATACTTTTGGTAAATCTCTTATGTTGTTCCTAGATTTGATGATTCTCCTATTTCGGTTTACTGCTATAGACAGCTTACATCGAATCATTTTGTGGTCAGTATTAAAATTCAAGTTGCTTATTATGTCAAATTTAAGCACATGAATAGGTTGATTTGTGAGTATATAGTCGATTTCGTTAAAGTTTTTCCCGTTTGGGTGCCTCCAAGTCCATTTTCTGTGCACTTTACGTTCAAACATACTGTTTATAATTTTATAATTTTTTTCAAGAGCGAACTCTACCAATTTCTGCCCATGTGCGCTCCTCTCTCCACATGAGTATTTTCCAAAAATTGGTTCTTCCCCTCTTTGCATTGCTCCTACTCTTGCGTTTAAATCACCGAGTAACATTATATTATTTGAATGCGCGAAGTCCAGGGCGTCTTCAACTGATTGGTAGAATAGATCTATATCTTCATTTGAGTATGATTCTGTGGGGGCGTATACCTGAATAAATGACCATGTTGAATTTTCTGATATTTGAATTTCCAATATTGCTACCCTGTCTGAAAAAGCTCTTAAACTTATGATATTATTCTTCAGGTGCTTTTTAACCAAGAATCCAACTCCATTTCTCCCATTCAGTGCAGATGTGTGGTAGAGAATGTATTCTGAGTATTCCTCGATGGTCTCTTTCTCCCTTCTGGTCTCGCTCAAGCCCATTATATCCCACTTTAGATATTTTGCAGCGTGAGTTAGCTCTATGAGTCTGCTATCTGATAGTAGAGTTTTTACATTTAAACATGTCACATAAAGATTCTGTGGCTGATTACTTCTGTACTTGTCGATGTCTCTATCCATTTGTAGATCATTTTTCTTTTTGTTTTGTTTTAGGGGGTTTTGGTCGTACTCTTCCACGGTGACCGGCCGGCTTGGAAGAGGTAGAGGTGGAGAGACGCGTCTTAGTTTTTTGCAATTTCCTGGACATCATGACTTGTGGAGGCTCGATCAATGGGATTGAATTGTGACGGGCGTAAGTAGCTTGTAATATTCTGTGATTTGTTTTTCTTTGGAGCTTGTTTTGCCCGTTCTTCGTTACCGCTGACACTTGCTGCCTCGGGTGACTCTGACAGAAATCGCTTATTGGAGCTTATCCCTACAGATGTTCGGTGCTTCTGTGTGTCCAACGTGACTATCTTGTCGTAACGTAGAGCTACCTTTTTGCCGGATTCCCACAGTCGCTTTAAATCAACCTGGAGTTCTTTCCGCTTTTGTAGTACAGCGGGAGAGTAATCCTCTTTACAATACATACCCGTATTGCCCAACGATTTTTTCTTACGGAGTATTTCTAGTTTTCTACTTGTTGTTGTGATCGCTACCACCACTGGTCGGATTTTCTCGCTGTGCTTTCCTATTCTAGTCACTGTTTCAATTTCCCACCTCTGACACTTTATTTCCATTTTCACATTGATGATGTCTAAGATCAAGTTTAGCAAATCTTCGTAGTTTCTCTCTGTTTCTTCAACCCCGAAGAGAACTAAGTTTTTCTTCCTTATTTGTTTGTCCAAAAAGTCTATACTTCTTTGTTGCTGTTCAATTTTCATTTCCAATTGGATTGTTTTGGTTTCAATACGGGTAAATTTCTCATCTATATTTTTATTTATGGCTTCCTTAATATTTTAACTCTAGATTAAAAATTAATAATCACATAATTAGTCCTATTTAGTCACCTAGTCCTAGTCATTAACATTTTTATCACCAAGGAATTCTTGTGTACTATAGTAAGCTTTTCCTGTTAGCATCTTTTTCAGACTTCCCTTGAACACATTAAGACTGGGAGCATCTAGTACAGATTTAGGAAGATGATTATAAACACGCACAGCCATACAAACTACACTCTTGCTATACAGAGATGTTTTGCTTAAAGGAAAACATATTTGATTGATGTGCCGTTTACTTTTACGCTTTATAAAATTATATAATATTATATAATTTTATATTTATATAATATATATTATAATATTTATATTTTGTATTAGTGCTTATGTTAGAAAAGACTAGGATCATAAGATAAATTTTAACTAAAAAAGGTGTGTTTACCAAGAGTTTTCATCAGTGCTTCATATGGGTGACTTGAGGTGATAATTTTGTTTTTCGTTACCGATTGACATTTTTCCAATAAGAATGTCAAACGTTTTAATTTGTGATTACAAGATTCCTATAGGAAATTTCATAAAGATTCTATTGTTTTTTGATTGCTATAGTTTAACTATTAACTGAAGAGACAAGAACTAAGTGAACCAAATCGTTAGAACTTTGAAAATTTTAATGATGATAATTGAGTTTGATACATTGCCGGTTCACACTCTAGTCAATAACTAAGCAGCAATTGACAAATAAAACTTGACAGAATTATCCCTCTTTATGCGTTTTGTCTCTCTTTTGGTTCGGACAACTCACGAGTTTTTGATATTAAAGAATCTTTTCTAATCGTAAGGAGATAACAAGGTCAGTGTGAGTTTTAGAGATGTTAATATTATATTGATGTTATATTGATTTATTATGTATCACCCAACAATCCATTGTAGTTGTTTTTTGTTTAATGAAAAAACAACCATGATGTACTGTTGGGTGATACATAATAAATCAATCAAAATTAAATAAACTAAATCTTAAATGTATCTAGAATAATATTGTGGTTTTCGCTTGGAAGGTTGAGTTGAATTCACGCTATTACCACAACAAAGGTGTGTTTGTTTCTCCTATTTTCTATTATAATATAATTATCTAAATTTGTGTGTAAACAAATCTCCGTGGTGTGCCCGGCCCGAGAATAGACCCCTCCATCTCCTCCCGTGGATGTCGTAAGAGCCGACTAAGGGATTACCCGGACTTGTTTGTTAGATTTGTTGGTATAATATTTGTCCTGGCTGCTAGCTTACTTAAGGAATGTATTATTGCTGGAAGAAAGCGTTAGCCGAGTCAGTCGGGGGAAGCTATGGCGGCGATAAACTCACCACTTGTCACGTCTATATCCCACGATGGTGCAACCTACGCTGAAAAGAGGCCCATTTGAGGCTCTGCCCACCCTTTCGGGGAAAAAGGCGTGCAAATTGGCTTCTTTTCACAGTGGGTTGCATCATCATAGTAGAGACGTGAGAAGTGGTGTGCTCATCGCCGCCATTGCTTTCCACGACTGACTCGGCTAACGCTTTCTTCCGTAATACCTAACACATTCCATAATAAACTAGTAGCCAGAACAAATCTTATACCAACGAATCTTATCAAGTCAGAGTATCCCTCAGTCGGCTTTTACCACATCCACGGGAGGAGACGGAGGGGTGTATTCTTGGGCTTGACACACCACAGCTTTTACGCTATTATGCTTTTATGCACAGTTTTTAAGCTTTAAGCTATCAACATTCGGTTTAAACTGCTACCTACACACACACACATACACACACACACACACACACACATTTGCGTCGGTTATAGTGAATGGAATTTAAGAATTAGGTCAGTATTTTGTGTGCATTCGCGCTGGACGCTGTCAGAGCACATCCGCGCGGTGGATAAAAGTGGCAAATCTGTTGTTACATCAGCTTAACATCCTGCACTACGGATCTGGTTCAAGCAACAAGCGCAGACAGGTTTATAAGAAAGCTAAAATAAAATATTATCTGTTGACTTTCCTAGCAGGTTCGTACAAGACGAGGATCTGGAGGGCAATTCTCGTGCTTTAGAGATTAAGTCGAAATAGACATATGTCGAAAAAAGATGGCGAATGTCGAATAAAATCTTAATTTGCTATTCTCGTGATGTCACAAATAGACATAAGTCGACCAAAATCATTCAAATCTAATACGATTTGATGGTTATTGTGACATTTTCGTGACATTTTTTGTAGTCATTCATGCTTCGACATTATCCCTAATTTAGAGATAATCTCTACAATCCGAGAATTGGCCTCCAAGATTGTCTACAAAAAATGTCACGAAAATGTCACAATAACCATCAAATCGTATTAGATTTGAATGATTTTGGTCGACTTATGTCTATTTGTGACATCACGAGAATAGCAAATTTAGATTTTATTCGACATTCGCCATCTTTTTTCGATATATTATGTCGAATTCGACTTAATCTCTAAAGCAAGAGAATTGCCCTCTTGCTTCGACATTATCTCTAATTTAGAGATAATCTCTACAATGCGAGAAATGCCCTCCTGGCAGGTAGACTGCGCGAACGTCAGGAGTCTCAACATTTTGCAACATTTTGGTAACACAATAAAATTAGTTTAATTTCGACTCGAGTGTACTAAGCCGCGCATCTGTTGATCCTGAAGAACATGAAAAACAATAATTTAAATAAAACCTCAACCTTCAACCACCCAATCCGTCAACCATTGACGCATCAAATGAATAAGCAACTGGAAATCCTTGATCTCCGCCTACCCCTTAGGGAAACAGGCGTGAGTTTATGATTGTGTGTAAATGAATAAGCAAAAGAAAAGACACGATTCTAGTAGAATCGTGGTTACGCGCGCTGCATGGTATGCGCGGTAGAATCATTCTACCGCGCATACCATGCAGCGCGCGTAACCACAGACTATTTAAACATAAATATTCGGGAAAGAGTATGAATCCTCCTTGGTCTGGCCGTAGTGTAATGGAAAAAAAGTTATTTCATAACATTATTTAGAATATCATTCTATTTTTAAATTTCAGTATTGTGTAAGTATGTGAATATAAATTCGATTTGAAGTTTATTATTCGAATTTTACGATATGAGAGATAAAATATTTTTATACCATTCCCCCTCTAAAAAGCTTATTTTATTCACTGAAAACAGTGAATAAAAAGCACTTTTAATCACGATTTTGGTGTTTGGATTTAGAACACACCAATATACTCGAGCCTCCATCTCAATCCAACACCCTCCAATAACAACTCCTATACAACCTCCTTGCGCATAAAATACTCGATACAAAATCCTTGTGCAAAGAAAACTCGACATACAAACTTCTTGTGCAAATAACTATTCGAGATTTGATTGGTCGACATTTTCGACAAGGAGTTTAGCATTCGAATAAAACTGTTTTGTGTTCTTTACTGTGATTAGTAAATTGGCGGTATTTTGAATACCTACTGTACGTACCTACCTAAGTTGTACGAAAAGAAAGTTAGTGGTACTTATTAATAAATCATTTAAAAATGTATTAAACTGATGAAGTAGATGTCTATGTTCGCTTAAATCTTTCTTTTTCTCGTTGTCATGGTATAAAATATAAATCCGTTTTGAGTTGCATACTATGCAACTCTTGAATAAAACGGATTTATATCGAGGGCCATGAATCACTTGCGTTGCTCAGGATTCTATCACTTAAATCACTCGCTACGCTCGTGATTCAATCCTAATGAATCACTCCCTGCGGTCGTGATTCAGTCGTTAGAATCCTTCACTTGCACGCGATTCATCTATGGCCCTCGCTTTAAATCTGTCCTTTATTCACTAATTGCATAATATACTATTTTTATCTCTGTTGACATTTTGTCCATTTCTTCTATATGTCGTACCACGGACCCTGTGTAAAAGCACTCTGCACTAGAGCCAGAACGTCCACTAAAATTACAGGCCAGTTCAGGTACTCACAACATAACTGTTGCCAACATCTCGGTAGTGTGAGCTATTGTTTGATACCGCCCTGATAAACAATGTGAGAACCAAGCAAAAGGACATTGGCAGTCTTTGCAAGGAATTTGTTCCAAATTCTGTCCAGATATTAAAATGCTTCTGGCGGCCTATAAACTCTGATAGCAGAGTTTTTCATTAGCTCATACGAATTTATTTAAATTTAGCGGATGATGCTGATGAATAATCACATTAGAGTAGAATCCAAGACCATAGTATGCTTAAACACCTTTAACAAGTCAAACAGTAACATAATAACTAATTGAATGAATTACAAATATAATAGCGTTACTTCACACCAGGTCAGCTTCTCAGTTTATATAAAGCACAAGTCCGGGCTGGTATGGAGTACTGCTGCCATGCTTGGGATGGCTCGGCCAAGCACCAGCTTGCTGCCTTGGACTCGATTGAACGTAGAGCTTTCAGGCTTATAGGTGAGCAACATATGGCGGAGACTAAGATCCAGAGTCTCGAGCACCGCCGTAAGGTTGCATGCCTTGCGATCTTCTATAGGTTACATTTCGGTGAATGCTCCCAGGAACTGCACGATCTGATCCCACCATCTCCTTTTCATCATAGGACGAGCAGGCATACGGCTCAGTACCATCCTTACCTCATTGGTATACCTTCTATTCGCACAAAACGTTTCAGTTCTACCTTTATAATGCGAACTGCTAAGGAGTGGAATACACTACCGTCGTCTGTCTTTCCTGAAAACTATAATCTGGGTCTCTTCAAGTCAAGAGTGAATAGGTGCCTTCTAGACCTTTGTGCTTCATCTTCGGCCACATCGTCACTTGCCAGCGGGTGAGATCGTGGTCAAACAAAGGTATATCAACGTTAAAAAAAAAAAAAAAAAAAAACATTTAAATATATATGTATTTATTAGATTATTATTTTCTAGATAAATCCAATCAACAACAGGTGAGATCGTGGTCAAACAAAGGTATATCATAGATAAACTAAAAAAAATAAAAAATAAAAACCTTTTTTAAATTTAATTTTTTTATTTAATAATATATTGCGGCTCTAAGTTTGAATTTACGTTTAATTACACCTGTTTGAATTTTAGCTAAAATTCAATTTAGATCTAGCAGATATCCTTGACTGCTCTAGAACAAGGTACCTGCGGCAACCTGCCCTATAAGCCGATCGTCCACCGCCAGCTAAGCTAAGTCGGTCTTATTACAAAAAAACTAAATTAGTCTTGGTTTACACCCGAACTTTAACACAAAAGCGGGTGTTTTGTTTTGTAAACTACACATATTTCCGACGTGCCAACTGACGGATCTTGTATCAGAGTGTCACGTCACAATCGAGATGACGAACTTCTATCCAACAAGCAATCAACTGTAAAGTCTAGGAAGATGTACTTACATGGAAAGAAATACTACTATTACTGTACTATTTTTAGTCTTTTGTTTTTTCTTCTCCTTTTTACGTTTTTGTGCACTACCTACATAAATGTATCCACAATACACAAAGGTTAGCTGGTAGAGAATGCTTCTTAACATTAAGTTCGCCTGTGTACATTGTTTGTTTTGTGCAATAAAGAATATTCTATTCTATTCTATGGAAATAAAGCTATAAACAAACCGGATTCGATTATACCAGTCTCATTCCTTTATATGAATGTATTCATGTGTTGGAATGAGACAAGCATATATCTATCTGTTCTTATTTGTGTAGCTTGAACCAGACCAAATGTCAAAATTGGTACCAATTAATACTACTACATTTATGGTACCAATCTAGGAAGATGTACATTCATGGTACCAATATTCAGGGTACGGAAAGGAAAAACGACTGTCATGTGACAATATATTTGTTTCTCTCTAACATAGGATAGCAAGTTATATCTTCTAGGATAGGAGAAAGAAGGAATACTCTGTAAAATTAGAGGCTATTTTAGCACACATTCATGGTTAAGTAGACCATTGTTAAACTAGGGGGCTGCCTGGTTTAAGAAAAACCAGAGATATTCCGAGGCTTTGATATTTTTGACATAAAATCGAACTATCTAGCTCTAGAGTTGACTTCGGAAAACAAACCATCTGTCTTTGTATTAAAGTTGTATATAACTTAAATATCGCTACAAACCTAGACTACGTAGTTCGGGTTTACACCAGGACTAATTTAGTTTTTTTGTAATAAGGCCCAGTTTGTTTAGTTTAGCTCGCATAGTTGAGCTATTTTTTCATACATGTGCGTCTACCGCAAACTATGTCAGCTAAGCTAACTAAAATAGTCCAACTAAGTCAAACTAACTTAGTTGTGTAGGCCGATCCGAAGCTACGCGAACTAAGCTAAGCACCTCTCACACCCTTAAGTTACTCCTCTGGTGCCATTCGCTGGTGTTGTTTTGTAGCGTGTGGTAGTGCTTATTTATTTTTCAGTGGACGGACAACTTAATCCCAGTTTACCTTAGCTTAGTTCACTGAGGTTAGTTCTTAGTGAGGGGTTTTCACGGCCGTACGATGGCGCCAGCTCTGTACTTAAGGTGGATGCGCACGCTTGCGGCGCGAAATTATTTTTTTTTGGTATTTTTTGCCCATTACAGGTCATCGACACTTCTTCAGATAACGAAAGTTGAGTTCGCGACAACTAGGAGACTTAACACACATGTTTTAATTGATGGTATCTCATAAATATCATCAGTTTAGCTATGATACCCCGAAACACATTTTTCCAGTGTTTTTGTTTGTTTAGGGGTTGTGGTATGTGTGTTAAGTCTCCTAGTTGTCGCGAACTCAACTTTCGTTATCTGAAGAAGTGTTGATGACCTGTAATGGGCAAAAAAACACCAAAAAATTTGAATCTCGCGCTGCAAACGTGAGCATTCACCTTAACAGACTTATCTTTCAAAATAAAGTTAGATGTCAAAGTCAACGATGTAGTGATATATTTTCGTGGTTTTTTCTTACTATCACACAAAAGCACAGACAATGCATTTGTTAAGACAACCACAGTTGAGTCAGCGCCATCTATCGAGCCAAACCGAACTGTTTTTTTGAAAATGAAAAGTTCTCAGCTGTCGGTGGACGATTGGCTTTAATGTCTGCGAAAATTCTGAAATTACATTAGTATTCATAGAAACCTGCCTAGCAGGTACGTGGTTGTATCGAATTTGGAAACAAGGTTACCGAAACATTGTTTTAAGAAAGGCCGAAACTACAGGGCCTCGGATAAATATTGAATCATATTTTGCCTAGTTATATAAGTTGAAGGCTGAAATATTAGACTAACATTTAAAAGAAACGTTTCGCATAGCATTTAAAAGAAACGTTTCCTATAACATTCAAAAGAAACGTTTCCCATAACATTTAAAAGAAACGTTTCCCATAACATTCAAAAGAAACGTTTCCCATAACATTTAAAAGAAACTTTTCCCATAACATTTAAAGGAAACGTTTCCTATAACATTTAAAAGAAACGATTCCTATAACATTAAATAGAAACGTTTCCCATAACATTTAAAGGAAACGTTTCCCATAACATTTAAAGGAAACGTTTCCCATAACATTCAAAAGAAACGTTTCCCATAACATTCAAAAGAAACGTTTCCCATAACATTTAAAAGAAACGTTTCCCATAACATTTAAAAGAAACGTATCCCATAACATTTAAAAGAAACGTTTCCCATGACATTTAAAAGAAACGTTTCCCATAACATTTAAAAGAAACGTTTCCCATAACATTTAATAGAAACGTTACCCATAACATTTGAAAGAAACGTTTCGCATAGCATTTAAAAGAAACGTTTCCCATAACATTTAAAAGAAACGTTTCCCATAACATTTAAAAGAAACGTTTCCCATAACTTTAAAAGAAATGTTTCCTATAACATTTAAAAGAAACGTTTCCCATAACATTTAAAAGAAACATTTCCCATAACATTTAAAAGAAACGTTTCCCATAACATTTAAAAGAAACGTTTCCCATAACATTTAAAAGAAACGTTTCCCATAACATTTAAAAGAAACGTTTCCCATAACATTTAAAAGAAACGTTTCCCATAACATTTAAAATTAACATTTCCTATAACATTTAAAAGAAACATTTCCCATAACAATTAAGAGAAACGTTTCCCTTACAAAGTTTAAAGATACAATGACGGTGATAGATAAGATATAATTTCAGCATTTGACGGAGACTTAACGACTTGACTATAAAAAATATAATGAACAAGCAGCGCCCCGCGGTTTCACCCGCGTAAGTCTCGATCCCGTGGGAATATCGGGATTAAAATGAGCCCATGTGTTATTCCCGGAGTTCAGTTATCTCCATTCCAAATTTCATCCAAATCCATCCAGTAGCTTTTACGTGAAAGAGTAACAAAGATACATCCATTCATACAAACTTTCGTGTTTATAATATTAGTACTTGCATATTAGCAATTACCCATAGTTTTATTACGAATAATAAATAATAATAATTATTAATATTAATATTATATTCCACGATGGTGCAACCCACTGTGAAAAGAGGCGTATTGTGGCTCTGTCTACCCCTTCGGGGAAAGAGGCGTGTGTCTATGTATGTATGTATGTAAATAATAATAAAAAGGTACTAGCAGAGACAAAATAAGTAACTGGTCTCTGTATTAGTGTTAAAATGTGTGTATGTTTTACTAGTAGTAGAGCTTTTTTGTGAAAGAGTTCGTCCGGGGAAGTACTACCACCACACCTATTTCTGCCGCAAAGCAGTAGTGCTCGCATTGCTGTGTTCCGGTTTGAAGGGTAAGGGTGCCGGTGAAATAACAGGCACATGAGACTTTTCACCTTTATGTCTCAGGGTGGCGGGCGCAGTGCAATGCCACATAGGGTGCGTCCTAGGTGGACGTGACCTATGTGGTAATGCACTGTTCATAGGCAGAGGTTACCGCTTAACATCAGGTGGGCCATTTGCTTGTTCCGTCATTCTAGCAGTATAAAAAAAAGAAAAATGTACGGATGTATGAAAAAATACATTTTAATAATATTAAAATAAAGGGATTAAGATTTGTCCTGGCGGAATGTGTTATTACTGGAAGAAAGCGTTAGCAGAGTCAGTTGTGGATTGGCGGCGATGAGTTCACCACTATTCACGTCTCTTTCCGACGATGGTGCAACCCACGGTGAAAAGAGGCCCATATGAGGCTCTGCCTATCCTTTCGGGGAAAAAGGCGTGTGTCTATGTATGTATGTAAACTTTATTTGATGTTATAAAACTTGTTATTTCCGTTTTTAGTCAAGTCTCGACAGAGCTTACTTATTTGAGCCTTTCGGGGTCGAGACTCTGGGTCCGTGGGGTACCGGGGCCATTCGCTTTATCAAAATTCTTTCAGGGCATCTGGTCGAAGCGACGCGTGACCCGAAAGCTGGCTCTTATCTGGCTCAACGCATTAGTATTGCTATTCAGCGTAGCAATGGAGCCAGCATCTTAGGGACGCTTCCAGGTAGTGATTTGGATCAGTTGAGCTACCTTTAGATCGCTTGCAGCGGTCTTCAGGTAGCACAACTGTTTCATAATATATTTTGTACATACCTTGTATTATTCTTTCTGTAAATAAATGTATATTTAATTAGTTAAGCGATGGTAGCCTAACGGTTTAACAGTGCAACTCAGAATCCAACGATACCGGGTTCGATCCTAGGCTCGACCAATGACTTTTCTAAGTTATGTGCGGATTTCCATCGCTCTGTGCTTCGGAGGGCACGTTAAGCTGTCGGTCCCGGCTGTTATTGATTAATAGCAGTCGATAAGCCATGTCAGAGGCCCTCGGGCGGCTTGACAAACTCTGACACCAGAGGCCAGCACTACCTCATACGAAACGAAACGAAACGATTAGTTAATTACATAAAATAAAACACTAGTGATTAAATTATATCTGATTATATAACCGGCATTGGCTCCTCAAAGTCTGTATAGGAAACGGTTAAGTATCATCGACTTTACCTTTCTTTCGGTTTTCAATTCCATTGTTCCCTCGTCAGACCTGTCCAATTCCATCGGAATTTTGCTTAAAATTTTAACTAAGTTTAAAACTTTTCCAAAGGCGTCATTCTTTCCGATTGAGATCCATACAATTTCACAGTGAGCGAGCCCGGATTTCTTAAGGTGGATGCTCACGGTTGCGGCACGAAATTCTTTTTTATTTGTGTTTTTTGCCCATTACAGCTCATCAACACTTCATCAGATAGCAAAAGTTGAGTTCGCGAGAACTAGGAGACTTAACACACATGTTTTAATTGACGCTACCTCATAAATATCATCAGTTTCAACAACCCCTAAACACATGTTTACAGTTTTTTTTTTGTTTAAGGGTATCGTAGCTAAACTGATGATATTTATGAGATACTATCAATTAAAACATGTGTGTTAAGTCTCCTAGTTCTCGCAAACTCAATTTTTGCTATCTGATGAAGTGTTGATGAGCTTTAATGGGCAAAAAACACTAAAAAAAAATGAATTTCGCGCCGCAAGCTAGAGCATTCTCCTTAAGATTTCTTTGTGTACCGTTCCACTATCCAGACTTTTATAGTCGGCTAGTGTCAGGAAGAGCCGCCAACACTGCGCATGTTATCTTTGGGATTTGTGAGAAAACGAGACATAAAGCCCGCTTGAACTGAGCTTGAAGTAGGATTTCTGGTGACACCGAGCTTCGTTGTATCACAGTAATATAATACTCTTGTATGTATAGAGTGGGTATCAACGACAATGTGTGTAGAAAATCTTGAAAGAAATTGCACTTTCAAGGAATTGAGGAAAATCTGTACATTTTTCGCGTGGGAGCGATTGAGACCCGATATATTCAGATACGTTCGCGTATCGTGGGAATATAGTTACTGAGATTTCTCGTTACTCCTATCTGGTTAAGCACGATTTAGATATTATTGGCTGAGGAATACCAAGGTACTCCAAACAATCTCTCAAATGTCAAGTTACATTGTAATAATAATTCTTTTCGAAAAAAAAACTACTTCGAAGCTGGGATTTTATATTATTAGTCATCGGAACCGTGGATGACCACAATGAGCCTAAACACGGCCAGTCTACTGTTGTCCATCGAGGAGTTCCGTTGTCCACCTCAGATCAGCTCGCTGTCACCATAATATTGTATTGTCATCGGAACTTGTTTCTTTTGTTGTGTTGTGTTTTTGTTGTTGTTTGTTGCCTGATTCTTCTAGGTCTGGTTGCGTTGGAACAGGAGTAACTGTAAATTTATTTTTTAAGACGATTCAAAATGATCCTTGTGATTTCAATGAATAAAATACTTTTGACTTTGACTTTGACTTTGACTTTGACTTGATAGGTATGCCAAATTTCAGCTCAATCGGTTGAGGATAACTGCTTTAAAATTCAGTTGCAAGATTCCACCTGGATTCCACCCAGACAAACATATTATTATATTGCAAGTTAAATAAAAGCTTGTAAAATAAGTCAAGTTGTCAAGACAAGAGTCTCCGTCAGGTCATAACCCAGTTTATAGTGGTAGCAGAAGTTTATGGAGAACATAATCTACCAATACGAAAAGACCCTTATATTTAACTACAATAGGGCGCGTCCTAGATGGACGTGACATATGAGGTAATGCACTGTTCATAGGCAGAGGTTACCGCTTAACATCAGGTGGACCACATGCTTGTTCCGTCATTCAAGTAGTATAAAAAAAAACACAAGATGTGCTCTTTATCTAAGTTACACTGGTTAAAATACCACCAAAATATCACAACTCGAAAAACACATTAAAATTTGATTACCATCCTTACCTCATTAGTATACCCTCTATTCGTACAAACCGTTTTAGCTCCACCTTTAAAATGCGAACTGCTAAGGTGTGGAATACACTACCGTCGTCTGTCTTTCCTGAAAACTATTATCTGGGTATCTTCAAGGCTTGAGTGAATAGGTGCCTTCTAGACCTTTGTGCTCCATCTTCGGCCACATCGTCGCTTACCAACAGGTGAGATCGTAAACAAAGGTCTATCAATGTTAAAAAAAAACTTTATTTGTCTTATACGACATCCACGGGAGGAGGAGGGTTTTATTCTAAGATGGACACACCACAGAGCGGTAGGTAATACTAACCAAAAACTCAAGATTTCATATTCGACAGTCGAGTTTGATCTCACGTCGGCTTTTAGGCAATTTAGTACAGAGGATTACTTCATAAAATCGGCTATTCAAAGTCGCTATTTTCGCGTGAATATGGGATAGCGACGGGCGCCGAGTTAATATGTATGAATGTAACTTGTTAACTCAAACGTAGCCCACCAGATGGCGCGGAGTACGCCCAAATGTCCCAACTCCTGTCTTCATAATTCAAAGATTTGCTCGCGTCGAATAAAGAGACGTTGATGCTAAATTATTCACGCGACACGACGTATGCACTCCACAGCGTCTTTGAGATTGAAACTAAACTTGGTGCAATTGAAAGTAAATAACGCGAGTGCACCAAAGTCGCTGAAAACTTGAATTTCACTCCGAGCCCTGGAGCGGTGATTCGTTTCTATTTGTTTATTAATTTTATTTTATCTTATTAATCTGGTTCATCATCATCATCAGCCCACACTAGTCCACTGCTGGACATAGGCCTCTCCGAATACGCGCGACTGAGCCCGGTGTTCGGCTCATCTCATCCACTTTCTGCCGCCGCCTTTCGTAGGTCATCGCTCCTCCTAGCCAGAGGGCGCCCCACGCTACGTTTGCCAAGACGCGGTCTCCACTCAAGAACTCGCTTTCCCAACTGTTGTCGGTTCTTCAGCATATATGACCAGCCCATTGCCACTTCAGCTTGCTAATCCGGTGGGCTATGTCAATGACTTTAGTTCTCTGTCGGATAATCTCATTTCGTATTTTACCTTTCATAGAAACTCCGAGCATAGCCCTTTCCACAGCTCGCTGTGCAACCTTGAACTGGTGGATTAGCCCTACCGTGAGTGTCCACGTCTCGGCACCATAGTTCATCAGGTATTCATCTAGAATTCACAGTTATCTTATAGTTAGTTATAAGCTATACACTATATAGTAGTAGTAGAGCTTTTTTGTGACAGAGTTCGTCCGGGGAAGTACTACCACCATACCTATTTCTGCCGCAAAGCAGTAGTGCTCGCGTTGCTGTGTTCCGGTTTGAAGGGTAAGGGTGCCGGTGAAATTACAGGCACATGAGACTTTTCATCTTTATGTCTCAGGGTGGCGGGCGCAGTGCAATGCCACATAGGGCGCGTCGTAGGTGGACGTGACCTATGAGGTAATGCACTGTTCATAGGCAGAGGTTACCGCTTAACATCAGGTGGGCCTCTTGCTTGATCCGTCATCCAAGTAGTATAAAAAAAAAATTAAAAAAAAAAAAAAAAAAAATGCTATTCTGAAACCAATTAGAATCCACATTTTGTATTCTGTTCGTTTACAAAGTAGGTAGGTACGCATGCAAGGTCCACAAAAACGGCAGAAAAGCCGGATAAGGTAGATCAGAACGTTACATAGGAAAATTAAGTAAGTTAAGTACCTACATTTATTTATTTATTTTATTTTATTTATTATACAAAATCCACAGCTCTTAAATAATAATTACTTAGTCTAATACATAATTCTTAAAGCCAATAACGGATTTTCATTTTTTAAGTTTTACTATAAAACTGTCACTAGATGTATAGAAAAACTGTGGTAGTATTAATAACAATGTCAATGACAATGTTTTTTTTTTTATACTACTTGAATGACGGATCAAGCAAGAGGCCCACCTGATGTTAAGCGGTAACCTCTGCCTATGAACAGTGCATTACCTCATAGATCACGTCCACCTACGACGCAACCTATGTGGCATTGCACTGCGCCCGCCACCCTGAGACATAAAGATGAAAAGTCTCATGTGCCTGTAATTTCACCGGCACCCTTACCTTTCAAACCGGAACACAGCAATGCGAGCACTACTGCTTTGCGGCAGAAATAGGTATGGTGGTAGTACTTCCCCGGACGAACTCTTTCACAAAAAAGCTCTACTACTACTTGTTGTTGTTGTGTAAGAACAACAACTGTGAAACTAATAGAAAGGTATGTGTGTGGTGTGTTTAAGTGGGCGTGAAAGTGTGGGTGTGTTTGTGTGGGTGTATTATGTGAAGTGTATAGGTGCGTGTGAGAATGATTAAACCTGTGTGAAAACCATATTAATTACATACATTACATCACATTATTACATTACATTCGTTTGAATAAAGCAGCAATTATTATTATTCTAGAAAAACAATATAAGTACCTAAAGTAGGTCTGTAATTCTGTTAGGTCTTTCACTAATTCTTAACACTAACGTACGTGGGGTATGCCGCAAAATTACCAATCTTATGTAGAGATTAGATTTTCAGCTGACTGAATCAAACACAATATTTAAATTAAAAATATGCATAAATACTACATTATAGTTCCGAGGGATCACTGTAACAGAAACACGATAGGACAATACTTTCTCGATATAAAAAAAAAACAAAGTTACCTCTAACTTTTCGCAAGATTCGATTGTTTATTAAAATAAAATAAAAAATAAATAAATATGCTGGACAGTTCACACAACATTATCTAGCCCCAAGCTAAGCAGAGCTTGTGTTATGGGTACTAGATAACTGATATACTTATTATAATACATTAAATATTTTTATTATACATAGAAAATACCCAGAACACCCTGAACAAATATCTGCGATCGCACAAATATTTGTTCCGAGGCCTGAATCGAACCCGCAACCTCCTGCGTCGCAGGCGAACCTTCGCCCGCCGCGCCACAGAGGTCGTCAAAAAAGGAGCATATTATTGGGTAAAAAATTAGATAAATAAAATCAATTTAATAAAGCCAAGGGTTTACTGTAGGGGTTTTGTAAAATTATCTATATTTTACGAGATGTTCAATAAAAACCCCTTTTTTCGGGTGAAAGGCTTTTTTTTTTGTATGAAGATTTCTGCCTGGATCGGCGCAGTTGAAGAAAGATACAAAATAAGCCCAAATATAATCGTTTTCAAACCTTAATGTTCGCTATGTGACTATACTATCTCTAAATCTTTCAATTCTAATAGTAAACTAAAACTAACCACTTATAAAGTCTAATTCAAGGCAAACACTTAAGCAGTAAGAATCAAATCAAAATACGATTTGTCCCCGTTCAACAATATCGTTTGGTGTTGTGTAGGCGTCGTATTTTCCCAATAAGGGGCTGCGTAGCGCCGAGGCTCGATAAATCAGGCTGTATTGTTGGGAAACTCGCAAATCGTAAGCAAAACCATCGTATATCCTGAGAGCACTCCTTTAGGTGACCCTTACGCACAAAAATATAACAAATAATACCGTTCTTGGAGGTTTTTCTTGATATTTCTCACCTAAAAAGAATCTCTAGTTCAAATTAATCTTAAGTGCCGAAAAATTCCTAATCTTAGATTTGATTTTATACTAACTAGTTTCTTGTTTAGTAGTAGTAGAGTGTGAAAGAGTTCGTCCGGGGAAGTAGTACCACCGTACCTATTTCTGCCGCAAAGCAGTAGTGCTCGCATTGCTGTGTTCCGGTTTGAAGGGTAAGGGTGCCGGTGAAATTACAGGCACATGAGACTTTTCATCTTTATGTCTCAGGGTGGCGGGCGCAGTGCAATGCCACATAGGGCGCGTCGTAGGTGGACGTGACCTATGAGGTAATGCACTGTTCATAGGCAGAGGTTACCGCTTAACATCAGGTGGGCCATCTGCTTGCTCCGCCATTCCAGTAGTATAAAAAAAAAAAAACTACAATATTATTATCAAGTACAATATTCAAATTAAAAAATATGCATGGATACTACATATTATTATTCCGATTATACTGTACCAGAAACACGATAGGACAATATTTTCTCGATAGACAAAAAAAACCCCAAGTTACAGCTATTTTTGACGACCTCTGTGGCGCGGCGGGCGAACGTTCGCCTGCGACGCAGTAGGTTGCGGGTTCTATTCCCGCCTCGGAATAAATATTTGTGCGATCCGCAGATATTTGTTTAGGGTGTTCTGGGTATTTTCTATATACACTTCTGGACACATCTATTGGCCCACCTTGCATTTTCAGTTTCGTTTAGTCCTAGCTAAAAATTTATATTAGGTCGAGCAAAAAGTTTTTATACAGTTTTGAACCAGGCACATTCATAATTTTATTCAATGGTCTTTTTTTAAATTTCGAACTCAGCATTTAAAGAAAAAAAGAAAATTTGGAGCCTGTTCGTTTATTATCAAACAATCGAATACTAAGAAAACTTGATTTTATTGGTTTACTTGGATTTAATTCTTGAAAGTGTGATTTTTCTCTTTGGTTTTGCAACAAACATTACTTATTCTTAACATTAAGGTGAGGTTCTATCAATAATCTATGGATACTTCGCCTGAAGTCGCCGCCCAAGCTGTGGCACTTATCCAGGCCGGACACAGCCAAAGAAATGTGAGTGCTCAACTTAATTTAAGTCGATCTGCGGTCCGAAATGTTTATCGGAGGTACCTAGAGACTGGCGGCTTTGTTCGTCGCCAAGGAAGGCCACGATCTCGGGTCACAACTGAAAGGCAGGATCGATTCATCGTGACGACCACCTTGAGAAATCGTCACCTTACCTCCATTGAGATACAAAACCAACTTCGCGACTTCCACGGAGTATCTGTGAGCGCTCGAACTGTTCGGAGAAGGTTAAAAGAACGCGATATGGTACCACACAAGCCAGCTAATGGCCCCAAACTAACGCGAGCCCACCGAACAGCGCGTCTTCATTTCGCGCGCACTCATTTAAATTGGACTCCGCAGCATTGGCGCCGTGTACTCTTTTCTGATGAGTCTAAAATTGCGTTACATGGCAATGATGGAAGGAAGAAGGTCTACCGACGTCAGGGAGAGCGTTTTGCACAATGCTGCTTTGAAGAGAGGGTTGCTTATGGCGGTGGCTCATGGACTGTCTGGGGCGGTATATCCGCGAGCGGCAAAACTCAACTTGAGGTTATTACGGGACCACGGCTGCCAACATTAAATGCTGAAAGGTACATTCGTGAGTGCTTAGAACCTCACGTGATGCCATACGTGGACCATGTGGGCCCAAATTTCCTTTTTATGCATGATAATGCAAGAGCCCATACGGCCGGCATCGTCATGGAATATCTTCGGGATGTGAACATCACAGTTATGGACTGGCCGGCCAGAAGCCCAGACATGAACCCGATTGAGCACATGTGGGACGAGCTAAACAGACGTGTTAGGGCTCGTCAGCCAGTGCCCAGACGATGCAGGAGTTGAAAACTGCCATAGAAGAGGAATAGGAGATGATCCCTCAAAATTTCATAGAGCGGTTGATAAACTCTATGCCTAATCGTCTGAGAGCTATCGTAGACGCCCATGGAGGCAACACGCGTTATTAAATTAATCCTTTATTTGATAAAACATGTTTTTTAATCAAAAATCAACTGCCTTCATCAAGGCGCATACCCGACTTGTTAGGCGTAGCTCCATGTCGTGTGGTATTCTGCATTCAAAATTTTAAAACAATACGATCGAAAAAGATGGTAAAATGTATCAGGTTTAAAACTGCATCAATAGTTTTTGTTCAATCTAGCAATCATATTAAAGTAGGGGCCAAAGAAACCTAAACTCTAAGGTGGGCCAATAGATGTGTCCAGAAGTGTATAATAAAAAATATCTATCTATGTAATATATTGTATTACGTATATCAGTTGTCTAGTACCCATAACACATGCTCTGCTTAGCTTGGGGCTAGATAATGTTGTGTGAACTGTCCAGCAATATTTATTTTATTTATTTTATTTTATTTTTTGCCTAGATTCGAATCTTTATTACAACATCACAAATAAAGAATTTTGTAAAAATTCAAAAAACCCTCAACGCAATGAAACGGCTGAACCGATTTTGATCAAACATAGCTAAGAACACTCCCGACAAATTCACCTTTCAAAATCACCAAACAAAATCGGTTCATCCGTTCGGGAGCTACGAGCGGACAGCAGACACACACACACAGACGTCAAACTAATAACTCCCCGTCGTTTTTGCGTCGGGGGTTAAAAAAAGGTGCATACCTATTACTGGGTAAAAAATAGATAAATAAAAGCAATACAATAAAGCTGAGGGTTTTGTAAAATTCTCTATATGTTCAAAAAGACACGCAGTACACTTATATTTAAATACACCACACATGTGCTATTTATCTAAGTTACATCGGTTAAAATGCCACCAAAATTAAACGAAATAACTCAAAAAACACATTATAATGTAATTAAATAAAAATGATGACGCTTCTTTCAAAAATGGTAGATTCAAACCCCCGCATCTTTCTCAATAGAACCAATTGTATATTGATCACTGGATCTACAGAGAGTAAACGATCTTTATCGCCAAGACAGAAAGCACAGAGTATCAGTTACGAAGTCATCTGTGGCATCAGTGCCAACCCTAACGTTATTTTGTTGCGACTGGACTTGTGGGTTATAAGTTTTACATCGTGCGAAATCGTCACCTAATAAACATTTGTGAAAACTTGACGTTGGTTGGCTTCAAATGTTGGAGGAAAAAATTCCAACCCCAGGCAGAAATCTTCATACAAAAGAACGCCTCGCACCGCTCGAAAATGCGGTTTTTATTGAATATCTCTAACAACATAGATAATTTTACAAAACTCCTACAGTAAACCCTAATTGTTTACCCAATAATATGCACCATTTTAATAAACAATCAAATCTAGGCAAAAAATAGATGTAACGTTGGTTTTTTTTTCTATCGAGAAAATATTGTCCTATCGTGTTTCTGGTACAGTGGTCCCCCGGAATTATAACGTAGTATCCATGCATATTTTTAATTTTAATATTGTAACTTGATTTAGTCAGCTAAACATCAAATCTAAGATTCGAAATTTAGCGGCATACCCTTATGATTTTTATTTTCATTTTGCATTATCATATAGTGTGCCTACTCTTTAAATATTGCACTTACTTAAGTAGGTACCTACCTCATGGTGTTGTTCCCCGAAGTCGGGCTATACTTTTCACTTTGGTACGGTGGCCTTAGCACAGAATAAATATTAGTACAAGAACTTAGGTAGTGATGTAGGCAGACTTCGTGAATAAATTCAAGCAATCCAGCCTACTTTTTACGAGCTGAATGAAGTATGAACCCGGTACGTGCACAGTTTTCTTTTACTACGCAGGAAATAAAAAATCTAATGAACCCTACTTTACTGCTCTTAATAAAACGTTAAGTTCCCGTCCGACTAAAGGTTAATAAATAACACAGAACAATAAATAACTATACTACATACTAACTCTGACAAATAATAAACATGACGCAAGAAACAAGTGAACACGAAAACTATGCTCATTTCCTAGTTTATTAGTATATAGTATTATCATAGACTAACTAAACACAATAATAGACTGCTAATCTCATACAAGAAAACGTGCATCGATTAATGATTGACTACAATTACGCTAGATGTCGCTGTTTTGAATCTGCTATAAACGATTGAAATCATTTTTAAGTACATGTATTTCGAATAGATCGATAAAACATATTTTGCGACCATAGTTTCATAATTAAAAAAATAATTAAAAAATTCAATGTTTATTTTTAAAGAGATTAGGTAATTGGTTTAAAATGCTGATTGAATGAATTTGCCAGCGCCATGTAGAAATAGCCTGGAATTTTGCCAGCGCCATCTAGAAGTAGCCTGGAATTTACCTTTTTTGAGTCACGTTTTCTTGTATGAGATTAGCAGTCTATTGTGTTTAGTTAGTCTATGGTCTATGGTAATGATACGGCTGAACCGATTTTGATCAAACATAGCTAAGAACACTCCAGACAAATTCACCGCTATCTGTGCTAGTATCATTTTAGCATTATTTATCTCTCGCTAGATGGCGGTGGCGACAGTTTTGTGCATAGTAAATATTTCAAAATACGTAGGTACCTATCATAAAGATGATAGAATTACGACTATAAACTAAAATTAAGCAATGATGCAAATCATTGCAAAGCAATAATGACTATATAAATGTACTATAAAGTAGGTACGTGGTGTATAGTCGTAATTCTTCTAAAATATCACAAAGATACATTACGTGATTACCTACAAAATTTTACAGGAAATTGTATTTTTTTTAACTATTTACTTTTGCTGAACGATGTTCTCCAGCTGACATGTACAAAATAAGGGCTTTACTCGATTTGTAAGACCTTCTGTTTTTTTTGGGGTTCCGTACCTCAAAAGGTAAAACGAAATGAATATAGGATCACTTTGTTATCAGTCTGTCTGTCAAGACCCTTTTTCTCAGGAACGCGTCGAGGTATCAAGCTGAAATTCATATCAAATAGGTACTCAAGTTTACTGTCCCTTGGAGCTGTGAAAAAATCAAACTTTTAAGCCAACGCAATCAAAAGATACAGCCGTTTTGCTGCAAATTTTCGACACTCGCAAGGGAATCAAAACCCACAGGGTACTTCCCGTGAACTCAGAATCTTGAAATTTGGTACGAAGCAACGTCTTATAGCACAGATAAAGGAAAAATTGCGAAAAGGGCAAATTTTTAGTTACATAATATAATCATTATTTTTAATAATTTTATACTTACTACCCCTTTCCTCATGATGATTTCATTTAGCAATAAAAATACCATAACTCTTACATACCTACAGGATTGTACGGAACCCTCGGTGCGCGAGTCCGACTCGCACTTGGCCGTTAATTTTTTATTTTTATTGAAATTCCTTTATTATTTTATTTGCGAATGTATCTACAAAAATCTAAAAGGACATAGTGTTGCTTGCACGCCGTTGCTGTAATGTTTTTATATAAATACGTACCTAACTAGTAAACTAAAGGGCGTGATAGACGTACGAGCAAGTACGCGAACTTGTGGCCCGACAACCTTTTTGCGCACGTGTACGCGGACATTGGAACAGTGAGTTCGTTGGCGATAACAGGTTTGAAATTTTGCTCGTAGCCCGCCTTGGCTCGTACTTCTGTCGCAACCGCGAGCCGCGAACCGCCACTTTGTTTCAGCAGTGGAAAAAGTGTGATGTTCATTTAGTTTTGTATTGTATGGAAATAGCAGTTTGACGGTGGTATTTGCATGTATTCTTACAGAAACTTTGTATAAACGTTTTTGTAATAATTATCTAAGGCTTGTGTTTAAACACGCCCCAAAAAAGTACCTTTGGTTACCAAAATGGATAAATGGTCACCAAATTACGTTTCCTAAAATATTATGAAATAAATCCTTTTTTTCGTATTATTGACTGCCATAAAAATATATGGACGCCTTTAAAATACACTTTAGACTAAATATTATATATTTAACCTAACCTAACCTAACCTAACTTAACAGAATTTGGTGACCGTTAATCCATTTTAGGAAGCAAAAATAATATTTATGGTGACCTAGGCTTTGAGTCTTTTAAATGTTTTTGGTGACCGTCTAAATTATACCCATTATCTAATACTGACGAGCATGTGAATGAAATGAGAGTGAATGAAGCAAAAGAGGTATGTCAGGATTGTAGCAAGAAATCCGTGGTCTCTGCCCACCCCTCCGGGAAAAAGGCATGTGTTTATGTATGCATGCATGTATGTATGTGTGTATCTAATAAAAAAGCAGACCTAATAAAATAAAATAATTGTACAACATAAAGTAAATATTCAACTTTTCGTAGGCCAGTCTTCCTCCACACTCGCCAATGTCATTATATTTTTTTGGTTTTCAAATTGATATGATATAATTCCTAAATAGCACAAATCTTCCTCTATCGACAAAATCGCGATACAATGTGAGAGTGTGAGCAAGCTTTACGTTCATCCGTGGAAGTACTACCACCATACCTATTTTTGCCGCAAAGCAGTAGTGCTCGCATTGCTGTGTTCCGGTTAGAAGGGTATGGGTGCCGGTGAAATAACAGGCACATGAGACTTTTCATGAAATAAAGATGTCTCCGAGTGTCGGGCGCGGTGCAATGCCACATAGGGCGCGTCCTAGGTGGAGGTGAAGTAATGCACTGTTCATAGACAGAGGGTACCGCTTAACATCAGATGGGCCATCTGCTTGATACATCACCACAAGCTGTATAAGAAAAAACGAAACGTGAAAGAAAGAAAAGAAAAGAAAGAAAATCAATTTATTTTACCCCATGACACAAAATACACAAACAACATGCAAAACAAAAACAAAATTCTATTAGGTACTACAAAATCAGTAGGTAAGATAGTAGAAAAACAAAAATAATAATAAAAATAAATAAAAACTGCTACAAACTTATCATAACGATAGGTTAACGTGCGTCACAGACGAGCCGAGCAAGTACACGAACTTTAAAACCGCGGTTTTCAAGCTCGTACGTCTATCATCCACTTTAGGACATTCCACAGGATTAGGATTATACAGGATCTTGGGATCTTCATACCCTCTACCTGCGTATTAATTAAGAACAATAGCAGGCTTTACCACATTCCTGTGAGAGCTACCAATTTAGCGAAACAAAAAACTTATTGCGCAATTTTTCTCGGCGAAAGCTCTCTAAATAAGGATCATCTCATTATCCTTAGTGGTGATTTAGGTAACAAGAGTTCTCAGGTGAGCTTGTAGCTATGAATATTGTATAGCCAGAGAATGTGAAATGAAAATGAAATAAAATGAAAAACATTTATTTGGCACAAACAAAAAAAACAAAAAAAAAACAGAACAAACAGAAAACTAGGAAACAGTAGGACAAAAACATACAAAAACAGATACAAAAACATAATTTAGACACTTAAGTGTGAATGTGTATGAGAGAACATAGCCAAGCATTAGGTAAGTAAGTATCAAAGATTTTATGAATCCACAATCACAGAATAAATAATAGTACCCACAATATATTTCAGGTTATGGCTGTGGGTTTTCCAGCCTAAGAATAGACCCCTCCGTCTCCTCCCGTGGATGTCGTAAAAGCCGACTAAGGGATTACCCGGACTTGTTGATAGGATTCGTTGGTATAAGATTTGTCCTGGCAGCTAGCTTAAGGAATGTGTTATTACTGGAAGAAAGCGTTAGCAGAGTCAGTCGTGGGAAGCAATTGCGGTGATAGGCTCACCACTCGTCACTTCTATATTCCACGATGTGAATAGAGGCCCATTGAGGCTCTGCCTACCCCTTCAGGGAAAGAGGCGTGTGCCTATGTAAGTTTGTATGTATGGCTGCGCCAACACTAGGCACAAATCTTCATTAAAAAAACCGACCAAGTGCGAGTCGGACTCGCGCACGAAGGGTTCCGTACTCCGTATAAAAACAGCAAAAAAAACACGTTTGTTGTATGGGAGCCTCCTTAAATATCTATTTTATTCTGTTTTTTAGTATTTGATGTTAATGAATTAAACTAGCTGGTATACCTAAATCATCCTTTACTCATGAATATCTATTAGATTGTACCTCTTCGTACTTACCTACGCTAGTGTATCTTCGTAAATAAATAATCCACATACCTAGAGGATTATCTCAATCCAATCAAATAGTAAATAAGTAAGAGGCAGGGATTACAGAATAGGATATGCCCTATCCAGAGCGGAACCTGACGGAACCTGATTCATTAATATTTTCATCATGCCCTGCGCTACCCACATGGATTATATTCTCTCATGAACTTAATCCTTCATATGAGCGTTTTAAGTTGTTGTCTAATACTCTTTTGAATCTGAATACGAGGATTTTATGAGGCACTTGAGAAAATAATAAGCTGCTTACAGAATACACGTACGAAGAATTGTCTAGTAATTATGAATTTGCTGACTTTGTAGTACATTAATAATGTTGGTAGGTACCAAAGCGTATCTTACCACTACTAAGAAAAATAATACTTTATTCACATAATGAAGAAGAAGAAGATGAAGAAGAAGTTGGTTGGTTGGTTGACAGCAAACTAGCAACCAACGCTGGTCTTCCGGCAGAACCACTTGTTGGCGTTACGGCTAACCACTCACAACGACTATACACACAAATAACATAAAGAAAACTAATAATAAGAATAAGGTAAAGAAAAGTAAGGTATGCTCAAATTTCAAAAAACCACTGACATAATTTTAGAAAAGGTAAGAAAGTTTTTTTTTTTTTACAATAATCATACCAATGAAAAAAATTAACTTTCCGAAAAGGAAACTTTTACAGAGCACTTGTGTCGTGTCTTAGACTTTCCTGATCCTTTTGATGGTCAAACAAAAATTTCTTTAATTTAGATCTAAAACAATATAAGCTTTGCAGGTCCCTTATCGGTGGCGGGATATTGATAATACAAGTAAACATTTTT
The DNA here is from genome assembly GCA_932527175.1 of Operophtera brumata. NCBI lineage: Eukaryota > Metazoa > Arthropoda > Insecta > Lepidoptera > Geometridae > Operophtera > Operophtera brumata. The sequence continues at coordinate 1,709,675 of OW052227.1, read as the reverse complement.
AATAATACAAATTAAATATATTGTTTAAAAACCGTTGCTAATGATTTAAATATGTCTCGTCGATGGACGCCAAATTCTGTAACTATCATTAAAAATCAGGTAAGTTAGAAAGTGACAGGAAACGAAAAGTGAGAGAAAATCACGTTTTCGTAATTAAAAATATTAAGAAAGTAATTTTCAAAAACAAAAACAAGGTCCTCTCGTAGGCAACAACACAGTTGACTATCCGTATGGTGGTTGGTTCCAAATTATTAAGTTTTTCATAGTTGAAAAAAAAAAAAAAAAAGTTTATTTGCCGAAAAAAATGATTTACAAATACTTAAAACTATCCTGTGGTGTTCGCACTAGGCAAGCCTGTATCGCGAACACCAAAAGAGCCGATTTACAAAACGGGTTAGCATTAACCTCGGCCGAAGGTTAAAATGTGCTAATAAAATTCCCTGTCAATATTATTTCAAAAGCTTTTATTCCACGTGTAAATTACCAAGTTTCACATAGCCCATTACATCGATCCCATAAATAAAGGCAAACATTCGTCGCTGCGGTATCACCCATAAATCTACAACACAATGTACTATCATATTGTTTCGGTGTATAACCCGCTTTATCCTGCAAATTCCATTTTTATTCACCGCCGGCGACCGGTGCTGCGAAACCTTCGAAAAACAATTTCCTCTACCCGTACCCGGGTACAAGACAAGATAGATAGCCTTATAAATCTCCCATGTGTCTAATTGACGGCTAGCAAGTCCCGGGATGCTGGAGTGCACTGATTCACTTAGCTCATTTGGAAAAAGTGTATACCTTCGTTCCTTGTTCCGTTTTGGCTGCAGATTCTCTGGTAGATGGACAGAGATTTATGAAATTGCATTCGTCGTCTATATAGAAGGGGAATGCCGCAAAAATCCAAATGATAGTAGGTATTAGGTTTTTAAATAAGTACAATATTCAGATTTATTGACGACCTCTGTGGCGCGGCGGGCGAAGCTTTGGCCTGCGACGCAGGAGGTTGCGGGTTCGATTCCCGCCTCGGAACAAATATTTGTGCGATCGCAGATATTTGTTCAGGGTGTTCTGGGTATTTTCTATGTATAATAAAAAATATCTATCTATGCAATATATTGTATTAAGTATATCAGTTATCTAGTACCCATAACACAAGCTCTGCTTAGCTTTGGGCTAGATAATGTTGTGTGAACTGTCCAGTATTATTTATTTTTATTTAATTTAATAAGTTTTTTTGAGTAAAATATATTTTTTAATACAGCTTTTATAAAATTAGTGGTCGTAACCCTTCGACCAAAGTAAAATCGTAACCGATCGTAACACGGCCAGCCTACTATTATAAAATAAATTAAAAAGACTTTATTTCAGACACACAGATCCATAATTTGGTTAGTACACAAAATACAGCACTTATGAAAATATATAATACCTACAGTAACACAGTAATTTTTTTATTCTAACAACTGGGCCAAAATGCACTCAGTAATATGTGTAATTGGCCATAACTGAATGCATTATCAATCGAGGAGTTCCGTTGTCTACCTTCCGTCTCCATCATCAGATCAGCTCGCTGTCACCATCATATTGTATTGTCATCGAAACTTGACAGGTATGCCAAATTTCAGCTCAATCTGTTGAGGATAACTGCTTTAAAATTCAGTTACAAGATTCTACCCGGACTCCACCCAGACAAACATACAAGTTAAATTAATGATAAAAAGTTTATTAAATCTTATAAAAAAGTATGCATTGATGATACCTAATACATTATAATTACGAGGGATCACTGTACCAGAAATAGGACAATATCTTCTCAATATATCAAAAATCATAAAGTTTTATACTACTTGAATGACGTAACAAGCAGATGGCCCACCTGATGTGAAGCGGTAACCTCTGCCTATGAACAGTGTATTACCTCATAGGTCACGTCCAACTAGGACGCGCCCTATGTGGCATTGCACTGCGCCCGCCACCCTGAGACATAAAGATGAAAAGTCTCATGTGCCCGTAATTTCACCGGCACCCTTACCCTTCAAATCGGAACACAGCAATGCGAGCACTACTGCACTGCGGTAGAAATAGTATGGTGGTAGTACTTCTTCCCCGGACGAACTCTTTCACAAAAAAAGCTCTACTACTACTAACCTAAGTTACCTCTAACATTTTGCAGATTATTTAATCAAAAATTTGATAAATTATATCAATACAATAAAAGCGAGCTTACCAAGGGTTTTGTAAAATTATTTATATTTAAGGTGGATGCTCACGCTTGCGGCGCGAAATGCAATTTTTTTGGTGCTTTTTGCCCATTACAGCTCATCAACACTTCTTCTGATAGCGAAAGTTGAGTTCGCGAGAACTAAGAGACTTAACACATATGTTTTATTTGATGCTATCTCATAAATATCATCAGTTTAGCTATGATACCCCCTAAACACATTTATACAGTGTTTCTTTCTGTTTAGGGGTATCATAACTAAACTGATGATATTTATGAGATAGCATCAATTAAAACATATGTGTTAAGTCTCCTAGTCCTCGCGAACTTAACTTTCGTTATCAGAAGAAGTGTTGATGAGCTGTAATGGGCAAAAAACACCAAATTTTTTTTATTTCGGGCCTCAATGATGAGCATTCACCGTAAGGAGCTTTTGCGAGCGGCACATTGCGTTTTTAGGGTTCCGTACCCAATAGGTAAAACGGGACCCTATTACTGAGGCTTGGCTGTCCGTCTGTCTGTCTGTCTGTCCGTCTGTCACCAGGCTGAATCTCATGAAACGTGATAGTTAGACAGTTGAAATTTTCACAGATGATGTATTTCTATTGCCGCTATAACAACTAATACTAAAAAATAGAATAAAATAAATATTTAAGGGGGCTCCCATACAATAAACGTGATTTTTCCAAATGTAGGTTAAGCAATGAACTGCAAGGTCAGTTTTCGGATCGGTGATCACTTTAAACGTGTTTTTTTTTAATCATTTTTATAGATTTTGGTACGGAACCTTTCGTGCTCAATTCCGACTGGCACTTGGTTGTTTTTTTTTTAAATCGTGTTTACTTAGTGGTGCTCGAGTGAGAGTCTCGAACGACGCCGTAAGGTTGCATGCCTTTCGATCTTACGGTACGTTTCGGGGAATGCTCCCAGGAACTTCACGATCTGATCCCACCACCTCCTTTTCATCATAGGACGAGCAGGCGCACGGCTCGGTACCACCCTTACCTCATTAGTATACCCTCTATTCGTACTAAACGTTTCAGTTCTACCTTTATAATGCGAACTGCTAAGGAGTGGAATACACTACCGTCGTCTGTCTTTCCTGAAAACTATAATCTGGGTCTCTTCAAGGCTAGAGTGAATAAAAATAAATAATTAAATAAATAATGCTGGACAAGTTCACACAACATTATCTAGCCCCAAGCTAACCCAGAGCTTGTGTTATGGGTACTAGGTAACTGATATACATAATACAATACATTACATAAATAGATATTTTTTATTATACATAGAAAACACCCAGAACACCCGGAACAAATATCTGCAGATCGCACAAATTATTTGTTCCGAGGCGGGAATCGAACCCGCATCCTCCTGCGACGCAGGCGAACCATCGCCAGCCGCGCCACAGAGGTCGTCAAGCTTATAACGGCTTAGCTTATAGCAATAGGTGCCTTCTAGACCTTTGTGCTCCATCTTCGGCCACATCGTCACACCAACAGGTGAGATTGTTTAAAGTTTTATATAAAAGTCTGCTTAAAACCTAGTTTTTAACCCCCGACGCAAAAACGACGGGGTGTTATAAGTATGACTTGTCTGTGTGTGTGTGTGTGTGTGTGTGTCTGTGGCATCGTAGCTCCCGAACGGAAGAACTTTTTTTTTTGTTAGGTGTATTAGTCGGGACTGTTCTTAGCTATTTTTGATCAAAATCGGTTCAGCCGTTTTATTGCGTTGAGGGTTTTTTTAATTTAACAAAATTAATGTGTACAAGTTAGAAACAACGACTTGACATATAAAGATTTGGAAAATATGGTGATATTTGGCAGAAACTTGGAACTGACAGATAAAAAAAAAAAAAAAAATGATGGACAAGTTCACACAACATTATCTAGCGCCAAGCTAAGCACAGCTTGTGTTATGGGTACTAGATAACTGATATACTTAATACAATATATTACATAGATAGATATTTTTTATTATACATAGAAAACACCCAGAACACACTGAACAAATATCTGCAGAACGCACAAATATTTGTTCCGAGGCGGGAATCGAACCCACAACCTCCTGCGTCGCAGGCGAACCATCGCTAAAACGAGATAAAACGAAGCTTAAACTTCAAAAATTTAAAAAACTTTGTAATCATGTTTATCTTGAGGCTTACAGCCCTTCTCAGAACACAGGAGGGGTGTAACGCTATAACGCTACATACATTAGGTATAAAATGTTTTCAGACATATTTTAAACTAGAAACTCGCTCGGCTTCGCACGGGTATCGTCGGGATGAAACCCCCTAACCCTCCCCCCTTCCCAACCCCCATCTATCCACACACCAGATACAAAAACCTGCTAAAGTTATTCCCCCTATATTACTCGCTGATAATTTTGCTAAAGTATTTTTTTAAATCGGTTTAGTAGTTTTTGAGCTATACCATTACAAAAAAACAATCAATCAAACAAAGTCGACCTCTTTATAATTTATTTTATCTACACTCAAATCGAAAAATTCGAATTACGAATTCAAAGACGGTTCTATACAGACGCACTTTATAGACGCATCTACATAAAATTAAGAATAAAACTCATTATAGTACCGCCAACTGTATCATAAAACTCATTATAGTACCACTATCTTTTTTTTATTAATTCACTAACCTAGTCTATGGTTATAGCCTGAGTATGAAAAAAAAGGCGCACGCATGCGCAGTTCGAACTGTGAAAAAATGGCGCACGCATGTGTAGTTGGAACTTAATTTCTCGCGCTTCCCATACATTTTTTTGCCGATCGTGTTTTTCTTTGTTTAAATTTTTCCTATGAGTGAAGATAAAGTAGTGTATGAAACTGCATATAACTTAGGTATTAAAACACTTTAGTCAACCTGTTATCGTTGTTCAGCAGACTCTCGTGTTTTAATACCCTTTCTTATATGACAGTTGCATAAACTACTATTATTCTATCATCAATACTTTTCGCAGCGCACGCGATGTAGATAATATTTTAGGTATTTTTTTACACCTTGGGTTACATTATTGTAGTTTTAGTAAGGATCCCTATTTTTTTTGAAAATGTTATATAGACTATGCCACCCCGGGATAGTGTAGCAACAGTGAAAGAATGTTTCAAATCGGTTCAGTAGTTTCGGAGCCTATTCAATGCAAACAAACAATCAAATCTTTCCTCTTTATAATTAGTATAATGTGGTTAAAATTTTCAAGTATAGACCTAGAACATACCATTACCACAGTGTAAAAACATAATATAGTCTGTGGAGTTATATGGATAAAATATTATTACGCGTACGAAGTTGCGGGTTACAGCTAGTAAATTTTTAATGAATAAATAGTTCACCTCATCGTTGGCTCTTTTACCATCAGGATTACCTCTTTTTGGGCTATACATTGATACAGCGCTTTCAATATATTATTCATAAAAACATCTAACAGTCATACATATATACATACATAGTCCAGACTCCAGATCCACAATAGGATACCGGAGGGACGGGCAAGTGAAAAAAATACATTGAACTTTAAAACAGTATCGTTAATTAAAAAATATCGATATATCGTAATGTTTTTCCCAAGCGTGATTATGAGTTCATATTCCCAATACATTCAAAATTCGGCAAATATAATCCATATGTTTAAAATAGTATTTTCCATTTTTAATGGAAACTTGAAGAACCAGACAGAAAGAGAGAATCCAGTGAACGATATCCTTAAAAAAAATAGATACGAATTCGATACCCTTAAATAAATATAGAATATCGATATATCGGAATTAAAAATGTCGATGATATATCGATAGTTTTATGAAATAAAACTATATTTCGATATATTTTGACCATACCTATCATGTTTCTTGGGTATCAGGAACTACGAGTACTATATGGTACCACAACACATAGATCCGGAACAAATATTTGCAGAACATACAAACAAATGTCGCTCAGCGGGAATTGAACCCGCAACCTCAGCCGGTTACTCGCCCGTCGAGCCACTGAGTCGACAAGGATCGTACAAACCGTAACCAGTTTCCGAATGTAATGCATAAATCACGTTTAATAATGGCTAACCTTTATTAATCATCGTGAAAGGGCAATAAATCCTAATTACACGGCTTATTATTTCGAAAAAGGGCTGTACTTGACTTTCTGGAGGCAGGACAATACGGCTGCGGTAATATATTGCTATCCTTGTCTGTCACTTTGTAGATCTAGCCAAGACGAGTACCAGATCGTTCACCGTAAGATGGCACCTGTAAATACTCCATGGCAGGTGCCAACTTACGGTAAACGAGCCGGACCGTTCACCGTAAGTTGGCACCTGCCATGGAGTATTTACTGACGCCATCTTACGGTGAACGGTACGGCTCGTTCACCGTAAGATGGCACCTGTAAATACTCCATGGCAGGTGCAACTTACGGTGAACGGTACGGCTCGTTCACCGTAAGATGGCACCTGTAAATACTCCATGGCAGGTGCCAACTTACGGTGAACGGTCCGGCTCGTTCACCGTAAGACGACACCAGTAAATACTCCATGGCAGGTGCCAACTTACGGTGAACGGTCCAGCTCGTTCACCGTAAGATGGCGTCAGTAAATACTCCATGGCAGGTGCCAACTTACGGTGAACGGTCCGGCTCGTTCACCGTAAGACGACACCAGTAAATACTCCATGGCAGGTGCCAACTTACGGTGAACGGTCCAGCTCGTTCACCGTAAGATGGCGTCAGTAAATACTCCATGGCAGGTGCCAACTTACGGTGAACGGTCCGGCTCGTTCACCGTAAGATGGCACCTGTAAATACTCCATGGCAGGTGCCAACTTACGGTGAACGGTCCAGCTCGTTCACCGTAAGATGGCGTCAGTAAATACTCCATGGCAGGTGCCAACTTACGGTGAACGGTCCGGCTCGTTCACCGTAAGATGGCACCTGTAAATACTCCATGGCAGGTGCCAACTTACGGTGAACGGTCCGGCTCGTTCACCGTAAGATGGCGTCAGTAAATACTCCATGGCAGGTGCCAACTTACGGTTAACGGTCCGGTTTCGAAAAGAGACGGCTTGTACTTTTATTTCATTCTTTTCCCAGTGTATTTTTGAGCTATTTTCTGTTATTTTGGTGGCATTTTAACCAATGTAGCTCGTTTAAAGAGCGCAAGTGTAGTGAAAGGAAATGGAATTGAATTGCATGACTTTTCAAATTGGTGGAAATTGTCTACCAAGGTTTTAGTAAAACGGCCACCGTTTTACTCTAAGTTCTATGAAACCAGCAACCTGTGACGTCACGTCGAACCGACTACAAACGTTGGAATAACTATCCCAAATAAAAATGTCCGCATGAATTCGGAAGAAACCGCACTGATTGCACAAAGGCCTCTCGCGGGACTGAATTATCGTCACGTACCACGCGGGGGTAGTCAGGGAGGGGTATTAGGGGCACAAACCCCCCCCCCCCCCACAAACATCCACGGGAGGAGTCGGAGGGTCTATTCTTACCGCCGGACCGGACACACCACAGCCACCGTTATTATGATCCCTCTTTTTTAAACCCCGACGCAAAAACGACGGGGTGTTATAAGTTTGACGTGTCTGTGTATGTGTCTGTGTGTATGTCTGTGTGCATCGTAGCTCCCGAATGGATGAACCGTTTTGTTTTTAAAGGTGAATTAGTCGTGATTATTCTTAGCTATGTTTGATCAAAATCGGTTCAGCCGTTTCATTGCGTTGAGGGTTTTTTTATTATGTATTTAGTCATTGCAGTGTTCCATTGTTCGACGGCTGGCTTAGCCCCCGTCGATACGGCCCTGTCAAGTACTTCGTTAGACCCACAATGACGTCACCCTCCTATGTTTGAGATTCCAGTCGTGACGTCGACGGGGGATAGTTGATATTAACAAAACAGCTGTCTAGTTGGATTTAAATCTGCCATTTTTGAAAGAAATGTCCTACAATATAATTACATTTTAATGTGTTTTTTCGAGTTAATTCCTGTAATTTTGGTGACATTTTAACCGGTGTAACTTGGATAAATAGCACACGTGCGATGTAGTGAAATTAAAGTGTATTGCGTATCTTTTCGAAATGGTGGAATTATCCCTGTAAAAACTGGCATCGTAGCTCCCGAACGGATGAACCGATTTTGATTTTGTTTTTTTTTGTTTGAAAGTTGAATTAGTCGCGAGTGTTCTTAGCTATGTTTGATAAAAATCGGTTCAGCTGTTTTCGTTGAGTTTTGTGTTCGTTGAGGGTTTTTTTTTATTTTTATTAATTTAATTACTCGTATCCCAATATTTGATCTACTTTTTTTTTGTTTATACTACTTGAATGACGGAACAAGCAGATGACCCACCTGATGTTAAGCGGTAACCTCTGCCTTGAATAGTGCATTACCTCATAGGTCACGTCCACCTAGGACGCACCCTATGTGGCATTGCACAGCGCCCGCCACCCTGAGACATAAAGATGAAAAGTCTCATGTGCCTGTAATTTCACCGGCACCCTTACCCTTCAAACCGGAACACAGCAATGCGAGCACTACTGCTTTGCGGCAGAAATAGGTATGGTGGTAGTACTTCCCCGGACGAACTCTTTCACGAAAAAGCTCTACTACTACTTCATCGCAAGGCAAGCTGTTTGGTGCTAATTAAATAGCTGTATTAATTAAAAACCCTTTTCGAGAACATAATTACCTACTACAGCGGCGGCAGCCTAAAGTAACAATAACACAGGAAAACTCGTTTGAAGAAATTCGTACGTTTACGATCATAAGTTGCTTTACAACCCATGTGACTAAACAAAGTTAGTAAATCTACTTACAAATTATCAAAACATTTCAAAATATCCTGAGAACACATTGCACGAAAAGCATCTGGGCAGACAGTGCTCAAAATATCATCAAAGTCAAAGTCAAAGTCAAAAAGTATTTTATTCATTGAAATCACAAGGATCATTCACTAGAGTTGTAAAGCTACTTCTGGTGGTGAATGAACCTGCGTTTCCTGTTGATACGTTTCTCAAAAAACTTATTTCCTAAACAACACAGGTTAAACTTATTAAAAATCGTAAATCGTAATTGTAAATCGGTTTTACGAATAAATTGTATTTCTGTAAAAATAAATTACAAAAAAAAGTTAGTACATGGTATGTCACAAAATCATTAAAATTATTTATAAATGTTATATTTGAAGTGATTGCCATTAGTCCATGGTACATTACATACATCATAGTCAATGGTCATAATATCGATGCATCATTAGTGCAGTGGTACATGTATTGCACACTACCTGCAACCGGCTGTCGGTGAGCTTGCACATCAACGGACGGGTTTATGTCAATGGTCATAATATCGATGCATCATTAGTGCAGTGGTACATGTATTGCACACTACCTGCAACCTGCTGTCGGTGAGCTTGCACATCAACGGACGGGTTTATGTCAATGGTCATAATATCGATGCATCATTAGTGCAGTGGTACATGTATTGCACACTACCTGCAACCTGCTGTCGGTGAGCTTGCACATCAACGGACGGGTTTATGTCAATGGTCATAATATCGATGCATCATTAGTGCAGTGGTACATGTATTGCACACTACCTGCAACCGGCTGTCGGTGAGCTTGCACATCAACGGACGGGTTTATGTCAATGGTCATAATATCGATGCATCATTAGTGCAGTGGTACATGTATTGCACACTACCTGCAACCTGCTGTCGGTGAGCTTGCACATCAACGGACGGGTTTATGTCAATGGTCATAATATCGATGCATCATTAGTGCAGTGGTACATGTATTGCACACTACATGCAACCGGCTGTCGGTGAGCTTGCACATCAACGGACGGGTTTATGTCAATGGTCATAATATCGATGCATCATTAGTGCAGTGGTACATGTATTGCACACTACCTGCAACCTGCTGTCGGTGAGCTTGCACATCAACGGACGGGTTTATGTCAATGGTCATAATATCGATGCATCATTAGTGCAGTGGTACATGTATTGCACACTACCTGCAACCGGCTGTCGGTGAGCTTGCACATCAACGGACGGGTTTATGTCAATGGTCATAATATCGATGCATCATTAGTGCAGTGGTACATGTATTGCACACTACCTGCAACCTGCTGTCGGTGAGCTTGCACATCAACGGACGGGTTTATGTCAATGGTCATAATATCGATGCATCATTAGTGCAGTGGTACATGTATTGCACACTACCTGCAACCGGCTGTCGGTGAGCTTGCACATCAACGGACGGGTTTATGTCAATGTGTCATTGTTGTACCGTCTTGTTTCAACTACCTAGTTATTCTGGGACACTACAGTCAATTTTGTACGGCGCTTGCTCGCCGTAGTACCTAGTTGTAAAATATACCATGTCATTTGTTATCGCTCGTGTGTTGTATTGTAAAAAAGAACCTAGTATTTAGACAAACCTAACATAGGCTTTAAGATACTACTAACCAAAATATATGTAGATCAGTTTGTATGATAAATAAAGTAAATAAATAAATATTGTACAATCATTTTGAATTTAAATCCGTATTTGGTCACTAGAGTTGTAAAGCTACTTGTGATGGCGAATGAACCTGCTTTTCTTGTAAGTAGGTACGTTTCTCTAACAAAATCACATATTCAGGCATAAGGGCTGTATTTTCTTAATTAGAAGGGTGGGTTTTGAGCACATGATTGTCTCATCTTAGCAGAATTCCAGAATGCGCCCGGAATCGCACTTTGTCGCTCTGTTATTAAGAAGTGTGTGAAGGCGGACAATCGCAGCGATAACGAATGGGAGGGATCGTGCTTTGTGCAATCAGTGTGATTTGTACGAGACGAGACCACGCGCTATTACTGCCCGTAAGACAAGTGGTCTTGGAAAATAAATAAATAAATAAATAATGCTGGAAAGTTCACACAACATTATCTAGCCCCAAGCTGAGCACAGCTTGTGTTATGGCTACTAGATAACTGATATCTATATACTTAATATAAAACAAAGTCATGTTAGTTACACGACTTATAACTCAAGAACGGGTGAACCGATTTGGCTCCCCACCGCTTGGTGGGGAGGTAGCTTAGAACCAGGAGATTGACATAGGGGGGAGGTGTAGGAGGGGGGGGGGGGTCACCGGGGGCTACCCGTGCGAAGCCGGGCGAGTCGTTAGTACATTACATACTTAGATCGTTTTTTTATTATTATACCTACATAGAAAATACCCAGAACACCCTGAACAAATCTGCAGATCGCACAAATATTTGTTCCGAGGCGGGAATCGAATCCGCAACCTCCTGCGTCGCAGGCGAACCGTCGCCCGCCGCGCCACAGAGGTCGTCGAGAATCGTGTAATCGTCTTCAAGGCTAGAGTGAATAGATGCCTTCTAGACCTTTGTGCTCCATCTTCGGCCACATCGTCACTTACCAACAGGTGAGATCGCGGTCAAACCAAGGTCTATCAATGTTAAAAAAAAAGTATGAGGATATCTTGTTTACGAAGTGACTTTAATAGCCAAATTTCATCACTTTCCCACTCGTTAAAGTTCAGGTAAGTTAGAAACTGACAGAATAAGCACTCACGGAACGAAAGGTAACTGAAAATCACGAAAAACAATTATTTTCCACGTGAAAAACCGACGCATTAACACATTAAAAACAATAAAAAAATAAGTATGGAAGTACAATGTGCGGTCTTATCGCTGAGAGCGATCTCTTCCAGACAACTTTGGGACTGGGGTACTGCGCCATAGGTTTTAAATACGGCCACTCGCACGCGGCTCGTGACGGCCAATGCGAGTGTTGGCATATGTGCGGCGGGGCTAATGCGTTGAATGATTGTGCAAAACAGGAAAGCGCTTCCTTCTAAGTCCTGGGAAACTATGGAACCCTACAATATACACCCGATATACACTTGGGCGCTTTTTTGTAAGCGATTCGTTTCGTCGCCAGCTTTTTGTCTAGAGGTGCACGGCACTTAGAGGGTAACTTTGAGATTTCAGATCTCCAAAAACGTGCTTGCAATCGTGAACGCGATCGCTGCCCTCAGTCCAGGGGCCGGAGATAGATTTATGACTAGTGAGGCTATGATTTTAACTGTACGTGCAAGTAGTGTTTAAGTTCATTTTGGTGTATAAATAAATAAATAAAATAATGCTGGACAGTTCACACAACATTATCTAGCCCCAAGCTAAGCAGAGCTTGTGTTATGGGTACTAGATAACTGATATACTTAATACAATATATTACATAGATAGATATTTTTTATTATGCGTATAAAATACCCAGAACACCCTGAACAAATATCTGCGATCGCACAAATATTTGTTCCGAGGCGGGAATCGTACCCGCAACCTCCTGCGTCGCAGGCCAAGCTTCGCCCGCCGCGCCACAGAGGTCGTCGTATCTGTTGAATGAGCCGTTTTCCTAGCAAGCTTCAAAGGAGATGGGCAACCGCTGACCCAGGTCCAAAATAAATGAACCAAGGCCCCTTCATGGAATTAATTAGAACGTTTCTAAATGTTGTTTTTTGTCCAATTTTTCAAAAAAACTTGTATATATTTAGAAGTTGGGAAGCAAAAGTTGTATTTCTAAATCTATATATATTAAACAAAGTCGTGTTAGTTACACCACTTACAACTCAAGAACGGGTGAACCGATTTGGCTGAAAATTGGTGAGGAGCTTAGAACCAGGAGATTAACGGGAAGGGGTAGGAGGGGGGTTCACCGGGGGCTACCCGTGCGAAGCCGGGGCGAGTCGTTACTAATTAGATAAATGAACTCATTGCATTTGCGTGAAACAAAACGCAACAAGCTTCATTACTTTCCCACAACTTCTACGCAAGAAATTAAATTAGCATTTTCATTATCTAAACATATATTATCAATAACCAAAAGTATCTCAACTGTACGTTACGTTAGTCAAAAAAGTTGGGTCAAACAATGTTTGGTGAGTTGCCCATGTTCTTTATAAAAATAAATAATGCTGTACTAGTTCACACAACATAATCTAGCCCCAAGATAAGCCAGAGCTTGTGTTATGGGTACTAGATAACTGATATACCTACTTAATATAATACATTACATAGATAGATATTTTTTATATCTATCATGCACCAAAGCGCGTGCCCGAATCCTGCCTGTCTGCGTTGTGTAGGTACCCGTTTTTCATTGTGAGCCAACTGATGTAAAGTCTGTTTCACAATATCTTACATACTGCAGGTCTAACGCTTAACTGAGTCATCCCTGAGGTATGGGAGCGGTATGGGAGGGGTGTTTTCACGCGTTTTGATGAATAAATAATTAAACCAGCTATACCTAGTAAAAGTAGTTAAAAACATCGTTAAGCACATTGTCGGGGCGTTCCGAGTGAAAGTTGCCCACGTTACGAATACTTGAAAAGTCCATTACACGGCTGACGGCACTACATCGACCTTACCACGGAATACGCCTTTATAAGCAGTACGGACAGTCGCAATATACATTTAAATGAGGGGTTGTCACGGACGTTTCAAATCTCCGCGTCTTGGCAAACGTAGCATGGGGCGCCCTCTGGCTAGGTGGAGCGATGACCTACGAGAGGCGGCGGGCAGAAAGTGGATGAGAAGAGCCGAACACCGGGCTCAGTCGCGCGTATTGGGAGAGGCCTATGTCCAGCAGTGGACTAGTGTGGGCTGATGATGATGATGAACATAAACACATTAATAACTAACATACATATATATAACAATTAATTAATTTTGTAAAAATTTAAAAACCCTCAATGCAATGAAACGGCTGAACCAATTTTCATCAAACATAGCTAAGACCACTCCCGAAAAATTCACCTTTCAAACAAAAAAAAACCAAATCGGTTCATCCGTTCGGGAGCTATGAGGCGACAGACAGACACACACTAACACACACAGACACGTCAAACTTAGAACACCCCACTGTGTTAAAAAACACTTTATTTTAGTTCACACGTGTAGACGGCGACGTATGACGTAACTGCGCGGTGTCTCGTGTCAGGCGACCGAAGAACCTCCTGAACTTGACAGAAGGTGCTAGTGTCCCTACTGGTAGTCAAAGTGATATCGCTTGGTAACCTTACCGAGTTGTTTGTAATTATTACACAGACATAGCCCGCGATTTCATTTAAACTTTGTGACAGCCGCCCCTACAACTTGCAAACGTTAACTTCTTGGAAAAATATTATTCTACTGATTCCAGTCCAATGGAGTAACGATGTGACGCCTCGAGGGCGAAGCATGTTTATCCAACTTGTGAAACTTTCTAGACATGCAGCAGATTCTACTCCTACTTTTTATTTTAAAAGATACTAGCGACTCGCTCCGGCTTCGCACGGGTAGCCCCCGGTAACCCCCCCATTTGAGCCTTTCGCGGTCGAGACTCTGGGTCCGTGGGGTACCGGGGCCCTTCGCGTATTCAAAATTCTTTCAGGGCGTCTGGTCGAAGCGACGCGTGGCCCGAGAGCTGTCTCTTATCTGGCTCAACTCATTAGTATTGCCATTCAGCGTGGCAATGAAGCCAGCATCTTAGGGACGCTTCCGTCTGGTAGTACTTTGGATCAGTTGAGCTACCTTTAGATCGCTTGCAGCGGTCTTCAGATAGCACAACTGTTCCATATGTATTTTGTACATACCTTGTATTAGTATTCGTTCTTTCTGTAAATAAATGTGTAACTGATCTAAGTTAGGTTCTATTCTAAGTGGTTTTCAAACGTAGGAATATAGAGCTAGGTTATAGGTGAATATTTGGCGGTCCGAAGTTGGACCTTCCGGTCCGCCTGTTGCGGGTGACTGTTATAGCTCAATCATTACTTTTTTTTTTTATACTATTTGGATGACGGGACAAGCAAGAGGCCCACCTGATGTTAAGCGGTAACCTCTGCCTATGAACAGTGCATTACCTCATAGGTCACGTCCACCTAGGACGCACCCTATGTGGCATTGCACTGCGCCCGCCACCCTGAGACATAGATGAAAAGTCTCATGTGCCTGTAATTTCACCGGCACCCTTACCCTTCAAACCGGAACACAGCAATGCGAGCACTACTGCTTTGCGGCAGAAATAGATATGGTGGTAGTACTTCCCCGGACGAACTCTTTCACAAGAAAGCTCTACTACTACCAAAACGTAGTAACCACTACTGCCGCTATCACTACTACCAAAGTATTACGTGTACTTAGGCCATGTTCTATCTTTTAGCAAGGAGCAAAATAAAGAAATCTCCAGGAGAATACATCTTGGGGGCAGCATTCGACAAACTGGAAGATGTCTTCCGGTCAAAAAAGATCCCACAGTGCCTGAAGACCCGTCTCTATAATCAGTGTGTCCTGCCAACTATGACTTACGGTGCCGAGACATGGACGCTCACTAAGGAGACTGTGCACCGAGTACGTGTTGCACAACGGGCCATGGAGCGAGCTATGCTTGCATCATCATCACTCTATTATTTAGTAGTAGTAGCGCTTTTTTGTGAAAGAGTTCGTCCGGGGAAGTACTACCACCATACCTATTTCTGCCGCAAAGCAGTAGTGCTCGCATTGCTGTGTTCCGGTTTGAAGGGTAAGGGTGACGGTGAAATTACAGGCACGTGAGACTTTTCATCTTTATGTCTCAGGGTGGCGGGCGCAGTGCAATGCCACATAGGGTGCGTCCTAGGTGGACGTGACCTATGAGGTAATGCACTGTTCATAGGCAGAGGTTACCGCTTAACATCAGGTGGGCCCTCTGCTTGTTTCGTCATTCAAGTAGTATAAAAAAAAGGTGTGGTGACGGCCGGTGGAGTAAAGCCTCAGCGGAGTGGTGGCCGCAGTCGGGCCGAAGAAATCCGGGTCGTCCGAAAGCGAGATGGGTCGAGGACGTCGTATCCGTCGCGGGCAATACCTGGCTGAGAGACGCACAGGACAGAGGGGGCTGGCAAAACAGAAAGAAGGCTGATGATGATAGCTCAATCCAGGTCATGATCTATCTGTGTTCCAAATTTAATTGCCCACGTAGTCCTGGAATGTGTGGGAGTAGCAGCTCAACGTAAACAAATTCTCAACAACCCGAGGTCACTCCGCCAAGCCTGCGAAGACCCCAGGAAACATCTGTGCTTCTGGACGGAGTTAGGCTAACTACCTAGTAGACAACAGTCACGCGCAATGGACCCCCATATTTTTTTCCGGGAGAACATCCCTGAATCCTTTTGTTCTCCCGTGATCATGGCGCATGCAACTGTGCCGAAATACCGAGAACAAACAAAACTCAAAAAATAAAAACCAGCCAAAAGTGAGTCGGACTCGCACACGAAGGGTTCCGCACCATCAACTACAAAAACGGACAAAAAATGGTTTGTAAAAAAAATTAACACAAAACCATCACACATCCAAAAACTGACCCCGCAGAGCATCGCTTAACCTACATTTGGAGAAATCACGTTTGTTGTATGGGAGCCCACTTAAATATTTATTTAATTCTGTTTTTTAGTATTTGTTGTTATAGCGGCAACAGAAATACATCATCTGTGAAAATTTCAACTGTCTAACTATCACGGTTCATGAGATACAGCCTGGTGACAGACGGACGGACAGACAGACAGACAGACGGACAGCCGAGCCTTAGTAATAGGCTCCCGTTTTAACCTTTGGGTACGGAACCCAAAAACATGGTAAATTATATCCCGATTCTAGTGAAAAGTATGTACATAACCATGATAGCTCCAAAAGTTATTCTAAATCCTTGTAATAAATATATTGTAATATTGTTAAGTGAATTCCTCTACAACATAGTTCTGTAGTGAATTAATAAGTTAGCAGTTCATGCATATTGAGGTGGGAGAGCCGCGGCTCGCTACCCGCTACATATTCATACCCGCAAGCCGCAGGCTCGAGGCACCTTGGATACATTGAACTTGGGATGAGAAGCTTATAGGATTACGGAGAAATTATACAACCACCCTACCTTCTATAGCTAGGTGTATCAGTACAAGGTGCTGGATTATATATGAACGAAGAGTATTGGGTTTAGCTACTATTTAGGAACGTCTCAAGACTACATGATGTGTCCTTTTACGGTGCCAGCCAATATACGATTAATTATTTAATTTAACTTTAATAACTTTAACTTTAACCGGCCGAGGTTAATGCTAACCCGTATTGTAAATCGGCTATTTGGTGTTCGCAATACAGGCTTGCCTAGTGCGAACACCGCAGGATAGTTTTAAGTGGACGACCTCTGTGGCGGGGCGGGCGAGCGTTCGCCTGCGACGCCGGAGGTTGAGGGTTCGATTCCCGCCTCGGAACAAATATTTGTGCAATATGCAAATATTTGTTCAGGGTGTACTGGGTATTTTCTATGTATAATATAAATATCTATCTATGTTATATATTGTATTAAGTATATCAGTTATCTAGTACCCATAACACAAGCTCTGCATATCATGGGGCTGGATAATGTTGTGTAAACAGTCCAGCCTTATTTATTTATTTATTTAAGTGTTTTTGAATCTTTTTCGGCAAATAGACATTCTTAATTTTTATCTTTTTTTTCTTTTATTTCCACCATAGGATCACACAAGAAACACTTAGTTACGTCAAATACAAGTACATATTAATTTAATCAATCAAATTGTACAACACAGAAAACAAAATAAATGGGTAAAAAATAAAATAAGCAATTAACTTTTTTTATTTATTCTCATACATTCATACATACCATATACGTCTTTTCCCCCGAAGGGGTAGGCAGAGCCTCAATGGGCCTCATTTCACCGTGGGTTGCACTAGCACCATCATGGGAATATAGACGTGACAAGTGGTGAGCTCATCGCCGCCATTGCTTCCCACGACTGACTCGGCTAACGCTTTCTTCCAGTAATAACACATTCCATAATAAGCTAGCAGCCAGGACAAATCTTATACCAACGAATCTTATCAACAAGTCCGGGTAGGTACAAATTGTAAATGTGTTATACTGTCTGAAATATTGGCATTTTTATAAGCTTTTATTTAACTTGTAATCTATGTATGTATTGTCTGGGTGGAATCTTGCAACTGAATTTTAAAGCAGTTTTCCTCAACCGTTTGATCTGAAATTTGGTATTCCTGTCAAGTTTCGATGACAGTACAATATTATGGTGACAACGAGCTGATCTGATGATGGAGACGAAAGGTGGACAACGGAACTCCTCGAGGGATAATAGTAGACTGGCCGTGTTTAGGCTCATTTTGATCAGCACTCGGTTAAAAATTTAATATATCGTTGGTTAAAATCACTAATTTTATAAAAGCTTGTATTGAAAAAACTTTTTAACTTACATCACTACATCACATTATTAGCGTAGCGTAGTCAAAGTCAAAGTCAAAGTCAAAAGTATTTTATTCATTGAAATCACAAGGATCATTTTTAATCGTCTTAAAAAATAAATTTACATTAACTCCTGTTCCAACGCAACCAGACCTATAAGAATCAGGCAACAAACACGGTCTGTTTTTCTTTTGATGATCCTTCTTACTACTAGGTGGGGAGCGCCTGTGTGGTGCCTCGAGAACAAGTGGAAGCTGATTCAAGGAAAAAAGGAAAACCAAATTAAAAGCCTTACTCAGGTAGGCAGTCAAAAGTAAGATGATAGAGAGAATCAGCAAAAGTTCATAAGGCAGCACACACTACGCTTGATATACTCATAAATAACACATCAGTAATAAATTATATGCAGGTACAGACATTGCAAATTGACAAATTAGGTGTCGAGGGGCAGAGCGACATCAGGCCACGCGGCTTTATCATTAACATAGTCATGTAGTGTGTATTACGCTTTCTTAATTAAATTATTCTTTATGTAAGATTTAAATCTTCGAATCGAAAGTTTAGTTTAGAAGCACTTTAGCACTGTAGCTCAAGCGTGTACATATATCTAACTATTGACTACCTACCTGAGGTTTGAATTATGTATTGTTAAGTTGACCTTTGGTTTTTGATGGTTGATTTTTGTATCTAAATTCACGATTTAATTATTATGTGTTAATTTCAAATGTATCTATTTTTTTGTAGATTCCCTTTAATTAGTGTAATTGATACTGTTTGTCGTTCTAATTAAAGTAAATATAAATAAATCACAGAATAAATAATATTACCTACATATACCTAGGGGGTAAAAGAGGTAGAGATAGACCCAGAGAAAGCTGGACCGACGAAATACGAGAAATAGCTGGTGGAGGATGGAGAAAGCAGAAGACAGAGGAAAATGGAGACAGTTGGAGGAGGCCTATACCCGAAATGGGGCCTTACTTTAATAAAGTTTAATACAGAATGATTTTTATAATAAACTAGCGACTCGCCCCGGCTTCGCACGGATAGCCCCCGATGAAAAACGCCCCCCCCCCTATATTTTATTACTTATACTGCTATTCGGAACGGAGAAGAATCCACTAAAAAAGAGATAACTAACATCGGTCCAGCCGATCTGGAGTTATAAGTGGTGTAACTAACACGACTTTGTTTTATATATCTAGATGTAAGAAAAGTTATGGAAATAAAGGCTGTAGACGATGGAATCAAACAGCATGTTTTAGTGTCAACACAAGAAGTAAGTTGGGGGTGCGTGGAGACCGTTTTTGACCAGTTTTTGAAAACTTTTGCTATTTTTACATTAGCGGAGCCGCGCCGTGTTTTCCGTTTCTTACGCGACTGACTACCCTCTCGATGACATTAATTATTGTTGAAAGTCTACACCCACCCTCAAAATCCATCTTTATTTAATCAGTACTAAAATGCTGCCAACAGATGGCGTTACAGGTTACGAAATTACACAAAAAATATAGAAAACTTATAAAATTATTTCTAAGGCGTGTGTCGTCTACAAAGGCTAAATAATATCTTATGCCATCTTTATGCCGATGACTTGCAAATCTATCGACATTTCAAGGCTGATGATATTACTGAAGGGCTTAACCAAATAAACTCTGACCTTAATAACATCAACTCCTGGGCGAAAGCTTATGGTCTCCTGGTTAACCCTTCTAAGTCTCAGGCAATGATTATCGGTTCTCCCTACATGCTTAATATTGTTGCTCACTCCTTCCGTGTTGTACGGTGGAGTCCCGATCATGTACTCTAGCAAAGCTAAAAATCTGGGTGTCATCTTTGACAACCAGTTGTCCTGGTCTAGCCACGTCAATGAGGTCAGCAGAAGGATTAACTTTACCTTTCATTCTCTCAAGCGCTTTCAGTGGTTCCTTCCCTTCGAGACTAAAGTCACTCTTGCTCAAACTCTTTTATTACCTCTTCTAGATTATGCTGATATCTGCTTCCTTGACGCCACGGAGGAACTTTTAAACAAACTCGAGCGTCTCCAAAACTTGTGCATCCGTTTTATCTTTGGTTTGCGCAAGTTTGACCACGTATCCGAGTTCAGACTCCAATTGAAATGGCTCCCTATACGTCGTCGTCGTGATCTTCACGTTCTGACGTTTCTCTATAATGTTCTTTACAATCCTCTTTCTCCTTCTTACCTCCGTGAGCGTTTCGATTTTCTTGTCCCTTGTGGTGTGCCTTGCAGGTCAATAATGTCTCTTCTTCTTAAGGTCCCTGCTCACTCTTCGAAACGTTATGGTGGGTCATTCACCGTTCACGCTGTAAGACTATGGAATGCTATCCCTCACGCTATCCGCGCCAGCCCTTCGCTTAACATTTTTAAAACAATACTAAAAGAGCACTATGACTCCTTGTAATTTAAGTTTATTGTAGGTTTATGTATTTATTTGTTTAAGTAGGTATATTTAGTAATGATGTAGGTACTTTATGTAAGTATATTTTACTTTTAATATTTAGTAGTGTATTTTAAAAGTTAGCTTGGTATTATTATATGTATGTTTATAGGTTGTTTTATTTTTTCTGTTTTTTCCTGTATTTGTACAATCTTCCTGCCATATTTATCACCTCTCTCTTGCCTCAAAGGTTTGCTGTCAGAAAACTCTCTAGGGTTAAGCTCACCTTTGTACATATCTTTTGTTTTTATTTTATTTGTATTGTGTTTTTCTGTGTACAATAAAGAATTATAATAATATACCTAGCAAATGATACACATAAGTTAGGCAGGTATTCACTTACAGTTACAAAACAAAGTTTAGCAAATATGTCAACATTTCAGCACTGTATGTGAACCAGTTATTTTGTTACCTAATTTATGGTTCCCATGTATCCCCGAAGTTGGCCGCACATCGTAACTTTACCTGAGGTAACACGCAAAGGTAGCTAACTTCTAAGGAACTTGGGCTCTGAATAAGTATATCCGTACCACAATTTATGAACAGTCTTATTAGGCCTGATTCTGACTTATGAGTAGGGAAGGTGCGTATTTACGCGACCAGGGTTTTCCACCTGGTATTTGCTTGCAAGTACGCCGACCAGGTGCGGACCCTAAAGACTTGAAAGTAAAAAACCGGCCAAGAGCGAGTCGGACTCGCGCACGAAGGGTTCCGTACCATTATCATTAAAACCGGCAAAAAAAATGAACGCTAAATGTGGTCACCCATCCAAAAACTGACCTCGCAGATTATTGCTTATCATTAGATAAGTGTATAAGTAATCAAAGTGCTTAACCTACATTTGGAAAAATCACGTTTGTTGTATGGGAGCCCCCTTAAATATATTTTTTATTTTATTTTTTAGTATTTGTTTTACAGCGGCAAAAGAAATACATCATCTGTGAAAATTTCAACTACCTATCTATCTATCACGGTTCATGAGATACAGCATGATGACAGACGGACAGACAGACAGACGGAAAGCTTGCAACTAAAAATACTTGCAACTTGCATGTAAAGTTGCTAGTGCCGCACGCAGAAACTTTATCGCTCTGTGCAGTCGAATTACTTGCAAGGTTTTGTAGTACTGTTTCGCAGATGCAATTATGCTCTTTATTTATAAGACGGTTTGGTCCAATTTCCTATGCAAGTATTTTTCCACTTGCAAGTATTTTTTTTTCAAACTCGATTTTGTTCCCTATTTATCTTGCTGCACGGATCAATTTCCTATGCACAAAAATAACTTGAAGGTATTATGAGCCCTGGTTTTTGGCGCCTGGTTCTTGATTTTGCAAGTACGACCCATCCCTACTTATGAGGGATTTATAAAATTCACATTGTTTCTGTAAAATACATTTATTTGCAGAAAGAATAATACAAGGTATGTACATAATACATATGAAACAGTTGTGCTATCTGAAGACCGCTGCAAGCGATCTAAAGGTAGCTCAACTGATTCAAATCACTACCAGACGGAAGCGTCCCTAAGATGCAGGCTGCATTGCCACGCTGAATGGCAATGTTTCTTGTTTTGAGAATAAGAGTCTTCACAAATAAACCAAAAGTTTTTTGATGAAAATTACCTTTATACCATTTCTCCTCTAAAAAGCTAAAAACAGTGAAAAAACAGCACTTTTACCTAATCACTATTTTGGTGTTTGAATTTAGAACACACCAATATTCGATCTCCATCTTTTTAGGGTTCCATAGCCAAATAGCAAAAAACGGAACCCTTATGAATTCGTCATGTCTGTCTGTCTGTCTGTCCGTCCGTATGTCACAGCCACTTTTTTCCGAAATTATAAGAACTATGCTGTTGAAACCAAAACGGAGATTGCGAGACGAAATTAATAAGTTTCTGGCTGACTGGGCACACATAGCTCAGGATCTTGATGACTGGAAGGAGTGGGGGAAGGCCTTTGCCCAACAGTGGGACACAAAGGGCTAGAAATAGAAATAGAAGAGAAGGTTAGCAGTGCTTGCATAATTGAAGCTCTCTACGTGAGGTTTTAGAGAAATGGTCCCCGTTTTATTTGAAGAAACTTCAGGACTTCCAGACTATACTCAGACACTAATGACTCATTAATTTTGAGTACTTGCTCTAATTGATAGACTATGAAATCAGTTTCAAATTAATTGCGAACATTTGCCTCGAGCACACACTTGCTTTGTAGTAGTTTCTGGCGTCACAATACATCTATCTACACTAGGGGTTCCTAAAGTGGGCGATAACGCCCCCTTGTGGGTGCTGTAGGCCTAAAGGGGGCGGTAAGGGACCCAGAAACAAAATGGGGGCGTCAAATCAGACACACTTTTGCATTTTAATAGTTATTAGTATGCCTAGATAGGTCATTTTTCGTAGATAATAGACCGCGGTCAATCATGTTTTAACAAGTTTTTGTTAAATAACCCGATTTGTGCATGTTTAATCTCCGCTAAATATAGCTCGCAAAAAAGGGGGCGCTAAAAAATTAGTAGGGGGACGCTAAAAAATCATTTATTCCCAAAGCGGGCAGTAGACAAAATAAGTTTGGGAACCCCTGATCTACACTACTATAGAGGAAAGATTTGTATTTTAGTGTGTGTGTTGTTTGTAATGAATAAACTCAAAAACTACTGTGCCGATTTCAAAAATTCTTTCACCATTGGAAAGCTACATTCACCCTGAGTGACATAGGCTACTAGCGGGGGGGGTAGGAGGTGGGGCTTTTTTTTATCCTGATACTACCCGTGCGAAGCCGGAACGAGTCGCCAGTCCTATCCTCTCCTGCTATATGGATTTGGATGAAATTTGGAATGGAGATAACTGGACTCCCGCTATCTTATTACGTATCTTGCAATAGCAATGCGATAGCAAAAATCGCGCGAGAATTGCGCGATCATCGCATACAAATTGCAAATTCGTATTACGGATCGCTGATACGTAATACGAATTTGCGATTAGGATGCGATAATCGCACAATTATTGCTATCGCATTGCTATTGCAAGATACGTAATAAGCTAGCCGGAATAACACATAGGCATATTTTTATCCCGATATTCCCACGGAATCGAGACATACGCGGGTGAAACCGCGGGGCGCTGCTTGTATAATATAAAAGAAAGTCGTGTTAGTTAGACTATTTATAACACAAGAAAGGCTGAACCGATTTGTCTGAAAATTGGTGGGGAGGTAGCTTAGAACTAGGAGACGTACATGGAGGGAGGGGGGATTCTGTTTTTCATCCTGAAACTACGCGTGCGAAGCCGGGGCGAGTCGCTAGTAGCTAATATTTACTAAGTACTCGTTGGAATAGAGTGGAACTTTGTTTATAAAAAACTTTAACTAGGATTAGAATAATAAACTCGAGATGATCAAGGAGACTTTTGGCACAAACACGCAGATGTAGTTGACGTTCAATCCAAACTTCCAAGGTGACGAATACTGGAGAGAAACTTCAAAAGTTTTAGGGGCTTTTTGTAAGCTCTTCTACTGCTTATCGAGTTATCGTGTGTTTTTGTAAAAAGGCCACCGTTTTGCTAAAACATTAAGTTATTTTTTTTTTCATATTGCTTTTTTTTATGTTTTTTTCTGTGGTTCTTGTTTGTAAGGCACGCCTCACCATCTTTCTGCACGTCCAGGATGACTGGCAGATAATGCTGTTAGAATTAAGTCCTCCTTGCAATATTGTTTTGTGTGAAAGTTTTAAATAAATAAATAAATAAAACCCCTACAATAAACCCTCGGCTTTGTTGTATTGATTTAATTTATCTAATTTGTACCATTTTAATAAACAATCGAATCTAGGCAAAAAATAGACGTGACTTTGGTTTTTTTTTCTATCGAGAAAATATGGTAGTAGTAGAGCTTTTTTGTGAAAGAGTTCGTCCGGGGAAGTACTACCACCATACCTATTTCTGCCGCAAAGCAGTAGTGCTCACATTGCTGTGTTCCGGTTTTAAGGGTAAGGGTGCCGGTGTAATTACAGGCACATGAGACTTTTCATCTATGTCTCAGGGTGGCGGGCGCAGTGCAATGCCACATAGGGTGCGTCCTAGGTGGACGTGACCTATGAAGTAATGCACTGTTCATAGGCAGAGGTTACCGCTTAACATCAGGTGGGCCTCTTGCTAGTTCCGTCATTCAAGTAGTATAAAAAAAAAAAAAAAAAAAAAAATAGTCCTATCGTATTTCTGGTACAGCGATCCCTCGGAATTATAATGTAGTATCCATGCATATTTATAATTTGAATATTGTACTTGATTTAGTCAGTTAAAAATCAAACCTAAGATTGGTCAATCAGATCTTCAAGGGACAAGCCGTGGCGGCCGTGTGACCGGCCTATGAATAGACCCCCCGTCTCCTCCCGTGGATGTCGTAAATCCGACTAAGGGACTACCAGGACTTGATTATAAGATTCGTTGGTATAAGATTTGTCCTGGCTGCTAGCTTATTATAGAATATGTTATTACTAAAAGAAAGTGTTAGCACAGTCAGTCGTGAGGAGCGATGAGCTCAGCACTTGTCACGTCTATATTCCACGATGGTGCAACCCACTGTGAAAAAAGGCCCATTGAGGCTCTGCCTACCCCTTCGGGGAAAGAGGCGTGTATCTTTGTATGTATGTATGAGATTGGTTATTTTGTATTATACCCCACCTTAAGCGTTATGTACCCAATTTTGCCTTTTTTTTTATACTACTTTAATGACGGAACAAGCAGATGGCCCACCTGCTGTTAAGCGGTAACCTCTGCCTATGAACAGTGCATTACCTCGTAGGTCACGTCCACCTAGGACGCGCCCTATGTGGCATTGCACTGCTCCTGCCGCACCCTGAGACATAAAGATGAAAAGCCTCATGTGCCTGTAATTTCACCGGCACCCTTACCCTTCAAACTGGAACACAGCAATGCGAGCACTACTGCTTTGCGGCAGAAATAGGTATGGTGGTAGTAATTCCCCGGACGAACTCTTTCACAAAAAAACTCTACTACTACTAAACTACTGCCTTATTTACATCAGTCGTTTTCGAATTCGAGTTTTTCAGGCAATTTTGCTGAGACCTCCTATTACCATGATTGATGGGACAGTCTCCTAATTAGGACAGACGACGTCAATCAACTAAAATCCGCTGGGAATTCAAAATGAGCTCGCCCTGGATCGGGGCATCTGTCTAATGTCCCGGGACAGATTTATTAACAAGGGAAAAATCTCTTATTAAGACCCGATTAAAAAAGTACCTATCCCACTCTACATTCAAAAAAAAAAACCAAAAAAAAAAATGGACAGTTTACACAAAGTTATATAGCCCCAAGCTAAGCAGAGCTTGTGTTATGGGTACTAGATAACTGATATACTTAATACAATATAACATAGATAGATATTTTTTATTATACATAGAAAATACCCAGAACACCCTGAACAAATATCTGCGATCGCACAAATATTTGTTCCGAGGAACAATCGCACCCGCAACCTTCTGCGTCGCAAGCCAGGCTACAATAAATTATTGGGGTTCCCCATACTTAGAACTGAAACTCGTTTTTTTTTTTCATCAGTCCCATACGTGTGTGTTCTATGGATTGATCTTCAAAAATGATATTGAGGTTTCTTATATATATATTTTCTAAACTGAATACTTTGCGCGAGAGACACTTCCAAAGTGGTAAAATGTATGTCCCCCCCCCCCCCCCCCGTAACTTCTAAAATAAGAGAATGATAAAACTAAAAAAAAAATATGATGTACATTACCATGTAAACTTCCACCGAAAATCGATTTGAACGAGATCTAGTAAGTAGTTTTTTTAATCAAAGTCCAAGTCAGAAGTATTTTATTCATTGAAATCACAAGGATCATTTTGAATCGTCTTAAAAAATAAATTTACATTTACTCCTGTTCCAACGCAACCAGACCTAGAAGAATCAGGCAACAAACACGGTCTGTTTTTCTTTTGATGATCCTTCTTACTACTAGGTGGGGAGCGCCTGTGTGGTGCTTCGAGAACAAGTGGAAGCTGATTCAAGGAAAAAAAGGAAAACAAGGAAAAAAAGGAAATATGTCATAAATCGTAAACCGTCCAAAAACTTTTATAATATGATTCTTGCTGCTACGGAACCCTTCATGGGCCAGTCTGACTCGCACTTGGACGCTTTTTTTTTCGAGTTATTTCGTGTAATTTTGGTGGAATTTTAACAGTATAACTTGGATAAATAGCACATGTGATGTAGTTAAATTTAAGTGTATTTCATGTCTTTTCGAAATGAGCCTGTAGTGTCCCACTGCAGGGCAAAAACCTCCCTTCCCTCCTTCCATTCGTCTCTATTGTCGCCTATTTGGGATCAATCCTTCAAGTAGGAGTCTAGCTCATCCCGCCATCTCCGTCTAGGCCTTCCACGTGGCCGTCGTCTGTTTGGGATCCAAACTGTCGTGGTCTTCGCCCATAGTTCTTCCGACATACGATACGGCACACAATGTGTGCCGATCATGTCCAGCCCAGTCCCACTTAAATAGATATTTATTTTGTTCTGGGTATTTTCTATGTATAATAAAAAATATCTATCTATGTAATATTTGTATTAAGTATATCATTAACCTAGTACCCATTACACAAGCTCTGCTTAGCTTTGGGCTAGATAATGTTATGTGAACTGTCCAGCATTATTTATTAATTTATTTTTATAAGTTTATTAAAATGTAACGTAATAATTTAAGTACCAATATTTTATATTTAGTCTACTCAAAGCATAAATATTTGCCTCTTCACGCCCAACACTGAAATATGTTAGGCTTGCCTCTCTCATCTTTGGCAGGTAAGTAGGTACCTACATTTTTCTGCTCTCATCACGATACGATCCAACAGGACTTCAACCCATAATTCCTTCAAAAACCCTTTCGTACACAGCCCCAGTACATCTACATACTCAACCTACCGCTATATGCGGACCTGCAGCCAGTATGTAGGTATACTCCGCTTTGAGACCAATAAGGCTGTTTACAAACACGCTTTGTACTTTGCGGTAGGCTCGCAAACAGCCTGTCCCATTATTGCACCATTGTGTGCCATCCACTGTCTGGAAATGTTGTAATTAATACCTCACTGTACACAGCCAGCGGTAGGTAAATGTACTGTCGATTAATTTGGCTAAATAGTAATTCCTGGGACATCTACTCTACCTTTGATCACAAGATACATAGTTGGTATACCTTAATTACCTAATAGGTACTGTACGAAATACAGATCGGAGCTGCGATCAGTGTTGTCACATCTACCAATTTTTTGGTAGATCTACCTATTTTACCTTTGTCCTATCTACCACCCACGGCCTCAAATCTACCTATTTTTCAAAATATTACAGCTGCAAACAATTCTCCAAGCGTGTAACGAAACGATACGTACCTACTATCGAATTTAGCCAGTCTTGTAATTTTAGCACTTAAATAAAACGGAACGCGTTAAGAGTGAATGAAGAGGTACAAAGTACGGATTGACATTGACAATGACATCTGTCACAACTGACTGACGCTTGCTTGACATTGTCAATTTGACACTGAACTGATGTATAAACATCACCAATAAATCATTTTAATAATTTTATACCTAGGAAGATGGACTAAAGGCATGGAACTAAGGCTATTAACGAAACGTTAGCGATTATACCAGTCTCATTCTTTTATATGAATGTATTCATGTGTTGGAATGAGACAAGCATCAATCTATCTGTTCTTTTTTGTGTAAGTCGTTCCAGGCCAAATGTCAAATTACTAGTACATTCATGGTAACAACCTAGGGAGATGTATATGCATGATACCAAAATTCAGGGTACGGAACGGAAAGACGACTGTCGTGTGACAATATATTTGTTTCTCTCTAACATAGGATAGCAAGCTATCTTCTAGGATAGGAGTAAGAAGGACCACTCTATGCTATTTTAAGCACTCACTCCATTACTATTATACCTCCATGTTTTATACCCATTTTTAATCATTCAAAATGTATTTAAACTTGATTGGTAGAACTACCTATTTATCATTTCAAATTCTACCAATTTCTACTAATTTTTGTGTGGAAACATTGTGGATCTGCCTACCACTTTGGGGAGAAAAAGGCGAGTGTCTATGTCTATGCATGTCACAATTATAGCTCGATTATTTTTCAGGTACCTATATAAACCGTCAAAAATAAGTTAAAATTACCGCAAGGAAAATAATATAGTGCAATAGAATTGATTGGGCAGACAGCGAAACCGCGGACCGCGGAGTGGAGCGAGTTAGTATCAACTTTCTTAATTAACTCGTTATTGTTCAGTGCACGAAATACGCCGTAACGATACAATTACAGGAACTGGGTAAATACTGCAGTTTATTTATTGTACTTCGCTTGAAAGAGGGGTTTTTGCGGCCGTTTCTAATAATGCAGACAGCCTTGAAACTAGATGGCGCTGCTCTGTACTTAACTGTCAAAATAAAGTGAAATTTTCAGACCACAGATAATTCAGATAGTTTTTTATCTATGTTATGACCACAGAGTACCTTTATATGTTATTATTACCACAACGATAGATAGTGTCTGACAATGACAAAATTTTGATTGCTTATTTTATTTGTTTTTTGTGTTGTCTGTAATTTGGTAGATTTATAATAACGAACATGTACCTACAATACTTGTATTTTAACGTAACTAAGTGTTCCTTTTGTGATCCTATTGTGAAAATAAATGAAATGAAATGAAATGTCAACGTCAACAACGTAGCATCGCTCAGCACTGAGGGGCGAGTCCGAGTTTACACACACCATCGTAACGATGATCGTAACGACGAGTGTACGTGTATTGCGTAGTAACTAGCCATTAATCTGTGACGTTTTTGGCACAGATTAATAGCTAGTTATTATTTCATACACGTGCGATCGTCGTTACGTTCATCGTTACGATGGTGTGTGTAAACTCGGACTCGCCCCTCTGGACCAAGATGCATTTAGTTATGGCTAATTACACATATTACTGAGTGCATTTTGCCCCGTTGTTAGAATAAAAATTTAACTGTGTTACTGTAGGTATTAATAATATTTTCATAAGTGCTGTATTTTGTGTACTAACCAAATTATGGATCTGTGTGTCTGAAATAAAGTCTTTTTTTTCTTTTTATAGATATATTTTCTTGGTATTTTGTTACTATCACACAAAAAAAACAAATCGCTATATTAACATCGTTCGTATAACGTTTACGAGCAATGAATATACTACCTAACATAGGATCACACGAAGTTATTAAGGTATAGGTACCTATAATTGGTAGCGTACCTACTTACACCGCACAGATAATGCATTTGCCGCGTATTATAAAGGTGCGTGGCCTGATATCGCTCTGCTCCTCGACACCTAATTTGTCAATTTGCAATGTCTGTACCTACCTACCTATAATTTATTATTGATGTGTTATTTATGAGTAGGTATATCAAGCGTAGTGTGTGCTGCCTTATGAACTTTTGCTGATTCTCTATCATCTTACTTTTAACTGCCTCCCTAAGGCTTTTAAGTTGGTGTTCCTTTTTTCTTTGAATCAGTTTCTACTTGTTCTCGAGGCACCACACAGGCGCTCCCCATCTAGTACTTAGTATAGTAAGTAAGAAGGATCATCAAATAAAGCCGAGCCTGATTCTTCTAGGTTTTGTCGCGTTGGAACAGGAGTAAATTTATTTTATATGATGATTAAAAATGATCCTTGTGATTTCAATGAATAAAATACTTTTGACTTTGACTTTGAAATTTGTTAATTTTGACAACCACAGTTGAGTCAGCGCCATCTATCGAGCCAAATCGAACTACTTCTTTTATTTATTCGAAAATGAAAAGCCTTCATTGCGAAGTAAAGAGTGTAGGTCCCGCCAGGTCGCTGAAACCCTTGCATACAAACGAAGTTAGCTCCTATTTTGGATATTATCTCCTGAACCTCCATAACATTTTGCACACATCATAAATACACTGATATCTAGGCCTGTGGTTAGTCAGTTTCTTATAAAATTACTAGTGTCCGCCCCAGGCTTCGCTTGCGTTTTACCAGGATAAAAAGTAGCCTATCGCTCAATCCTGGTCATAATCTATGTGTGTACTTCATCGAAATCAGTTCAGCCGTTTCAGCGTGATTGAGTAACAAACATACACACATCGTAACTTTTGATATATATGATATTAGTGGGAAGTGGGATTAGCTGCAACGTGAGCTAGGCCACAGATAAAATAATACTATACGCTAGGCCTAATAACATTCTATTTTTTTTTTTTGTGACGTAACAAGCAGTTTCGTAGTTCGTAGTTACGTACGTCTAGTAGTATAGTAGAGCTTTTTTGTGAGGAAGTTCGTCGGGGGAAGTACTACCACCATACCTATTTCTGCCGCAAAGTAGTAGTGCTCGCATTGCTGTGTTCCGGTTTGAAGGGTAAGGGTGCCGGTGAAATTACAGGCACATGAGACTTTTCATCTTTATGTCTCAGGGTGGTGGGCGCAGTGCAATGCCACATAGGGCGCGTCCTAGGCGGACGTGACCTATGAGGTAATGCACCGTTCATAGGCAGAGGTTACCGCTTAACATCAGGTGGGCCTCCTGATTGTTCCGCCATCCAAGTAGTACAAAAAAAAAAACAGATGTCCCACTGATGTTAAGCGGTAACCTCTGCCTTTAACAATGCATTATCTCATAGGTCACGTCCCCCCAGGACGCGCCCTATGTGGCATTGCACCGCGCCCGCCACCCTGAGACATAAAGATGAAAAGTCTCATGGGCCTGTAATTGCACCGGCACCCATACCCTTCAAACCGGAACACAGCAATGCGAGCACCTGCTTTGCGGCAGTAATAGGTATGGTGGTAGTACTTCCCCAGACGAACTTCCTCACAAAAAAGCTCTACTACTACTAAATGATATTATTCTGATACCTATATTCTGTGCCGCAGTCTTTCCGTCAGCGATCGGTTAATTATCAGAACTCCAGCATAAAATATCCTTAATTGTTTTTCCGAGTAGTTCCTGTTCGTCCCCTAATCTGTCCCCATTCGGGAAAAGGCAGGAATTGACAATTCCAGTTTGTGCCCAAATACAACTCCGGGGACAGATAGGAATTCCTATGTCCTTCCTCATGGTACACAATATTACTATGTTAGTTACTTTCAAATTATTATGTCCGGCCCAATAATAGACCCCTCTGTCTCCTCCCGTGGATGTCGTAAAAGCCGAGCCGGGATTACCCGGACTTGTTTGTAAGATTCGTTGGTATAAGATTTGTCCTGGCTGCTAGCTTATATGGAATGTGTTATTACTGAAAGAAAGCGTTAGCAGAATCCGTCGTGGGAAGCAATGGTGGCGATGAGCTCACCACTTGTCACGTGTATTTCCCACAATGGTGCAACCCACAGTTAAAAGAGGCCCATTTGAGGCTTTGCCTACCCTTTCGGGGCAAAAGGCGTGTGTCTATGTATGTGTGTATGTAGGTATGTTATAATCAGTGTGAGGTTTCCAAATCACTTACCTCTGACGACCTCTGTGGCGCGGCGGGCGAAGCTTGGCCTGCGACGCAGGAGGTTGCGGGTTCGATTCCCGCCTCGGAACAAATATTTGTGCGAACGCAGATATTTGTTCAGGGTGTTCTGGGTATTTTATATGTATAATAAAAAATATCTATCTATGTAATATATATTGTATTAAGTTTATCAGTCATCTAGTACCCATAACACAAGTTCTGCTTAGCTTGGGGCTAGATAATGTAGTGTGAACTGTCCAGCATTATTTATTTATTTATTTATTTATTAGCTATTAGGATCAATTTTAAAAAGATGTTATTCAAGACTCGTCAACGTCAGTTTTTCTACCGACCCTTGGGTCCTCATTCTTCGATGCGCTGTCTCGGCTTGATGTGACCATTAATGAGTAGAATCCCAGCACTCAATTCCTTATAAAGGATCTGCTGGTCATATCTCAGCCATAGGAGCATAGGGCACTTTCTATTGGACGATAACGACACGACACGATATCGAGACGATCCTAGGGGCGAAACAACGCACCAACGACCGCAGCACTTCGGGTGAATATAGAAAACAAAGTGCGGCGCACAGACTAAGCTTACTACTCTGTGGGCGAATTTCTAGACGACTGTATTTAACGTAGACAGAGTAGGTATAGTATTTCTAGCTCTACGGTATATAATAATTGTATGACGTTTTAGTAGATTGTATCATAAGGGAGGAACATAATATTTTTACGGCGAGGGCGCTTTTTTGAATCCAGAGCGAATTGAGAGATTCTAGAGTAGAATCCCGAGCGTAGCGAGGGATTCTTTAGTAGAATCCTGAACGTAGCGAGGGATTCAAAGTACGTCGCCCGAGCCAAAAATATATGTTGCGCCCGTGTGATACACTCTGCTTTTCATCACCCACTATGAGAAAATAAAAGGCGCCTCATATGTTATTGTAATATTATTATTTAATAAAACAAATGGTTGTTTTTTTTTGTGTTTTTTTTTGTTGTGTTTGTGTTTTTGTGTTTTTTTAATTGTTTTTTTTTTTTGTTGTTTTTTTTTTTTTTGTGTTTTGTGTTTTTTTTGTGTTTTTTGTGTGTTGTGTTTTTTGTGTGTATTGTGTTTTTTTTTGTGTTTTTGTGTTTTGTGTTTTTTTATGTTTTTTTTTGTGTTTTGTGTTTTTTGTGTGTTTTGGGTTTTTTTGTTTTGGGTTTTGGGCCGTCGTACCAGCCAGTATTTATTCAAACAATATTTGCATTCGAATTATTTGGCGCTGGTTCCAAATTCAATAAGTGCGCCGCAATTATCTTTGCCGCGCACTTTTTGAATTAGGAACTTAATAAGTGCGCCGGAAAACTCATTACTGCCCGCTAAAAGTTTCTCATAGAAAAAACCACCGTTGGGTGCACTTAAAGGCGAACCCAGTCGTCCTTTTCGAATAGATGGGATGAAAATAACATTTGCTAGCGCCATCTAGAAATAGCCTGGAATTTGTCCTTTTTTGAGTCACAAATTTTTTTCTACGTTAGCGGTCTATTGTGTTTAGTTAGTCTATGATAGTATGCAGTGTTTACCAGTCGTGTCGTTAATCGTCCACTATAAACGCGCCCAAACAACTGCAAAAACAACTCATGCAAGTCAATTGCTAATTATTTCAACAGACGATTCTCGTTGAAAGCTGTGATCAGATCAAGGTATAATGTACGTACTTACTAGGATTTATTATTGAGCCTAGAGATGAAGAGAGATGCCTCTGAATATTTGCCTGAGAATTACGATGAGGTCATACAAGGTCAACCCGTAATCTTCGTAGTAAATATAAATATAACATATGTAGGTATCCCTCACGTGAATAATTGCATGTATCAAAGAAGCTGCTCCTATTACTCTGCTATTAAAACTGCGCCACCGCCAGGTAGAAATCTTCATACAAAAAAGCGGCCAAGTGCGAGTTGGACTCGCCCATGATGGCTTCCGTAGCAGCAAGTAACATAATATAAAAGTTCTTGGATGGATTACGATTTGACGTATTAAAAAAAACTACTTACTAGATCTCGTTCAAACCAATTTTCGTTGGAAGGTTACATGGTATAATGTACATCACATTTTTTTTTTAGTTTTATCATTCTCTTGTTTTAGAAGTTATGGGGGGGGACACACTTTTTACCACTTTGGAAGTGTCTCTCGCGTAAACAATTCAGTTTAGAAAAAGTTATATTAGAAACCTCAATATCATTTTTGAAGACCTATCCATAGATAACACACGTAACAAAACACGTAGAAAAAACACGTACCTATGGGTTTGATGTTTTTTTTTGAGTTTCTCTTCTAAGTATGGGGAACTACAAAAATAAAAAACTACTTACTAGATCTCGTTCAAACCAATTTTCTTTGGAAGTTTTTATTTGTTTAGTTTAGTTTACATCATATTTTTTTGTTAGTTTTATCTTTCTCTTATTTTAGAAGTTACGGGGGTTGACACACTTTTTACCATATTGGAAGTGTCTCCCGCGCAAACTACATATTAGAAAAAAATCAGTTAGAAAAAAATGATATTAAAAACCTCAATATCATCTTTGAAGACCTATCCATAGATACCCCACACGTATAGGTTTGATGTTTTTTTTTTTTTTGTAGTTTCAGTTCTTAGTATTAAAAACCCCAAAAATTTTTGTTTTTTTTCTATTTTTTTGTAAAATTCTTATTGCGATTCACAGAATACATGTACTTACCAAGTTTCAACAGCATAGCTCTTATAGTTTCGGAAAAAAGTGGCTGTGACATACACGGACAGACAGACAGACAGACAGACAGACATGACGAATCTATAAAGGTTCCGCAATTTTTGGTTACGGAACCCTTAAAACGCCACGTGCCGCTCGAAAAAGCGGTTTTCATTGAATATCTCGTGAAATATTGATATTTTTACAAAACCTTTTAATAAACAATTATCATTAAATATGTTTTTTTTTTTTGTTTTTTTTATAACTTGCAATGTATGTTTGTCTCGGTGGAATCCGGGTGGAATCTTACAACTAAATTTTAAAGCAGTTATCCTCAACCGATTGAGGTGAAATTTGGCATACCTGTCAAGTTCCAATGACAATACAATATGATGGTGACAGCGAGCTGATCTGATGATGGAGACGGAAGGTGGACAACAGAACTCCTCGATGGATAATAGACTGGAGTAGACTGGCCGTGTTTAGGCTCATTTTGATCAGCACACGGTTACGACCACTAAATTTTAAAAAAGCTTGTGTTGAAACATATTTTTCACAAATAACTTATTTATTTTATATTAAAAGGATCAATTTCCAGCGAAGCAGTTCGCGTAAGTTCAAATCAAAATCCACGACAACCACGCCATTATTACGACAAGTTTTTCAATGAGGGATTTTAGCGAGACCTTGTTAGGGTTCCGTAGCCAAATGGCAAAAAACGGAACTCTATGGGTTCGTCATGTCTGTCTGTCTGTCCGTCCGTATGTCACAGCCACTTTTTTCCGAAACTATAAGAGCTATGCTGTTGAAACTTGGTAAGTAGATGTATTCTGTGAACCGAGATATTTCACACAAAAATAGAAAAAAAAACAATAAATTTTTGGGTTTTCCCATGCTTAGAACTGAA
Organism: Operophtera brumata; assembly: GCA_932527175.1. Taxonomy (NCBI): domain Eukaryota; kingdom Metazoa; phylum Arthropoda; class Insecta; order Lepidoptera; family Geometridae; genus Operophtera; species Operophtera brumata. The sequence continues at coordinate 1,673,538 of OW052227.1, read as the reverse complement.
ACTCATTTTTTTTTCATCAAACCCATACGTGATACTTATTGAGGTTACTAATTTTTTTTTTTTGTGCGAGAGACACTTCCAAATTGGTTAAATGTGTGTGTGTGTGTGTGTGTGTGTCCCCCGTCCCACCCTGTAACTTCTGAAATAAGAGAAATATAAAACTAAAAAAAAATATGATGTACCATGTAAACATCCACCGAAAATTGATTTAAACGAGATCTAGTAAGTAGTTTTTTTTGAATACGTCATTAATCGTAAACCATCCAACAACTGTTATACTATGTTACTTGCTGCTACGGAACCCTTCATGGGCGAGTCCGACTCGCACTTGGCCGCTTTTTTTTATCCTATCCGCTCACCCGTAGACGAAGTATGTCAGCCGTCGCCATTGAAATCGGTCTCCTTGAATTTAAAGCCAATAAATTTAGTAATCCGCCAACTGAATTTATATCGGCCATTTAATGTCAATAGGCGAGACTCATCACGCCATTCGAGGCCGGTTGTGTAGTTACGCTAGAACCATCAGGGAACTCATTTTCAAACCCCGACGCAAAAACGACGGGGTGTTATAAGTTTGACGTGTCTGTGTATGTGTTTATGTGTGTGTGTGTTTATGTGTGTGTGTCTGTGTGTGTATGTCTATGTGTGTCTGTGTGTGTCTGTGTGTTACTGGGTGTGTGTGTGTGTGTGTGTATGTGTGTGTCGGTGTGTGTCTGTCTGTGGCATCGTAGCTCCCGAACGGATGAACTTTTTTTTTTTTTAAAGGTGTATTATTACTCGTTAGTGTTCTTAGCTATGTTTGATCAAAATTGGTTCAGCCGTTCCATTGCGTTGAGGTTTTTTTTTTAATTTTTACAAAATTAATTACTTATATAAGTTTACAAGAAAGCCAGACTATTCGTACCTGAGCTGAGCTTTAAGAATATAGAATAAACCGCGAAAAGTAAGGCTAATAGTAGATTTATTTTTCTCAAGTAAGTTTTTTTTTTTTTTTTATTCTTTCTTATTTTGGTATGACTGATCAAGCAGATGGTCCACCTGATGTTAAGCGGTACCTCTGCCTATGAACAGTGCATTATCACATAGGTCACGTCCACCTAGGACGCGCCCTATGTGGCATTGCACTTCGCCCGCCACCCTGAGACATAAAGATGAAAAGTATCATGTGCCTGTAAATTCACCGACACCCTTACCCTTCAAACCGAAACACAGCAATGCGAGCACTACTGCTTTGCGGCAGAAATAGGTATGGTGGTAGTACTTCCCTGGACGAACTCTTTCACAAAAAAGCTCTACTACTACTGACTAGTATTCACAGTTCTTTATATAATATGCACGCTGTGGTTACTTATAATTGAAAGAACACTAGATTTAAGTACCTACTTAACTTTAGAATTATATTTTTACACGATTGTGCTTCTTTCGTTGGTGATCCAATTAATAAAATAAAAATAGATTATGCACTGAGGGAATAAAGCAGTGTCTTACGTCGCGGGCGGCATATTGAACCCTGAGCGTAACGAGGGACTCTAGAGTTATATAGAGCAGGTACTGAGTTTCGAAGCGAAGGGTTCAAGCTGCCCAAGACGAAGACATAGGCTTCTCTCTTTTACTCTACTTTTCAAACCTTCTGCGAGACTATTAAAGTTCACTGAAAATTACAGCACCAAACACCGTCTTTTGTTTCACAATCTTGTAAACGCGCCTTTATCTTTTTTTTTTTATTCTGCCAATAAATAAATAAATAAATAATTCTGGACAGTTCACACAACATTATCTAGCCCCAAGCTAAGCAGAGCTTGTGTTATGGGTACTAGATAACTGATATACTTAATACAATATATTACATAGATAGATATTTTTTATTATACATAGAAAATACCCAGAACACCCTAAACAAATATCTGTGATCGCACAAATATTTGTTCAGAGTGCGGGAATCGAACCCGCAACCTTCTGCGTCGCAGGCCGAGCTTCGCCCGCCGCGCCACAGAGGTCGTCAATGGTGGCGTGTTCCGTTTTAGAACAAACCTCTGTACAATGCCATATGGGTATTTTTTTACTTACACACGAATTTGACGTTCCAAATTCAAATCACTTTATTCCCTAGGGAGTTTTATACAACTTTATATCCCTTAAGAGATAATGCTTTACTTTACGTTGAGGTTGCATATCAACTTTTTTTTATTCGTAAATGAAAAGCCCTCATTGCGTACCTACCTACCTATCAATATCACTATTTTGTTTGTTAATTCACAAGTATCAAGATACTTATGAAGGCACACTGGCTCTAAAAATACTAGTTTTTTTTGCTTGTTTTGGAAGCCATGGCCCCATTTTTGTTTTTTGTTTTTAGAGTTCCGTAGTCAAAGACAAGGAACCCTTATGGATTCGTCATGTCTCTCTGTCTGTCTGTCTGTCCGTGTATGTCACAGCCCTTTTTTTCCGAAACTATAAGAGCTATACTGTTGAAACTTGGTAGGTAGATGTATTTTGTGAACCGCATTAAGATTTTCACACAAAAATTTAAATAAAACAATTATTTTTGGGGTTCCCCATACTTAGAACTGAAACTCAAAAAAAAAACATCAAACCTATACGTGTGGGGTATCTATGAATAGGTCTTCAAAAATGATGTTAAGGTTTCTAATATAATTTTTTTCTAAACTGAATAGTTTGCGCGAGAGACACTTCCAAAGCGGTATAAAGTGTGTGTGTGTGCCCCGTAACTTCTAAAATAAGAGGATGATAAAACTAAAATAAATATATGATGTACATTACCATGTAATCTTTCACTCGAAATTGGTTTGAACGAGATCTAGTAATTAGTTTTTTATTTTTGGGGTTCCCCATACTTAAAACTGAAACTCAAAAAACTTTTTTTCATCATACCCATACGTGTGGGGTATCTATGGATAGGTCTTCAAAAATGATATTGAGGTCTCTAATATATTTTTTTTCTAAACTGAAAAGTTTGCGCGGGATTCACTTCCAAAGTGGTAAAAAGTGTCCCCCCACCCCCCCCATAACTTCTAAAATAAGAGAATGATAAAACGAATAAAAATATATGATGTACATTACTATGTAAACTTTCACTCAAAATTGCTTTGAACGAGATCTAGTAAGTAGTTTTTTTTTTTAATACGTCATTAATCGTATTCCATCCAAGAACTTTTATATTATGTTACTTGCTGCTACGGAACCCTTCATGGGCGAGTCCGACTCGCACTTGGCCGCTTTTTTTTTATTGTTAGTACCTTGGTTGTAAAGGTTGTAGGTACCTTTTGTTTTCATTGTTAAATCTACCTAATAATTTTAATTTTACGTAGGTATACACTGTATTAACTTTGTACGTTTTTTCTCAATAAACTAAACTTACTTACTTACTTACTTACTCGTATGTAAGCACTGTGGAATGCTGCAAAACTCGCTTTCAGCCGTTTTGACTAAATCCCGTTTTAGATACACTGCCACGTACGCCTACAAAGCTGTTATTGAAAACCGATTAATCCCAGAATTATGCTAACGCAATCACATCGTAGACGACAACGTGTCAATATTTACACATCATACAAAGCAGTATCCGTAAGTATGCACGTACCTACGTTATATCTACCTAGAGTTACCAGATGTCTCACTGGAAAATCCTGATAAACAACCTGGTTTTCAATTTAAAAAAACATCATACAAAGCTGTATCGTAAGTATGCACGTACCTACGTTATACCTACATATAGTTATCAGATGTCTCACTAGAAAATGCTGATAAAAATCCTGGTTTTCATTTTAAAAAGCATCATACAAAGCTGTATCGTAATTATGCACGTACCTACGTTATATCTACCTAGAGTTACCAGATGTCTCACTGGAAAATCCTGATAAACAACCTGGTTTTCAATTTAAAAAAACATCATACAAAGCTGTATCGTAAGTATGCACGTACCTACGTTATACCTACCTAGAGTTACCAGATGTCTCACTAGAAAATGCTGATAAAAATCCTGGTTTTCATTTTAAAAAGCATCATACAAAGCTGTATCGTAATTATGCACGTACCTACGTTATAGTTACCTAGAGTTACCAGATGTCTCACTAGAAAATGCTGATAAAAATCCTGGTTTTCATTTTAAAAAAACATCATACAAAGCTGTATCGTAATTATGCACGTACCTACGTTATACCTACCTAGAGTTACTAGATGTCTCACTAGAAAATGCTGATAAAAATCCTGGTTTTCATTTTAAAAAATGCATCATACAAAGCGTATCGTAATTATGCACGTACCTACGTTATACCTACCTACCTAGAGTTACCAGATGTCTCACTGGAAAATCCTGATAAAAACCCTGGTTTTCATTTTAAAAAAACTCTCTTTTTAACCCCCGACGCAAAAACGACGCGGGGTGTTATAAGTTTGACGTGTCTGTATGTGTGTGTGTCTGTCTGCGCATCGTAGCTCCCGATTGGATGAACCGATTTGTTTTCTTTTTTGGTTGAAGGGTGAATTTGTCGGGAGTGTTCTTAGCTATGTTTGATCAAAATCGGTTCAGCCGTTTCATTGCGTTGAGGTATTTTTTTTAATTTTTACAAAATTAATAACTTGTTCTTATTTAATTATAGACGAACAGCTTTCGCCAATGTGCATATTTCAGAGTGTTGAAATGTCTTAGTTTGACCTTCTGTAGTTTCACTTGCAGCACTGATTACCTACACTTTAATGTATTTTATCTACACTCAAATCGAAAAATTCGAATTACGAATTCAAAGAAGGTACAGACGCACTTTATAGACGCATATACATAAAATTAAACTCATTATAGTACCGCCAACTGTATCATAAAACTCATTATAGTAACGCTATATTTTTTTTTATTAATTCATTAAACTAGTCTATGGTTATAGCCTGAATATGAAAAAAAAGGCGCACGCATGCGCAGTTCGAACTGTGAAAAAATGGCGTACGCATGCGTAGTTTGAACCTAATTTCCCGCGCTTCCCATACATTTTTTTGCCGATCGTGTTTTTATATTCGGTTTTGTCCAACACTATAATGAACACCATAGAAAATAAAGCCAATGAAGTAAATATAAACATACCAGCACCAACTACAAGCAGATATACCGCATTTGACGAGAATGCAGTAATTAACATTCAATTTCATAACTGCGCCATTCACAATTTAAATAATTAGGTACTTATACAGACATACGACGCTTGGCTTGGTTTTTGCCTGGAAGTCCCGAGATTTCTCGCGTTTTCCTGATTGAAGAGAGATGTCGCTGGGCTCGCATAGTGGGGCTCCTAGGGGTTCCACAACACGCATCAAAGCTGCGGGTAAAAGGCAGTATTGTTTTTTTTTATACGACTTGACTGTCCGAAAAAGCAGGTGGCCCACCTGATGTTAAGCGGTAACCTCTGCCTATGAACAGTTCATTACCGCATAGGTCATGTTCACCTAGGACGCGCCCTTGGCATTGCACTGCGCCCGCCACCCTGAGACATAAAGATGAACAGTCTCATGTGCCTATAATTTCACCGGCACCCTTACCCTTCAAACCGGAACACAGCAATGCGAGCACTACTGCTTTGCAATTGTTTTTATTATTTTTTTTGCTTTCGAAATAAGTATGGTGGGTAATACTTCCCTGGACCACAGATAAAATAATACTACCTGGACGAACTCTTTCACAAAAAAGCTCTACTACTAGGTACTACTACAGTCCGGCAAGTATAACTTGGCGCGGCTGTGCGCCACTGTACAAAAAAAGCATTTCCCAGTTTGAAATCCTTTTACTCGTTTTCAAGAAAAGTCGTGTCATGAGAGTGTCCGTCCTATGTCGTGCGATTTTCCTCCTCCTATTTTTCAACTGACCAAAGAATGAAAAAAAAAATAGGCTGTTTTAGTTCCTCAAATCGCCACCGCCAACTTATACTTGCCGGACTGTACTACTACTTAGGTACTATAGGCACAGATAAAATAATACTACCTATACTAGTACCTATTATAGGTAAGTATCTGTATCATTGTAGGTAAGACAATCCAGTTTAATCGGATGACGAGATCGTGTCGACACGTTGGCAAATTGCGCCGCTTGTTTACCGCCCACTAACTCAATTTGTCTATTCTATTGTGTTGTACCTTACCTACGTAGGGCTTGGATTGTAGGCGTTTGTGTTAAGGTGGCGCTGCGCGACGCACCGAAGTCCATCGCCAGGCGTAGTCTTAAAGCCGAACGTCCACCGCCAGCTAAACTAAGTTAGTTTAGTTTAGCTCGCATAGTTTTCCATACATGTTAGCTTAGCTGTCATAGTATGCGGAGGACGCACACGTATGAAAAACTGGCTCAACTATGCGAGCTAAGCTAAACTAACTTAGTTTAGCCGGCGGTGGACGTTCGGCTTGTAGGTTCGTCCAATTCAATGTTTGGCACTGTGTAAAATGAGAGCTAGTGCCAGATCCCTTGGTTGGAATTCAGAAAATTCCCCTATTGCGAAACGGCAATAAATGCGCAAAATATTCATAAAACTTGTTCCAGTACATACGTCAAACAGACGGTCTATCAAAGTTAAATTATTATTATTATTATTTCACTCATTTATTAAAAATCTCGTAAAAAAATATATTTTTCACTATAAAGCAATATATAGCAATACAAAAAAATAAATAGTAAAAAACATTATAGTAAAAAATATAAATCAAAACGGGGAACCACCGACCGCGGAGCGAGGCCCAAACGGTCGGGGGCTAGGGCTGCAGAGAGAGGAACCTCCTGACTATACGTGCCGAGTCCAGGAGTACCGCCTTCTGAATCTGACCCTTGATCCAACTATTTAGCGAGAGCTTCTTAAGGTACTGGTCGAAGCTCTTCGCAATGAGTCCATTCACTGAAACGACTATCGGGACGATAATCGTTGAATCCACATCCCACATGGCGGTAATCTCGTGAGCCAAGTCAAGGTACTTGCTTAACTTGTCTTTCTCGGCCTTCACGAGATTAGCATCATGCGGGATAGTGACATCAACAAGTATTGCCCGGCGTTCCGACCGGTCTACCAGCACGATATCAGGCTTATTGGCAACAATAGTCCTATCCGTGATGATAGACCGGTCCCAGTAGAGCGTGGCACGGCCATTTTCAAGAACCGGCTGAGGCACGTACTTATAGTACGGCACCTCAGGTCCCACAAGGTTGTATCGGAGGGCAAGTTGCTGGTGAATGATCCTGGCTACTTGGTTGTGTCTGTGCAGATACTCTGAGTTAGCAAGATGCGAACAACCCGAAAGCACATGCCAGAGGGATTCTCCGGGACGGTGACATGCTCTACAGATATCAACCGTCCCATCCTTCATGATGTACTTTCGATAGTTGTTCGTCTTGATAACCTCATTAACCTTATTATTATTATTATTATTATTATTAAGAGCCTGTGGTGTCCCACTGCAGGGCAAAGGCCTCCCTTCCTTCTCTCCAGTCCTCTCTATTTTGGGCCACTGTAGACCAATCCTTTAAATAGGTATCTATTTCGTCTCTCCATCTTCGCCGCGGTCTGCCACGAGATCGTTTTCCGTTCAGAGGCGTCCACTCTGTTATGGTTTTAGCCCATAACTCGTCTGACATGCGGCAGACGTGACCCGCCCAATCCCACTTCAATCCACCCGCTTTCTGTCCGACATCCGCGATTTGAGTTTTGGAGCGCAGTATACTGTTGCGAACGCGGTCTATCAGTCTGACTCCTAGAATACTGCGCTCCATCCATCAAAGTTAAAAAAAAAAAAAAAAAAAAAAAATACGTGTTTTTGAGAAAACCTTACTAGTTTATAAAAAAATGTCTGTTAGTTAGAATCTACAATAATGTTTACAATTTATAAGTACATTATGACCATCCAAAGTTCAGAGCTGATTTTTGAAGGCTTATACTGAATTTAGAGGTAAAAATATTTAAAATTTGTTTCCCCATTAACCTAGATATATTCTTCAAGATACATATTTGTTCAAAACATCTAACGAATAAATTGTTACCAATTCATAATCACGTACGAGCTGAGCACGAGCATTTGTATGGAAAGATATGTCGTGCAGCCTGCTCTTAAGGTGGAACCTATCGTTTGTGGCGTGAAATTCAAATTTTAATGTGTTTTTTGCTAATCACAGCTCATCAACACATCTTGAGATAGCGAAACCTGATTTTGCGAAAGCTAGGAGACCTAACACGCATATTTTGATTGAAAATGTCTCATAAATATCATCAGTTTGGCTAAGAATATTAATGAACAAAAAAACACTGTCATTTTTTAAAGAAACGTTGTCTTTTTGATTTTTATAAATTTAATGTGTTTTTCGAGTTATTTCGTGTAATTTTAGTGGCATTTTAACCGGTGTAACTTGGATAAATGGCACATATTGTGTGTTGTAGTGAAATTAAAGTGTATTGCGTGTCTTTTCGAAATAGAATAAAATAAAATATATTTAAGCCCATACAACAAACGTGATTTTTTGCCATTTTTAGGATTCCGTACCCAAAGGGTAAAACGGGACCCTATTACTAAGGCTCGGCTGTCCGTCTGTCTGTCTGTCCGTCCTTCTGTCACCAGGCTGTATCTCATGAACCGTGATAGTTAGACAGTTGAAATGTTCACAGATGATGTATTTCTGTTGCAGCTATAACAACAAATAGTTACTTAAAAACAGAATAAAATAAATATTTAAGGGGCTCCCATGCAACAAACGTGTTTTTTTGCCGTTTTTATAGATAATGGTACGGAACCATTCGTGGTCCAACTCGCTCTTGGCCGTTTTTTTTGTACCTATTTGTTGTTATACCTACTGGCAACAGAAATACATCACTGTGAAAATTTCAAATATCTGACTATCACGGTTCATGAGATACAGCCTGGTGACAGACGGACAGACAACCGGACGGACAGCGGAGTCTTAGTAATATGGTCCCGTTTTACCCTTTGGGTACGGAACCTTAAAAAGACCATGATCGGCAAAGAGCAAGGGCGGATTTAGGGGTGGGGGGAGGGGCTGGGGGGGGGGGGCACGTGCCTCCCCCAAACGGTATTTTTGTGTACTGTGGATATATCTATATTACTGCACTCTCTTCGAGCTAAAAATACAGAATATTTCGCGAACATGAAAAATGAAAGAAAAATGTCTTTAATTAACATTTAATTTTTCTATTTGATGACACTTTCATGAAACCTACCTTGTTTCTTTATATTAAGTTGAATGTGTACCTATGTGTGCCTACTTTTTGGTGATTGTGAGTACCTACCTACCTACCTAGTCAAACCTTTGGAGGTTTTTAAGGTACAATATTCTAATTAACTGTGTAAAATATATTGTGTACCTACCTATGCAATAAATAAAAAAATACATGCTATTAATAATACTTGCAGAAATAAACTTGAAGTAGGTATGATACTTCAAGTTTATATCTAACATTGTTGTTTTTTATTGCCCGTCCGCCCCAGAAAAATGTCCTGGATCCGCCCTTGACAAAGACTATACTTCACCGTTCACCGCACAGCCTGCCAAGGAGTAGTAATTTATTTTTTCTATGGCCAATACAATTTATTCCTAATGCATGTACCGGGGACCATGGACTTAGTATACAAACGGTCCCGCGACGGCCAACTTTTAGATTTGTAGTATCGATGACCTCTTAGTATTTACCTATACAATGGTCATGGTCACCCTAGCTATCATAAAGCTATCATTTCAAGTGTTAGAAAGGGGCAAACTAACTCTATTCTACCGATCTCTCTTGGCTCGTTTTTCCTCTATCAATGACGGTAATCTTAGTTCCATGTTTTAGTTCTTCTTCTGAGATATGTACCTATTTTTCTCTATGCCTAATACGTAGTTGTTTTTTTAAGTCTATGCCTAATAACGGCAACTAGTTTTTTTAAGCAAAAATATTATGAACAAAATTTTAGGTGTTTAAAATCTCTAAATATCCATATTATGTACTTACAGCGTTTCCATTGTTGCGAGGGCTGCTTCAGGCCCGCCAAGCGGCGGCTGGCCACGATGCAGACGCCACACTACGAGTGCTATGCGGAGAGCTATGTCAAGTGCTTTTGGAACCTCTGCGACCACCAGAGCAGTACCACCAGCTTTCTGGTGAAGTCTAAGGGCCATGGTAAGGCTGTACCTACCTAAACTTCACAATGCAATTACAGAAATGTGCACTTAACTTCGTGAAAGACCGATGACAGAACAAGCAGATGGCCCACCTGATGTTAAGGTGGATGCTTTCGCTAGTGGCGCGAAATTAAAAAAAAAACGTGTTTTTGGCTCATCACAGCTCATCAACACTTCTTCAGATAGCGAAAACTAATTTGACGGTAATTATATGACCTAACACACGTTTTAATATAGAGTACCTGTATCATAAGTTTGGCTATGAATGAGCTTGAAACAAAAAAAGACTGTAAAAACCATTGAAGCACAATCGTAGCTCAACTAATTATATTTATGTGATACTATAAATTAAAACTTGTGTGTTAGGTCATATAATTACCGGCAAATTAGTTTTCGCCATCTGAAAGTGTTGATGAGCTGTGACGACCTCTGTGGCGCGGCGGGCGTAGGTTGGCCTGCGACGCAGGAGGTTGCGGGTTCGATTCCCGCCTCGGAACAAATATTTGTGCGATCGCAGATATTTGTTCAGGGTGTTCTGGGTATTTTCTATGTATAATAAAAAATATGTATCTATTTAATGTATTGTATTAATTATATCAGTTATCTAGTACCCATAACACAAGCTCTGCTTAGCTTGGGGCTAGATAATGTTGTGTGAACTGTGTCCAGCATTATTTATTTATTTATTTATTTATGAGCAAAAAACACGAACAAATTTGAATTTCGCGCCGCAAGCGAGAGCAACCATCAAGCGGTAACCTCTTGCCTTTAACAATGCATTACCTCATAGGTCACGTCCACCTAGGACGCGCCCTATGTGGCATTGCACTGCGTCCGCCACCCTGAGACATAAAGATGAAAAGTCTCATCATCATCATCAGCCCACACTAGTCCACTGCTGGACATAGGCGCCACTGAGCCCGGTGTTCGGCTCTTCTCATCCACTCTCTGCCGCCGCCTTTCGTAGGACATCGCTCCACCTAGCCAGAGGGCGCCCCACGCTACGTTTGCCAAGACGCGGTCTCCACTCAAGAACTCGCTTACCCCAACGGTTGTCGGTTCTTCAGCATATATGACCAGCCCATTGCCACTTCAGCTTGCTAATCCGGTGGGCTATGTCAATGACTTTAGTTCTCAGTCGAATAATCGTTTCTCATTTTCGAAAAGTCTCATGTGCCTGTAATTTCACCAGTACCCTTCAAACTGGAACACAGCAATGCGAGCACTACTGCTTTGCGGCAGAACTAGGTATGGCGGTAGTACTTCCCCGGACGAACTCTCACAAACAAGCTCTACCACACACAAAAGTACAGACAATGCATTTGTTATTTTGACAACCACAGTTGAGTCAGCGCCATCTATCGAGCCAAATCGAACTACTTTTTTTTTTAATTCGAAAATGTAAAGCCCTTATTCTCGTACCTAAAGGGGCTTCTAAACGGGCCATATTTTCACTGCAATTGTGGCCGGCAACTATTGGTGTCCCTCTCCTACTCACATGTTAGAGAAAGACACCAATAGTTGCCGGCCACATATTGCAGTGAAAATATGGCCCGTTTAGTAAAAATATTTAGCTAGTGTTTTATTTTGTTCTAGTGGTATCAGCCCAGCCCCGGCGACAAGCGGCCTCATACAAATCCGCTACTTACGTCAACAAATATTAATACAAACCCAATTTTATAAAAATAGAAACATTTATTCACAACAAGAACCACTCAAACTTTTCTGATTTTTATACAATACTTGTCTTAAATTCATATTGATTCTAGACTGTGCAATATAGTTCTGGAATTTTCTCCATTCAATATTATCAGCATTTTGATTTATTTGTTCTAATATATTATTTTGTTGTGTTATGTATTTAAATGCAGGTATTTTACAATGCACAGGAGATAGCTCCTCGTTCCAAGGGCAGGTGTTTGATGGTAGGATTTTAGGTACTGCATGGTAGCAAAGCCTAGCCTCCTTCGACATGACCACAATATCTCCACTGTTCAGCAGTATCGGTGATGGCTCAATGTCTTTACTTCTACCTCCGAGTAGGAATATTGCTGATTGGCCAAAGCTGAAATGAGACAAATTTAATTTAAATCAATTAAAAACGGACACACCAATTACATTAATTAAAGATAATCATAACAATAAAAAAACGGCCAAGTGCGAGTCGGAATCGCGCACGAAGGGTTCCATACCATTAACTACAAAAACGGAAAAAAAACAGATTTGTAAAAAAATAAAAATAAAAATTGCATGCAAAAGTGGTCACCCATCCAAAAACGGACCACGCAGAGCATCGCTTAACCTACATTTGGAGAAATCACGTTTGTTGTATGGGAGCACCCTTAAATATTTATTTAATTCTATTTTTAGTAATAGTACTTATAGCGGCAACAGAAAAAAAAAATGCTGGACAGTTCACACAACATTATCTAGCCCCAAGCTAAGCAGAGCTTGTGTTATGGGTACTAGATAACTGATATACTTGATGTATTGAATTAAGTAGGTACATATATCAGTTATCTAATTATCCTGAACAAATATCTGGGTATTTTCTATGTATAATAAAAAATATCTATCTATGTAATATATTGTATTAAGTATATCAGTTATCTAGTACCCATAACACAAGCTCGGCTTAGCTTGGGGCTAGATAATGTTGTGTGAACTGTCCGGCATTATTTATTTATTTATTTATTTATTTATCTAATACCCATAACATAAGCTCTGCTTAGCTTGGGGCTAGATAATGTGTGAACTGGCCAGCATTATTTATTTAATTTTATTTATACATAGTCCTGATCCTACACTAGGATCCCCTATCAGGAACTACGAGTACCATGGTACAAGACCCGGAACAAATACCTATTTGCAGATCATACAAACATTTGTCCCACAGCGGGAATCGAACCCGCAACCTCTCGAATTTCAGCTGGCAACTCGCCCGCCGCGTCACAGAGGTCATCTACAGGAGAGGTATCTAGACTTAGAGGTTGCAGGACACTTATGATGGATCAAGCAGATGGCCCACCTGATGTGGTACCCTCTGCCTATGACCAGTGGCCTCATAAGTCACGTCCACTTAGGACGCACCTATGTGGCATTGCACTGCGCCCACCACCCTGAGACACAAAGATGAAAAGACTCATGTGCCTGTAATTTCACCGGCACCCATACCCTTCAAACTGGAACACAGCAATGCGAGCACTACTGCTTTGCGGCAGAAATAGGTACGGTGGTAGTACTTCCCCGGACAAACTCTTTCACAAAAAAGTTCTACTACTAATAACACATCTAGCTGAACACGTTAGTTACTTACCTAAAGGAAAACAGAGGTGCTTCCAAATTCACTTCAGAATGGTCTGTGTGAGCCGAGAGTGTAGAGTTCATGTGATAGTAGTTGACTATAGCTGCTTCCGCCTTGAAGCCATCGCAGCCGAGGTACTGAGCTATCACATCGGACAGCTCAGCCAAGTCTTCTGGGAAGTCATTTCTGTTTTCTTCTGTGTATTTCTGAAATACAGAATATAATGCGCAATTACAACGGGGGCACCTATTAATACTGTTTTCCGTGGTCCAGTTAACTGTACCACGGTTAATAGAAAACAAAGCCTAGTCCGGCTAACTGTACGACTGTTAATTTTGTTTAAACGTGGTCCGGTCAACTGTACTACCCAACTGCACTAAGGAAAACTAACGAAAAAGACTTAGCAAAAACGGTAAGTCGTATGGAAAAAATGCATTTAACATTAATTGATGCCTAAGAAAAAGGCTTTAAGATAGGCTAAAAAAAAAAAGAAAAAAAATGCTGGTTTTTTTTTTAGTTTTATTTCCTCAGTACTCCCTTATGTACACCCCAACCCAAAATCTTCCTAAATCTGTACTAGATGCTCCCAGTCTAAATGTCTTCAAGGGTAGATTGAAAAAGAAGCTAACAAGAAAAAAGGAATAAAAAAATATCTATCTGTGTAATGTACAGTTATCTATTACCCATAACCAACTATTATATATTCTGTGCCATAACACAATCTCTGCATAGCTTGGGGCTAGATAATGTTGTCTGATCTGTCCAGCATTATTTATTTATTCATTCAAACAAACTGCATTGATATCAGAGCACCTGTTCCGGAGCTAGGATACCACAGACAGATACACACATACATTTAGAACTTCTCTGTTTGTATCGGGGGCTAATAGGCTATGCGGACAAAACAAGAAAACATTATTAACATTTTACTTTGGTATCCCAATTGTGATGGTATCCTAGAGTAATCCAACGCATTTTCTTCTGTAGGAGCCAGTTACATACTCCATTTTCATAACAAGACTTCCACCAGTCTGTACATTCCCCATCAATATCAATGTTTGACTTGCCAGGTTTCCTGGGGTACTCTTCCAGGCATTTTCGTATCCAAAACCTTTGGCCGAGGGAAGTGAATGGATTCCTTATAAGAAATAAACCAGGACGGTCGGGAAAGGAATACAGTGCCCATTCTGTCACGTTTCGCAGTCCCAATGCTTCAGTTCTTGGATCATCTATTAGTTTTACAGGAGCTGTTGAGGATACCTGAAAGTATAGGCAGGTTAGGAGGCAGTTTTGCTAAATAGGAACTTAAAAAGAATGATATAGAATACGACCTTATCGGTAGTTGTTCCTGTTGATAAAACTTTGTCTAGAGATGGCGCAGGCTTATTACTTTTATAATACTTGAATATCTTCATGAAAATTTCATCTCCTTTTCCAGGTGATCCGCTGTATTGGTCCATTTCCATTTCTCATAATTTTGATTATTTTTGATCAAAATTATAGCCAGTGGCATGGAAAATAGGTACATACATTGTGGAGTTCAATTCATTCTTTTTCTTCTTTTATTTGTGACTACTGTGGCTTTAGTTTCCACAATTTTGCCAATGTATTCAATTTTTTGAGTGGCTTGGAGTGGTGTTGCCACTAGTTCGCCAATGTCACGTAGTAAGTAAGGCTTGCAAACGATGGAGAATGACCGGTGATTAAAAAGATAGTCGGTGAAAGATATGAAAACTCCAAGACATTCTAAGCATTTGTTTTATAAATCTGAATATCTAAAACCAATGAAACAACACGATACTAACTACACATATAAGACAGCACATATTTTTTACAATGTTAACAATTTTATTACAGATCTACAATTTTATTTTGTTTATATGTATATCTACAAAGTTTAACTACAAAAGGGGTAAATACAAGGGCGAGGAGACATTTTGAGGTAGTAGGACGAGGGATATCAGAGGGGATGATGTTATATAAAGATAGCCGGGTAATTTTACAACTAAACAGAATATAGTCCACACTTCCTTCATCGAGACCACACTCACATAGTGAGTGATCCATTGTGGAGTTTGTGGCATGGCATGGCAAAAGCAAAATTAGAGAAAAAAATTACTACGTATAAAAGCAACCACAGACCAACAGTGTATAAAGCAAAACAACTAATACTATTTATTCTGTGCCAATACATACACAATTCCATGAAGTTAGGCCAAATTCAAGCTTCATGCACAATTCGCACTAGACCTAGAAAGATAGTACTATGTACTACTTCATCCGAGCACTACACACAGCTCGGCACCTGTAAATACTTCATGACAGGTACCAACTAACGGTGAACGGTCCGGCACATTCATCGTAAGATGGTACCTGTAAATACTCCATGGCAGGTGCTAACTTACGGTGAACGGTCCGGCTCGTTCACCGTAAGATGGCACCCCGTAAATACTCCATGGCAGGTGCCAACTTACGGTGAACGATGTACCTATTTTACACTACATAGTGTACGAAAATCAACACGATGATTCCAATCGTTCGTCGTACATACACTACTCTTACGCCATACACCGGTGTGAGATATCCCGTGGTGAGTCTTAGTTGTTCAACACCGTCGTAATCCATCCATCGTAGGGACACGATCATATAATTACCAGCAAATTGGTTTCTTGTGGCACCACTACCGGCCCGCTGAACACGCAAAAAAAAAAAAAAAAAGTAGAAGAAGACGAAGAACAATCATCTGTGCTGTGGAATTGGAATGAACGAATCGAAAAATCAATCTATTTGTAGGTTACTTTACTTGGTTATTTCGCGAATATTTCAAACATTTTCCCGATTTCTTTTAAATTCTGTTCACTGTTGAAAATACGTGAATTAAAAGGGAAGAATTCGCAGCACAATAACGTAAGTTATTGTTTTCACATTTAGAAATAAATATAATTCAAGATTTTGCATAGGCAATTCAAGGAAGTCCCAGGAAATAAAAAGTATCTAAACACTTTATTTTCCGTTTTAGGTATTGCTAAGGCGTTGATCCGTAAAGATGTCTTTTCCTGATAGAGAACAGAGGAAAGTCTGTTGGGACTCCAGGGACCGATACTGGGATTGCCTTGATGATCAAAATATAAAAGACAGTTCACTAAAGCCCAAGGCTTGCGCCGAGCTTAGAAGGGTATTCGAGAAATCGTGTCCTACACAATGGGTCACACATTTTGATCGAAAACGGGACTTTAATGTCTTCAAAGAGAGAATGAAGACAGAAGGCTTTGATCCTATCAAAGATGAAACCAAGACCAAGTGACTTAAATTCCTTTGAATTTTTGTAAATATAGTTTTGTTGTAGTAAATTATTTAAATTACAAATTGGCGTTTAATTTACAAAATCATCTATACCTTGGCTGAATTGGGTACTCGACAATGTTAGGCAGGTCTTTTGAATACACATTAAATTCTCAAAAATTAAATTCAAAACTAAGAGACCTCGGCTGAATTCGGTACTCGACAATGTTAGATAGGTCTTTAGAATAAACTTGAAATTCTCAAAAATGAAATTCCAAACTAATTTTGAGGTTTCTCTATTACAGGTGGGTAAATAATGGAGGAGTTTGTAAGAATATGTTCTAACATCAACATAGAAACCAAAAATTTAAGTTCACATCAGATACAGGTATAGTACAATATTGTTGTGGCCATCAGGCGATGGTGATCGAATGTGAGGATGTGGGGTGAGGCGCAGCGGAGAGGCCCACCCACATACATGAGTACATCATCACCTGGTTGTCACCCAGGCTTGTATAGATTTTCGTCAAACATAAAGCATGCGGTGCAAGCTGTTCGGCTGTGGAACTCATTACCGTTGTCGATTCGGCTTGCTCCGTCGTTGCATTCTTTTAAAGATCGTGTCAAACTGTTTTATCTCCAATCGTCATCTTCGTCCTGTTGAGTTTTCATTGTTCTTGTCTGCTTTTATGTTGTGTTTATATTATTATGTATTTATTTTTATGTATTATAATGTAGGTTTGTATATATTTAATGATATGTGTATTTGTCAAGGTGATAACACCACTGTCCCATTCTTCCATATAGTCCTCTCCATCCTAAGGTTGTCTGGAAGAAATCGCTATAAGCGATAAGACCGCCCATTGTACATTTCTGTTATTTTTTTGTTATTGAGTTATGTTTTGTGTTTCTGTGTGTTATTTGTGTACAATAAAGAGTTAATCTATCTATCTATCTATCTATCATGCTTGCTTTTGTAGCACTGCAACTTCTTGATACAATTATATTTATAGTGAAATTTCCTTTGTGAGAAATAGACCGGCAAGGTCAATTTCTCACTTTAATAACTTGTAAAGCCTACATAGCTGTGATCGTTTTTCTTAAAAACATTCACATACATAAAAACGACGTTTAGTTCGCAGCGGGGGGAACACTCAACAAAAATACCCATGCCACAGCTTCCTAGTACTAAGAGTCTCTGTCTGAGCTAAGCCGCGCACAGACAGACAGACGGACATGGCGAAAATATAAGGGTTCCTTCACGACTATGGAACCCTACAAATGTATGAAGATCCAAGCATATTTGGGAAAAAACATTTTATGGTGCAAATGTATCATAAGTTGATTGATATAACTTGAAACCTGTTATCTGGCAATATGTAGTTGCATCCTTATTTATGTTATACTAGCGACTCGTCCCAGCTTCGCACGGAAAGTTTCAGGATGAAAAACAGCCCCCCCTCCTATCCCTTTCCCTGATAGCCTAGGTGAATGTAGCTTTCCAATGGTGAAAGAATTTTTGAAACCGCCACATTCGTTTTTGAGTTTATTAATTACAAACATAAAAAAGACAAATCTTTCCTCTTTATAATATTAGTGTAGATATCCATTTCATTAGTATATTCAACGGGAAAAAAACCTTCTTTCCAGGCAGTACTGTTCAATGCAAAGAGGCACAAAAAGAACACTGAGGAATATGTCAAGCACTGGAATAACATAACAGCGACATTGATCAAGCATTTGGCTACAGGTTTAACTAAAATGGATGATCAATTGCTATGTGCTACATGCATCTTCTCCACTGTCACATTAACAGACAGACCAGAATCCTACCTAGATAAAATAAAAGAAATGATTGATTATGAAGTGTATTTACGATCACAAGACATCAAAGAGGGCTTGAACACTTTACAAGTAGTGTCCTTGATCTATGGAATGTTCCAATCATCGTTCCTGATAAGCAAAGACAGTGATCAATCACAGATTCCAGAATTGCTCAGCTCTTCATTCAACTTACTAGTTCTAATGGGAAACGAATACTCACAATACACTTACACAGTATTCAAAACAATGAACTCATTTAAGAAAATAGTTGGAACGGAATTTCAAGACACCATTTTTAGTAAAGAAAATCAGATTACTCTGCTAAACCTAGTTAATCATAATTGGGAAAATCCTATTACTGGAGTAAGGGATTTGAATAGAGGAATATTTCAAACACTTATAGCTAATATTGATGATGTACTCTTAAAATCAATTATAGTAGAGATAAATGCATTCTACTGGAACAAAGCTAAATATCTAATGCTTACTGTAGTCATTGAGAGTAGTCACCAGAATATTTCTAAACTGTTGTTTGAAAACAAATGGGATGAAGGACTTATTGATAACTTGCATAAACCTGGACTGGTTTCTGCACTCACTGATATGTACTTTTCAGTTTTGGGGAAGATTCAATCACCAGATCAGTGGTGTGAAATATTTCTCCATCATATTCTGAAAATCCTGAATGGATCCTCGAGCAGAGCTATTGAGAATTTCAACAACTACTGGCTTTTGACCACACTGAAGAAGTTTCCACAACTCCTGGATATTCTTATTGGTGAAATGGAAAAGTTTAATGAAACAGAGCAAAGGCTACACAGCATTCTATTTCTTGTGAAGCAAGGTAGTAAGATTGGTATTACATCAAACATTTATGAAGAAAGCTCCTCAAAAAGTGAAAAGATGTTGACAATTGGTTTAGAACACTATAATACACAAATCAGGATGTTAGCATTTGATATTCTATGCATTCCACAGCACAAAACAATGCCAAGCCAGATAAAATACTCTCTCATTTTGCAGTATTTGCAAAATAATATCAACTCTGATTGTACTGTACTAAGAATAAGCATGTTGAAAAGTTTTGATCACTTCATGGGTGAATTGCATATTGCATTTAGAAGTACGAAAGACAATAAGAATGCAATAGATCATCTTATGAATTTTTGTAAAAACATTCAAGAACTAATTGTGTTCTCTTTGAACTCAAATGGAAATTATCAGAGGAAAATAACCAGCATTAAAGTAGCTAATACTTTTATAGGATGTCTTAGTGAGATCCCTAAAAAGAGAAGGCAACAGATAAGAGATTCCAATATAATATTGATAGATTTTATGAAAGATAATAAAAATTGGATACTACACAATGAAAACTTTGTGATGAAACTTATAAGCTTAATGAAAGACCCTTCAGATGACATAAGGGTTAATGTTACCGCGTTGTTGCTTTTGCACTATCATGCAGAATTGAGAAGATCAAAGTTTGAGAATAAGTATTTTTCTATCATAGTAGAAGAAGCATTGTTATGTATGAAGAGTAAATTCTTCTATGATGTTAGTTGTGGGCAGAGCATGTATAACTTGTTGGTAAACCTGTTATTGAAGGAAAAGCGTGAGGATACAATATTTAAAAGTGTTGAAAATGTTTTCTATTTTGGATATAATGAACTGATGGCAGAGTATGCATTGAAGAGAGATATTCCGAAAACTATTGAAGACGGAAAACAATTACATTCCTTTATAAGTATTCTGCAAGTGGTCTTGGAAGCTTGTTTAACTAATTCTAAGAAATTTGTCATACCAAATGAAACAATGGTTGCATTGCTGGATTCGCTACAAGATATTGCCAATCAGTTTTCCTGGGAACAGAGTCGCTCCACACTTTCTGATTTCTCTGAAATGAGTGATATGGTAGAAAACATAATTGAAAAATCTGGACACAGATCTAGTGATGAAAAGGATGAGTCAAAAATCTCAGGATTACATCAAATGGTTTTGAATTGCCTGTGGCATAATGTGAAGGTATCTATCTTTCAGTCTCACACATAAGTACAAGTTTTACCCAAAATATAAGTCGCCCCGATATACCTGCGTGCGCCGTAAACCAATTTCTATAGCGCGGGAACCTTCTTTCTACCAATAGCGATCGCGCGCTAAAATCTTGCGCTGTTATTGGTTAATCGATTTCGCGGCAAAATCGCGGTTGTTGGGCGCCATCTTGTTCATCATCAGTCACTCTTATATGTGAGCGGGACAGAGCTATACCTACTATACGTTCGGCTACTGTCGGATATCAGTCTGCGCTCTTCTGCGCAAACGAAAACAGTCGATCAGACTTATATTTTGGGTAAAACTGTAATTCTTAGGTTTGTCCAAACACTACTAACACCAATAAAAACAATGCTTATTTCCAGACATCTTGTCAGCTGGCATCACTATTGATCCAATACAATACAGAGGATGTTGAGAAATGCAGTAAATGCCTGATGATAATCACGCATGTTCTGGAAACCTCTCGCCATAAAGGTGCTATTGAAGCTGCTGGAGTAGCTCTAGGTAACTATTAAACACTTGAGCTTTGATCTAGTCTGCGCAACTTATGCAACCATTTGCATTAGTTACGTTAGGAGAGATTGTCAGTAGTTTCCCCTTGCTGTCTGCAACACACTTCAAGAATGTCGCCATGTTTAGTCAGAAGACGGTCTCAGAAACGGATGCCCGTAAATGCATTGAAGGATGACCTCGGTGGCGTAGCGGTACCGGTTGAGATGTAAAAGATTGCAGGTTTGATTCCCGCGGGATAAATGTTTGAATGATCTGCAAATATTTCTTCCAAGAGAGGGTGTTGTAGTAGGTACCACGGTACTCGTAGTTTCTGATACCCAAAACAGAGGCAATCCTAGTGTGGGATCAGGAATATGTAGGTTTGTGATGGGCGGCGGCTGGCTTTAAGGAGCGAAGATTTGCGAAAGGTGAACGGCAGGAATTTCACATGAAGTCACGATGATCAGGCTCATGGGCGCATATTCGAAGTGGCCTATGAGAGTCCAGCAGTAGAATTATTTAGCCTGATGATAATAAAAAAAACCGGCCAAGGTTGAGTCTGATTCGCGCACCGAGGGTTCCGTACAAACCTGTAGGTGTATAAGTAAAAGTTATGGTATTTTTATTGCTAAATGAAATCATCATGAGGAAAGGGGTCGTAAGTTTAAAATTATAAAAATATTTTGATTATATGATGTAACTAAAAATTTATGCTTTTCGCAATTTTTCCTTTATCTGTGCTATAAGACGCTGCTTCGTACCAAATTTCAAGATTCTGAGTTCAAGGGAAGTACCCTGTAGGTTTTGATTCCCTTGCGAGTGTCGAAAAATTGCAGCATAAACGGCTGTATCTTTTGATTGCGTTGGCTTAGAAATTTGCTTTTTTCACAGCTCCAAAGGACAGTAGACCTGAGTAAAAGGGTCTTGACAGACAGACAACAAAGTGATCCTATAATGGTTCCGTTTTTTCCTTTTGAGGTACGGGACCCTGATACATGTATAAATGTTTTCGATGTATTTTTCAGGTAAAGCCATCCAATACTTGACTAGTTTACCTGAAGAATCGAAGACATCCACCTTACCTCAGACATTGCTCAAGTCTAAACTCCACATGCTGATCTCGGAGGCTAGTAAGATGGCATCCATCACGCGACGAGGCGCCGGCCTCTCCATAATGGTGCACAGGATTGTGTCAAGTGACATGAGAAAGGGGAAGGTATGAATCTCCAATTCATTCAATTCTAGGTTTGATGTAACATGAGTTCATCAGAGCTCAGATAAGAGGTCTCATTAGGTAGGTTTTACCAACAGAAACTGCAGCAGTTGGTAGTTTTTAGGGCTCGTAGTACCGAAAAGGTAAACGAGACCCTATTACTAAGACTCCGCTGTCCGTCCGTTCGTCTGTCACAAGGCCTAATCCCATGAACCGTGATATTTAAACAGTTAAAATTTTCACAGATGATGCATTTCTGTTGTTGCTATAACAACAAATACTAAAAAATGTAATAAAATAAATATTTAAGGGGGCTCCCATACAAAAAACGTGTTTTTTTTAGCCGTTTTTATAGATAATTAAGTCACCAGGCTGTATCTCATGAACCGTCATAGTTAGACAGTTTAAATTTTCACAGATGATGTATTTCTGATGCCGTTATAACAACAAATACTAAAAAATATAATAATAAAATATTTAAGGGGGCTCCCATACAACAAACGTGTTTTTTTTTGCCGGTTTTATAGATAATGGTGCGGAACACTTCGTGCGCGAGTCCGACTCGCACTTGGCCGGTTTTTATAGATAATGGTACCGGAACCCTTCATGCGCGAGTCCGACTTGCACTAAATTTTCATCTTTTTTTTTTAAATTTGGATATCCTAGGGTAAAATTAAATTGGTAGATAAAATTCATATTCTGTGGAAGTCCTTTGTGAAATTCTAAAAAACTGTTATTTTCCAGCCCCTGTTTCATTACTTCATGAATACAATCCTGGACACTTGTAAAACCACAGAAGACATTCCAAATGCTCAAGACGTGACGAACATTGAAAACCAAATGGACTTGCCCAAGGCCATACTGATTCATTTTCTGACGAAAATCGTCACAGACAGCAGTCTAGCTTCAGACATGATGTTTTACTCAGCAGAATTAGCGGAGCTTGCGTTTACCAATCTTATAAGTCCTCATTGGCAAATAAGGTAAATATAAAATTAAGAATAAAAAGTGCTGTGGTGTATTCGGCCTAAGAATGGACCCCTCCGTCTCCTCCCGTGGATGTCGTAAAAGCCGACTAAGGGATTACCCGGACTTGGTGATAAGATTCGTTGGTATAAGATTTGTCCTGGCTGCTAGCTTATTAGGGAATGTGTTATTACTGGAAGAAAGCGATAGCAGAGTCAGTCCTGGGAGGCAATGGCGGCGATGAGCTCACCACTTGTCGTCTCCACGATGGTGCAACCCACTGTGAAAAGAGGCCCATTGAGGCTCTGCTTACCCTTTCGGGGAAATAGGCGTGTGTACAAGGTGTAGGTGTGTGTGTATGAATATATGTCAAATTAAGATTTCAATAGGAGACATTATGGAAATGTATTTATAGACGGCGCCACCAGCCTAAGTCGCTGAAATCCGTTTCTGATTGGTGTACTCAAGCACCACTTTGTGTCAAGGCTGAGCAGGATTCTCTTAAGCCGCGTATGACCTGCGCGTTCCAAATGTACGCGTAGTTGGAATACACTGTCCACGCGTACAGTAGAGTCCTTTACGGCCCGCCGCAAACCTGTACGCGTGGTCAATCGATCCATAGCGCTACGCGAACCCCGCAGTCATCCGCCATTACTCCGACACGCGTGTCTATCCATTTTGCCCTCCAAATATAGCGTACCCGGGCGTGCGCGTCCTCTTTGACGCGCGACCAAAAACCGACTGACGGTGGCTCGCGCGCGAGCTAGCTTGCGCGGCACGCGTTCCCCAAGAGTGTATACGCGTAGCTGCAAGTATGGACATGACGTTCCAGGATACGCGTAACCGAATACGCGTACATTAAAACGCGCAGTCCGCACGCGTCTTTAGGCTAGACAGGTCTTAAGGTGAGGCGCGAAATTCATTATTTTTTGTGTTTTTTGCCCATTACAGCTCATCAACACTTCTTCAGATAGCGAAAGCTGATTTCGCGAAAACTAGGAGACCTAACACACATGTTTAAATTGATAGTATCTCATAAATATTATCAGTTTCGCTACGATCCCCCAGAACACATTTTTTAAGTGTTTTTTTTTTGTGTAGGGTTATCATAGCTAAACTGATGATATCTATGAGATACTATCAATTAAAACATGTGTGTTAAGCCTCCTAGTTCTCGCGAAATCAACTTTCGCTATCTGAAGAAGTGTCCATGAGCTGTAAGGAGCAAAAAACACCAAAAAAAAAGAATTTCGCGGCATAAGCTACAGCATCAACCTAAAATTATTGCTCAATAAATTAATGAACTCCTTTTCTCAGCCTGTTATAAGTTATGTTAGCGCCAGCACTGTAGCTATGGTGCAGTATGCTACCATGTTCACTGTAAACCTATGTATACGTACCTAGTTTTCACACAAAATGTATTATTTCAGAAATGCAGCTCTACAACTCTATGGTGCCCTTGTCCAGAAACTTGTGGGCCAAAAGAAAGCTTCAGGAACAGATGATGAGACAATAGCCACAGTAGCATGCGATGAATTGAGGACGCATTCTCCAAAACTGTGGAGTTATATTACACAACAGTTGAGGAATGAAAATGACAGTTACAAAATAGAGTCCCACTCAAATCTTATGCCTATTCTAAACATGCTGGCTAATAGTGCTAAGAGATACAACTTTTCATCTGACTTGCTGCATCAGGAGGCTTCAGATAAAGAATTATTGACAAGTTTAGTTGCCATATTGGATAGTCCAATACACACAGTCCGAAGGCTGACAGCTAAATGCATCTTTAATATATTCCCATTTGAATTGATTTATGATGTTTTAGTAAACATGAAGTTTCAATCAGAGAATTTGTTACATGGAGCTCTGTTGCTTTTCAAACTTTGTTACCAGTACTATCAGTCCAATAGAGTCTTTAAAATTAAATATTTAGAAGAAAGATTCAGAGCCATGTTGGAATCAAGACAGCATTCTTACTGGTCTAGGGAGGTTTTTGAAAGCACTGTATCTATTAATATTACTTTTATTGACTTGGAGACTATTTTCTCTGAAGCTGCAAGCAATTGGAATGCTCTAGGGATGGCTATCTGGCTAAAAACTTGCATCCAGCGTTGTATCCAGAACTGTAGTTGGGAAGACATGCCAAAGTATCTAGGAACACTTTTAACTCACAGTGATTACGAATGTTACTGTGAATTTTTGTTTGAAAAGCTTGAAAATGATAGTCAGATCCCCAAAGAAGTGTTGATAGAGATTGCAAATATTTTGCTATCCTTTGAAAATAAGTATAACAGTAATTTAACTTGGAAGATACTGTATGAGATATCTCTGAAGGTAGAACTAACAAATGTGGATTTAGCAGAGCTGATAACAAAATTACAAGTTTCCTACAAACTCAGATACATTATTCCATTTACTGCAAGAGCATTAGGTACAACAGCACAGCAACAGAAAGTCCTACAAAACATGATTTTCAAATTGAGTGACTTTGAAACTGCTGATTTCGACATGAGATACATCGCAGTATTAGCTAACAACGAAATAGCCAATAACTTTGATAAACTCTCTGATGAAGTTAGAGTGATTTCCATAAAAACTGCACTTTTATTGTTGCAAGACGAAGACGAAGATATTAGAAATTTATGTGTAAATTATTACAAAAACATCAAAAAATTGGCAATCGCAGTGCATCCAAACATTTGCTTGAATAAAATATTAGACAGAAAATTCCTTCAACAAATATTTAGTGATACCCAAATGACACAGGTTTTATGTGAAGACATACTAAACTTTGTATCAAGAAAACTACACAACATTGATGTAGATAACCCCTTTGCCAATGATTCCAAAAACATCTATCTAGAAGTTAATGTCTTAAAGGGTTTAATAGAAAACTTATAGGTAATTAGAATAAAAACTTATTTATGAACAACTTTTTAATTAAATCACTCTTAAATTAGATTAATTTTAAGGTGGACACTCTGGCATGAGACGCGAAATTCAAATGTTTTGGTGTTTTTTACTCATTACACACATGTTTTAATTGATAGTATCTCATAAATATCATCAGTTTAGCTACAATCCCCCTAAACACATTTTTTGAGTGATGTTTTATGATGATATTTAAGAGATGCTATCAATTAAAACATGTAAGTCTCCTAGTTCTCGCAAAATCAACTTTCGCTATCTGAAGAAGTGTTAACGAGCTTTAATGAGCAAAACACCAAAAAAATTGAATTCTGTGCTTCAGCGAGAGCGTCCACCTTTAATAAAAGTTACTATACCAAGTATCAAGATCATTCCTCGTAGTAGTACTTTGTCTGGGTGTCGTCTAGTTTGAGGGTTACGATGTGACGGCCGGGCACCATGACTAGACCCAACACTCGGGTTTCTTCCGTCTCACCCTCACTGTTCTTGCCATATTCTGAACAGGCACCTGTAATCAGGGTTGGAATAAAACAGTTATTTTTCAAAAAGAACAAAACACTTTTTATTCTGTAAAAAAAAACATGTTTAAAATAAATTTATATCATTTGTTTTTTTTGTTTTAAACACATTTTGCAATTTAATTCATGCTTTTTATACACGCTTGTAATATATTGTTCTGTATGTTTGTAGGTATGTAACGGAATCTTTGATCGTGATTTTCACCGCACTTCAAAACGTCAGAAGTTTTTTTTTGATCGAATATGAAATACATATGTTTTTTTATGTTTTTAAACATGTTTTAAACAAGTATGCATTTTCCCCCGTGTGTACTCTTCTTTTAAACATTGCCAACCCTGCCTTGTAATTCAAATATAAATAGCTACTGAAACTTCTAGCTTACAATTCAAAAATGTGTTCATAACCATATTACCCGAACTTATTTGTAAGGTTTGTTGGTATAAGATTTGTCCTGGCTACTAGCTTAATTATGGAATGTGTTTTAACTGGAAGAAAACGTTAGCCGAGTCAGTTGTGGGAAGCAATGGCGGCGATGAGCTCACCAATCGCCACGTCTAGTTTCAAAAGTTATATATAGCTTACGATTGGATTCAAATAAAATAAGTATTTATTGAAAAATTGTTTAATATCTAGTCAATATCAATTCTATTAAACCTAATAAAGGCCAAGTTCCCACATTTATAAGTGTATATTTGTTGTTTCTTGGTCACCCTCTGCATTAGTTTAGTGACAAAGCTCAGGTATGGTACCCATGTAAAGGGTCATGAACATAAAAAAAAAACTAAGTAGATAGTTCTAAGTAAAGAACCTGGGTGGTGAAAGGTTCAGTGTACCTTACTCACAGGGACTCCTTACTGTAGAACTTACTGTAGCAGTCCTTATCTTTAGGGATTCAACTGTGTTAATGGGAACAAAGAAATCTATCGACAAGTATCTCTATACAAAATAAATTTATTTATTTAAATACATACATAGACACACGCCTTTTCCCCCGAACGGGTAGGCAGAGCCTCAATGGGCCTCTTTTCACAGTGGGTTGCACCATCGTGGAATATGGTCATGACAAGTGTTGAGCTAATCGCCGCCATTGCTTCCCTTGACTAACTCAGCTAACGCTTTCTTCTATTATTAAGACATACCATAATAAGCTAGCACCCAGACCAATCTTATCAACAAGTCCGGGTAATCCCTTCGTCGGCTTTTACGACATCCACGGGAGGAGAAGGAGGTGTCTATTCTTAGGCCGGACACAATTTGCTTACCTAAAATAACATTGGCATCTCTGTCCGTGCAAAGGAATACACCAATAAGTATTCTACCATCTGTCATTTCAATCCGAAAATTCATGTTCAGCCATTTCCGTAATTTTGATTTGCCACTTTCCACCAGCAGATCCTGTAAAACACAATCAAAACAATGACATGGAAGGATTCTTCAATATCAACCATCACAGGTCTAGCTCATAGCTGAGTCAGTCCCTGAGGTATGGGAGCGTTACGGGAGGGGTGTTTTGTGACATAATGTGAACAAAACACCCCCTCCCATACCTCAGGACTGACGCACTCAGTTAAGTGCATTTTTTTTTATACTACTTGGAATGACGGGTCAAGCTAATGGCCCACCTGATGTAAGTGGTAACCTCTGCCTATGAACAATGCATTACCTCATTGGTCACATCCACCTAGGACGCACCCTATGTGGCATTTCATCGCGCCCGCCACCCTGAGACATAAAGATGAAAAGTCTCATGTGCCTGTAATTTCAATTTTTCTGTATTCAATATCAAGATTATGCACTGTGGTAAGTAAGTACTTTCCCCGGACAAACTCTTTCACAAAAAAGCTCTACTACTACTCAAATTAGACTTACTTACTTATTACTTAGATTGTAGTGTAGAGCTTCAAAATGGGGGGTTTTCCCTCCCCAGTGGGTGTGAAAACATGGAAACTTATAGCGGATTATAAATAACTTCACATGCACAGGTTTAGCCTCTGTCTTCATCATTAAAGTGCCGGGTCAGAGTGTACATAAGAGGGCACTGAGGAAAAAAGACTTAGAGCGAACCAGAACCGACATATGCACGCCAATACCCATGCCTACGTAATATCATAGGACTTTGATAAACGTAAAATTTTTAGACTTCATATCTCAAAAACGGTAAGTCGTATGGAAAAAGTGCATATTACATTAATTGATGCCTAAGAAAAAGGCTACAAGATAGGCTAAAAAAAAAAGTATTTTTTCCTCAGTGCCCATTATGTACACCCCTTTGATTATTTATAGAATAACTAAGGTACACCCCAACCAAATTACGGAAACCGACCGACGGTCTTTAGTGTAAATGATGTTAGGTACGTACCTTACTCAAACATGGTGAGAGTTCCGAACCGGCGCTGTTACTCATTTTCATATTGTTGTTCTCTCTGTAATCTGCTGATCTCTCTCGGCCTCACCTCACTCAGAACTTATTCAAATTGTGATCAAAATATCAAATTGTTTGTTTACCTCGCTCGGAGCATTGCAGCATGAGACAAAATAAATACTACGTATTGCAGCTACCAGCTACAGATAAGATGACAGACAAATTCAAACAGATGCTACATCCATGAACAGATTTTACTACGATCATACTACGATACTATTATACATCCTTCGACCCATAGATTTAGTATATGTACGCGAAAAAATTCTACGTCTATGCTTCGACCAAAGTAAAATAAATGGACTGGCCTTACCCATACAAAACGTCCGTGAAAAATAAGACAATTTGGATTTAGGGTACGGTCAACAAATAAACTATCTATCTATCTATCTATCTATCTATCCAGCCACTGCTGAGTAAAGGCCTTTTCTCTATAGCGCCACTCCTGGCGGTCTTGTAAATAAACTAGGTGAAATTAAATTATTGAACTTCTTAAAAACTGTATTTTTTTAATACTTAATACTTTAACAGATGCAATGTGTTTTCTAAAGTTATTTCAGTAGGTTTATAGTACAAAAAATCGCCGAAAAAATTTCAATTATTGAATGAAACTTTTACAAAAATACATGGTTCCCTTCTGTTTTATGTAGTTACGTATCTATTTTTCAGCTCTCAAACATACACAATATAAATCAATAGAAAACCAAGTCCACCTAAGGTCTTCAGCTCAATCAATTTGTGAAAAATTTATTTTTCATCACTCAATAAACTAAGAAAATATCATAAAAAATCGTATGGAAACATAAATGTATAAAAATTCCAGTATTTAAGAAACTGCAGAGTGCAGTTTTAAGACTTTTGCACAATGAGTTTTTTTATACTACTTGGAATGACAGATCAAGAAGATGGCCCACCTGATGTTAAGTGGTACCCTCTGCCTATGAACAGTGCATTACCTCAGGTCACGTCCACCTAGGATGCGCCCTATGTGGCATTCCACTGCGCCCGACACCCTGAAACATAAAGATGAAAAGTCCCATGTGGCCGTAATTTCATCGGCACCCTTACCCTTCAAACCGGAACAAAGCAATGCGAGCACTACTGCTTTGCGGCAGAAACAGGTATGGTGGTAGTACTTCCCCGGACGAACTCTTTCACAAAAAAGCTCTACTACTACTAACCGTTTTTTGGCGTATAAAATTCATTGTGTAGAAAATTATCAGAGCAAATACGGGAAAATGTATTCCACTTCCAAAAGTCGTCTGTTCTTGCTCGTCTTATGACTTCTATCCATTTTTGTTTACCTTAGATTTCTTTTGGAAAGCTATAAGGTTAATTAACATGCCATTACATATTATATGCAATTACCTAAAGCGACGTGCTTAGCAATGTTTTGACGTAAATAATGCTAAAAAATAATACCCCTTAGGCATCAGATTTTTTTGCAGTCTGTACCGCACCATCCGTCATGCGTGAAGTATTGTCAAATATTTCGTCGCTGTAGTTGGAAAACTAAATAAATAATAACAACAACAAAACCAAAATCGCGAGAAAAAAGCGATTTACTATTTTATTGCGTCAAAAATGGCAATAACTTTTTTATCGTAACTAATTTTGTAGTCCGTGTTTTGATATTATGTTATAGATTGGTACTGTATCTAATTTTGAATTTAATGATGATATATTTTAGTTCTTTTGATTAAGAGAAAAAAATAAAAAAACGACTATGTATTTTTCCCTCGCCCAAGTTTTGAATAATTGATGCAGTTATTTATTTTTGCATGTCAATTGTTTAGTTTTCCTTCGTCAATGATCTCCACTGAGGTTCAAAAAGCTAATGATAAGTTCCATTATTTAATTTTCCCATAATAGTGAAATCATGAAATGATCTATTATTTACTTATTTGAATATGACAATCCTATCCATGGGTATAGATTTAAATAATATTAAAATACATTTTAAAATAAAACCAACTATAATAAATAAATAAATAAATAAATATTTCTGGACAGTTCACACAACATAGTTTATATTTTATAGTAAGTTTATAGTTTATTTATAACATACACAACATACCATTAACATTATCTAGCCCCAAGCTAAGCAGATCTTGTGTTATGGGTACTAGACAACTGATACACTTAATACAATATTAACATAGATAGATATTTTTTATTATATATAGAAAATACCCAGAACACCCTGAACAAATATCTGCGGATCGCACAAGTATTTGTTCCGAGGCGGGAATCGAACCGCAACCTCCTGCGTCGCAGGCGAACGTTCGCCCGCCGCGCCACAGAGGTCGTCTTCATAATCATTTCTTTTTATCAAGACTGAATATTAGAAAACTACTGAAACACCTACATTATTTTAGCAGACTTATAAATTCAAAGTAAGTGACATAACAAACTTATCATACGACTAATGCTTATAAAATCAACAAAATGAAATCAATTTGTGGAACACAATAATTCTAAGTATCAAAAAGAAAAAGGTATGTCGACTAAAATTAAAACTATCTACGAGTATAAACTTGTGTCTGTTAACTTTCATTCAGAGTGGGGCACATTGAGATAATGCCCTGGGGCGTAGTCCTCCTTGTCGCTCGTCCTCTAGACGTGTCCATCGACATGTATGGGCCATCATAACCATGCAATAAAGTCGATTTCGCAAAATGTGTTACTTATGTAGTTTTCCTACTACACGACGATTTATAAGTTTTTTATCAATTGATGAAAATTATATTACAAAACCTTTACTTACGAATGAAATGCGATGCCTGAAGCTTTATTTGTATTTCTTGTGTTGTTTGCACTTGCAGAAAAGCACAGGAAGGCATTGTATCACCAAGGTATCTAATTTTGGTATTTTTCAACATAGCTGTCACTCGTTGCCGTGACAAAGACTGACTGAAGCGAAGTGTACTAGCTAGGTCTGTTTAGAAGCTTCAAAACTATCGTTCCCTAAGGCCCGTCCATTCATTTTATTTACGTCGATGTATACATCCATGAGTATAGTCCTGCTCACAGAGTAAGATATTTATTTGTATTTAAGTTCTCTGTGCAGATACGACGCAAGAATGTCTTTAGCATGAAGTTATAGGATTTACATTTAGCGTAGCGAATAAATTCTACGTCTATGAATTTACCTATAACTTCATGGTCTTTAGTCCATCTTCCTAGGACACGCGCGACGACGCACAGACAAACAGATTGCTAATACGTAGTATTTTATTTGCTAAATAGTACTTTTTTAAATGTTTTGTTTGTGTTTGTGAAAGATCTCTTCATCTGGAGCTGAAATAATACAAAAATGTGTAAGAGACGATTAATACATAGTATTGAAAGCCTGTGACCCACACAAATAAGTACGATGTCGATTCCGCCAGTGAATTTCGGCTTGCCTCCGCCGAACATGCCACCTCCTGGTGTGCATCCCCTGGATTTACTGCCCCCTGGGGTGAATCCACTAGGCATACCGCCCCCTGGGATGCATCCGGTAGAATTACCAACCTCGGGAGTGCCACCACTGGATTTACCGCCACCCGTAGTGCATTCCCTACCGCCACCTGGAATATCGATGCCACCACCTGGAATATCGATGCCACCACCTCAATACTCTTCCCACATCGGTCCACCTGATCCATATAGCCACTCATATCTACCACCTCCGACATACCAGGACTACCAGCACCCGGGTAGGCCTCCAACTCGTGACAACTATCCATATCCTGGACCATCGCGGGATCATCATTACCACTACCCACCATACGTACCACGAGACAATTACTGGAATAATGAAAATGAAGTGAAAAATAAAGCACCAAGCACTTCATCATTTGATTATTTTGGAAAACACAAAGACTCATTCTATTCTAGTAAAGATCAACTATCTAAGTCTTTCAGCCCTTTTGCCACTCCAAAGCCAGAAGCCTGGGAACCTAGAGGCTTGAGGAGTGAGAGTAGAGGTTGCAGTCCAGGTATGATGTCCAGGACCAGGAGTTCATCGAGACAGTCTGATAGAGAACATTCTAGTTATAGGTCTATAGATCGGTTTAGAGAGAGGTCTAGAGAAAGAGATATGTCTAGATCTAGAGAGAGTGATAGACATATGTCTAGAGAGAGTGATAGACATATGTCTAGAGAGAGTGATAGACATAGGTCAAGAGAAAGAGATAGACCCAGGTAAGTGGTGCCATTTTGGCACGACTTTTTTTATTTGTGTTTTTGTTTCGGGCAGAATGGATGCGTGGGACTTTTATCATATTGTAAAAATTTATTTTCTTTTAAGTTTTTGAATGTATTTTATTTATAACCTACCTAAGTGTCTAAATTATGTTTTTGTATCAGTTTTTATAATGTTATTGTTATTTTTTATTTTTTTCTGCTTTTGTTCTGCTATTTTCCATGTATTCTGCTTGTTTATTGTATTTGCGTGCCAAATAAATGTTTTTCATTTAATTTTCAGGTCTATAGACAGAGATAGACACAGGTCAAGAGAGAGTGAAAGAGATAGGTATTACAGAGACCGATATGACGAAAGGAGATATGGACGAGACAGCAGACACTACAGTCCACACCGACATAGTCACAGTAGCTCTAGAAGCCATGACAGATATGACAGGCCGTCAAGCAGAAGGAGCCCTGGCCGTGAGGCATCAAGAAGTCGGCGTTCGAGGGAACGGTCCTCGAGATACGATAGAGAACCGCTGACTGATCGCGAGAAAATTCTAGCAGAGTTCAGGTAAAGTAATAAATAAATAAATAAATAATGCTGGACAGTCCACACAACGTTATCTAGCCCCAAGCTAAGCAGAGCTTGTGTTATGGGTACTAGATAACTGTATCCTTAATACCTTAATACAATACATTACATAGATAGATATTTTTAATTATACATAGAAAATACCCAGAACACCCTGAACAAATATCGCAGCCAATTGGCAAAAAACGGAACCCTTATGGATTCGTCATGTCTGTCTGTTTGTCTGTCCGTCCGTATGTCACAGCCACTTTTTTCCGAAACTATAAGAACTATGCTGTTGAAACTTGGTAAGTAGATGTATCCTGTGAACCGCATTAAGATTTTCAAACTAAAATAGAAAAAAAAAAAACGGGGTTCCCCGGACTTAGAACTGAAACTTAAATATATTTTTTTCCATCAAACCCATATGTGTGGGTTATCTATGGGAAGGTCTTCAAAAATTATATTGAGGTTACTAATATAATTTTTTTCTAAACTGAATGGTTTGCGCGAGAGACACTTCCAACGTGGTAAAATGTGTAACTTCTAAAATAAGAGAATGATAAAACTAAAAAAATATATGATGTACAGCGGTGGAATGAAAATGTTCGTCACCTTAGGGCCAATTTTTGGTTGTTCAATGAAAAAAGCATAGGTGCTGTTTTACCGACATAGTTTTGCATTGGTACTGTTTTACCGACACAGGAACCTATTCTCGCGCTACGTATCGGAACTGCCAATGTGTCAATATTGCAATATTACGAAAATAACCTTCAGTTACCATGACAACGGATATTAGCAGCGATTGAATGACATATAGTCTACGAATAAAATGACAAAACTTCTGGCTAACTCAATAAAATACTGGCCAAGTGCACATCGGACCTCGCGCATTCAGGTTTCCGTCGTAGAAACTATTATATAATTTGTGGTTCCATAACAAATGTAGAAGTTATAAATTGCCTAAGTTTAGTTAATCCACACGCAAAATTAAATCTGTTTGTATTAGAAATATGAGAAAATTCGCAAAATGTTTCTATTTTCTAAAATATTATAATTTTTTGGTAAAATATTCATAATAAGAAAGAAGAAAGAAAGAACATATATTTATTTGTATACAAGAGCTACACAGAAACACAGAACACACTAAGAAGAAACAGATATGGAGGTACTAGGTGTAACTCAAGTAACAAAATGGTTCTGCCTCAGCATGAGTTGGTTGACAGCAAGCTAGCAACCAACACTGGTCTTCCGGCAGAACCACTTGTTGGCGTTACGGCTAACCACTCGCAACGACTATACACACAAATAACATAAAGACAATAAGGATAATAAGTATGTTGAATATTTAAAAAAAACTAGTTCCTGGTATAAATGGAAATTAAATTGAACTTAATAACAAAAATACAGTCTTATTCTACTTAATAAGCTCTAAAATTATACTCCACATGCTAGGGTACGACAGATTTATTTTTCCCGCCCCACTTTAACTTGTACGGGAGCCATACTTCAAAATAATTTTTGGTTATTATTTTTGGGTTTGGTTCAGTAAGATACATAAATAGTACAAATATGAATACTACTATGGTTTAGCCGCTATAGACCCGTATGATAGAGAGACGGACAGACGGATGAGCGAGGGCAATAGGGCTTCGTTTGGCCCCTTTGGGTACGGAACCCTAAAAAAGTCGTTCCAAACTTAAACAAGCAACTGATCAAAGGTGTGCAGTTTTGATCTTTATAATAAACATTTAAAGTATGGTGTTCTTTACAGCAGTCTGCTACGTAGAATTTTTGGGAAAGGTAATATGTGCTCGCGACAAGCTAAGGGGATTCCTTTGAAAACTGACGAACCTTTTCATTCCGCCACTGTACATTACCATGTAAACTTCCACCGAAAATTGGTTTGACCGAGATCTAGTAAGTAGTTTTTTTTTAATACGTCATAAATCGTAAACCATCTGAAAACTTTTATATTATGTTACTTGCTGCTACGGAAGCCTTCATGGGCGAGTCCGACTCTAACAGCCGAGAGTGAACTGATTTGAGGTTTGCTAATAGTTGCATTTCGCAAGCTTGCGGACAGGCAAAGAGACAAAAGTAGCGTAAGTAAGTAAGTAAGTAAGTACTTTGCTGTACTCGTTCCAGAAGATTAATATCTTTTTTGATATGGCGTAGTTTTCCAAACGCGGGCAGCCAATCTTGTTCTTGTTCAGCCATCCAAGTTGGATTCGTCGGCTCTGGAAGTGTATGGAAGTATAATTTATTGTTCAAATCCGTTTTGCAGGAAAAACTACTGCAGAACCTCTGATGACTTCATTGAGAGACTGGAGCAGTGGTCCAAGGAAAATAATCCTGAAGAGGAAGAGGTATCCACTGTTACTGATTTATAACATAACATATTTTTCAATTCATTTCATTTATTTCACCTTGTAACATAGTTTTCAACACATTTGCTCAAAACCTGCCTTTACGAAGCATGTATACATTGTTCGAAAGTTACAAATTACGAACCATACAACGGAACGTGCGGTAAAATAGGTACTTAGGTGAGAGTACCTTTTTTACCGCACGCTCCGTTGTATAGCGCCGTGCGCATCCATTACATTTTTTTTTAATTTCCATATTAAAAATATAGGTATAGGTAAGAATTGCACCAAGGAGTTTCAATCTCCTCAATTCGATTCGAGGTTCGATTATTTCTCAAGCTGAATAATCGAACCTCCTTGGAAGCGCTTTTGCTCTATACGTATTATTATTATTATTATAATTCATTTATTCAGACAACATGATCCAATTTATAGTTAATAAACAATACTTAAAACTAAATACCCACATACATATATTAATTATTATCATTATATCATTAATATTATTATTATATGATATATTATATTCTAGTATATTGTATTAATTATTTATATATTAACTAATTAATACAATATACCTGATTATTACCTGTATTGATTTAGCAAAAGCGCTTCCAAGGAGGTTGTCTCACTAGAGAAAATGAGACAAAAGATGTAGTACGTGGTTCCTTTTGCAAATTCACGCCATTTTCATATTAGAAACGTCAAAGATTGTTGCTATTTTCCGACTGATATTTATAATCATTATAATAATATGAGTTCAAGCGAGGAATCCGAGATTAATATGGAATCTACTACAATGAGGCGCAAATTGCAGAAAAAGTTGTGTGGCCGCCAAAATAAGAGGAGCGCTATTTAATTAATTACAATAATATTATATCATGGAAGAATGGCAGAAATACTCAATCATTACTTATTGAACATAACCATGATAGTTTCAAAAGTTACATTACTTATTGTACTGTTTTCTCGCAAATGTATTGAAAAACGTTGATACTCAATCATTACTTATTGAACATAACCATGATAGTTTCAAAAGTTACATTACTTATTGTACTGTTTTCTCGCAAATGTATTGAAAAACGTTGATACTCAATCATTACTTATTGAACATAACCATGATAGTTTCAAAAGTTACATTACTTATTGTACTGTTTTCTCGCAAATGTATTGAAAAACGTTGATACTCAATCATTACTTATTGAACATAACCATGATAGTTTCAAAAGTTACATTACTTATTGTACTGTTTTCTCGCAAATGTATTGAAAAACGTTGATACTCAATCATTACTTATTGAACATAACCATGATAGTTTCAAAAGTTACATTACTTATTGTACTGTTTTCTCGTAAATGTATTGAAAAACGTTGATACTCAATCATTACTTATTGAACATAACCATGATAGTTTCAAAAGTTACATTACTTATTGTACTGTTTTCTCGCAAATGTATTGAAAAACGTTGTATGATACACGCGCGAAAATTGGTTTCTACAAACTCGTGACTATGGTAAGCCCTCGAATTCATCTCGGGCTTACATTCGTCTACTCATTTGTAATAACGAACTTTTCACCCTAGTATCATAAATAACTATTGTCACACTGGGCAAGTCACATAACAACACAATTTAAAAATTTCACAAATTAAAATTAAAATTCTAGTATACGATATATATTTGAATATTTGGATACTATAAATTAAAACTTGTGTGTAAGGTCATATTATTACCGGCAACATAGTTTTTGCTATCTGAAGAAGTGTTGATGAGCTGTGATGAGCAAAAAACACGTTTTTTTTTTAATTTCGCGCCACAAGCGAAAGTTACCACCTTAACGATGTCATCCGACCATCGGGTGGGTGGTCTGCCTCTTGGTCGCCGACCATCTCTTGACCACCACTCCGTTATAGCCGTGGTCCATCTTCCGTCATTCCTTCTAGCCAAGTGTCCCGCCCATCGCAACTTAGACTTGTGATCTGCATACCTACGTCTGCTTACGTACGTCGTCGTATCTCGACGTTGGGTATGTGATCAAGGAGGGATATACCGAGCATGGCGCGCTCCATTGCCCTTTGTGCTACTCTTATCTTGTGACTAACTTTTTAACTTACTTTCTAACTTAAAATAAAATAAAATAAAAAGAGCTATATTTCTATATAAAAAATAAAAAATACACATTTTTTTACTACGTTTAAAGTATAGACCGCCCTTGGCGGTATAAGCCTCCCCCAAGGCTCGCCAGTCTTCCCTAACTCTTGCTCTTCTCGACCAGAGTTTTCCAGCTACCTGAATGATGTCATCATTCCACCTTGTGAATGGTCTTCCTCTTTTCATTTTTATGTTTAGGGGTATCCAGTTAGAAATAATGTGGGGCCATCTATTTTGCTTCATTCTTTGTATGTGTCCTACCCATTTCCACTTTAGGCACATTATCCTTTTGACCACATCCTTTGTTTTGGTTTTCCGTCTAGTTACAGTATTTTTGACTCGGTCTTTGAGCTTGATGCCTAAAAAACTTCTCTCTATACCTCTCTGTCAAATTCTGAGCCTCTCTAGCATCTTCTTTGTCGTTGCCCAGGTTTGACATCCATAGGTTAGGCAGGGTATTAAACAGATCTCCATAGCTTTACTTTTCAGCTTTATGGGTAGTTTGTTCTTGAAAATTTATTTCATGGCCCAGTACTTACTCCATTTCTTACTTACTCTCTAACTTACCTGAACGTTAATGAGTTAGATAGTGACATAATTTGGTCTTAGTTAATTTGTCAACACATGTTTCCAGGGACCCAAAATGTGGTACCGTAGTTCTCCAGCGGAGCTCTACTATAAGCGTTTGGAGGGTCGCCCCGGGGTCGAACAGACAAAGAAGCTTGAAGCCCTGGTTGAAACCTTCACCAAGGAACTCATCGAGAGAGGAAGGGAGGCCAGACCCGAAGTGGATGAGATGCCCCCCTTGCAAAATAAAACTAAGCTCTGTGCTCATAAACGTAAGTGTTTTTTTATATGTGCTTAACTTCTAATCATTCTTCTAGAGCCAAAGAAAGAAGAAAGTTTTTTTTTAATACGTTATAAATCGTAATCCATCCAAGAACTTTTATATTATGTTACTTGCTGCTACGGAACCCTTCATGGGCGAGTCCTACTCGCACTTGGCCGCTTTTATTTAAATTATAGCTATAATAACCTTCCAATGGACCTAGCTTCTACGAACAATAAATATCATTTATCATAGCAATCGGCTTACGGGAACCCAACCAACCAGACCTGCGAATCACGAATCAGTCTTTTACTATTGTGTTTCAGACGATGATAAGAGTTCAAGTTCTTCGGAGTCGTCCGAGGAGGGGTTGACGGATGAAGACGAGGCCGGCTTGGAGAGCGACCGCATCGTGCAGGAGCTGCAGCGCAAACAGAACCACCCGCGGAGGCTGCATCCGGAGATGTGGTATACTATTTAAATGATAAGAGCTCTAGTTCTAAGGAGTCGTCCTCGGAGGGGTTGACGGATGAAGACGAGGCCGGCTTGGAGAGCGACCGCATCGTGCAGGAGCTGCAGCGCAAACAGAACCACCCGCGGATGCTGCATCCGGAGATGTGGTATACTATTTAAATGATAAGAGCTCTAGTTCTAAGGAATCGTCCGAGGAGGGGTTGACGGATGAAGACGAGGCCGGCTTGGAGAGCGACCGCATCGTGCAGGAGCTGCAGCGCAAACAGAACCACCCGCGGAGGCTGCATCCGGAGATGTGGTATAGAAGGCAAGGGCAAAGGTCTAGAAGGCACCTATTCACTCTAGCCTTGAAGAGATCCAGATTATAGTTTTCAGGACAGACAGACGACGGTATTGTATTCCACTCCTTAGCAGTTCGCATTATAAAGGTAAAACTGTTTCATATATTTTTGACCTGGGTCAGCGGTTACCAACCTCTGACTTTTTGACTTTGACTTTGACCTTTGTAATTTTCAGGTTCAACAACGCTGGCGAGATGAACAGCGGGCCGCTGTGCCGCTGCAGCGCGCGGGCGCGGCGCTTCGGCATGCGGCACGGCGTGTACGCGGCCGAGCAGAGCTTCCGGAAGTGTGTGCCCAGCGAGAGCAACATAGACAAGCTCTACCATTACCGGTAACACAATATAACATAACATATTCCTTAAGTCGACCGAAGCCCTCACAGTGGACAGCTCTAGCGAGGCGCGCACAAAACTGTGGTTGGAAAGACCCCTTGCTGAGCACGTTGTACCTGCAGAGAAGCTCCCTTCAGGACATTAACTGCCATGCTCCACCTGGACATCTCTGAGCCGACTCCGGAGTCAGGAGGGCCGCTGCAGGTATAGCTTAGTTAAATGGGGGCACCAACACCTGCACCCTAAATGCCACAGGAAATGCTGTCGACGTGGCTAAATGTTGGTCTAAAATAAATTAAATAATCTATGGGAAGAAACGACACGAAGAAGAAGAATAACATAACATAACACCCAACAGTCACATACATAGTCCTGATCCCACACTAGGATCCCCTGTGTCGTGGGTATCGGAAACTACGAGTACCATGGTACCATAACATCCAGACCCGGAACTAATATTTCCAGATCAAACAAAAACCGAAGATCATATTGGTACCGCAACGGGAATCGAACCCGCAATTTCAGCCGCCTACTCGCTCAACGCGCTACAGAGATCGTCAAAAACAATCTATTAAAATCATTAAAATAATTCGCTTAAATAAACTGAAAGTGTCTCATAAATATCATACCCAAGTTGCCATGGTATGTCCGGCCTAAGAATATACACCTCCGTCTTCTGCCGTGGATGTCGTAAGAGCCGACTAAGGGATTACCTACCCGGACTTGTTGATAAGATTCATTGGTATAAGATTTGTCCTGGCTGCTAGCTTATTATGGAATGTGTTATTACTGGAAGAAAGCGTCCTGACAGTTTGAGACCTAATCCAATTTTCCAGGTCTAATAGCTCCCAAGATACAGGGCTCCCAATGTTCTCTATTTTTAAACAAAACCCCAACCTCGTTCACCAGCTGGAAGTGTTCTTGCGGCCAGATTCCCTTCCAGAAGAGGTCGAGAGTGCAGGCGAGGCATTTTAAATTGCTCTGTATGGCGGGGATGGCCAAGAAGCTCTCAACACTCTGCGCTATACCCTATTTGTGAGGGTTTGTGTTTGATGCCATCCCCAACCAGTAGGGGTCTTGTGCACCCTCAACCACTCCTGAACTAGGTGGTAGGTCCTCAATGAAGGCTGCGTCTTAGGTAGGTGGAAGGCGAGCCAAATTTATGTTCTTGCTCGCCGAGGCCCTCACAAATAGGGTATAGCGCAGAGTGTTGAGAGCTTCTTGGCCATCGCCGCCCTACAGAGCAATACAAAATTGCTGTTTTTCGCCAATAACTCAGCGCGCTTACATTTTAGAATGATGCAAATCTAGATAAATACTATCTAGGTGGACCCAAATAACATACCAAACAAGCAAGTTTACCGCAATTATTGCAATTTCAGCGTTTTTTTTGTACGTTTTGACTGGCCTATAAGACAAATCTGTCTGGCCCTTGTGTCAAACTTGGGAGGCAATTCTCGGATTGTAGAGATTATCTCTAAATTAGAGATAATGTTGAAGCATGAATGTATACAAAAAATGTCACGATAATATCACAATAACCATCAAATAGTATTCGATTTGAATGATTTTGGTCGACTTATGTCTATTTGTGACATCACGAGAATAGCAAATTAAGATTTTATTTGACATTCGCCATCTTTTCTCGACATATGTCGAATTCGACACGAATTGAAGCACGAGAATTGCCCTCCGACACGACAGAAAGTCTAAAGACTTTCGGGTCTGCTAGTGTGCGCCCGCTCTATAATGTAGTATTGTATATTTTCAGTATAACGGTGTCACCCCCCACCAACTTCCTGATCAAGTCGCCGACGATCATAGCTCACGACGAGCACGAGTTCCTGTTCTCCGGGTTCTCGATGTTCTCGCACTACAAGCTGGCCAAGCTCCCTACGTGCAAGGTGATAAGGTTCAATATCGAGTACACGATACTCTACGTGCAAGAACCCGCGCCAGAGAACTTTACTGTGCGGGAACTGGATTTGTTTCGTAAGTTTTTCAAATCAAATCAAATCTAATATCTTTATAAAAACGGGATATTTACCATGATTTTTGAGTTTTAAATGTTCCCGATATTTCGGCACAGTTGCATGCGCCATGATCACGGGAGAACTAACTAAAGTCTTTGCGA
This sequence comes from Operophtera brumata, assembly GCA_932527175.1. Taxonomy (NCBI): domain Eukaryota; kingdom Metazoa; phylum Arthropoda; class Insecta; order Lepidoptera; family Geometridae; genus Operophtera; species Operophtera brumata. Next base: position 1,631,007 of record OW052227.1, on the reverse strand, counting down.
GTAGATGTTATTGGCAGATATATCGATCTACCCTCTTTCTCACTCTTTTATTATTTATCTTTTAGGTATTTATTACGAACGATGCCACTACCAAAAAAATCTAGTGAAAATTATGTACATAACCATGATAGTTTCAAAAGTTCTAATATCTTTAATTTCAGGCTTATTGGAAAATGTACAAAAACCTAAGCAATAAGCAACATAAATACCTTAAAAACTAACATACATAATAAAAATAGTAGTTTATGCAACTGTCTTATAAGAAGGGGTATTAAAACACGAGAGTGTTGCCGAATGCGATAATAGGTTGACTCGAGTGTTTTAATACCTAAGTTATATGCAGTTTCATACACTACTTTATCTTCACTCATAGGAAAAATTGAAATTAAACAAAGTAGGTAGGTTACAAGGAAGTAATTTATTTGGTATAGTAATATGGGAAGCGCGGGAAATTAAGTTCAAACTACGCATGCGTGCGCCATTTTTTCACAGTTTGAACTGCGCATGCGTGCGCCTTTTTTTTCATATTCAGGCTATAACCATAGACTAGTTTAATGAAGTAATAAAAAAAAGATAGCGGTACTATAATGAGTTTTATGATACAGTTGGCGGTACTATAATGAGTTTTATTCATAATTTTATGTATATGCGTCTATAAAGTGCGTCTGTATAGAACCGTCTTTGTATTCGTAATTCGATTTTTTCTATTTGAGTGTCGATAAACACTTTAATTCTACTTTAATGCACACGTGTAGATGACGACGTATGACGCAACTGCGCGGTGTCTCGTGTCAGGCGTCCGAAGAACCTCCTGAAGTTGACACCTCTCGACATTTTGCATTTTTTTTTTGGTGTCTTTGATACAGAAATGTAACATCTTCTTTCTTTCTTCATATAATGGCTTCTGAGGAGTGCTCCAAACAATTTAGCCAATGTCAAGTGATATAAATATGAGTGTTCTGGGTATTTTCTATGTATAATAAAAAATATCTATCTATGTAACATATTGTATTAAGTATATCAGTTATCTAGTACCCATAACACAAGCTCTGCTTAGCTTGGGGCTAGATAATGTTGTGTGAACTGTCCAGAATTATTTATTATTATTATTGATACTTATGCATACTATAATTTAGCGCTTTATTTTTTTTTTTATTCGTTTTTTTTTTAATAATACAACTTTATTTTTTTATTTTTTTAAATTGTTCCTAATTTCCGACACGATTTTTAATTGTATGTGAATAAATTAAATGAAATGAAATGAAATAATTGATTGTAATGCATTTTCCAGAGGACTTCATCTTCACCGAACTCCTGGAGCTGGTAGACCTGGACCTGGGCAAGCCGACGGAAGACTCCTGTTCCCAGTTCCACTTCATGCCAAGATTCGTACGATTCTTGCCGGAAGGCGGTTGTGAGGTAATTATTAGGGCTTCATACCTCTAAAAAATATATATTACATATATTTCAAATAGCCTTCGATCAATAATACAACTAGATTTCGGGTCATGTACAAAATCAAAGCTAAATACCGTCCGCGTGGGTTTATAATTATATACTTATACAGCTATATTTGTTTACTAACGAACTGAAACTAAAGTTTTAAAACATTTCTAAGTTCAACCTAATTACAACCACCTAGCAATAAAGTAGCAAATCTTCAAAATATTAAGATTAAAGGTCTCATGTGCATATAATTCCACCGGCAACCATGAACACAGCAATGCGAGCACTACTGCTTTGCGGCAGAAATAGGTATGGAGCACTTCCCCGGACGAACTCTCTCACAAAAATTCTCCACTACTACTAAAGGTAGAGAAGGGTGAAGGGTAGAGTCTCGAGCACCGCCGTAAGGTCGCGTGCCTTTCGATCTTCTATAGGTAACATTTCGGAGAATGCTCCCAGGAACTGCACGATCTGATCTCACCATCTCCTTTTCATCATAGGATGAGCAGACGCACGGCTCGGTCGGTACCACCGATCACCGGTACCATCGGTTTTAGTAGTAGTAGACCTTTTTTTTGAAAGAGTTCGTCCGGGGAAGTACTACCACCATATTCTATTTCTGTCGCAAAGCAGTAGTGCTCGCATTGCTGTGTTCCGGTTTGAAGTGTAAGGGTGCCGGTGAAATTACAGGCACATGAGACTTTTCATCTTTATGTCTCAGGGTGGCGGGCGCAGTGTAATGCCACATAGGGCGCGTCCTAGGTGGACGTGACCTATGAGGTAATGCACTGTTCATAGGCAGAGGTTACCGCTTAACATCAGGTGGGCCATCTGCTTCGTCCGTCATTCAAGTAGTATAAAAAAAAAACACCCTTACCTCATTAGTATACCCTCTATTCGTACTAATCGTTTCAGTTCTACCTTTATAGTGCGAACTGCTAAGGAGTGGAATACACTACCGTCGTCTGTCTTTCCTGAAAGCTATAATCTGGGTCTCTTCAAGGCTAGAGTGAATAGGTGCCTTCTAGACCTTTGTGCTCCATCTTCGGCAACATCGTCACTTACCAACAATGAGACCGTAGTCAAAAAAAGGTCTATCAATGCTTAAAAAAAAAACGCCCAAGTGCGAGTCAGACTCGCGCACCGAGGGTTCCGTACAAACCTGTAGGTATATAAGTAAAAGTTATGGTATTTTTATTGCTAAATGAAATCAACATGAGGAAAGGGGTAGTAAGTTTAAAATTATTAAATATATTTTTATTATATGATGTAACTAAAAATTTATGGTTTTCGCAATTTTTCCTTTATCTGTGCCATAAGACGTTGCTTCATACCAAATTTCAAGATTCTTAGTTCACGGGAAGTACCATGTAGGTTTTGATTCCCTTGCGAGTGTCGAAAATTTGCAGTATAAACGTATCTTTTGATTGCGTTAGCTGAAATTTGTTTTTTACATCTCCAAGGGACAGTAGACCTGAGTATTTGATATGAATTTCAGCTTGAAAACTCCACGCATCCCTGAGAAAAAAGATCTTGACAGACAGACAGACTGACAACAAAGTGATCCTATAATGGTTCATAACCTTTTGAAGTAAGGAACCCTAAAAAAAAACTTAGTATTTACTGTCTTTGTTCTAGGTTTTATCAATGTGTGAAGTAATGAAGTACCTAGTCAACGAGAGTGGTCTACTCATACCTCCGGAGAAGTTGGACCAGTATCACAAGATGGACCATTATTACTGGCAGAAGTTCGTTGATAGAATCAAAGGTATGTTCTAGGTTTTATCAGTGTGTGAAGTAATGAAGTACCTAGTCAACGAGAGCTGTCTACTCATACCTCCGGAGAAGTTGGACCAGTATCACAAGATGGACCATTATTACTGGCAGAAGTTCGTTGATAGAATCAAAGGTATGTTCTATGTTTTATCAATGTGTGAAGTAATGAAGTACCTAGTCAACGAGAGTGGTCTACTCATACCTCCGGAGAAGTTGGACCAGTATCACAAGATGGACCATTATTACTGGCAGAAGTTCGTTGATAGAATCAAAGGTATGTTCTATGTTTTATCAATGTGTGAAGTAATGAAGTACCTAGTCAACGAGAGTGGTCTACTCATACCTCCGGAGAAGTTGGACCAGTATCACAAGATGGACCATTATTACTGGCAGAAGTTCGTTGATAGAATCAAAGGTATGTTCTATATTTTATCAATGTGTGAAGTAATGAAGTACCTAGTCAACGAGAGTGGTCTACTCATACCTCCGGAGAAGTTGGACCAGTATCACAAGATGGACCATTATTACTGGCAGAAGTTCGTTGATAGAATCAAAGGTACGTTATATACATATTATTACTTATTATTCACGTAAAGGAATTCTTTTAAATTTTTAATGAATGGCTTGGAGTGGTGTTGCCACTAGTTCGCCAAGGTCACGTAGTAAGTAAGCACGTAAAGGAAAATTTTGCCGCGTTCCGCACTGTTGGTAAAGCAGTGCTACACGAGACGGCTCGGAAGATAAAACAGAGCGAATATAAAGATGGCGCGAGTACACCAGATTTCTATATGAAGATTTATTGAATAAAACAAAACACAAGTTTGTTTACTTTGTCAATAGAGAATAATAACTGAAAGATGATGAGTAATTCATGAAATATTTAATTAGTTATTAATACTTGACACTGGCTAAATTGTTTATAATAATGCAAAGAAGCCATAACAAAAAAAAATTAAAGGCTTGATGATGAAGTGTTAATGAAAGAAAGAAAGAAAAAACATTTGACGACCTCTGTGGTGCTGCGGGCGAACGTTCGCCTTCGACGCAGGAGGTTGCGGGTTCGATTCCCGCCTCGGAACAAATATTTGTGTAATTTGCAGATATTTGTTCAGGGTGTTCTGGGTATTTTCTATATACATAATAAAAATATCTATCTATGTATAATATTGTATTAAGTATATCAGTTATCTAGTACCCATAACACAAGCTCTGCTTAGCTTGGGGCTAGATAATGTTGTGTGGACTGTCCAGCATTATTTATTATTTATTTATTTATTTATTTATTTGTGTCTAAAATTAATATGACACACAAAATGACAAACACACGCACAGAAACAAAGAAAGATAAAACTAATTTATCTTGGGCACTTTGTGAAGAAGGAAAGATCATCTCGTGGCCACCAGTTTAAACTGGCTCGAGATCCTGCCAACGCACATGTTGCATCACTTCTGCAGTGACACAATCCACAATTGGAACATACTACCAGACGATGTTGTTTCTGCCACGTCTGTGAACGCATTTAAAAGCAAGCTCGACAACTGGCTACGAAAGGACAATACAGAACTTAAAAAAGTGACCCAAAATTAGACATTAAACACTGTTTTGATGTAGATATATTAGCGAAAGCTGCTCGTCTATAAATCAATAAAATAAAAATAAAATAAAATAATTTGTGCCTCTCAGTACCAGTCACGCATCACTTACACTTGGCGTCCAGCTAGCATTTAAATATAGTTGAATATCTCCGATTAATACAGAGCTATATATCTATTTCCAGGTATGATAGTAACCTATCCCGGTAAGAAGCCGTGTTCAGTGCGAGTGGACCAGTTAGACCGCAGTCCGCCGGCCGACATGCCGAACCCGTCCCAATACTATCCGGAGATCGTGCATTTCGGCATCAGACCGCCGCAGCTGAGCTATGCGGGCAGCCCGGAGTAAGTATAAGTTTTGTTTGAAAAATATATTTTTCAATACAAGCGTTCATAAAATTAGTGATCGTAACCGTGTGCTGATCAAAATGAGCCTAAACACGGCCAGTCTACTATTATCCATCGAAGAGTTCTGTTGTCCACCTTCTGTCTCCATCATCAGATCAGCTCGCTGTCACCATCATATTGTATTGTTATATACCAGACAATTGTATACCAGTAATTAATTTTGTAAAAATTAAAAAAAACCCCAACGCAATGAAACGGCTGAACCGATTTTGATCAAACATAGCTAAGAAAACTCCAGACAAATTCACCTATCAAAAAAAAATTACTAAATCGGTTCATCCGTTCGGGAGCTACGAGCGGACACACAGACACGTCAAACTTATAACACCCTGTCGTGTTTGCGTCGGGGGTTAAAAATAAATACCAATCAATTCATTAATACTACTAATCTAAAATAATATTATTAAAAAAAAAAAAAAAAAAAAAACATTGTAGAAATTATATTAAAATAAATTTAAATGATGTTGTGATGCATGTGATGTTTATGGCTTGTATCACATAGTTTAACTCAATGATTCCAGGTATCAAAAGCGTTGGCGTTTCTACGTGAAGTTCCGTCACCTTATCGCCAACATGGCGAAGCCAACCTACAAGGATCGCAGGCGGCTCGCGGCGAGAGAGGCCAAACTACAGGAAATGAGGACACAGACTAAAATGAAACGTGACGTCACCGTCGCCATATCCTCCAAGGGATTCCATACCACTGGGCTTATGTGCGACGTTGTGCAAGTAAGTTCCGTCACCTTATCGCCAGCATGGCGAAGCCAACCTACAAGGATCGCAGGCGACTCGCCGCCAGGAAGGCCAAACTACAGGAAATGGGGACACAGACTAAAATGAAGCGTGACGTCACCGTCGCCATATCCTCCAAGGGATTCCATACCACGGGACTTATGTGCGACGTTGTGCAAGTAAGTTCCGTCACCTTATCGCCAGCATGGCGAAGCCAACCTACAAGGATCGCAGGTGACTCGCCGCCAGGGAGGCCAAACTACAGGAAATGAGGACACAGACTAAAATGAAGCGTGACGTCACCGTCGCCATATCCTCCAAGGGATTCCATACCACTGGGCTTATGTGCGACGTTGTGCAAGTAAGTTCCGTCACCTTATCGCCAGCATGGCGAAGCCAACCTACAAGGATCGCAGGCGACTCGCCGCCAGGAAGGCCAAACTACAGGAAATGGGGACACAGACTAAAATGAAGCGTGACGTCACCGTCGCCATATCCTCCAAGGGATTCCATACCACGGGACTTATGTGCGACGTTGTGCAAGTAAGTTTCGTCACCTTATCGCCAACATGGCGAAGCCAACCTACAAGGATCGCAGGCGCCTCGCCGCCAGGGAGGCCAAACTACAGGAAATGAGGACACAGACTAAAATGAAGCGAGACGTCACCGTCGCCATATCGTCCAAGGGATTCCATACCACGGGACTTATGTGCGACGTTGTGCAAGTAAGACCTCATATCTGCTATCTGCATATCTGCTAGGCAGAATGAAATTCTGGAGTTAAGAGATGTGATGCTGCAGCGTCTGAATTTGACTCTAAAGGCTGTATCCGATTGGGGCGATGCCAACCTAGTCAAGTTCAACGCCTCGAAAACGCAGGCTTGTCTCTTCTCGGCGAAAAAAAGTCAGTTTCTCCAATTTCCTGTCTTTCGGGATGTACCTGTAGCTATAGGAGATCACCTCGAGCTCTTAGGCGTTTCACTCACGCCTACTCTCAACTTTGGCTCCTACATCGAGTCTAAGGCAAAAACTGCTTCCATGAAGCTGGGTATCCTGAATAAGGTAAAGCGTTACTTCACACCAGGACAGCTTTTAAGTCTGTACAAAGCACAAGTCCGGGCTGGTATGGAGTACTGCTGTCACGTTTGGGATGGCTCGGCCAAACACCAGCTTGCTGCCTTGGACTCGATCGAACGCAGAGCTTTCAGGCTTATTGGTGAGCAACATATGGCGGAGACTAAGATCCAGAGTCTCGAGCACCGCCGTAAGGTAGCGTGCCTTTCGATCTTCTATAGGTTACATTTCGGGGAATGCTCCCAGGAACTTCATGATCTGATCCCACCATCTCCTTTTCATCATAGGACGAGCAGGCGCACGGCTCGGTACCACCCTTACCTCATTAGTATACCCTCTATTCGTACTAAACGTTTCAGTTCTACCTTTATAATGAGAACTGCTAAGGAGTGGAATACACTACCGTCGTCTGTCTTTCCTGAAAACTATAATCTGGGTCTCTTCAAGGCTAGAGTGAATAGGTGCCTTCTAGACCTTTGTCTCCATCTTCGGCCGCATCGTCACTTACCAACAGGTGAGATAGTTGTTAAAAAAAAAAAAAAAAAAAAAAAATATCTATGCACAAAACTCGGTCCTGGTTCGAGCTGCTAATACTTACAATAAATCTTAATCTAGCATTGACATCTTTAGGCACTCGAAGGATACCCTTAAATGAGAAATTAAAAAACTGCATCGCTCATATGTATAAATTTTATTTCAACGCATAGATCATCACAAGAATAAAACAAAAATGTCTAAAAACAAGACCTAAAACTATACTGTACTATACTTACACATACCTACACTTGTAACACTCCACACTGCACCCACACCCACACATACATCCACACACCCACGAACATACACATAAATTCATACACACATACACACACATACTCATGCACCCACACACTTTATCATCGTGATCAATCTGTTTGTAGCAACTAGTAAGTTTTGTTTGATATATCGTACTATAGAATCTTTTGTTAATTTTAATCTGTGTAGACCTTTATTGGCCATAATTTTGTAAATGTTAAACATAAATATATTGAATAAATCGCTGTTGGTTTACCAAAATAAATAAAATAAATTATCGTAAAATTCGAACTACAAATTTTCTAATTACATATTATGCAACCTCTACGTAAAGTAGACGTACGCAGAACGTAGACGACCTCTGTGGCGCGGCGGGCGAACGTTCGCCTGCGGTTGCGGGTTCGATTACCACCTCAGAACAAATATTTATGCGATCCGCAGATATTTGTTCAGGGTTTTCTGGGTATTATCTAAATATAATTAAAAAAAAACTAATAAATGCCTTTGTGATCTATTCCGCAAGGGCCACTTGTTCAAGAACTGAACTGAACTGAACTAACTGCCCATACGGCATTGTAAAGTGTAATGTAAAAAAAAAAACGAACGTGATTGTTTGATTCTTCTAGGTTTGGTCGCGTTGGAACAGGAGTAAATTTATTTATTAACACAATTCAATATGATCCTTGTTGTTGTTGTTGTTTCGTATGAGGTAGTGCTGGCCTCTGGTGTCGGAGTTTGTCAAGCCGCCCGAGGGCCTCTGACATGGCTTATCGACTGCTATTAATCAATAACAGCCGGGACCGACAGCTTAACGTGCCCTCCGAAGCACAGAGCGATGGAAATCCGCACATAACTTAGAAAAGTCATTGGTGCGGAGCCTAGGATCGAACCCGGTATCGTTGGTTTCTGAGTTGCACTATTGAACCGTTAGGCTACCATCGCTTTTTGATTGTGACCATGATCCTTGTGATTTAAATGAATAAAATACATTTGACTTTGACTTTGAAACAAAGATCTGTTTTTTAATCTTTGATTTGTTACTCTTCCAGCATGCCATGCTAATACCAGTTCTGATCCGGCATCTTCGCTTCCACAAGTCGCTGGACCACCTCGAGAGGAAGATAGGCTATGTCTTCAAGCAGCGGACTCTCCTGCAGACGGCCCTCACGCATCCCTCGTACCGGGAGAACTTCGGGACCAACCCGGACCACGCCAGGAACAGCCTGACGAACTGCGGGATACGGCAGCCGGAGTACGGCGATAGGAGAATTCATTATACTAGGAAGAAGGGTGAGTTCAATAATCTTACATACATACAGACAGGCGCCTTTTTCCCCGAAGGGGTAGGCAGAGCCTCAATGGGCCGCGTTTCACAGTAGTTTATTTTTTATTTTTTTATGCATCTACTCGTATAATTACGGGACAAGCAGATTGTTCACCTGATGTTAAGCGGTAACCTCTGCCTATGAACAGTGCATTATCTAATAGGTCACGTCCACCTAGGACGCGCCCTATGTGGCATTGCACGGCGCCCGCCACCTCGCCACCCTGAGACATAAAGATGAAAGTCTCATGTGCCTGTAATTTCACCGGCACCCTTACCCTTTAAACCGGAACACAGCAATGCCAGCACTACTGCTTTGCAGCAGAAATAGGTATTGTGGTAGTACTTCCCCTGACGAACTCTTTCACAAAAAAGCACTACTACTACTAAAACACTGGGTAACATACTGGGTTACACTATCGTGGGAAATAGACGTGACGAGTGGAGAGCTCATCGCCGCCATTGCGTCCCATGACTGACTCAGCTAACGCTTTCTTCCAGTAATAACACATTCCTTAAATAAGCTAACAGCCAGTACAAATCTTATACCAACGAATCTTACAAACAAGTCCGGGTGATAATCAATAATCTTGGTCACCAAGATTACCTAATTTTTAACCCCCGACGCAAAAACGACGGGGTGTTATAAGTTTGACGTGGCTGTGTGTGTGTGTGTTCGTGTGTCTGTCTGTGGCATCGTAGCTCCCGAACGGATGAACCGAATTGTTTTTTTTTTTTTTGCATGGTGAGTGAGTTTGTCGGGTGGTTCTTAGGTATGTTTGATCAAAATCGGCTCAGCAGTTTCATTGCGTCAAGGATTATTTAATTTTTACAAAATTAATTACTTGTAAACAAATGTTTTAATTTAAACATTGCCAACCCTGAATAAATGTCTATCAAAGGTGTGTAATTGTTTCAGGTATCGTCACCCTGATAAACATCATGTCACGCTTCGGACGAAACAACGAGACGGAATCGGAGATCAAACACAACGAGCGACTGGAGTTCCTTGGAGACGCCGTCGTGGAGTTCATATCCTCCATACACCTCTTCAAAATGTTCCCATCACTAGCGGAAGGAGGGCTGGCCACGTACAGAGCGTCTATAGTCCAGAATCAGCACTTGGCGCATCTAGCAAGAGTACGTGAAAACACTTATACCTTAGGTTCTACTAATGAGTATTATTAGCTGACGTGATATGCTGTAGTGGAGTTCATATCCTCCATACACCTCTTCAAAATTTTCCCCTCGCTGACGGAAGGAGGGCTAGCCACGTACAGAGCGTCTATAGTCCAGAATCAGCACTTGGCGCATCTAGCAAGAGTACGTGAAAACACTTATACCTTAGGTTCTACTAATGAGTATTATTAGCTGACGTGATATGCTGTAGTGGAGTTCATATCCTCCATACACCTCTTCAAAATGTTCCCATCGCTGGCGGAAGGAGGGCTAGCCACGTACAGAGCGTCTATATTCCAGAATCAGCACTTGGCGCATCTAGCAAGAGTACGTGAAAACACTTATTCTTTAGGTTCTACTAATGAGTATTATTAGCTGACGTGATATGCTGTAGTGGAGTTCATATCCTCCATACACCTCTTCAAAATGTTCCACTCGCTGGCTGAAGGAGGGCTAGCCACGTACAGAGCGTCTATAGTCCAGAATCAGCACTTGGCGCATCTCGCAAGAGTACGTGAAAACACTTCATTTTATTTTTATTTTTTATACTACCAAGGTAGCAAACATGCATACGGCCCACCTGTATGTAAGCGGTTACCGCAGCCTATGGACGTCTGCAATACCAGAGGCATCACACGCGCGTTTCCGACCCTTAAAACATTTTCAAACACCCCTTTTGATGAACCCCATACTGTAGTACCTCAGCAGGGAGATCATTGCACAGCCTGAGCGTTCGCGGGAGGAAGTTCCTCTAAAACCGCACAGTCCGGCACCTGCCTGGCTCTGAGGTGTGCGGATGAATCCCCTGCCGATGGCGAGCGTTGCGGTGAAAAAAAGGTTGCTGTAGGCATCATGTCAAACAACTCCTCGGAACAAAACCCATTATATTAACGGTTCGTTTCGTTTCGTATGAGGTAGTGCTGGCCTCTGGTGTCGTAGTTTGTCAAGCCGCCCGAGGGCCTCTGACATGGCTTAATCAATAACAGCCGGGACCGACAGCTTAACGTGCCCTCCGAAGCACAGATATTAACGGTAGAACACGCAGAGAGAGGCAAAGTCTCACAAAGTACACACTTCTTCTTAAGGTTCCACTAATGAGTATTATTACAGGTCTAGCGCTTAACTGAGTCAGTCCCTGAGGTATGGGAGCGGTACGGGAGGGTGTTTTCTTCTCTCAAATGACATGAAATGTATCAGATGACTTGACATAATGACGACGACGTGGACGAAAACACCCCTCCCGTACCGCTTCCATACCTCAAGGACTGACTCAGTAAGTCATATTCCTACTTCCTATTCTCCATATTGGTGACCCCAACGTGATACGGCAGTGGAGGTAAAACCATCCATACATCCAATCAGCCGCACGTTCGTACCGTGCTCATCTACTTGTCCGGATCACTGGGTAACGACGTCGCCGATGAGCTAGCTAGAAGAGGGTCGGGAACAACCACAGAGGGCCCATCTCCATTCCTCCCTCTGCCCTTCTCTCAGCTACGCACATGGATGCGGCTCCACACCAATAACCAACACAATGAACGCTGGGCACGGATTACGGAATGCAGACAGTCAAGAGCAGCCCTACCAGCTGCCTTACCACAACTGACACGTCGCCTGTTTAACCTTCAAAGAATTGACCTTCGCACCATTTTGGCGACACTCACAGGACACTGTCTCCTGAACAAACACCTCTTCAACATCGGAGCCACAGACAGCCCACTCTGCAGAGGGTGTCTGACCGAAGAAGAATCGGCTGCCCACGTAGTCCTGGCATGTGTGGGAGTAGCAGCTCAACGTAAACGAATCCTCAACAACCCGAGGTCACTCCGCCAAGCCTGCGAAGACCCCAGGAAACTACTGTGCTTCTGGACGGACTTAGGCTAACTACCTAGTCAGACAACTCTCACGCATAATGGACCGCCCGTAGAGTTCGAATGCGGAAAAGGGAGTTCTTTAACATTAACATATACTTCTCCCGTTTTCAGAACATCGAGCTGGAGAAGTTCATGTTGTACGCACACGGCTCCGACCTGTGCCGCGAGGTGGTGATGAAGCACGCCATGGCCAACTGCTTCGAAGCCCTCATGGGAGCCCTGTTCCTGGATGCTGGTCTCCAGGTAAGGATATGTTGTACGCGCACGGCTCCGACCTGTGCCGCGAGGTGGTGATGAAGCACGCGATGGCCAACTGCTTCGAAGCCCTCATGGGAGCCCTGTTCCTGGATGCAGGTCTCCAGGTGAGGATATGTTGTACGCGCACGGCTCCGACTTATGCTGCGAGGTGGTGATGAAGCACGCGATGGCCAACTGCTTCGAAGCCCTGATGGGAGCCCTGTTCCTGGATGCTGGTCTCCAGGTGAGGACATGTTGTATGCGCACGGCTCCGACCTGTGCCGCGAGGTGGTGATGAAGCACGCGATGGCCAACTGCTTCGAAGCCCTCATGGGAGCCCTGTTCCTTGATGCTGGTCTCCAGGTGAGGATATGTTGTACGCGCACGGCTCCGACCTGTGCCGCGAGGTGGTGACGAAGCACGCGATGGCCAACTGCTTCGAAGCCCTGATGGGAGTCCTGTTCCTTGATGCTGGTCTCCAGGTAAGGATATGTAATACCAATACTTCATCTTAATTGTTTGTCTCCAGGTGGCCGACCGAGTGTTTGCTCTATCGCTGTGGCACGAATACCCCGACCTTCACGACACGTGGGCGAAAGACCGCTTGCATCCCTTGCAGGAACAAGAGCCCTTAGGCGACAGGAAGTACATCAAAGACTTCGAGTTTCTGCAGAAGCTGACCGAGTTTGAAGCCTCTATCAGTAAGTGACCGTGCATGTCAAGTAGCGCGCATCAACATTTAATAAAACTTCCTCGGTCTGGCCGTAATGTATTCTAATGGATATAAGTTATTTTACAGCATTATATTCTTAGGAAAACAATGCTTTAAAGCTATATGGGCAACGACCGGCCCGTCTCGGCTTTTTTGAGCCCGCAAGACTACTAAACAGGCTACGGGCGCTGTAACTTTTTTTTGGTGTTTTTTTTGCTCATTACTTCATAGCTCATCAACACTTCTTCAGATAGTGAAAGTCGATTTCGCGAAAACTAGGAGATGTTTAAGAGAGGAGGAACACATGTTTTAATTGATATTTAACGATATGAGTGTAGATATACACAGTTTTAATATATTTTCCGTTGCAGATGTGGAGTTTAAGCACATCCGTTTGCTGGCGCGCGCGTTCACAGACCGCTCTGTGGGTTTCACGCACTTGACGCTCGGTTCCAACCAGCGACTAGAGTTCCTAGGAGACACGGTGTTACAACTCGTCGTGTCAGACCGACTGTACCGACACTTCCCGGACCATCACGAGGGGCATCTGTCGGTGAGCGACATTCATCATTATATGATCGTAACCGTGTGCTGATCTAAATTAGCCTAAACACGGCCAGTCTACTATTATCCCTCGAGGAGTTCCGTTGTCCACCTTCCGTCACCATCATCAGATCAGCTCGCTGTCACTATAATATTGCATTGTCATCGGAACTTGACAGGTATGCCAAATACCATCTCAATTGGTTGAGGATAACTGCTTTAAAATTCAATTGCAAGATTCCACCCGGACATACATTGCATGTTAAATAAAAGCTTGTAAAAAACGGTATTTATAGTTATTGACTTAAAAAAATTAACTTTCCAGTTGCTCCGTTCATCTCTAGTGAACAACCGTACACAGTCGATGGTGTGCGACGATCTCAACCTGTCCGAGTTCGCGATCTACAACAACCCCAAGTCCAAGCCGAGCACCAAGAAGCACAAGGCGGATCTACTCGAGGCGTTCCTCGGCGCGCTGTACATTGATCGAGTGAGTAACGCGCATCTCTAGTGAACAACCGCACAGTCGATGGTGTGCGACGATCTCGAGACACAAGGCGAATCTACTCGAGGCGTTCCTCGGCGCGCTGTACATTGATCGAGTGAGTAACGCGCATCTCTAGTGAACAACCGCACAGTCGATGGAGTGCGACGATCTCGAGACACAAGGCGGATCTACTCGAGGCGTTCTTCGGCGCGCTGTACATTGATCGAGTGAGTAACGCGCATCTCTAGTGAACAACCGCACAGTCGATGGAGTGCGACGATCTCGAGACACAAGGCGGATCTACTCGAGGCGTTCCTCGGCGCGCTGTACATTGATCGAGTGAGTAACGCGCATCTCTAGTGAACAACCGCACAGTCGATGGAGTGCGACGATCTCGAGACACAAGGCGGATCTACTCGAGGCGTTCTTCGGTGCGCTGTACATTGATCGAGTGAGTAACGTGCATCTCTAGTGAACAACCGCACAGTCGATGGAGTGCGACGATCTCGAGACACAAGGCGGATCTACTCGAGGCGTTCTTCGGCGCGCTGTACATTGATCGAGTGAGTAACGCGCATCTCTAGTGGACAACCGCACAGCGTTTCTCATAACCTTATCTTGAACATGTGATTGTTAAGGCGACAGTGTCCATAGTATATTATTTTTCAAGTGTAAACCACAGTTTATGGATAACATTAAATTAAATGTAACCCAAAAAACACCGGACTTTGAACAGAAGGTTTCTAATGAACACCTGTAGATGGCTCCCATCGGCGCTATAGCCGAGTTGATAGTGCCCACAAATTTCGTCTTCAGCGTCATAGTGTTCTATGGCCAAATTGGTAAAGGCATTGCCGATCACAGGCAAGGTTGCGGGTTCGAGTCCCGCTGGAACGGAGTTTTTGGGTTACATTTAATTTAATGACAGTGTCCAGTAAAGGCTCTGACCATAATGCGAAGGTTGCTCCTACTCAGCGCTAAGATACGGTTGGTGTTCCGCTTATCGAAGGCTTTAATAAGAGCTTTGGAATGGGTTAAGCCAGCTTCTAGGGTTACATCACAGCTTGGTTCGTAGCTGTACATTCTAACTGCCCTTGATTCACGAAGGTGTTCATTGACAGGGCTTGGATTACTGCCAGGCGTTCTGCAACGCGTGCCTCTTCCCGCGGCTCCAGGAGTTCATCATGAACCAGGACTGGAACGACCCCAAGTCCAAGCTGCAGCAGTGCTGCCTCACGCTGCGCTCCATGGAGGGCGGGGAGCCCGACATACCCCTCTACAAGTAAGGAACATCACGTTCATTGCCAGGGTTTAGATTACTGCCAGGCGTTCAACGCGTGCCTCTTCCCGCGGCTGCAGGAGTTCATCATGAACCAGGACTGGAACGACCCCAAGTCCAAGCGGGAGCGTATTCTCGAGTTCTTTATTCGGTCCGTGAGTTTCACTGCTAGGATACTACGCTCCATAGCTCGTTGGCATACCCCGAGAGAGGACTACTGAGTATTCGTTAGCGACCAGGTTTGCGCACCGTAGGTGAGGATGGGGAGAATGCACATGTCCATGAGGTTCACTCCTAGGATACTACGCTCCATAGCTCGTTGGCATACCCCGAGAGAGGACTATTGAGTATGCGTTAGCGACCAGGTTTGCGCACCGTAGGTGAGGATGGGGAGAACGCACATCTCCATGAGATTCCGCTTTAAAGAGAGTGGAAGCGGTCCCTTCATTAGATCTTCGGTGAATGCTCCCAGGAGCTGCATGATCTGATCCCACCATCTCCTTTTCATCATAGGACGAGCAGACGCACGGCTCAGTACCATCCTTACCTCATTGGTATACCTTCTATTCGCACAAAACGTTTCAGTTCTACCTTTATAATGCGAACTGCTAAGGAGTGGAATACACTACCGTCGTCTGTCTTTCCTGAAAACTATAATCTGGGTCTCTTCAAGTCAAGAGTGAATAGGTGCCTTCTAGACCTTTGTGCTTCATCTTCGGCCACATCGTCACTTACCAACAGGTGAGATCGTGGTCAAACAAAGGTCTATCAATGTAAAAAAAAAAAAAAAAAAAACTTTCATGAACCAATAGGGCTTCATATACATGTTAATGCCCCCAGTTGTTGTAATTGTTGTTTGTGTTCCGCAGAGTGATCGAGTGCCTCGGGCCGACCAACACGCGCGTGTACACGGTCGGAGTGTACTTCCGCGGCACGCGGCTAGCCTCAGCCCGCGGCCACTCCATACAGGAGGCGGAGATGCACGCCGCGGAGATGGCGCTCAGCAACGCGCACGGTAACACTCATCACACTATCACGTGCAGGGTGCTAGAGTCGGGGGAGCGACCAACACACGCGTTTACAAATGTAAATAAATAAAATTATTCTCATGACCTCTGTGGCGCGGCGGGCGAAGGTTCGCCTGCGACGTCGGAGGTTGCGGGTTCGATTCCCGCCTCGGAACAAATATTTGCTAATATCTGCAGATATTTGATAATATCTGCAGATAATATCTCACCTCAAATCTTAACTCACCTTTCAATAAAATAATAAAAATGCTGGACAGTTCACACAACATTATCTAGCCCCAAACTAAGCAGAGCTTGTGTTATGGGTACTAGATAACTGATATACTTAATACAATATATTACATAGATAGATATTTTTTATTATACATACATAATACCCAGAACACCCAATATCACTACTTTAACCTATTTCTAATCATGATGCTTCTTTCCCACAGAACTGTTCCCACAACTGGACCACCAGAAACGCGTCATAGCCAAGAGCACCAGCAAGCGGAAACGCGGCGAAACGCGTAAAGGACGTGACGTCACCCTTCCCGTTAATAGCGACAAAGTCCCGAAGGCGTACCGCGTCGGCCACTCCGGTGACGTCACTTCCGACGACAGCGTCCACGAGGCTAGCGACGCGGAATGCGTTGATAGCGACAAGTCTGACGATGATTCCGGCTTGGATAGTGACGCGGCGTCACTACCGCCTGAGAAGTTACACAATATTGAAGTCAGTTCGTTGCTCAGTGATATGGAGAAGATCAAAGCTGATATGATAGACAAGAATCAGTACGATAAGTTGAAGGAGAAGTGTAGGCAGTCGGATTCAGATGATGATTAAGGCTGCGCCAATTCCAGGCAGAAATCTTCATTAAACAAAAAATTGTCGCGCCGTTGAAAAAGCAGTTTTTTTAAGCTTTTATTTAACTTGCATTGTATGATTGTGGAATCTTACAACTGAATTTTAAAGCAGTTATCCTCAACCGGTTGAGATGAAATTTTGCATATTGATTTTTTGTATCATGATTGTTTTTTGCAAGTAAATTAATAAATGAAATACCTGTCAAGTTCCGATGATAATGCAATATTATGGTGACAGCGAGCTGATATGATGGAGACGGAAGGTGGACAACGGAACTCCTCGATGGATACTATTAGACTGGCCGTGTTTAGGCTCATGTTGATCAGTGCACGGTTACGATCACTAATTTTATAAAAGCGTGTATTGAAAAATGTATTTTACACAAAAAAAAAAAAATTAATATCGTAAAATATAGATAATTTTACAAAACCCCTACAGTAAACCCTCGGCTTTGGAGTATTGATTTTATTTATCAAATGTTTTACATAAACACCATTTTAATAAACAATCTAATCTAGCCAAAACATAGACGTTTTTATTTTCTTTGGAGCAAATATTTTCCTATCGTGTTTCTGGTACAGTGATCCCTCGGAATTATAATGTAGTATCCATGCAACTAGCAGCGCCCCGCGGTTTCACCCGCGTAAGTCTCGATCCAGTGGGAAAACCAGGATAAAAATGTGCCTGTGTGTTATTCCGGGAGTCCAGTTATCTCTATTCCAAATTTCATTAAAATCCGTCTAGCCGTTTCAGCATGAAAAGAAGACAAAAAAAGGACATTTTTTTTTCTTCAGATTGTGAAACTTCACCTAACCTAACTTAGCCTTTTTTTGTCTTCAGATTGGGAAACTTAACTTTACCTACACTTTTTTTATCTTCACATTGGGAAACCTTTTAGATATTTCACAATAAGAGATCATTTAGAAAAAAAAAATACTTTTTGGATAAAATTGCCAAATTTCGAAGGACTGTATCTTGGGAACCAATGGCTGTAGAGCTCGCCCTAGTCTCAAATTGTAGCAAATTAAGTCTACTTTAAAAGTATGCATAGTGACTATGTCATAGTATGGTCAGACTTTCACTGGGGTCCCCTGGGGGATCGGGTTAGGGGTTCCTGGTGGCCTCACTCGGTCAGACCCTTCCTTCACTAAGATATTGAGCAAAAACTGAAAAAAAAAAACTTAAATTTCACGCCGCTCGCACAGCACTTTGAAAATTGCAAATGTGGATTTTTTAATATTGATTTAGGTCCTAACATAACAACATGTAAAAAAAACAGAACGACCGGACCTTTTGCAAGCACTCACGGATGTACATCTTGACTGGACACTACTACTACAAATTTTTTGATACAATCCTTGTTTTACACAATTCCAAATTGACATACTATTTTATTTTGGTAAGATACTGACAATAAACTTTACCATGGCGGTATGGGCACTTTTGCCTAAGTTCAAAAGATCTTACCTTTGTTTGACCACGATCTCACCTGCTGGTAAGTGACGATGTGGCCGAAGATGGAGCACACAGGTCTAGAAGGCACCTATTCACTCTAGCCTTGAAGAGACCCAGATTATAGTTATCAGGAAAGACAGACGACGGTAGTGTATTCCACTCCTTAGCATCTTAAAACAAATTAAAACTTAATTTAGTTTTAACTTAGCTTAGCTTTTAAAATAAATAATTGCCCATACTTGTTGATAAGATTTGTCCTGGCTGCTAACTTATTATGGAATATGTTATTACTGGAAGAAAGCGTTAGCCGAGTCAGTCGTGGGAAGCAATGGCGGCGATGAGCTTACCACTTATCACGTCTATATTCCACGAAGGTGCAACACGAAGGTTCCATTGTGAAAAGAGGCCCATTGAGGTTCTGCCTACCCCTTCGGGGAAAAAGGCGTGTGTCTATGTATGTATGTAGGTTTAACTACGTGAATGACGGAACAAACAGACGGCCCACCTGATGTTAAGCGGTAACCTCTGCCTTTAGCAATTACCTCATAGGTCACTTCCAACTAGGACGCGCCCTATGATCATAATCATAATCATAAATATGTGGCATGAAATGTCGCATGTGCCTGTAATTTCACCGGCACCCATACCCTCAAACCGGAATACAGCAATGCGAGCACTACTGCTTAGCGGCAGAAATAGGTATGGTGGTAGTACTTCCCCGGACGAACTCTTTCACAAAAAAGCTCTACTACTACTTAAGGTATCCGCGCTCTCTACTTTGCTGAAGGGTAGTTCCAACCCACTGTGAAAAGAGGCCCATTGAGGAAAAAGGCGTGTGTCAAATAAATAAACAGTTTGTAAAATAAATGATTGTTTTATTCAATATTAGCTCAAAACGACGCAGCACAATGTAAACGCGAGGGGCCCTTTTAGCTTGTTGGCGCGTAAGGTCAGCCATTGTTTCTGGTTCGGCACGTACATCTCGGCGGGCATCAGCTGCTCAGCCGCGTCGGGCTCTGGAACACACGGGACATGCATTATCAGCCTCTAGACCTCCACTGCCGGACATAGGCCTCCCCCATATAATAACACCAGCGACTCGTCCCGGCTTCGCTCGGGTAGTTTCAGGATGAAAAACTGCCCCCCCCCCCCCCCCCCCCCCCCTGATAGCCTATGACACTCAGGGTGAATGTAGCTTTCCAATGGTGAATGAATTTTTGAAATCGGCACAGTAGTTTTTGAGTTTATTCATTACAAACATACACCCAAAAATACAAATTTTTCCTCTTTATAATATTAGTGTAGATAACACCCAACAGTCACATACATAGTCCTGATCCTACACCAAGATTCCCTGTGTCGTGGGTATCAGGAACTACGAGTACCATGGTACCACAACACCCAGACCCGGAACAAATATTTGCAGATCATACAAACATTTGTCCCGCAGCGGGAATCGAACTCGCAACCTTTCGCGTCTCAGCCGGCTACTCGCCCGTCGCGCTAAAGTAAGTAGAAGCACAGAATAAATATTAGTACAGGTATAAGCTGTATGTGGCGACTAGTAAGCAGTTACTGGGATATAGTAGTATTGTAGTGTCCAACTGGCTCCATAGATGGCGCTTACTCAAAATCCACTAACAAAACTCAAATTATCGGTCGGACTTTTTTCGTTTAGAGTAGGGTTTACGATACAACAAATGTCAAAATGAAGTTCGGTCGGATCGAACGATAAGTGGATCCGACCGACCGAATACATAGTACTTCGTAGTAGGAAACCTACGAACAACCGATACTTCGGATTTATCACTTCCCAGTAGACCTCCAGTTCTTGAACAAGTGGCCTAGACCACAATTTCGCCAAAGTCAATGTCAATGTCAATATCAAGTCTCCGGGCGCGTGTAGTAGCAGTCTCCCTTCACATCGCCTACAACCTATGGTCTGAAAAATGGGAAACTTCCAGGCAGTTGAAAGGAAAGCATTATGGCGGAATTCAACCAGAGATACCCAACAAACCTTGGTTTTTCAAATTTCGTGCTGCCAGTAAATCCTGCACCTCTACTGTTTGTCGTTTGAGACTTGGTCATGCATGTACTCCTGTGTTTCTGGCTAAGCTTCGGATAAGGGATCACTCTCTTTGTGAGTGTGGTCTTGATGAGGGTAATGTTGATAATATTTTATTTAATTGTAAAAATAAACCTTTTTCTCTGTATGATATTATTCCCTCTGATATTCCTCGTCCCACTTCCTTTAAATGTCTCCTTGCCCTTGTTTCTTCACCTTTTGTAAATATTTTATGTAAATATATAGATAAGTTTAAAATTAATCTTTAAGCTTCGTACTATCTTGTGTTGTTATAATTACTTATATAATTAGTTTCAATTTGTAATATAACATTTTAGTTGTGTTGTTTAGATTGAATTGGTAGGTAGTTCAACTTGATACTTATGTTTGTTTTTTTTTTTTTTTTTGCACACCGTCCACTTTCCATACACCGGAATAACCTTCGTGCAAAAGCTGAACTTGTTTTAAAACGTGACATTGGCTAAATTGTGGTCTATTCCGCAAGGGCCACTTGTTCAAGAACTGAACTGAACCTACCATCTCTCCTCGACTGAGCGGCCTGCGCGGTGGAGTCATGCATGGATATCAAGTCTCCGGGCGCGTGTAGTAGCAGTCTCCCTTCACATCCTACAACCTGCCATCTCTCCTCGACTGAGCGGCCTGCGCGGTGGACTCATGCATGGATATCAAGTCTCCGGGCGCGTGTAGTAGCAGTCTCCCTTCACATCCTACAACCTGCCATCTCTCCTCGACTGAGCGGCCTGCGCGGTGGAGTCATGCATGAATATCAAGTCTCCGGGCGCGTGTAGTAGCAGTCTCCCTTCACATCCTACAACCTGCCATCTCTCCTCGACTGAGCGGCCTGCGCGGTGGAGTCATGCATGGATATCAAGTCTCCGGGCGCGTGTAGTAGCAGTCTCCCTTCACATCCTACAACCTGCCATCTCTCCTCGACTGAGCGGCCTGCGCGGTGGAGTCATGCATGAATATCAAGTCTCCGGGCGCGTGTAGTAGCAGTCTCCCTTCACATCCTACAACCTGCCATCTCTCCTCGACTGAGCGGCCTGCGCGGTGGACTCATGCATGGATATCAAGTCTCCGGGCGCGTGTAGTAGCAGTCTCCCTTCACATCCTACAACCTGCCATCTCTCCTCGACTGAGCGGCCTGCGCGGTGGACTCATGCATGGATATCAAGTCTCCGGGCGCGTGTAGTAGCAGTCTCCCTTCACATCCTACAACCTACCATCTCTCCTCGACTGAGCGGCCTGCGCGGTGGAGTCATGCATGGATATCAAGTCTCCGGGCGCGTGTAGTAGCAGTCTCCCTTCACATCCTACAACCTACCATCTCTCCTCGACTGAGCGGCCTGCGCGGTGGAGTCATGCATGAATATCAAGTCTCCGGGCGCGTGTAGTAGCAGTCTCCCTTCACATCCTACAACCTGCCATCTCTCCTCGACTGAGCGGCCTGCGCGGTGGACTCATGCATGGATATCGAGTCTCCGGGCGCGTGTAGTAGCAGTCTCCCTTCACATCCTACAACCTACCATCTCTCCTCGACTGAGCGGCCTGCGCGGTGGAGTCATGCATGGATATCAAGTCTCCGGGCGCGTGTAGTAGCAGTCTCCCTTCACATCCTACAACCTACCATCTCTCCTCGACTGAGCGGCCTGCGCGGTGGAGTCATGCATGGATATCAAGTCTCCGGGCGCGTGTAGTAGCAGTCTCCCTTCACATCCTACAACCTACCATCTCTCCTCGACTGAGCGGCCTGCGCGGTGGAGTCATGCATGGATATCAAGTCTCCGGGCGCGTGTAGTAGCAGTCTCCCTTCACATCCTACAACCTACCATCTCTCCTCGACTGAGCGGCCTGCGCGGTGGAGTCATGCATGGATATCAAGTCTCCGGGCGCGTGTAGTAGCAGTCTCCCTTCACATCCTACAACCTACCATCTCTCCTCGACTGAGCGGCCTGCGCGGTGGAGTCATGCATGGATATCAAGTCTCCGGGCGCGTGTAGTAGCAGTCTCCCTTCACATCACCTACGACCTACCATCTCTCCTCGACTGAGCGGCCTGCGCGGTGGAGTCATGCATGAATATCAAGTCTCCGGGCGCGTGTAGTAGCAGTCTCCCTTCACATCGCCTACGACCTACCATCTCTCCTCGACTGAGCGGCCTGCGCGGTGGAGTCATGCATGAATATCAAGTCTCCGGGCGCGTGTAGTAGCAGTCTCCCTTCACATCGCCTACGACCTACCATCTCTCCTCGACTGAGCGGCCTGCGCGGTGGAGTCATGCATGAATATCAAGTCTCCGGGCGCGTGTAGTAGCAGTCTCCCTTCACATCACCTACGACCTACCATCTCTCCTCGACTGAGCGGCCTGCGCGGTGGAGTCATGCATGAATATCAAGTCTCCGGGCGCGTGTAGTAGCAGTCTCCCTTCACATCGCCTACGACCTACCATCTCTCCTCGACTGAGCGGCCTGCGCGGTGGAGTCATGCATGGATATCAAGTCTCCGGGCGCGTGTAGTAGCAGTCTCCCTTCACATCGCCTACGACCTACCATCTCTCCTCGACTGAGCGGCCTGCGCTGTGGAGTCATGCATGAATATCAAGTCTCCGGGCGCGTGTAGTAGCAGTCTCCCTTCACATCACCTACGACCTACCATCTCTCCTCAACTGAGCGGCCTGCGCGGTGGAGTCATGCATGAATATCAAGTCTCCGGGCGCGTGTAGTAGCAGTCTCCCTTCACATCGCCTACGACCTACCATCTCTCCTCGACTGAGCGGCCTGCGCGGTGGAGTCATGCATGAATATCAAGTCTCCGGGCGCGTGTAGTAGCAGTCTCCCTTCACATCACCTACGACCTACCATCTCTCCTCAACTGAGCGGCCTGCGCGGTGGAGTCATGCATGAATATCAAGTCTCCGGGCGCGTGTAGTAGCAGTCTCCCTTCACATCGCCTACGACCTACCATCTCTCCTCGACTGAGCGGCCTGCGCGGTGGAGTCATGCATGAATATCAAGTCTCCGGGCGCGTGTAGTAGCAGTCTCCCTTCACATCGCCTACGACCTACCATCTCTCCTCGACTGAGCGGCCTGCGCGGTGGAGTCATGCATGAATATCAAGTCTCCGGGCGCGTGTAGTAGCAGTCTCCCTTCACATCACCTACGACCTACCATCTCTCCTCGACTGAGCGGCCTGCGCAGTGGAGTCATGCATGGATATCAAGTCTCCGGGCGCGTGTAGTAGCAGTCTCCTTTCACATCGCCTACAACCTACCATCTCTCCTCGACTGAGCAGCCTGCGCGGTGGAGTCATGCATGGATATCAAGTCTCCGGGCGCGTGTAGTAGCAGTCTCCCCACGCCTTCACATCGCCTACAAGCAAGTTAACAACTGTATTAAAATATTTTTTAAATGTAATTAAACTGTTAATTACATTTAATTGTGGTGTGTCCGGCCTAAGAATAGACCCCTCCGTCTCCTCCCGTGGGTGTCGTAAAAGCCGACTGAGGGATTACCCAGACTTGTTGATAAGATTAGTTGGTATAAGATTTGTCGTGGCTGCTAGCTTATTATGTAATGTATAATAAAATAAAATAAATAATGCTGGACAGTTCACACAATATTATCTAGCCCCAAGCTAAGCAGAGCTTGTGTTATAGGTACTAGATAACTGATATACTTAATACAATACATTACATAGACAGATATTTTTTATTATGTATAGAAAATACCCAGAAGACCCTGAACAAATATCTGCAGATCGCACAAATATTTATTCCGAGGCGGGAATCGAACCCGCAACCTCCTGCAAACCTTCACAGGCAAACCTTCGCCCACCGCGCCACAGAGGTCGTCAAACTGGAAAAAAGTGTTAGCTGAGTCAGTCGTGGGAAGCAATGGTGGCGATTGTCACGTCTATATTCCACGATGGTGCAACCCGCAGTGAAAAGAGGCCAATTAAGGCTCTGCCTACCCCTTCGGGGGAAGAGGCGTTTGTCTATGTATGTATGAAAACAGTTACGGCATGTGGCCACATGGAACACACTAAAGACTGTTTACTATGCACTTTGCCAGTCCCTCCTTATGTACTGCATCACTTGTTGGGGATCTGCCGGCAAGACAACCCTGTTTCTACTTTATTTTTTATTTTTTTTTAACATTGGTAGACCTTTGTTTGACCTCGATCTCACCTGTTGGTAAGTGACGATGTGGCCGAAGATGGAGCACAAAGGTCTAGAAGGCACCTATTCACTCTAGCCTTGAAGAGACCCAGATTTGAAAGAGCACAACGCTCTGTCTTACAAGTCATGTTGAAGACACCACAGGAATGTGAATGTTATGTGTGTGTGTGTGTGTGTGTGTGTATAGGGAATGTGATGTTCTAAATGTCCGTCAGTAGTTTTTGCTAAAAAACTTAGTTCAAACGCATAGACAATAAAAAAAATGTATTAGATTAGATTTGTTATTATTTGTTTTTTTTTGAGCTTTTTTTTTAGAGCTTTTTTTGTGTATGATTTCGTCCGTGGAAGTACATCCAACATACCTATTTCTGCCGCAAAACAGTAGTGCTCGCATTGCTGTGTTCCGGTTTGAAAGATGCCGGTGAAATTACAAGCACATGAGACTTTTATCTTTATGTCTCAGGGTGGCGGGCGCAGTGCAATGCCACATAGGGCGCGTCCTAGGACGTGACCTATATAATGGTAATGAATTGTTATAGGCAGAGGTTACCGCTTAACTAACACCCAACAGTCATATACATAGTCTTGATCCCACTCTAGCATTCCCTGTGTCGTGGGTATCAGAAACTAAGAGTACCATGGTACCATAACACCCAGACCCGGAACAAATATTAGCAGATCATACAAACATTTCTCCCGCAGCGGGAATCGAACCCGCACAACCTTTCGCATCTCAGCCGGCTACTCGCCCGACGCGTTACAGGGGTCTTCAAAAGGTAAGAAAGAAAGAAGAAAATTTATTTATTATTCCCCAAGAGGACACAACACACACACACACACATAAACATAACACTAGAAAACAAAAAACAAAATTAAATAAAAATAAAAACCGGCATTAAAAAGTACATTGGCATCGAAGTGTGTTGTGTGGGGTCAAATAGGTCCCTGTCTCAGGATAAGCTGCACCCAACCTAGGTTTAGTGCAGCGCTGCTTTTCAGACAGGGCCTAGGTAAGGGATCTGAGGTAGTGGTAAGGTGGTAAGGTGGTCGATCAGCTTGTTACGTCATTCAAAACAAAAATAGTTAACCTCAAAACTTCATTCTGTAACATCTGTTTCCTTCCCGCTGTAGACAAAGGCTTGCACTCGTTCAACCAGCTTCTCACTTCATTGAAATCAGCCAGCAACTGAACCGCCGCTTCAGTACTGAAACCAATAACAACAGCGTCAAGCAACGTCAAACAATCGTCAATGTATTAAGTGTGCCAGTGGCGTAACTATACCATCCGGGGCCCGTGGCAAAATCGAAAATTTAAAAAAAATTAGTTTTGTGCTCGTGGCAAATTCGAAAATTTAAAAACAAATAGTTGTGGGTCAGTGGCAAATTCGAAAATTTTAAAAAAAATAGTTGTGGGCCCGTGGCAAATTCGAAAATTTTACAAAAATTCGTTATGGGGCCGTGGCAAAATCGAAAATTTAAAAAAAAGTAGTTGTGGGCCCGTGGCAAATTAGAACATTTAAAAAAAATTGTTGTCTCACTTTGGATTTTAAGCAGAACTTATAAAAATATACTTTTCAAATAAAATAAAATACTCAGGTACAATGTAAAGAAAAAAAATTGAGCTCGCGGCCTCTTGGGTCGGCTCGGGGGCCCGTGGCATTTTGCCACCGTATTGTTACGCCACAGGTGTGCTTTCACCATGGACTTAGTATACAAACAGGACTGAGCGCTCGCAGCTGAAAAACGAGCCGAGCAAGATATGAACTATAGAGTTAGTGTGTCTTCTTCTAATACGGTGACCATAAAATAAAGTCATGTCCAGGAGACTTTTTCCATAGACACTTATGAACGTGGAGTCGAACAAACATTATTTAAATCTAATTATTTATCACAGTTATTTATGCAGCCAGATTCAGACTGGAGTCTTGGTAAGTGATCAGTGTCACGAATCAATAACACTTTTTGTTAATTTCGTAAAATAAAATGTTGACCTCCCATAGTAGATGACTCGGGACTGGGCATGCGTTTGTACGAAACACGTTTTTCTTTCTAACATCACAAAAAGTGTTATCGAACCTTGTTACTGATTACTTACCGAGTGTTCAGTGCCGGCACACGGCGTGACGCAGCCATGCCGTGATGTTTCTCGTCTGCCGGGCGTCCCGCGACGGCCAACTTTTAGATTTGCAGTATCGATGACCTCTCAGTATTTACGTATACAATGTTCATGGTCACCCTTGCTATCATAAAGCTATCATTTCAAGTGTTAGAAAGGGACAAACTAACTCTATTCTACCTATCTCTCTTGGCTCGTTTTTCATCTACCTATGACGGTAATCTATATTGAGTCTTAACCTAATGGAATAAGGTCTTGTTTCGGTACTATAATTTTTTAGAGCGCTCAGTCCTGTTTGTATATGTACCATGGCTTTCACACGTACCACAACCATAACCACAACACGTGGGCGGGCGTTGTTTTGTATGACAAGTAATTAATTTTGTAAAAATTGAAAAAACCCTCAACGCAATGAAACGGCTGAACCGATTTTGATCAATCATAGCTAAGAACACTCCCGACTAAACCACCTTTCAAAAATAAAAAAGCTACAATGCCACAGACACACACACAGACACGTCAAACTTATAACACTCCGTCGTTTAGTCGTCGTGGGTTAAAAATGAATACTTTAATTCACACGGACCACATTTTGCCGCCAAACGCAACCGTGTGGTCTATACCGACTACATCGCAACCACAACGCGACCACCAGCGACACCGCGCGCTAGCGGCCGGCCACCATCGACATTTTGTAGTAACCACAACGCAACTGTAAGAAGAACTGTGGTGAAATTACAGGCACATGAGACTTTTCATCTTTATGTCTCAGGGTGGCGGGCGCAGTGCAATGCCACATAGGGCGCGTCCTAGGTGGACGTGACCTATTGCACTGTTCATAGGCAGAGGTTACCGCTTATCATCAGGTGGGCCATCGGCTTGATCCATCATTACAAGTAATAAAAAAAAATAAAAAAAATGTTCCTGATCTGGGTGTTATGGTACCATGGTACTCGTAGTTTCTGATACCCACGACACATGGAGTCCTAGTGTGGGAACAGGACTATGTATGTGATTACTTTTCACTAGAAACGGGATATTTACCATGATTTTTGAGTTTTTAATGTTCCCGATATTTCGGCACAGTTGCATGCGCCATGATCGCGGGAGAACTAACTAAAGTCTTTGCGAGTAGATGTTCTTGGCAGATATATCGATCTACCCTCTCTCTCACTCTTATATCCCGTGTATGTTGTTTTGTATGATGCTTGTTTTGTTTTTAATTTTAGTTATGACATTAATCATTAACATTGACATTATTATTTTTCACTTTATTATTAATTGACTGTGTATGCACCGTCTCTTAACGTTGTTATTTATAGCGTACCATATATACCTAACTATTGACTACCTACCTTAGGTTTGAATTATGTATTTTTAAGTTGACCTTTGGTTTTGAATGGTTGATTTTTGTATTTAAATTCTCGATTTAATTATTATGTGTTAATTTTAATGTACCTATTTTCATGTAGATACCCTTTAATTAGTGTAATTGATAATTGTTTGTCGTTCTAATTAAAGTAAATATAAATAAATAAATAAATAAACAACCATAATAGTTTCAAAAGTTATGTTTTTTTTTTTTTTTTTTATTCTACTTGGATGACGGAACAAGCAAGAGGCCCACCTGATGTTAAGCGGTAACCTCTGCCTATGAACAGTGCATTACCTCATAGGTCACGTCCACCTAGGACGCACCCTATGTGGCATTGCACTGCGCCCGCCACCCTGAGACATAAAGATGAAAAGTCTCATGTGCCTGTAATTTCACCGGCACCCTTACCCTTCAAACCGTAACTCAGCAATGCGAGCACTACAGCTTTGCGGCAGAAATAGGTATGGTGGTAGTACTTCCCCGGACGAACTCTTTCACAAAAAAGCTCTACTACTACTCTACTATGTATGTGATTGTTGGGTGTTATGTTATGTTATATTCTAAGGTATTTATATACAATAGTTACCTAAATTTAACTTTCGCTACGTAGATATGGTGAAGCCACGACTCGCACATGATCCGTAGCACCATATTCAAAGTCGTGACGTCATTCGTCGCCTTTATCACAGGCAATAACATTTTATCTGAAAGGAAACAACAAAATAACGATTAGGCGTGGATATGTTGGCGACCTCTGTGGCGCGGCGGGCGTAGATCCGCCTGCGACTTAGGAGGTTGCAGGTTCGATTCCCGCTTCGGAACAAATATTTGTGCGATCTGCAGATATTTGTTCCGGGTGTTCCGGGTATTTTATATATATAATAAAAATATATCTATCTATGTAATGTATTGTGTTAAGAGAGCGATGGTAGCCTAACGGTTCAATAGTGCAACTCAGAATCCAACGATACCGGGTTCGATCCTAGGCTCCGCACCAATGACTTTTCTAAGTTATGTAGAAAATAGAAATAGAAATAGAAAATTATTTATTTCTGTAACAGGTTTACACTTGTTTTAAATATGGTTGATACCTTCTTATAAGTAGAAAAATACTTGTGTTAGAAGGTCCCGCTCTTCCATAGCGTAGGTATGGTTACAGATTAGTATAGGTACAATGATATACCTACTACTAAAAACTAAGAGATACTATTATATAATTTTAACATGTTACTACCATAATTGCGTAGAAACATGCAAGCTAGGTAAAAACTAAACTAAACTAAACTTATTAACATTGTGAAATATAAAAGTACAGTGCAACTAGATAAACTAATTATTATCTAAATCTAATAATCAGAGTAGGTAGGTAATAGGTAATACAAATTAATAATTATTATTATGTAGGTAGGTAATAGGTAATACAAATTAATAATTATTATTATGTAGGTAGGTAATAGGTAATACAAATTAATAATTATTATTATGTAGGTAGGTAATAGGTAATACAAATTAATAATTATTATTATGTAGGTAGGCTATCTTTTTGACTGCTACTGTATATTATTGTGTTCATAGTATTGTGTGGGATTGTGTATGAGCAAATTTAGAAATAATGTGGGGATTTCCATCGCTCTGTGCTTCGGAGGGCACGTTAAGCTGTCGGTCCCGGCTGTTATTGATTAATAGCAGTCGATAAGCCATGTCAGAGGCCCTCGGGCGGCTTGACAAACTCCGACACCAGAGGCCAGTACTACCTCATACGAAACGACGACGACGATTGTGTTAAGTTTATCAGTTATCTAGAACCCACAACACAAGCTCTGCTTAGCTTGGGGCTAGATAATGTTGTGTGAACTGACTGGCATTATTTATTTTATTATTTATTTATTATATGTGAAATGTGATGCATTATAACCTTTTTTATCCAAGAACTTTATTGAAAAATCTACAAAAAATATATGTCTACATCATATAAAGAATGTCCTATTGTTTTTTTTTTTTTTTTAATAATTTAAAATGCAAGAAATAAGTTTGCAAAGTAGCCTCTGTTTTCGTGTTTTTGGAGCATTTTTCTCCTAAACTATCAATCATAAGATGTTTTTATTGTTTTCAGTAAATTAAATAACACAACGCCGAGAGGATAATTTTTATTTTTGAAAACTTTCCTAATTTTTAAACGTCCTACTACGTCCTTTACTAATTTCCTAATCCTTATTTTTAAACGTGATTTTCCCTCACTTTTCGTTTCGCGAGTGCTATTATGTCACTTTCTAACTTATCTGAACTGTAATGAGTTGTATAGTGACAGAATTTGGCATCCATCGTCGCCTTAAGACTGCGCCAACCCCAGGCAGAAATCTTTATACAAAAAAAACGCGAAAATGTTGTCCTGGCTGCTAGATTATTATGGAATGGGTTATTACTGGAAGAAAGCTTTAGCAGTCAGTCGTGGGAGGCAATGGCGGCGATAAGCTCACCACTTGTCACGTCTATATTCCACGATGGTGCAACCCTCTGTGAAAAGAGGCACATTGAGGCTCTGCCTACCCCTTCGGTGAAAAAGGCGTGTGTAACTACGTCGTATGTTGTATGTATTTTTTATAATATCAATTCAATTCAATTCAATATATTTATTTCAGGCTATTGGGAACTGTACAAAACCTTTAGGTTTTGTACAGTTGTACAAAATATTTGTAAATTAAATTTAATTAAATTTTGTACTTTTGTACAACAATAAGCCCATAGCAACATAAATACCTTAAAAACTAACATACATTATATAAAAACACTTTATTTTAATGCACACGTTTAGACGGCGACGTATGACGCAACTGCGCGGTGTGTCGTGTCAGGCGTCCGAAGAACCTCCTGAACTTGACCCCTCTCGGCCGGAACGCTCCATTCATGAAGGTCGATAGATAGGTTATATATAAGTACTTACTTAAAAATTGGTGTACGTATATGGAGTGTGCGGGGTGGGGGGGACTGGCCACGCCCCTCCACTGCGCGTTGCTCGGGAATATCATGGTGAGGTGCGCCAGGCTGGTGGTTGCGCACGCGCACGACAGCACCGCCATCACCTCTTCTGTAGCCTCCTGTACATATACGTAAACGAAACTAATATAATAACATGGTGAGGTGCGCCAGACTGGTGGTTGCGCACGCGCACGACAGCACCGCCATCACCTCTTCTGTAGCCTCCTGTACATATACGGGGGGGGTTAGGAGGGGGCTGTTTTTCACCGGGGGCTACCCGTGCGAAGCTGGGGCGAGTCGCTAGTTTACACATAAAGAGACCAAACTTCTCGGTGGATAGTATATATAAATTAGATACAGTTTGTGGGTTAATTTTGTTAATGCCAGAATATACGAGTATAACTTGGACTCACCTTTAGTTTCTGTATGTTGACTTTCACTTCAGACACTAGCTTCTCTCTCATTTTAGCGCACACATTCTCGTGGACGCCTATTTTACCTGCAAACAACATTAAACGATTACAAACTAAATTCGTAGCTGTTTAGAATATCATAAATACATCCATACAAACATACACACGCCTCTTTCCCCAAAGGGGTAGGCAGTGCCTCAATGGGCCTCTTTTAACAGTGGGTTGCACCATCGCGGGATATAGACGTGACGAGTGTTTTTTTTTTATATACAACTTGGTATGACGGATCAAGCATAATGGCCCACCTGATGTTAAGCGGTACCTTCTGCCTATGAAAAGTGCATTACCACATAGGTCACGTCCACCTAGGACGCGCACTATGTGGCATTGCAGTAAGCCCACCTTGAGACATAAAGATGAAAAGCCTCATGTGCCTGTAATTTCACCGGCACCCATGCCCTTCAAACCGGAACACAGCAATGCGGGTACTACTTCTTTGCGGCAGAAATAGGTATGGTGGTAATACTTCCCCGGACGAACTCTTTAACAAAAAAGCTGTACCTACTACTATCATCACTCATAGAGCATCATGAGCTCATCGTCGCCATTGCTTCCCACGACTGACTCGGCTAACGCTGTCTTCCAGTAATAACACATTCCATAATAAGCTAGCAGCCAGGGCAAATCTTATACCAACAAATCCTATCAAGTCCGGGTAATCACATAGTCGGCTTTTATGACATCCACGGGAGGAGACGGAGGGGTCTACTCTTAGGCCGGTCACACCACAGCACAGAAGTGACTCAACGAATGGCAAACAGCGCCATTCAGATACGTAACAGATACATCACTCCCACAGATATATCAATTAGTAAGAGTTGCATCAACGCAGCGTCGGACTGGCCATATGGTCGAGGTGGCGTTGCCAGCCGGGTCCTAGCCTAGGTCCCCGCGGGCTTGTGGGACTTGCCGCAAGCCAGGCGGTAGGTACTAGGGAAGGACAGTATTTACGCGACCAGGGTTTTCCACCAGGTTTTTGCTTGAAAGCAAGTACTCCGATCCGCCGGGGTAGTGCGTGGTAGACTGATGTTTGATGTCGATTACCAGTTTGCTGTCCATTGCGCAGAGTGTTTTAGCTTTTTTACAAGAACATAAATATTTTAAACACGCTGCGCAATGAATAGCAAACTGGACATCGAAATTAAACGTCAGTCTACTACGCAATAACGCCACAGGTGCGGACCCTAAAGACTTGAAAGTAAAAAAATACTTGCAGCTTGCTTTTAGTAGTAGTAGAGATTTTTTGTGAAAGAGTTCGTCCGGGGAAGTACTACCACCATACCTATTTCTGCCGCAAAGCAGTAGTGCTCGCATTGCTGTGTTCCGCTTTGAAGGGTAAGGGTGCCGGTGAAATTACAGGCACATGAGACTTTTCATCTTTGTCTCAGGGTGGCGGGCGCAGTGCAATGCGACATAGGGCGCGTCCTAGTTGGATGTGACCTATGTGATAATGCACTGTTCATAGGCAGAGGTTACCGCTTAACATCAGGTGGGCCAACTGCTTGTTAGGTCATTCAAGTAGTATACTAAAAAAAAAAAAAAGTAAAGTCGCTAGTTCCGCTCGCAGAAACATTATCGCCAAGTGCAGTCGAATTATTTGCAAGGTTTCGTAGTACTTTTTCGCAGATGCAATTATGCTCCTTATTTCTATGAAGGTTTGGTCCAATTACCTATGCAAGTATTTTTCTATTTCCAAGTATTTTTTTCCAAACGCGATTTTATTCCCTATTTATATTAGAGCACGGATCATTTTCCTATGCAAAAAAATACCTTGAAGGTTTTATGAGCCCGGTTTTTGGCGCTGGTGTCTTAATGTGGACGAACTTGGAAACCCTGGTTTTATGTATGGGGCCCCCCATTAATCACGTGATGATTTTTTAGCATTTTATAACGCCCCCTCGTCCTCCTTGATGATACGTGGTAAGGTTTAAGACTACCCTCCCCCCACCCAAAATCACGTGTATTTATTGGTTAAAGGTTTGACGAAAAAATAAATACACGTGATATCTTACTGCACCCCCCCCCCCCTCACCCCTTGTGATTTTTCGTGATTTTTACTAGCTCCCCCCCCCCCCCCCCCCCCCCCCCCCCCCTTCGAGCCTCACGTGATTATGGACGGCCCCTATGACCCATCCCTAGAATAAACCCCGCGCGGCGTCCCACCATCTCCTTTTCATCATAGGACGAGCAGACGCACGGCTCGTTACCATCCTTACCTCATTAGTATACCCTCTATTCGCACAAAACGTTTCAGTTCTACCTTTATAATGCAAACTGCTAAGGAGTGGAATACACTACCGTCGTCTGTCTTTACTGAAAATTATAATCTGGGTCTCTTCAAGGCTAGAGTGAATAGGTGCCTTCTAGACCTTTGTGCTCCATCTTCGGCCACATCGTCACTTACCAACAGGTGAGATCGAGGTCAAACAAAGGTCTATCATAGTTAAAAAAAAACATCTCTATGCCAGTACGCGGAGTGCGCCAGGGCTGCCAATACTTACCAGCCTCAATAGTAACGCTATGGTCCGCGAATCTCAGGTTGAGGAGTTGTTCCATGCACGCCTGCATGTCGCTGTGCGCTATGCGGAAGAAGACTTACCAGCCTCAATAGTAACGCTATGGTCCGCGAATCTCAGGTTGAGGAGTTGTTCCATGCACGCCTGCATGTCGCTGTGCGCTATGCGGAAGAAGACTTACCAGCCTCAATAGTAACGCTATGGTCCGCGAATCTCAGGTTGAGGAGTTGTTCCATGCACGCCTGCATGTCGCTGTGCGCTATGCGGAAGAAGACTTACCAGCCTCAATAGTAACGCTATGGTCCGCGAATCTCAGGTTGAGGAGTTGTTCCATGCACGCCTGCATGTCGCTGTGCGCTATGCGGAAGAAGACTTACCAGCCTCAATAGTAACGCTATGGTCCGCGAATCTCAGGTTGAGGAGTTGTTCCATGCACGCCTGCATGTCGCTGTGCGCTATGCGGAAGAAGACTTACCAGCCTCAATAGTAACGCTATGGTCCGCGAATCTCAGGTTGAGGAGTTGTTCCATGCACGCCTGCATGTCGCTGTGCGCTATGCGGAAGAAGACTTACCAGCCTCAATAGTAACGCTATGGTCCGCGAATCTCAGGTTGAGGAGTTGTTCCATGCACGCCTGCATGTCGCTGTGCGCTATGCGGAAGAAGTCGTTCATCTCCCACGAGCTGGCGAGCCGGCGCGTCTCAGCGAGGCACCACAGTCGGTACGTGTGGATAGAGTGATCTGGAAACGAAACTCATTATCCGTTATGTAAACATTTTCTCATACATCTATCATTATTATTGTTAAATTTAAATGTGACCCAAAAATTTCGTTCCAGCGGGACCCGAACCCGCAACCTCGCCTGTGATCGGCGATGCCTTTACCAATTCGGCCATAGAACGAGCTATGACGCTGAAGACGAAATTCAAAGGCATCGCCGATCACAGGCGAGGTTGCGGGTTCGAGTCCCGCTGGAACGAAATTTTTGGGTTACATTTAAATTTAATGTTATCCATAAAGTGTGGTTTACACTTGAAAAATAATAAACTATGATTATTATTATTATTGTTATTATTTATTTATTTTACTCTGTGCACCGCCGTTTGTTATTACTTCGCTCATTACTGTCCAACCAAAGGTTGCCTGGAAGAAATCGCTTTCAGCGATAAGGCCACCCATTGTATTGTAATTTGATTTAGTTAATCCTTTTCTTTTTGCGTTTTATTTTTTTGTGTACAAGAAAGTGTTCTCTATCTATCTATCTATCTATCTATCTATCTATCTATCTATCTATCTATCTATCCGCAACTGAAGGACCCACGCCCGCGTCGAGTTTTTTCCATGAAAACTTCAACACCACGCGAACGCAAAGACTTGAAGATAGGGTTACCAGATGACAAAATTTTATTTATTTTATTTTATTTTTACATATTTTGAAAACAAACAGCACTTATATAAGATAGTGGAATACAACATAGAAACATACCACTTGAACAGTTTTCACTTAAGGATACAAAATAAAAGTAAAGTTATCCTAATTAGATATAAACGAAATACACAAGAATAAATAAGTTCAAACACACACACATATATATATATATGCGGCTGTCTTCAGGACGAGGAGACAGTTGAGCATGTAATACACTGCACAGCCACTAATGAAGCCAGAGAAAAACCAGTAGCTGATCAAGGCTTGTCTCACTTCATTTATAGCTCCCTCGGGGATACTGGAACAGTGCTGCCATCAGCCCAGAGTCCTTCTCCGCTACTTTAAGGTGGATGCACACGATTGTGGCGCGAAATTAAATTTTGTTGGTGTATTTTGCCCATTACTTCTCATCAATGAATGAGTTTTTACAAAACTAAATTTGTCACTACTGACTTTGACATTATTACTATTAATATTAATTTGGAATGTATTTAATTATGACATAATGTTAATCAATTGATCAATGTGTGTGTACCAACTGAATATATAATCAAAAATTTTAATTTTAATATGTAAAATCTTAAAAATTCGCATACCTGATATAGGTTGAATTAATGGAACTGGTTGAATATTAATAAGATCTACAATTGTAAACCCTTTTTCTGCGAAATAAATCATTCATTCATTCATTCATTCAACACTTCTATCTACATTCCAAATTTCATCCAAATCCATCCAGTAGTTTTTACGTGAAAGACTAACAACTATCCATGCATCCATACTTACGAACTTTCGCGTTTATAATATTAGTAAGATAGGAGAGTAGGACTATCAATTAAAACATGTGTGTTAAGTCTCTTAGTTCTCGCGAAGTCAACTTTCGCTATCTGAAGAAGTGTTGATGTTGGGCAAAAACACCAAAAAAAAATGAATTTCGCGCTATAAGCGTGAGCATCCACCTTAAGTAGTTAGGCTGGCTGGGCTGAGGTTAGCAGGGGGACAATGCACAATACACCACAATGCGGGACGTCAGTGCAGATCTTATCCCTCCCATAAGAATTAGAACACCCTCTTAGGGGGTGAATTTAGGAAATTCCCTTCTTAGTGCTGGACAAAAAAAAATGATGTAGAGTACGCGTCATGTAAAAATAACGCTGGAACGTATGAAGAAGTATGACCGCCAGCGTTCTTTTTACATGACGCGCATTATACCAATGACGGCCTGCGTGGCGCGGCAGGCGAGTAGCCGACTAAGGTGAGAGGATGCGGGTTTGATTCCCGCTGCGAGACAAATGTTTCTATGATCTGCAAATATTTGTTCCGGGTCTGGGTGTCATGGTACCATAGTACTCGTAGTTCCTGATAGCCATGACACGAGTTGTTAAGATTAATATACTCAAGGTTAAAATAAATAATAAATAAATAATACTGGACAGTTCACAGAACATTATCTAGCCCCAAGCTAAGCAGAGCTTGTGTTATGGGTACTAGATAACAGAGATAAATGAGACACCGAATTTGAAAAACTTGAGAGTGGTGTCGTTTCAAAAGTCGTTTCACGGTGTGATAGTTGTTGTCTGAACGCCGGGGAAGTTTTCTGACTACGCGCGGACGAAGTCGCTAGCGGGTCATCTAATGGTCTATAAATTATCCAAGCACATAATATACTAATATATATAACACATACACATAATATATATAAGTATTTTCATTCATTCATTCATTCATACTATCATATTATTATAATATACTAGCGACTCGCCCCGGCTTCGCACGGGTAGCCCCTGGGACCCCCCCTCCTACCCTCCCCCCAATGTCAATCTCCTGGTTCTAAGCTGCCTCCCCACCAATTCGCCAATCAGCCAAATCGGTTCCGGCTGAACTATAAGTATGGCTTGAGTTATAAGTGGTGTAACCAACACGACTTTGTTTTATATATATAGATATAAGTTGACTCACCGAGCCGATGTAAGATGGGTATCTGTTCCACAATGGGCAGGTCCTCGATGGGAGCGCCCAGGATGTAGTCCCACGTGACCTCGCACTGGTTGTTCAGGGTCACCAGCTCTTGCAGCATCACGGCGAAATCATACCCTGATACTGTACACTGGAAAACAACAACATAGGCTGTTATTGGCTATAACCGTAGGAGAGTACTTGTCAATAACTTGCACCAATTTTACTCCAAACTTCAGACAGATAGTCCACAACAAAAAAAACATATTTCTCATTGATTTGTAAAAAATAGCTTTGTTATTTCCGTAGTTACATATCTTTGAAGAATATTTTTTTCAAAAAAAAATTGTTCGGACCGCGATGGTCATTTTATTTCTTAAAACGGACCCCGAGCGAAACTAATTGCTGACCCCTGAGGTACCTAGGTCTTTTTCTTATTCGTTACACTCTTGGCCGAGTGGTCGTGGTCGTCACTTCAGGGTCTGTGGCTCGCTTCACAGTCCTTCGCCACTCATCTCGCACCGCAGCTTCCCTGGTGCATTCATGCAGGGGACCGTCCAAAGCTGCCTTGATTTGTCAGTCCATCTCATGGGCTATCTGCCCCGTGATCGGTAGGTGCTGAGGTAGGTAATGCATTGTTAAAGGCTGAGGTTACCACTAAAACATCCGGTGGAACATCTGCTTTTTCCGTCATTAACGAAGTTATAAAAAAAAGTTCATGACCTATTCAGTAGTTTCATTTCGGCATTATGATCGTAAATACATACATACACACACATAGATACACGCCTTTGCCCCGACGACATCGAGCACTCCGGTACGGAGGCCTGCGTTGCTCGATGCCCGACGAACGCGTTTGATACACGCCTTTGCCCCGACGAAGGCGTTTGATACACGCCTTTGCCCCGGCGAAGGCGTTTGATACACGCCTTTGCCCCGACGAAGGCGTTTCACTGTGGGTTACACAGACGCGACCAGTTGTGGGCTCATTCATTTCTTTTCCACGACTAACCCGGCTAATGTGACTCTTTCCACGACTAACCCGGCTAATGTGACTCTTTCCGCCATTTTTGAAGAGACGTCGTCTACGTTTGTTTAATTCCTTTTCTTAGTGTTTTTTGAGTTTTTTTGGTGGCTCTTTTATAGAGCACAAGTGCTTTACAAATTGGTGGAAATTGTCTACCAAAGTTTTAGTAAAACGGCCACTGAACTGCGCTGTGCGACCTCAATTTCACTTTATTGTTTGGGGACAAGAGTCGCTTTATTTAATAGTAGCTGGTATACTATTATTTTATCTGTGATAGTAGATTATGCACTTTGGGAATAAAGCAGTGTCTTACGTCGCGGGCGGCATATTGAACCCTGAGCGTAACGAGGGACTCTATCTAGAGTCCTGGGTGAAGAGAGTGGTTCAAGCTGCCCAAGACGAAGACGGGCTTTATTCCAGAGGAGCATACTCTACTCACACCTTTTTTATTTTATTTTTTATACTACTAGAATGATTGAACAAGCAGATGGCCCACCTGATGTTAAGCGGTAACCTCTGCCTATGAACAGTGCATTACCTCATAGATCACGTCCACCTAGGACGCGCCCTATGTGACATTGCACTGCGCCCGCCACCCTGAGACAAAGATGTAAAGTCTCATGTGCCTGTCTCACCTTCTGCGAGACAATAAAAATTCACTGAAAATCACAGCACTTAACACCGTATTTTGGTTCACATTCTTAGTAGCTTTTTTTGTTCACTCTTGGTCCGTATTCTCTGTAAACGTACCTTTTTAATTTTTTGTTGAGTTTTGCTTAAGGTGGCTAGTTCAATTTGAAATTAAATGAAATGAAAAACAAAAAATTAAATGAAAAATATTCATTTGGCACACAACAAAAAACAATCAGAACAAACAGAATACAAGGAATACAGTAGGACAAAGGAAGAAAAATAAATAAAAAATAACAAAAAAACATAAAAAACAGATACAAAAACATAATTTAAACACTAAGTTATAAATAAAATACATTAAAAAATTTAAAAAAATAAAAACAATGTTTACTAATTGAACAAACCTCTTTACAATGCCACATAGGCATTTTTTATTTAGAGTTTTCCACGAATTTCCACATGAATTTGACGTTACAAATTCAAATCACTTTATTCCCTAGGGAGGGTCATACAAGTTTTATATCCCTCAAGAGATAATCCTTTACTTTACGTTGAGCTTGCATGATATGTAATAGGACATTGTCGAGCAGGTAGTGTGAAAATGATTTTGCGGAGTTAACCTTCTGTACTAGATGTGTTCTGCGTTAGTATAGAAAAGTGTGACTATAGACTCACCTCAGTAATATACACAGACAGGTCTGGATGTAGTTTCAAGGACGTCGGCTTTAGATTTGTTGTCAGGGTGGCCCTGAAATATATAAGGAAAAACCCATATTATTAAAGTATCTCTGTCGCGCGGCGGGCGAAGGTTCGCCTGCGATGCAGCAGGTTGCGGATTCGAATCCCGCCTCGAAACATATATTTTTACAATCTGCAGATATTTGTTCAAGGTGTTCCGGGTATTGTATAGTGAGCGTCATGTAAAAAGAACGTTGGCGGTCAAAGCTTCTACAGGCGTTCCAGCGTTCTTTTTACATGACGCGTACTATAATTGTACATTATTTGTAGTAAACTAGGTAGGCACTCATTCAATGCATAGGTATACATCTCTTAAATAAGTAGAGAAGTAAGTAATCTCTTAAAAAGAACGCTGGAACACCTGAAGAAGCTTGACCGGCAGCGTTCTTTTTACATGACGCGTACTATATATATGTTTTCTATATAATGTAATGTATTAAGTATATTAGTTATATAGTACCCATAACACAAGCTCTGCTTAGCTTGGGGCTAGATAATTTTGCGAAACTGTTCAACATTATTTATTTATTTATACCAATTGCTGTCGCAAAGCATTCTTGCTTGCATGCTATGTTCCGGTTTGAAGGGTACGGGTGCCGGTGAAATTACAGACACATGAGACTTTCATCTATGTCTCAGGGTGGCGGGCGCAGTACAATGCCACATAGGGCGCGTCCTAGGTGGACGTGACCTGTAACATAATTGTTATAGGCAGTGGTTACCTCTGGGCCAGTTCTTGTTCCGGCATTCAAACCAAATAAAAAAGGCCTAGATCTCTTTAAATTTAGACACCTACCAGTTTTCAAATTTATCTAGACTTACCAGAAAGTCGCGCCTATGTAATATCGTACCAATTTACGAACCTTAGTGGCACCGAGTCGCTAAATTAATTTATCTACACTCAAATCAAAAATTCGAATTACAAATTCAAAGACGGTTCTATACAGACCCACTTTATAGACGCATATACATAAAATTAAGAATAAAACTCATTATAGTACCGCCAACTGTATCATAAAACTCATTATAGTACCGCTATCTTTTTTTTTTATTAATTCATTAAACTAGTCTAGTGGCTATTACCATTAATAGCCTGAATATGAAAAAAAGGCGCACGCATGCGCAGTTCGAACTGTGAAAAAATAGCGCACGCATGTGTAGTTTAAACTTAATTTCCCGCGCTTCCCATATACCTATACCAAATAAATTACTTCCTTGTAACCTACCTACTTTGTTTAATTTCAATTATTCCTATGAGTGAA
Source organism: Operophtera brumata (assembly GCA_932527175.1). Taxonomy (NCBI): domain Eukaryota; kingdom Metazoa; phylum Arthropoda; class Insecta; order Lepidoptera; family Geometridae; genus Operophtera; species Operophtera brumata. The sequence goes on along the minus strand of OW052227.1, from coordinate 1,589,452 downwards.
GATAAAAACACTCGAGTCAACCTATTGTCGCTATTAACAGACTCTCGTGTTTTAATACCCCTTCTTATATGACAGTTGCATATACTACTATTGTTTGATAATCGTAAGGTTAGGTCCTCACGATCACTCGGCCTAGTGTGAGGGCCGTCGATAATACTAACTTTAGAATAAGCAGTCAGCTTAGGATTGTTTTTTTTTTAGAACTAATGATAGTAAATGTACTAGTTTTTAGTTTATATGTAACCTATATTATAAAAACGGGAAATTTTCACGTACCGTTAAATCGATGTAAGCACCGACATTGTTTCGACCCGTTTCGAGAGTCTTTCTCAAGGTGAGTGAACGCGACGCACTCCACCCGCGTTTCGCTTAGCACTAATCCGCTCAGTGCGAGCTGCAGCCCGCTCGGCTCGTGTAGTGGGGCGCGCGGGTAGGAATATAGCTTGTGTTCGTTTCGTCATCGTCGCCGGCGCAGTGGATTGTGGTGTCTCATCGCTGTCACTACTACTACCATCAACACCGTATGGCATTCCAGAGAGACAGGCAACACTCACTGTGTCTCTATCAGCTTCGTCTCTCGTACTAACGTGAGCACCATGCAGACATGATTTCCAGGCAGGTGGTAGAGCCCATCCCCGGTCCCTGTTAAAATTCGGCAGACGACCAATCTCGATTGCCTCACGGATCTTGCGAGGACCGTAAAACTTCTCTCTGGCCAAGACCCGGGCCTTGTCGAACCGAATGTAGTGCGTCGAACCGGCAATCAGCGAATGTTCTGCTAATGCAGAACTATCCACATCGACATTCTTCACGGCGCGTATATGCTCCTTAAGCCTAGTAGAGACATTCCTCTTCGTCTCGCCAACGTAACATTTGCCGCAGTCGCAGGGAATTGCGTAGACACCGGGGACACCCAATGGGTCTTTGTCCTTAGGAGACCGGATCATTTGTCTCAGTTGCGTAAGGGGTCGGAATATAGTTTTAATACTATACTTTCGCTGCAAAAAGTTTCCGATTTTGTCCGTTATACCCTCCATGTTATGTCTCCACCCGTAGCCATTTCTCTCTAGCACACCTTTCACATGTAACAGTTCAGAATCCACGTACTGTGGGTCACATAATCTCAGCGCTCTGTTAATCAGGGTACGCGGTACAGAAGCTAGGTGCGCGGGGTGGTGATGAGAGTCAGCTCTCAGGTATCTGTCCGTATGTGTCGGTTTGCGGTATATCGAGTGTGAAAGTCTCCCAGATTGTTCCCGCTTAACCATCACATCCAGAAAAGGCAGTCCTTTGTCTCGTTCCCGCTCTACAGTAAAGGTAATTTTCGGGTGTTTGCCATTCAGATGTGCCAGTAACGATGCAATGTGATCTTCATGTATTATGGCAAAAACGTCATCCACGTACCTCCACCAATGTCTCGGTCTGTAGGGTATATTCACTAGTGCAGTGCTTTCAAACCACTCCATGAAGATATTCGCAACTACTGGAGCTATAGGTGAACCCATAGCTACTCCCTCCTTCTGCAGGTAGTAATCCCCCCGCCACATGAAAAAACCACTCGTTAAGGTAAATTCAATTAACTGCATGTACTCGATAGGTATTAATGCTGATTGCAGCATTTCCGCAATTATAGCAATGGTGTCCATTATCGGTACATTCGTGAACAAAGAAGTTACGTCAAAACTCACCATACGTTCTTCTTCCTGCAGTATTATACCTTCTAGCAGTTGTGTGAAGTGAGTCGAATCTTTCACATAACTTGTAGACTTCCCTGTGAAAGGCAGCAGTAAATCCGCCAAGTAACGCGCTGTTTTGTACGTAGGTGAGTCTATCTGACTTACTATGGGGCGGAGCGGCCAATTGGGTTTATGTAGTTTCGGCAAACCATAAATCTTTGGAGGCGTGGGATTCATCGGTCGCAATCGTCCATATAGATCGTCAGACAATCCTTGCAATAACTCTTTTAACTTTGTAGATACCCTGGCAGTTGGATTGTAGGCAACTTGTTTATAAGTGATGTTATCGCTCAACAACTCTGATATCTTGTGTTCGTAAGCCTCTGTATCTACAATCACCGTCGCGTTACCTTTGTCCGCCGGAAGCACCAGCAAATCCTGATTGCTTCGTAAGCTCTTCAATGCTCTCATTTCAAGCTTCGAGATGTTGGGTTTAGGTAGTCTCGCTTTCCGCACCATTGACGCAACATCCTGTCGTAGGCACTCAGAATCGTGCAAGGGGATTTTATTTCGCCAGATGGTATCCTCAATGCTAGTAATAATCACTTCAACTGGTACCTTATACGGAGTAGGTGCGAAATTTAACCCTTTAGATAGCACCCGTTTCACATCTTCTGAAACCGCTTGTGAAGATAAATTCACCACCGTTCTGTCATCATCAGTGGAGCAAAGCACCACGACCCCTTGCTTGGAGTTATTTGTCAGGCGCTTGAATTTGGAGTTGTGAGTACTCGTTATTCTATTCCTCACTAGCTCTCCCCTGTTATAAGTCATTGCATCTAGTGTATCCCAAAGATCTTGCCTTAACACGCAAGACACCTGCGAATGTAGGTCATATAACTCCTGCGACAATAACGAAATGTTTCGGTAATATTCACGGATTACCCGCGAACACAATTTGTTGTTTACATTCTCAAAGAACTTCTCGTAGTCCCGAATACACTTACTTTGGCACAACACCCGCTTCACTGCACTTTTCCACATAAATTAAACCACACTCGAGTTTGTTCCGTTTTGTTCTTTCGTTTTGTTTTTCTTTCTTTTCCGTTTTGTTTTGTCCGTTTTTATAATATAATTGATATGATTCACGAAAGTTTTTATAGTAAAATATATGTAACCTATTTTGTTAATGCTGTAATAGTACATTATGGTACAAGTGTATATAAATGTATATATATATTTCATTTATTTATTCAATAAACAAGGATCATTGGGTTAGTAATAGAAGATTAGTAGCCAAGGGCTGTAAGGCAACAATTGCAACCCGAGATATTTGGGCGCCCTCACTGCGCTCGTGCGCTTATAGTTCGAGGGTGCCATTGATGCTTACACCCGAGCTAACTACTCTGCTTTACATGTCGATTGTGAGGTAAGTAGAAAAAAACCGGCATTACCGCCTTTTTTCATCTATTTTTAAATTATTTTTTTCAAAAACGAAATTTATCTTCGCCGTTCGATATTTAAAATTGATGACTATTATACTCATACGAAGACAAGGCTGAATAGCGAAGCGACCTCTTTTGTCATTGGGCTGAATGCATGATGTCTATGTCCAGTATGATGGTTAGATGTACGCGAACTTTTTTAAAGAGTGAAGTTTTTTTTTTAATTACTTACCGCCCTAGGGCTTTTCTAGCTACATTATTACCCTAGAGCGCTAATTGGTCACCTTCAAGCTCCATTTGAGGGTAATAAGGACCTATTTACCGAATATGAGAGATGTAAAATACATTGTCTATCTACACTATGGTTAGTAAGAATAATTACAATTGAATACTACAAATTAACAACTAACTATGTTGGTGATTACCGCTGAGGCGCCATTGAGACCCGAGCCGTTAGGTGAGAGCCGAGGACGGTAATCATCAATACACACGTGTATCATACGACGGTTTTCAACACACTGATGAAGAAAATAATAATAAAACAGAAATACACACTCTGTGTAAATGTTCTACTGTCTCTATAATTCACTTGTGAATAATAGCAATGAAAAGTCACAGTTTGATTACAGGTGTCATTATGTGCCTGATTGCGGTGAAATTAGAGCCACTTTATGAGCAAGTGTGTTGAAAATAAACCTTTCTTTCTTTGTTCTTTCTTTCATTGATAATTTTTTATGTTGCTATTTAAAACTCTACCCGAAATGCTTGTCCCAAGATGTAGATGTGACGTGACATCCCAGAGCATCAGCTAACACTCTCAGCGCGGAAAGTATCAGCTCTGGAGTATCTGAAAGCAATATGAAGAAAATGTGTGAACTTCTATTTTTTACCCCCGACGTAAAAACGACGGGGTGTTATAAGTTTGACGTGTCTGTGTGTGTGTCTGTCTGTCCCATCGTAGCTCCCGAACGGATGGACCGATTTTTGTTGTTTTTGTTTGAAAGGTGAATTTGTCGGGAGTATTCTTAGCTATGTTTGATCAAAATCGGTTCAGTCGTTTCATTGCGTTGAGGGTTTTTTTATTTTTTACAAAATTAATTACTTGTTATTACAAGCTTTTATTTAACTTGCAATGTATGTCGGGGTGGAATCTTGCAACTGAATTTTAAAGCAGTTATCCTCAACCGATTGAGCTGAAATTTGGCATACCTGTCAAGTTCCGATGAAAATGCAAAATTATGGTGACAGCGAGCTGATCTGATGATGGTGGACAACGGAACTCCTTGAGAGATAATAGTAGACTAGCCGTGTTTAGGCTCATTTTGATCAGCACACGGTTACGATCACTTATATAAAAGCTTGCATTGAAAAATATATTTTTCACAAAAAACTTATTGTTAATAAAGCTTGTTTAGTGAAAGAGTTCGTCCGGGGAATTACTACCACCATAACTATTTCTGCCACAAAACAGTAGTGCTCACATTGCTGTGTTCGCAATGACGAATAGGACGCGTGTTAGGTGGACGTGACCTATGACGTGACCTATGCATTGTTAAAGGCAAACGCATCATTATTTTTGTTCATTCAAAAAAACTCAGGTTCAAAAAATATACCTCAAAGCTTGAAATCCCAAGCTTTGAGGTATTTTTTTTTTTATCAATGATAGACCTTTGTTTCACCACAATCTCACATGATGGTAAGCGACGATGTGACCGAAGATGGAGCACAAAGGTCTAGAAGGCACCTTCACTCTAACCTTGCAGAGACCCAGATTATAGTTTTCAGGAAAGACAGACGACGGTAGTGTATTCCACTCCTTAGAAGTTCGCATTATAAAGGTAGAACTGAACTGTTTAGTACGAATAGAGGGTATACTGATGAGGTGAGGACAGACTTACTATTAACACAGAACGTCTGGAACAACCATTCCCTCAGCTTCTGGCTCGTGTTTGGTGACCTGTAAAGTATAAGAACTGGATTAAAATAATTTGCAACGGTATAGGGAATAATTGGTTTGGTTATAGCGCCAGTGGTTTATTTGGTTATAGGGATTTTGTTATGGGGTGCAGGTGCTCACATCAATGTCATCTACTATATAAAAATAAGTATTGGGCCTCCATCGCACAAATTTTGAACGTTATTATCAAAACAAAACCTGAGCGGTTCACGTTATTTCATACGTCTGGATATAGTTCCTTGCTTGAGGGATCCTTGCGTGAACTGAGCTGAAACTCAGCGGATTAAGGAAATTGAAGTTCAGTTCAAGCAAGGACCCCGCAATCCAGTAAATAAATAACGTGAACGGTTCTGGTACACAAATTGTGGATGTAGCTTTGAAAGCTGCTAAGCTGAAGTGTGATTGGGCTGGTCACGCTTGCAGCATGCCGAGCGAGCTGTGGGCGAAGGTAGCCACCAAGTGGCGTCCTGACCAGCTAGAAGGCGATGTACTTTGCTTACAAGCAAATAATATTTGCAAGTAACATGCACTTACCTGGTAGCTAGAGGGTATGAAGACCACCAAAGCACGATGTGTTCGAGACAGCTGCCGACATCGCCCCACAGAACGTTTTGGTAGTACGCCGTCACTTTATGAGCGGCTCTCTTGCTCGCTTGTTTACGACCTACGACATGAATAAACTTCACATTTTTGCAATCTTTACCCATCCTCACCTACGACGCACAGACCGGGTCTTTGACTGATCAACAAAAGTCCAAACTCGGGGTTTTCCAGCGAGCCATGAGCGCAGTATTCTAGGAGTCAGACTGATAGACCGCGTTCGTAACAGTATACTGCGCTCCAAAACTCAAATCGCTGATGTCGGACCGAAAGCGGGTAAATTGAAGTGGGATTGGGCCACGTCTGTCGCATGTAAGACGGGTTACGAGTATGGGCTAAAGCCATAACAGAGTGGACGCCTCTGAACGATCTTGTGGCAGACCACGGCGAAGATGGAGAGACGAAATAGATACCTATTTCAAGGATTGGTCCACAGTGGCCCAAAATAGAGAGGGCTGGAGAGAAGGAAGGGAGCCCTTTGCCCTGCAGTGGGACACCACAGGCTCCCGCCGTGTCACCTAAGACCCATCCTAAGATCCTATTTTATGCATAACTAGCAGCGCCCCGCGGTTTCACCCGCATAAGTCTCGATCGGAATAAAAATGTGCTTATTCCGGGAGTCCAGTTATCTCCATTCCAAATTTTATCCAAATCCGTAAAGCCGTTTCAGCGTGAAGAATTAACAAATACACGCACACACACTCACAAACTTTCGCATTTATAATATCACAAGTGGAGTTGGACAGGACACCTAGCCAGTGGTGACGGCTGGTGGAGTAAAGCCTCCACGGAGTGGTGGCCAAAGAAAACAGGGTCGACGACATCGTATCCGTCGCAGGCAATACCTGGTTGAGAGACGCACAGGACAGAGGAGGCAGGAGAGAAAGGAGGCTTATACGCATCAGTGGGTGACTCCGGGCTGAGATGATAGTAGGTACATACATAACTTATATATATACATGCATAGACACTTGCCTTTTTCCGGGTAGGCAGAGCCTCAATAGGCCTCTTTTCACAGTGGGTTGCACCATCGTGGTATTATAGACGTGACAAGAGGTGAGCTCATCGCCGTCATTGCTTCCAAGGACTGACTCTGCTAACACTTTCTTCCAGTAATAACACATTCCATAATAAGCTAGCAGCCAGAACAAATCTAATACCAACGAATCTTACTAACAAGTCCGGGTAATCCCTTATTCGACTTTTACGACATCTACGGAAGAAGACGGCGGGGTATATTCTTAAGGCAAAATGTCTTTATGTCGCAAAATTCCTAATCTTAGATTTGATTTTTGATCAAGTACTTACAATATTCAAATTAAAAATATGCATGGATAACTACATTATAATTCCGAGGGATCACTGTACCTACCAGAAACACGATAGCACAATATTTTCTCGATAGAAAAAAAAACAAAGTTAAGTCTATTCTTTGTATAGATTTCCTTTCGATTGTATATAAAATGGTGCATATTATTGAGGAATATAATTAGATAAATAAAATCAATACAACAAAGCCGAGGGGGTTTTGTAAAATTATCTATATTTTACGAGATATTCAATAAAAACAGATTTTTCGTACGGCGCGAGGCATTTTTTTTGTATGAAGATTTCTGCCTGGTTTCGGCACAGTCTTAGGCCGGAAATATAAAGTAAAGTCCTTACCAGATTTCAATTTCTTGACTCCGCTAGGTCCCAGCAAAGTTGGCGACATGTTTGAAACTGTGTCCAATAAAATTTCTATATAGATTTCTTCGCTTTGAAGAATTCCATTCACATTTTCTGAAACACACAAGAAGTAGGTACAGATTCAGCCCCCTAGCGACCATGTTGAGTACTAAAATAATTTAATAACCAAAATAAATTTATTCTTTGTTGTTGTTTTTTTATATATTAAAAAAAGACCTGGATAATCGGTAGTCGATAAAGATTGAATCTACACAAAAAAAGTTACAAAAAAAAAAGGTTGTCTGGAAGTGATCGCTTTTAGCAATAAGACCGCCCATTGTACATTACTGTTATTGTTTTTTGTTCTTTTATCTATTTATTTGGCGGAATGGAGACGAGGGGATTAAATCGTGCAGCTCCTAAGCACACTCACCGGCATGCGGTAGAAGATACACAAACACGCAACCCTTCGACGATGTTCTAAGCTCTGCAACCATTTCGCAACCAGTGCCTCGTCGTCGCTCACGCTTGTGGAGCGAATTTCAATTTTTTGGTGTTTTTTACTCATTACAGCCCATGAACACTTCTTCAGATAGCGAAAGTTGATTTCGCGAGAACTAGAAGACTTAACACACATGTTTTAATTGATCATGCCTCATAAATATCCACCAGCTACGATACCCCTAAACAAAAAAAAAACACTGTAAAAATATGTTTAGGGGGATCGTAGCTAAACTGATGATATTTATGATATACTATCAATTAAAACATGTGTGTTAAGTCTCCTAGTTCTCGAGAACTCAACTTTCGCTATCTGAAGAAGTGTTCAAGAGATGAAATGAGCAAAAAACACCAAAAAAAAATTATTTCGCGCCACAAGCGTGAGCATCCACCTTAACTAATAAAAATGTTTTTCTCATGTAAGTGACATAATGTCTTTTTGAGAATAAATTTCTTTAAACCGAACTAGTTTATTCGCACGGCGCTCAATAGAGTTCTAAGCAGCAAGCTGATATTTTGCTGAACCATCCCATAGGTGGCTGCAGTATTCCATGCACGACCTCACTTGAGCTTGGTACAGCTTAAGCAACTGCTGAAGTGAGAAGTAGTATCTTACCTTAGACAGAATACCAAGCTTTATGCCCGCAGACTTTGCGTTAGACTCAACTCAATAGAGTCAGAAATAGAGGTTAATCTCGGTGAGTTAGGGCCCTAAATGAACTTGTAAATAACGTCGACTTACCGTCACTGTTCATTATATTTTCCAAGATGCATTCGTTGGTCAACAGCGAAGTATAAGGCACATCGGTATCGGAGTTCTGTCCGCTCATAATCTCATTGAGTTTCTTGTTATTTCTATTATTCACTTCTATGAGGCTTTTGGCTTGCTTCATTCTGTTTTTCTTGTTTTCTATGAAGGCTTCTCTGCGCTTCTCTACCGACATCTCCCGGAGAGTGGACGATGCGGGCGGGGTTATATGTTTTGTTAGAGTGCTGAAAACGGTTTTAAAAACTAGTAAATTAAAGCATTTTTTTTTAACATTGATAGACCTTTGTTTTTCCGCGATCTCACCTGTTGGTAAGTGACGATGTGGCCGAAGATGGAGCACAAAGGTCTAGAAGGCACCTATTCACTCTAGCCTTGAAGAGACCCAGATTATGATATTTTGCATACCTGTCACAATGCCTGACTATGCAATATGATGGTGACAACGAGCTGATCTGATGATGGAGACGGAAGTTTGACTACGGAACTACTCAAGGTATAACAGTAGACTGGCCGTGTTTAGGCTCATTTTGATCAGCACACGGTTACGATCAAAAATTCTAAAAAAATTATTTTAATGATTTTGCGGAGTCAACCTTCTGTACGTGTACTATTATGTATTCTGTGGCATGGTATAAAGAAGCAGCTCGCACAGAAAGACCAAGAAGTTGTCTACTTACTGATAAATCTCGAGGTCTTCTCCACTGGAGCCAGAATCCCCATCTGAGTTGTCTTCTGGGCTGTACACTGTCACAAGGCAGTTTATGAGCCGCTGGCAATTTACTTCGACGCGGCTCTTGGCTAGATTCTGAAAGGAAATACATTTAAATTAGGTTTGATGAGGAAATGGTTAAGAGGAAGAGATTATTAGAGATGAAATTACAGGCACATGAGACTTTTCATATTTATGTCTCAGGGTGGTGGGCGCAGTGCAATGCCACATAGGGCGCGTCCTAGGTGGACGAGACCTGAGAGGTAATGCACTGTTCATAGACAGAGGTTACCGCTTAACATCTGGTGGGCCATCTGCTTGACCCGTCATCTAAAGTTGTATTAAAAAAAACAACCGCTGTCGCTAGCTCGCAAATATGTCCTCATCCTCAACCGCATCCGTTAACTTTGTCCCAGACATAAGAATAAGAAAATCTTTATTGATTAGCTGTGTACATGGAGATGTTTACAAGAAAATAGTTTCAACACCCTGCCCGTTGCAATTTCCATTTTGGCAACCATACCCTTCAAACCGGAATACAGCAATGCGAGCACTACTGCTTTGCTGCTGCTACTTGCTTTTTACCATAGTGGCAGTATTTCCCCGGCCGAACTCTTTTACAAAAAAAACTCTACTTCTACTATTTTGGAAGCAGTGTCGTCGTGCGACCCGTAAAAACTGCGAGAAGAATGACTTTGCGGTCGGGTCATGCCTAGCAGTAGCTTGGGTCGCAGTCCCCAAAATCGGATGGCTACTGTTTGCTAGTAGCCAGGTCGTGGTCATTGGTCGCCGAGGTTGCCAGGTCCCGAATACTATTCATGTTATATATGACACGATCTGTTCCCACCATCTCCTTTTCATCATAGGACGAGCAGGCGTACGGCTCAGTACCATCCTTACCTCATTAGTATACCCTCTATTCGTACTTAACGTTTCAGTTCTATATACCTTTATAATGCGAACTGCTAAGGAGTGGAATACCCTACCGTCGTCCGTCTTTCCTGAAAACTATAATCTGGGTCTCTTAAGACTAAGGTGCCTCTAGACCTTTGTGCTCCATCTTCGGCCACATCGTCCCTTACCAACAGGTGAGATCGTTCTCAAACAAAGGTCTATCAATGTTACAAAAAAAAACTGCCTATATCACCAATTTTTTTATTTCGATAATTTACCTGAACAATTTTAGTCAGTGTTATCGTTTTCGTCTCGCTCACAGTGGTCGGATAAGTGTTACTCCCTATGTTAAACTTCGCTACATACTTCTTGTAGCTCAGACCCATTAGGTGATTGTAAACATTCACCAAACTGGAAAAAAAAACATTAGGTACATTCAAAGGGCGTTACAAATAAACGTGGAATAGTTGTATCTACACTACCAGATACAGAGCCACGTTTAAAACCGCCCAAGTGCGAGTCGGACTCGCGCACGAAGGGTTCCGTACCATTATCTATAAAAACAGCGAACAAATCACGTTTGCGTCCCCATAAATATTTATTTTATTCTGTTTTTTAGTATTTTTGGTTAAAGCGGCAACAGAAATACATCATCTGTGAAAATTTCAAATGTCTAATTATCACGGTTCATGAGATACAGCCTGGTGACAGACGGACAGACAGACGGACGGACAGCGGAGTCTTACCCTTTACCCGTACACGTTTTACCCTTTGGGTACGGAACCCTAAAAACAAGGAAATGGTTTGTAGCGACAGATTCAAAGATAAAAGGAACAAAATAAGGAATGGTTATTACACGGAAACAATCGTGTCATGAAGCTATAATAGGCATCCTGAATAAGGTAAAGCGTTACTTCACACCAGGACAGCTAAAGCACAAGTCCGAGCTGGTATGGAGTACTGCTGCCACGTTTGGGATGGCTCGGCCAAACACCAGCTTGCTGCCTTGGACTCGATCGAACGTAGAGCTTTCAGGCTTATTGATGAGCAACATATGGCGGAGACTAAGATCCAGAGTCTCGAGCACCGCCGTAAGGTCGCGTGCCTTTCGATCTTCTATTAGGTTACATTTCGGGGAATGCTCCCAGGAACTTCACGATCTGATCCCACCATCTCCTTTTCATCATAGGGCGAGCAGATGCACGGCTCGGTACCACCCTTACCTCATTAGTATACCCTCTATTCGTACTAAACGTTTCAGTTCTACCTTTATAATGCGAACTGCTAAGGAGTGGAATTTGGAATACGTACACTACCATCGTCTGTATTTCCTGAAAACTATAATCTGGGACTCTTCAAGGCTAGAGTGTAGACCTTTGTGCTCCATCTTGGGCCACATCGTCACTTACCAACAGGTGAGATTATGGTCAAACAAAGGTCTATCAACGTTACAAAAAAAATATATTTGAAATCTTCATTCAAAAAAGTTGAAAGTTTACGTTTTTGTCGTTTAAGTGGCAACCTATTGGTCAAAATGGCTTTAAGTGAGACAGCGACACGAAAGAAGAAGCCGTAGGCCTAGTGTGGGCATACCAGTTAAAACGCGTTTACGCGACCACCGCGTTGGTTGAGTAAACGGCAAAATTATGGTATACAACAATATAAGTATACTAGTATACAAGTATACTTTACAACAATACGTGACGTGAACTGCCAAAAATGTCACTTACACTCGCAAAACACTCACACAAAATGATTCATTAACTCGCCGCTAGGGGCTCTGTACATTTCTTCATACAAACTGCGCGTCTCGGTCTTCGCGTCGCGTCTTGGTAGAGCGCGTAAACTTGTAGCAAAAAGTCACACTACGGCTACAGGCCTTGTTTGCTTGGGTCATGGGAATTGGCTCAAGCAATTTTGACTCTTACCTTAAACAAGATTCAATCATTTTCCTCGAATCTTCTCTATGAAGGCACGTATTGAGTATTGTCGCAATAAGACCGCTAATCGCCTGCAGCATTATAAACCGACTGCTGCACAGCTTATCAAAAATGTGGTCTTGTTTGCTCTTCAGTAGACCGTTGTCCTTTTTCAATCTCGCCAGTTTAGGATTCAATTTGTAGAAGGACTTCACTAATTTTGATAAGTATTCTATTATTTGATCTAGTACCTGAAAAGAGAGCATATAACATAATTAGCTATGTTTGATCAAAATAGGTTCAGGCGTTTCATTGCGTTGGGGGTTTTTGCGCCACGCATCACTGACAAATAATTAGTTAATTAATATAAAGAAAGAAAGAAAAAAACATTTATTTGTGCCAACAAACAGAATTCCACACAAAATGAAACACACACACACAGAAACAAAGACAAATAAAAATAATGTGTGCCTCTTAGTACCAGCCACACATCACTGACACAAATTGGCGTCCAACTCGAGCATTTGTTGTGTAAATATTTAAATAGTTACACTCATTAATAACACAAGTAACTAATCTTGTAAAAATAAAAAAAAACCCTCAACGCAATGAAACGCCTGAACCTATTTTGATCAAACATATCTAAGAACACTCCCGACAAATTCACCTATCAAACAAAAAAAAACCAAATCGGTTCATCCGTTCGGGAGCTACGATGCCACAGACTGGCACAGACAGACACACACACACACACAGACACACCCAAGGTCCTTAGTTAATAATATGTAACGGCCTCACCCAGGGTCCCTAGTTAATAATATGTAACGGCCACATCCAGGGTCCCTAGTTAATAATATGTAACGGCCACACCCAGGGTCCCTAGTTAATAATATGTAACGGCCACACCCAGGGTCCCTAGTTAATAATATGTAACGGCCACACCCAGGGTCCCTAGTTAATAATATGTAACGGCCACACCCAGGGTCCCTAGTTAATAATATATAACGGCCACACCCAGGGTCCCTAGTTAATAATATGTAACGGCCACACCCAGGGTCCCTAGTTAATAATATGTAACGGCCACACCCAGGGTCCCTAGTTAATAATATATAACGGCCACACCCAGGGTCCCTAGTTAATAATATGTAACGGCCACACCCAGGGTCCCTAGTTAATAATATGTAACGGCCACACCCAGGGTCCCTAGTTAATAATATGTAACGGCAACACCCAGGGTCCCTAGTTAATAATATGTAACGTCCACACCCAGGGTCCCTAGTTAATAATATGTAACGGCCACAACCAGGGTCCCTAGTTAATAATATGTAACGGCCACACCCAGGGTCCCTAGTTAATAATATGTAACGGCCACACCCAGGGTCCCTAGTTAATAATATGTAACGTCCACACCCAGGGTCCCTAGTTAATAATATGTAACGGCAACACCCAGGGTCCCTAGTTAATAATATGTAACGTCCACACCCAGGGTCCCTAGTTAATAATATGTAACGGCCACAACCAGGGTCCCTAGTTAATAATATGTAACGGCCACACCCAGGGTCCCTAGTTAATAATATGTAACGGCCACACCCAGGGTCCCTAGTTAATCATATGTAACGGCCACACCCACGGTCCCTAGTTAATAATATGTAACGGCCACACCCAGGTTCCCTAGTTAATAATATGTAACGGCCACAACCAGGGTCCCTAGTTAATAATATGTAACGGCCACACCCAGGGTCCCTAGTTAATAATATGTAACGGCCACACCCAGGGTCCCTAGTTAATAATATGTAACGGCCACACCCAGGTTCCCTAGTTAATAATATGTAACGGCCACACCCAGGTTCCCTAGTTAAAGGATCATTCATTTGGTCTAAATAACAATAAAACTGAAAATCTGCATTATAACCATTAAAGGTTATTGCACAATATTAACTCTGAAAGCGATCATAACCGTATCGCCTTTCGCCGCCGCCGTCACCCAGGCGTCAACCTAACGTAAGCACGTAACCTAAGCGGGTCAGCAGCTCCAAGGCAGCTCCGGTACGTCGACTCAGCTACGGCTAGGCGACGCCGCGCTTACGGCTCGGCAACGCCAAGCTTACGGCTAGGCGACGCCGCGCTTACGGCTCGGCGACGCCGCGCTTACGGCTAGGCGACGGCGCGCTTACGAGTAGCCGACGCCGCGCTTACGGCTCGACGACGGCGCGCTTACGGCTAGGCGAAGGCGCGCTTACGGCTAGGCGACGCCGCGCTTACGGCTCGACGACGCCACGCTTACGGCTAGGCGACGCCGCGCTTACGGCTCGCCGACCGCTTGCTTGTCGAGTCGAGGTGATTACGTTACGATTACGATTAGTGTGCGTTGCAGGGAGTTTCATACAAAGAATACTGAACGGCTCGAGTTGATACGGTTACGATCTCTTTCCGAGTTGATATGTGTGCTGACCTTCTCCGCCTATCGCCATTAGATTTTAGATTGCAACCATGAATGAGAAATGTAGTGGCTGAAATTGTATATACAGTATTGTGTGTTGTATGTAGTAAACGAATTAAAACTTACTTACCTAAGTAGTAATAGGTGACCAGTAATAATTAAGGCAACAAAATATCAGCGATCTAAATTCAACAACCACCGACGTACCTATATCAATCTCAGATAAACAGTGCTATCAATCAACACAAACCGTCGCTATGGAGTAAAACAGAAAATAATGGTTTCGCGTTTGGCGCGAAATTAAATTTTAATTGTGTATTTTGCTAATCACAGCTCATCAACACATAATGAGATAGCGAAACCTGATTTTGCGGAAACTATGAGAACTAACGCACATGTTTAGATTGATGGTGTCTCATAAATATCATTAGTTTAGCTGGAACGTCATTCAATGATTTGTACAGTGATTTTTTGTTCATTGACATTGTTAGCTAAACTGATGATATTTATATGACACTTTCAATCAAAATATGCGTCTTAGGTCTCCTAGATTTCGCAAAACTAGGTTTCGCTATCTCAAGATGTGTTGATGAGCTGTGAGCAGCAAAAAACACAACACAATTTGAATTTCACGCCACAATCGAAACTTAACACTCACCTGTATATTCACTAACTCCATAATATACTTCCGATTCGACAACGAGTGTGTATTGCTCTTCCCAGTAGCCCCTTTCCACTTATTATCCGCGTCCAAAATGACTTTTGTGACCGCATAACATACTAGTTCCATCTCTCTGCAATGACTGAACAATTCCTCTTCATCTTCCGTCTCTTCGCTTATCCACTTCTTGCCGATCGTACTCGAGATCATTATAAAAATATAAAGTGTTGTATGATGCTATCTCGCCCGAATCATGGTAGTGACTGGGAGTTATAGTTGCATTTGGGCAGTGTATTGTTTGGCTAAATCGATGGAGACGTCGGTGCCAGCCCTCGTAAGCGTCAAGCTGAGAACAAACTATCGGACGCGTCCGTCAGCCGCGACTGACAGACGCGGCTTATTGATATCTAACCAGTACATTTAATACTGTGCAAACTATCGGTCGTAAGACGCGGACGCGACCTTATGTGTATGGTATAACGCAAAATTACCAAGGTTAGATTAGATTTTTAAGTGAATAAATCAAGTACAATATTCAAATTAAAAATATGCATGCATTATAATACACATGTACATAACACATGCAAGCTCTGCTTAGCTTGGGGCTAGATAATGTTGTGTGGACTGTCCAGCATTATTTATTTTATTTTTATTTATAATACCGAGGGTTCACCCAGATAGGAAAACGATAGGAAAACAATTTCTAGATAAAAAAAAACACAAAGTTACCTCTTACCTTTTGGCTAGATTCGATTATTTGTCAATGGGTAAAAAATTGGATAAATAAAATCAATACAATAAAACGGAGGGTTCACTAACGGGGTTTTTTTATCGAGCGGCGCGTGGCGTTATTTTTGTATGAAGATTTCTGCCTGGGGGGAGCGCAGTCTTAAATCGCCCTTGGGCGTTCAGACGTCCGAACAGAATCTAGCCGGCGGGATGTTTGTGCGTTCGCGGACGGTGTGCACGGGATACGGGACGCAGCCGCGGACGTTTCCAGTGTAACAAGCAAACCAACAGCGCTCGAGTTAACACGTCTGATGAAGAAAAATTTATTGAATGTGTTCATGGCCACGAATGCCTATAGGTGCCTGCAGTTATAACTGTCATATTATTGATTAAATTCAATATATTGACAGCCCTAGTTAGGGTTGTAACCACAAACTGCAGAAAATTCAATTAGTTTTCTTTCATTCTTAAGTACCTACCTATATTTTTCGTCTTTTTATAAGTCTTGATACAATGTATGAAATTCACAATACTCGAGTCGTTATCATGGACCCAAACACATCCTTTTCACTTTTTTTAAAAAAAACAACATTTCCGAAGACGCCGTCGCCACAACCGTGCACACCGCTAAGCAGCGTCTATCAGCCGCGGCTGAGGGACGCGTCCAGTAGTTTGTTCTCAGCTTAAGCCGCGGCTGACGGACGCGTCCGGTAGTTTGTCCTCAGCTTAAGCCGCAGCTGACGGACGCGTCCGATAGTTTGTTCTCAGCTTAAGCCGCGGCTGACGGACGCGTCCGGTAGTTTGTTCTCAGCTTAAGCCGCGGCTGACGGACGCGTCCGGTAGTTTGTTCTCAGCTTAAGCCGCGGCTGACGGACGCGTCCGGTAGTTTGTTCTCAGCTTAAGGCGCGGCTGACAGACGCGTCCGACAGTTTGTTCACAGCTTAAGCCGCGTCTGTTAGCCGCGGCTGACAGACGCGTCCGACAGTTTGTTCCTGTCAGCCGCGGCTTACGCGCGGACGCGTCCGATAGT
The DNA here is from genome assembly GCA_932527175.1 of Operophtera brumata. Lineage (NCBI taxonomy): Eukaryota > Metazoa > Arthropoda > Insecta > Lepidoptera > Geometridae > Operophtera > Operophtera brumata. The sequence goes on along the minus strand of OW052227.1, from coordinate 1,572,454 downwards.
TTGCTCTCAGCTTAAGCGAGTGTAGGACAACTTCAAATTGCCTATCGTTAAACTTTTTACTGCTGTGTAACCCCAACCTTGATTTTATGGGCAGTGATTATACTTTGTTGACTATGAGGTTGTTTGCGATTGGAATTTTGACATACATACATAGACACACGCCTTTTTCCCCGAAGGGGGGTAGGCAGAGCCCCAATGGGCCTCTTTTCACAGCGGGTTGCACCATCGTGGAAAATGACTGGATAAAATACCAGTTTCCGGCCTACGAATATACCCCCTCCGTCTTCTTCCGTGGATGTCGTAAGAGCCGACAAAGGGATTACCCGGACTTGTTTGTAAGATTCGTTGGTATAAGATTTGTCCTAGCTGCTAGCTAAGGAATGTGTTATTACTGAAAGAAAGCGTTAGCAGAGTCAGTCGTGGGAAGCAATAGCGGTGATGTGCTAACCACTTGTCACGTCTGTTTCCCACGATGGTGCAACCCACGTGAACAGAGGCCCATTTGAGGCTCTGCCTACCCTTTCGGGGAAAAAGGTGTGTTTCTATGTATGTATGTATGGATAAAATACCATAGGTACCTACATCATGACAAAAGGACATCAGTCTTGTCGTAGTAATTTAACAGTAAAATCATAAGGAGGTCTACATAAACACTGGCATTAAATTCACGACTACCCTGGATACTCGTGTAGTAAGCCGGGTTACGTAGTAACTATTACGTAATCTGTGGCCAGGTCAAGGAAAACATTGCTAATAAACTGTGGCCTCGCCAAATACCGCAAAATTATGTAACTTAACCCTGTGTCAAATTAACTATTTCAGTAACTAGCTATGCACGGATCCGCATAAAGAAACACTACATACATAAACTCACATCTGTTTCCCGGAGGGGTAGGCAGAGACCACGGATTTCCACTTGCTACGATCCTGACACACCTCTTTTGCTTCATTCACTCTAATCACATTCTTCATACATGCTCGTCGGTTAAGGGGTACTCTTGATCTGGTCTGAATACCTTCGCCGAGGTCTTCCCCTTCCCACTGTCCCATTCACGCTCGTCTTATGTACCCGTTTCGTCAATCTGTTATCGTCCATCCTTTCTAAATGCCCAAACCATCTAAGCATACCTTTCTCAATCCAACTTACTACGTCTTCTTTAACTTCACAACGGTCTCTTATCACACTATTCCTCATTCTGTCTCTCAAAGTTACACCACATATACTTCTCAAAGCTCTCATCTCCACTGCATTTATTCTACTTTCATGTTTCTTCTGCCATACCCAACTTTCGCTCCCATACATTAGTGTCGGTACTAACACCTCTTTCCAGTCATGCCTTTTTGGACACGTTCCGACTGCTCATAAAGGCGTGTAGAAAGAAACACTAGGATAACAGTTTTAGTATATTTTAAACAAAAGCTTCATAATATGCCCTAACTTTCAGGAAGAAAAATGTTGCATCTCTACAAAAACTAGCAACAAACTGGTCCTTCGAGCCGGATTACAAAAAAAACAATTTTTATTTACAGTTAGTACGTTTATTGCCTAATAACATAAACTAAACAGCATTGCGACATCAAAGGAAGAGAGTATCACAGTAAAATAGTATGAATAACGTCTGTATACTTAAAAACAATCGTATGAACAAAACCATTATACTTACATAATTGTATGAATAACGCCTATTTACTTAAATAATTGTATTAATAACGTCTATATACTTAAAACAAGCGTATGAATAAAACCATTATACTTACTTACATAATTGTATGAATAACAACTATAAACTTAAATAATTGTATGAATAACGTCTGTATACTTAAACAATCGTATGAATAAAACCATTATACTTACTTACATAATTGTATGAATAACGCCTATATACTTAAATAATTGTATGAATAACGTCTGTATACTTTTACAATTGTATGAATAAAACCATTATACTCACATAATTGTATGAATAACAACTATATACTTAAATAATTGTATGAATAACGCCTTTATACTTAAATAATTGTATGAATATCGCCCTGTATTATTAAAGTTTAATACATGATGCATGAAACCTACAGCATCATGTGATTGGTATATATTTTGTACTCGGTAAATGCTTTAAATAGCAGAGAAGTGTGATCACATACAAAGTTGGTACAAGCATAGTGTACCCGTTCGTGTAATTCCCCAAACAAAATGAGTGAGATTCGTGCAATTCTCAATACAAATAAATGAAGAGATGTTCGTTCGTTCAGTAAGCTTACTTTGTACGAGAAAGCACCTTTGGTAACGTGTTTTAGTAGTCGATATTCGGTAAAGATTAACTCTACAACTTACGCCGTTAGCATGGGAGGAAAACTTGTAATTGGCTCTCCATTTTATATTTACTTGTTTATTTGTGTACCTTAGCTGTAAGTTTCCCAAAAAGAACAAAATAAAATAAAATAAAACATAACTTATACATTTTTAGGTAGTTTACATACATGAATGCACACGCCTCTTTCACCGAAGGGGTAGGCAGAGCCTCAATGGCCCTGTTTTTACAGTGGCACCACCGTGGAATATAGACGTGACAAGTGGTGAGCTCATCGCCGCCATTGCTACCCACGACTGACTTGGCTAACGCTTTCTTTCAGAAATAAAACATTCCTTAGCTAGCAGCTAGGACAAATCTTATCAACAAGTCCGGGTAATCCCTTAGTCGGCTTTTACGACATCCACGGGAGGAGACAGAGGTGTCTATTCTTAGTCCGGACACACCATACCACTAGTTTAGTTAGTTTTTATGAAATCTGCAGGTATTTTTGGTCTTTATCAGAGTTTATCTAGATATATAAAGTTTGCCTTCCTCTCATGCTAAAGGTGTTAGAAATATCGAACCATAGAGCGATCATAGTTCCGGCGGTTCAAGGGCCGCCTGTCACGTGATCCCCCGGGCCGCGACGCGTCGGCGATCACACGAGTGTTAGATTAAGTTATAAATAAAGTGTTTTTATATGTATGTTAGTTTATAAGGTATTTATGTTGCTATGGGCTTATTGTTTAGATATTTTAGTACATTTCTCAATGAGCCTGAAATAAAGATATTGATTGATTGATTGAGGCAATATAGGAACACTATTAGCAAGAAATGGCATTATATTATTAACTTCACAACATACGGTTTTAGTAGTAGTAGAGCTTTTTTGTGAAAGAGTTCGTCCGGGGAAGTACTACCACCATACCTATTTCTGCCGCAAAGCAGTAGTGCTCGCATTGCTGTGTTCCGGTTTGAAGGGTAAGGGTGCCGGTGAAATTACAGGCACATGAGACTTTTCATCTTTATGTCTCAGGGTGGCGGGCGCAGTGCAATGCCACATAGGGTGCGTCCTTGGTGGACGTGACCTATGAGGTAATGCACTGTTCATAGGCAGAGGTTACCGCTTAACATCAGGTGTTATTGTCCGTGACGTTACCAAATGGCTCTGCCGGAAGACCAGCGTTGGTTGTAACGTGTTTACAACTGGCTCACGCTGAGACAGAGACCATTTAGTGACTCAATTCAAAAATTTAATTATGTCTTCTATTTTATTTTAGTTTAGTTTTAGTTTTTGATTGAGTTACAAATAAAATATTCTCTTTCTTTCTTTCTTTCTTTCAATGCTCTAAGCTTCACAACAATGCCATACTTAGTGAGCAATGATCCCCGAAATTCAATTATAAATTCGCAAATGGCAAAATCATTAGTAGGTACCTTAAAAGTACACATTTATTTACAGAAAGAATAATACAACTAATAAAAGGTATGTACAAAATACATATGAAACAGTTTTGCTACCTGAAGACCGCTGCTAACGATCTAAAGGTAGCTCAACTGATCCAAATCACTACCAGACGGAGGCGTCCCTAAGATGCTGGGTGCATTGCCACGCTGAATGGGAATACTAATGCGTTGAGCCAGATAAGAGCCAGCTCTCAGGTCACGCGTCGCTTCGACCAAACGCCCTGAAGAATTTTGAAAACGCGAAGGGCCCCGGTACCCCACTGACCCAGAGTCTCGACCGCGAAAGGCTCAAATAAGTAAGCTCTGTCGAGACTTGCATATTTGCGTCTTGTGAGGTCCTCAGTGGAATCTGCCGCCACACCGGCCCTAACTGATGTCCCGGACAGATGAGATGGCGCAAGGGTATCAACGCATGTTGCGTCCCACACCAAAGTTAAACTTTTAGATAAAATAACATAACATAACATAACACCCAAACCATATGTTAGTGTGTTGTTGTATAGTCGTTGTGAGAGGTTAGCCGTAACGCCAACAAGTGGTTCTGCCGGAAGACCAGCGTTGGTTGCTAGCTTGCTGTCAACCAACTCATGCTGAGGCAGAACCATTTTGTTACTTGAGTTACACCTAGTACCTTCTTATCTGTTTCTTCTTAGTTTAATACGTGTTTCTGGGTAGGAGGGGGAGCTGTTTTTCATCCTGAAACTATCCGAACGAAGCCGGGACGAGTTGCTAGTAAAAAAAAATGGTCTCTGAGCGGTTATCGAACCAGCAACCTGGCGCATATCAGCCAGCTACTCGCCACGCCACAGAGGTCGTCGAGACATTATTGTATATAGTAATATATTATATTTTAGTAAACCTACAACAATATTTCCAAAAACGTTATCAAAACATGCGTCCCCATAAATCATGTCTACATGCGTGTTCAGCTTTTTATAGTGGCATTAGTGGGCCATTTTTGTCACGAACGCAAACCATAACTCAATATTTTTGCAGTACCCTAATGAGATTTAACACGCAGGGTTCGCGTGGATTGAGAGGAACAATCTACAAAACTACAAAACTAATAAACTACTTCTAGTGGATGGTACGCACTACAATATTTTAATGTTGGATTGGGTTGCAAATCTGGCGAATGCTACACGCTCGATATGTATCGCGATATTTAAGGTGTTTTTTTTTTTAAGTATTGATAGACCTTTGTTTGACCGCGATCTCACCTGTTGGTAAGTGACGATGTGACACCTATTCACTCTAGCCTTGACCCAGATTATAGTTTTCAAGAAAGACAGACGACGGTAGTGTATTCCACTCCTTAGCAGTTCGCATTATAAAGGTAGAATTACACAAACTACCAAACTTAACAACATTTATTGCCCCAAAAGTTATTAAGGTGGTTGCTTTCGCTTGTGACGCAAAATTCATTTTTTTTTGTGTTTTTTGCTCATCAACACATCTTGAGATAGTGATAGCAAGCAAAATGCTACATTTGGAAACACCACTAAAATACAGCACTTTCGGTACGTTGCTGTCTCGCTTGTTCTTCATAAAAAGCCCTAAGGTGAAAGCGAGGTGCATATCGTTTTTTTTAACATTGATATACCTTTGTTTGACCACGATCTCACCTGTTGGTAAGTGACGATGTGGCCGAAGATGGAGGACAAAGGTCTAGAAGGCACCTATTCACTCTAGCCTTGAAGAGACCCAGATTATAGTTTTCAGGAAAGACAGACGACGGCAGTGTATTCCACTCCTTAGCAGTTCGCATTATAAAGGTAGAACTTAAACGTTTAGTACGAATAGAGGGTATACTAATGAATTCTACAAGTTGCAAGCTCTACAGATTAGTCTTATTACACAAACTACCAAACTTAACAACATTTATTGCCCCAAAGTTATTAAGGTGGTTGCTTTCGCTTGAGGCGCAAAATTCATTTTTTTTCGTGTTTTTTGCTCATCACAGCTCATCAACACTTCTTCAGATAGCGAAAACTATGTTGCCGGTAATTATATGACACACACAAGTCACAAGTCTTGGTTACACACAAGTTTTAGTTTATAGTATCACATAAAATAAATATCATTAGTTTAGCTATGAATGTGCTCGAAACAAAAAAAACACTGTAAAAACCATTGAATCACAATCGTAGCTAAACTAGTGATATTTATGTGATACTATAAATTAGAACTTGTGTGTTAGGTCATATAAATACCGGCAAATTAGTTATCGCTATCTGTAGAAGTGTTGATGAGCTGTGATGAGCAAAAAACACGAAAAAAAAAGATGTATTTCGCGCCACAAGCGAAAGCAATCACCTTAAGAAGCCCTATTTATAAATCTAAGGCCGAGATAAATAGATCTTAGCACGTTTCTTCATTATCCCTGTCACTTTCACACACATGTCAAATCACGCATGCTAGAGAGGGACAGAGACAATGCTAAGCATTATAGGCCGACCGTTTAAAAGGCGAATCTCCTGCGCGGTAAGAAGGGAGCGGGGGCGGGTAGCGATACACACGGAGTCTATAATCCAAAGACATATCTCGAGATAGGCATGGTGGTCAAAATATAAAAATAAATGATAAGTAAATAATATATAATTATAAGTAAATGAATGATGAATAATGAATGTGACATAAATGTAATAAATAATTGAATAATTTGATAGTACCTATTGACACAATTATATTGTTTTCATTTTTAAATTTGTATACCTGCTAAATATTTGCACGCTAGCAGTAACTAGTAAATATATGTGAAACTAAATATCTATAACGAACATTGTAATTACCATATTTTTAAGCGAATAAATGAATAACTAACACAAAATATAATTGTAATTGTGTAATTGTGTAACGTGTAATCCTAATGACCACATGTTGGTTAAATAAATAAAAATAGAATTTGTAGTATCTGTATTTTTAAGAAATCTATATACATATATATAAAACAAAGTCATGTTGGTAACACCAGTTATAACTCAAGAACGGCTGAACCGATTTGGCTGAAAATTGGTGGGGAGGTAGCATAGAACCAGGAGGAGCACATAGGGGAGGGGGGGCTAGGGGGGGTTTCACCGGGGGCTACCCGTGCGAAGCCGGGGCGAGTCGCTAGTTTGTAATATCTAGTAGTTTAGTTAAGTTATATACATTGTATGCTATTTGTTGAGCTTGCTTGTTATTTTTTTTCGCAAAACATGAAGAACCATTCATCTTGGGATTAATCTTGGCAAGTCGTTTACCTTGTGCGTTTATGTTCAAGCGTCCGTAACAAAAATACCAATCGCGCGCTGCGAGCTCCGCCAGCGCACTGACGCGATTGACGTGAGCACCAGTGTTATCACATACAATTTTGGCAAAATGGTAGAACAGGGCACAAAAATTAGAAGCAATTTGTAGAATTTGAAATGAAAAATAGGTAGATCTACCAATCAAGTTTAAGTACATTTTTAATCAATAAAAATCGCGGAAAATGTGGGAACGCGCGACTGTCAGTGTCAAATTGACAATGTCAAGCAAGTGTCAGTCAGTTGTGACAGATGTCATTGTCAATCTCACTCAATGTAGCTCTATACTCTGTACCTCATCATTCACTTATTTCGCACGTTCTGTTTTAAATGCTAAAATTACAAGACTGGCTAAATTCGATAGTAAGTAAGTAACGTTTCGTTACACGCAAGGATAATTGTTTACAATTGTTTTATATTTTGAAAAATAGGTAGATTTGAGGCCGAGGGTGGTAGATAGGTAGAATAAAGGTAAAATAGGTACTCCACCAAAAAATTGGTAGATGTGACAACACTGGTGAGCACTCTGCTCCGCGTACCCTCTCACCCACCCGGTAACATCTCCCCCCTTTTTACCGCGCAGGAGATACGCGAGTTAAGGTGGGGTATAACGCAAAATTACAAATCTTAGATTAGATTTTTAACTGACTAAATCAAGTACAATATTCAAATTAAAAATATGCATGGATACTACATTATAATACCGAGGGATCACTCAGACAGAAACACGATAGGACAACATTTCCAAAAAAAAAAAAAAAAACACAAAGTTACGTCTAACTTTTGTCTATATTCGATTGTTTGTCAATATTGTACAGATTATTGGGTCAAAAATTAGATAAAACAGATCAATACAATAAAACGGAGTGATCACCTACGGGATTTTTTTAAATTATCTATATTTCACGAGATATTCAATAAAAAAAACTTTGGGCCCCTTTTCACAGTGCGTTGCATCATCGTGGAATATAGACGTGACAAGTGGTGAGCTCATCGCCGCCATTGCTTCCCACGACTGACTCGGCTAACGCGTTCTTCCAATACATTCCATTATAAGTCGAGCGGAGGGTGACGTTTTTTTTGTATGAAGATTTCTGCCTGGTGTTGGCGCAGACTTAAGCGGTCGGCCTATATAGTACGTGCAAAGTTTAAGTCTATTTATCTCAGCCTACAAGTGAACACAATTTTACCTCTTATTACTAGTGCGATAAAGCTCAATCTGGCATGTCTATGCTCGTGATAGGGACAACGGGTTTCAAAGCTTCGTTTTTCTTTTGATTTTTGTGTGACTTTTTCTCTTTGACTTTCTTCTGGTCCTCGTCCCGGTATGGTTCCTGGATGACGGCGGGTTCGCTGGGAACCACATTAGCGCCGCGATTGACGTTATTGTTGTACGCTATGTTCGCGTACTCCTGTAGTAACGGGAAAACGGACAGAAGGAATTGGCAAAAGTCTTTCCTGATGCCAAACCACCCTGAAAAAAACAACAAACAAAGGTCGTGGTCAAACAAATGTCTACCAAAGTAAAAAAAAAAAAAAAAAAAAAAACATTATCGGACGTTAAACCGTGCGCAAGTTAATAAATAAATAAGTAATTAATTTTGTTAATATTAAAAAAAAAACACTCAACGCAATGAAACGGCTGAACCGATTTTGATCAAACAAAGCTAAAAACACTCCAGACAAATTCACCTTTCAAACAAACAAAAAACAAAAAAATCGGTTCAGCCGTTCGGGAGCTACGTTGGGACAGACAGACACACACACACACACACACATAGACACGTCAAACTTATAACACCCCTTCGTTTTTCGTCGAGGGTTAAAAACAATATTGGACGTTATGAACTAGCCACAAAAATTTTTTTTTTTGTTATGTTGCTTAGAATGACGGATCAAGCAGATGGCCCACCTGATGATAAGTGGTACCCTCTGCCTATGAACAGTGCATTACCTCATACGTCACGTCCACCTAGGACGCGCCCTATGTGGTATTGCACTGCTAATATTATGCTATTTATGTTTTTATTTTTTATTTAACTAGTTTGTAAGGTGTGCAATAAAGTATTTTCATTTATTCATTCATTCATTCATTCAATCATTCACTGCGCCCGCCACCCTGAGGCATAAAGATGAAAAGTCTCATGTGCCTGTTATTTCACCAGCACCCTTACCCTTCAAACCGGAACACAGCAATGCGAGTACTACTGCTTTGCAACAAAAATAGGTATGGTGGTAGTACATCCCCGGATAAACACATACATACATACATTCAAAGACACGCCTTTTTCCCCAAAGGGGTAGGCAGAGCCTCAATTGCCCTGTTTTCACAGTGGCATCATCGCGGAATATAAATAAACAAATAAATAATGCTGGACAATTCACGCAACATTATCTAGCCCCAAGCTAAGCAGAGCTTGTGTTATGGGTACTAGATAACTGATATACTTAATATAATACATTACATAGATAGATATTTTTTATTATACATAGAAAATACCCAGAACACCCTGAACAAATATCTGCGATCGCACAAATATTTGTTCCGAGGCGGGAATCGCACCCGCAACCTCCGGCGTCGCAGGCGAACCTACGCCCGCCGGGCTACAAAGGTCGTCAATATAGACGTGACAAGTCGTGAGCTCATCGCCGCCATTGCTTCCCACGCCTGACTCTGCTAACGCTTTCTTCCAGTAATAACATATTCCATAATACGCTAGCAGCCAGGACAAATCTTATACCAACGAATCTTACAAGTCCAAAAAAGCGGCCAAGTGCGAGCGGGACTCGCCCATGAAGGGTTCCGTAGCAGCAAGTAACATAATATAAAAGTTCTTGGATGGATTACGAATAATGACGTATTAAAAAAAAACTAGTTACTAGATCTCGTTCAAACCAATTTTGAGTGAAAGTTTACATAGTAATGTACATCATATATTTTTTTTAGTTTTATCATTCTCTTATTTTAGAAGTTACGGGGGGGACACACTTTTTACCACTTTGGAAGTGTCTCTCGCGCAAACTAATCAGTTTAGAAAAAAATGATATTAGAAACCTCAACATCATTTTTGAAGACCTATCCCCACACGTATAGATTTGATGAAAAAGTTTTTTTTGAGTTTTAGTTCTTAGTATGGGGAACCCCAAAAATTTTTTTTTTTTTTTAAATTTTTGTGTAAAAATTTTAATGCGGTTTACAGAATACATCAACCTACCAAGTTTCAACAGTATAGCTCTTATAGTTTCGGAAAAAAAAGGCTGTGACATACACGGACAGACAGACAGACAGACAGACAGACAGACAGACAGACAGACATGACGAATCCATAAGGGTTCCTTGTCTTTGACTACGGAACCCTAAAAAACCGGCCCAATGCGAGACGGACTCGCGCACAACGGGTTCCGTACCATTATCGTATTAAAAATGCCAAATAAAAACATGTTTTTTGTATGGGAGCCCCCTTAAATATTTGTTTTATTCTGTTTTTTAGTATTTGTTGTTATAGCGGCAACAGAAATACATCATCTGTGAAAATTTCAACTTTCTAATTATCACAGTTCATGAGATACAGCCTGGTGACAGACGGACAGCGGAGCCTTAGTAATAGGGTCCCGTTTTACCCTTTGGGTACGGAAACCTAATAAGCTTACTACTACAAAACATTAGTAAAATAATAGTTAAAGTATTTTCAATCAATCATTCATTCATTCATTAATTCAGCCATTCATTCATTCATTCATTCATTCATTCATTCAGTCATTAATTCATTCATTCATTCATTCGTTCGTTCGTCCATTTATTAATTTATTAGATTTGTACTCACATTTGTTCCCTCCTTTGGAGCTGAATGACATGATGATGAGAGTGGCGAAGCTCACGAATAGCGGACTCACTACCACGATGTACTTGAGTGCGAGACCGTCGTCCAACTTATTAGTCAATAGCACCTGCAAATGAAAACATGAATATATAAAAGGCAATACACATACCTGCACTTGTAACACTCCACACTGCACCCACACATACACCCACACAACCACGAACATACACTTAGATTCATACACACATACACATACATACTCACGCACCCACACACTTTTATCATCGTGATCAATCTGTTTTTTTTTTATACTACTTGGATGACGGAACAAGCAAGAGGCCCACCTGATGTTACGCGGTAACCTCTGCCTATGTATCGTACTATAGAATCTTTTGTTAATTTTAAGCTGTGTAGACCTTTTTTGGCCATAATTTAGTAAATTTTAAACATAAATATATTGTATAAATCGCTGTTGGTTTACAAAACTAAATAAAATAAAATAAATAAAATAAAATGTCCTGGCTGACTGACTGACTGACTGACTGACAACGCACAGCCTAAACCGCTGATCGTGGTCTTGAAATTTGTAGGATGTGTTTGTGTCGATGCGTACGCACGCAAAGGAAAAAGAACAGCAGAAAAAGGAAAGGGCCTTGAAGGAAAAGGTTTCCCATCCCTGCTTTAGGATCTTGACATTTTTACAGGACAATGAGGCTGTAGTCTTGTGTGTACGATCCTGTTTTTTAGGGTTCCGTAGCCAAATGGCAAAATACGGAACCCTTATAGATTCGTCTTGTCTGTCTGTCTGTCCGTGTATGTCACAGCCACTTTTTTCCGAAACTATAAGAGCTTTGCTGTTGAAACTTGGAAAGTAGATGTATTCTGTGAACCGTATTAAGATTTTCACACAAAATTTAAAAAAAAAAACATAAATTTTTGGGGTTCTCCATCCTAACTTAACTTTGAGGATGTTACTGAGAGTGAGGTTTTGAAATTTCTTAAATCAATTTCCACCAAAGCTGTTGGTACGGATGGCATTACAGTGCAAATGTTACAGCTCCTATCCTCTGAGCTTGTTTCTGCTATTACCCACATCATCAACTACTCTCTTGAAACAAGCTGTTATCCTTCTGACTGGAAAAAAGCTTTTGTCATTCCTCTGCCTAAAACTTCCAATCCTACTATTGTATCCCATTTTAGACCTATCTCCATTTTGCCAGTCCTATCCAAAATTTTAGAACACGTTGTTAATAAGCAACTCTCTCTCTTCCTTTCGCATAACAGCCTACTGAGTCCATACCAGTCCGGGTTTCGTCCTGGTCACAGCACCGTGAGCGCTCTAACTAAAGTTTCAGATGACATTCGCTGGGCCATGGATAATAAACTCCTCACAGTTTTGGTGTTATTGGACTTCAGTAGTGCCTTCAATTCTGTCGATTATGACATCTTGCTTTCCATCCTTTCCTCTCTCAATATTTCTCTCTCAGTAACTTCTTGGTTCGATTCATATCTTTCAGGTCGCTCGCAGTGTGTACGCTCGGGTGAAGCTTGCTCCGACTGGTGTGACATTACTGCTGGCGTACCTCAAGGTGGTGTTCTCTCTCCTCTCCTTTTTTCGGTCTTCATTAATGCCATTACTCTTGTTCTTTCTTCTAACTACCATCTTTATGCTGATGATCTGCAAATTTATCGCCATTTTAAAGTTGCTGAGATCTCTGATGGTATCGACCTGATTAACTCTGATCTCAAAGATATCAATTCGTGGGCAAAGGCCTATGGCCTTCTGGTTAATCCCTCGAAGTCGCAGGCTTTAATAATTGGTAGTTCATATATGTTGAATCTTGTAGGACAGTCTACGCCGCCACCGGTTATGTACGCCGATGAACCAATATCTTTTTCTGTCTGTGCCAAGAACCTGGGTGTCCTTTTTGACAATAAACTATCCTGGGTGAGTCACGTTAATGATATTAGCAAACGGGTTAACTTCTCGTTTCAATCTCTCAAGCGCCTCCAAAGGTTCTTACCTTTTGAAACTAAAATCACTCTTGCCCAAGCCCTCTTGTTACCTCTCCTTGACTATGCTGACGTCTGTTTCCTAGATGCCACGGAGGAGCTATTAAACAAACTGGAGCGTCTTCAAAACTTGTGCATCCGTTTCATTTTTGGCCTGCGCAAGTTTGACCACGTGTCTCAGTTCCGATCCCAACTAAAATGGCTCCCCATTCGTCGTCGGCGTGATCTCCATGTGCTGTCGTTTCTTTTCAATGTTCTTTACAATCCTCTTTCTCCTACTTACCTTCGTGAGCGCTTCGAATTTCTATATCCGTGTGGTAAGCCTTGCAGAACGGCTACGTCCTCCCTCTTGAAAACTCCTTGTCACTCCACAAGCCGCTACGGTGGGTCCTTTTCTGTCCACGCGGTCAGGCTGTGGAATTCCCTTCCCCACTCTATCCGCGCCAGTTCATCGCTCGGCATTTTTAAGCGAAAAGTTAAAGAGCACTATCTCTCCTTGTAATTTACATATATATATATATATATATATATATATATATATATATATATATATATATATATAAATATATATATTTATAGTATGTATTATTGTTTTTTTTTTTTTTTATATGTATTTTAGTGTTGTAGATGTTTGTAGTATATTATATATATTTACGGATTTAGTTTAGGTATATTTATGTATCATTTGTATTTTAATTTAAATGTAGGTTAGTTTATTACTTTCTATATTTGTAGGTTTCTTGTCGATTTTAAGTATTTACGTATATTTTTATAATTTCTGCACACGTACCCACCACTATTAATCAGTTCTCCCTATCATCAAAGGTTTGCTGGAAGAAAACTCTTTTAGGGTTAAGCTCGCCTTTGTACATGTCCTATATGTAAGTTGTTTTTCTTCTCTGTTTGTGTGTGTACAATAAAGAATAAAGAAGTACTGCAACTTAAAAAAAATCGTCAAACCCATACGTGTGGGGTATCTATGGATAGGTCTTCAAAAATGATATTGAGGTTTCTGATATAATTTTTTTCTAACCTGAAAAGTTTGCGCGAGAGACACTTCCAAAGTGGTAAAATGTGCCCCCTGTAACTTCTAAAATAAGAGAAAGATAAAACTAAAAAAAAATATGATGTACCATGTAAACTTTCACTGAAAATTGGTTTGAAAGAGATCTAATTAGTATTTTTTTTTTAATACGTCATAAATCGTAAACCATCCAAGAACTTTTATATTATGTTACTTGCTGCTATGGAACCCTTCATGGGCGAGTCCGACACTCACTTGGCCGCTTCTTTGTTGTTAAAAAAAAAATTTATTTTTCAACAACAAGCTATTAAGAAGTGTACCGAATAATGATGATAATGATGTTATTAAGCAAAACCGTGAGCTGATCAAAATGAGCCCAAACACGGCCAGTCTACTATTTTATCCAACGAGGAGTTTCATTGTACACCTTCATCCGTTGTGTCCTCAACATCATACCAGCTCGCTGTCACCATCATATTGTATTGTCATCGGAACTTGACATGTATGCCAAATTTCAGCTCAAACGGATGTCAAGAAGTGGTTCTAATTCCGCTAGACTTGTGTAGTTCACGTACGAAGAATGATTAGGAATTATTCCCCACTATTGAACGGGAACGAACTATTCCCCGAGATCATTCTTATTAGTTCGATAGTACTATTAGTTCCTTTCGCAAGAGTGAGCGAGCACGCACACCGTCCGACCGATCACTCGATGCGTCTCCCACGAAGACCGAGCACAAACGAACGAACGAACACGAACCTAGGAAGATGTACTACATGGAAATAAGGCTATAAACAAACCGGTATCGATTATACCAGTCTCATTCTTTTATATGAATGTATTCATGTGTTGGAATGAGACAAGCATATATCTATCTGTTTTGATTTGTGTAACTCGTACCATGGCAAATGTCACATTCTACATTCATGGTACCAATCTACGAAGATGTACATTCATGGTACCAATATTCAGGGTATGGAACGGAAAAACGACTGTCGTGTGACAATATATTTGTTTCTCTCTAACATAGGATAGCAAGCTATCTTCTAGGATAGGAGTGAGAAGGAACACTCTATAAAATTAGTGGCTATTTTAGCACTCAATCCATGTACTACATTCATGAAACGAACCAACACTCTTTACCACTGAACTAACAGTACTAGAACTATAAGACTGAACCATTTGATTGATAGTACTAGTACGGGGCGCTCAGTGAACGATTAAGCACAAGCCTAGCTTGCATGGCTTGACCCGAACATACTACACTTCTGGACACATCTATTGGCCCACCTTAGAGTTTAGGTTTCTATGGCCCCTACTTTAATATGATTGCTAGATTGAACAAAAACTATTGATGCAGTTTTAAACCTGATACATTTTACCATCTTTTTCGATCGTATTGTTTTAAATTTTGAATTCAGAATACCACACAACATGGAGCTACGCCTAACAAGTCGGGTATGCGCCTTGATGAAGGCAGTTGATTTTTGATTAAAAAACATGTTTTATCAAATAAAGGATTAATTTAATAACGCGTGTTGCCTCCATGGGCATCTACGACAGCTCTCATACGATTAGGCATAGAGTTTATCAACCGCTCTATGAAATTTTGAGGGATCATCTCCCATTCCTCTTCTATGGCAGTTTTCAACTCCTGCATCGTCTGGGCAACTGGCTGACGAGCCCTAACACGTCTTTTAAGCTCGTCCCACATGTGCTGAATCGGGTTCATGTCTGGGCTTCTGGCTGGCCAGTCCATAACTGTGATGTTCACATCCCGAAGATATTCCCTGACGATGCCGGCCGTATGGGCTCTTGCATTATCATGCATAAAAAGGAAATTTGGGCCCACATGGTCCACGTATGGCATCACGTGAGGTTCTAATCACTCACGAATGTACCTTTCAGCATTTAATGTTGGCAGCCGTGGTCCCGTAATAACCTCAAGTTGAGTTTTGCCGCTCGCGGATATACCGCCCAGACAGTCCATGAGCCACCGCCATAAGCAACCCTCTCTTCAAAGCAGCATTGTGCAAAACGCCCTCCCTTACGTCGGTAGACCTTCTTCCTTCCATCATTGCCATGTAACGCAATTTTAGACTCATCAGAAAAGAGTACACGGCCCCAATGCTGCTGAGTCCAATTTAAATGAGTGCGCGCGAAATGAAGACGCTCTGTTCGGTGGGCTCGCGTTAGTTTGCGGCCATTCGCTGGCTTGTGTGGTACCATATCGTGTTCTTTTAACCTTCTCCGAACAGTTCGAGCGCTCACAGTTACTCTGTGGAAGTCGCGAAATTGGTTTTGTATCTCAATGGAGGTAAGGTGACGATTTCTCAAGCTGGTCGTCACGATGAATCGATCCTGCCTTTCAGTTGTGACCCGAGATAGTGGCCTTCCTTGGCGACGAACAAAGCCGCCAGCCTCTAGGTACCTCCGATAAACATTTCGTACCGCAGATCGACTTAAATTAAGTTGAGCACTCACATTTCTTTGGCTATGTCCAGCCTGGATAAGTGCCACAGCTTGGGCGGCGACTTCAGGCGAAGTATTTTTTTTTTTTTTTTTTTTTTTAACATTGATAGACCTTTGTTTGACCACGATCTCACCTGTTGGTAAGTGACGATGTGGCCGAAGATGAAGCACAAAGGTCTAGAAGGCACCTATTCACTCTATATATTTTTAAGTATCCATAGATTATTGATAGAACCTCACCTTAATGTTAAGAATAAGTAATGTTTGTTGCAAAACCAAAGAGAAAAATCACACTTTCAAGAATTAGATCCAAGTAAACCAATAAAATCAAGTTTTCTTAGTATTTGATTGTTTGATATCAACGAACAGGCTCCAAATTGTCTTTTGTTTCTTTAAATTCTGAGATCTAAATTTCAAAAAAGACCATTGATTAAAATTATGAATGTGCCTGGTTCAAAACTGTATAAAAACTTTTTGCTCGACCTTATATAAATTTTTAGCTAGGACTAAACGAAACTGAAAATGCAAGGTGGGCCAATAGATGTGTCCAGAAGTGTACTTGCAAGTTAAATAAAAGCTTGTAATAAGGATCTTGATAGTCAGTCAGGCGGATATCAAAGTGACCAAATAATGCTCTTGCGGCCCGGAGCCCTAGAACTCACCTGGAACACCAATATGGGGCACACCGTGAATGTGTACGCCATAGCTGAGTTGAAGCTAGTCCGTCGCTGCTGTATGTTCACCTCTGGCGTGCGCAGTAAGATACCGGCGAATATGATGCTGTACAGCACCCCTGGAAATCACGATGTTAGTTTCAGGTGGACGCTCTCACTTGAGGCGCGAAATTCTTTTTTTTTTTGGTGTTTTTTGCCTATTTCTATTTTCCACGATGGTGCAACCCACAGTGAAAAGAGGCCCATTTAAGGCTCGGCTTACCCTTTCGGGGGAAAAGGCGTGTGTCTATGTATGTATGTATGTTTTTTCCCATTACAGCTCATCAACACTTTTTCACCATATCTATTTCTGCCGCAAAGCAGTAGTGCTTGCATTTCTGTGTTCCGGTTTGAAGGGTAAGGGTAAGGGTGCCGGTGAAATTACAGGCACATGAGACTTTTCATCTTTATGTCTCAGGGTGACAGGCACAGTGCAATGCCACATAGGGCGCGTCCTAGGTGGACGTGACCTATGAGGTAATGCACTGTTCATAAGCAGAGGTTACCGCTTAACATCAGGTGGGCCATCTGCTTGTTCCGTCATTCAAGTACTTAGTTCAAGTAGTATAAAAAGGCATTAGGGCTGTCGTCACCACGACTAGTGACCTTTTACACCAAATTCACCCTTAGCACGGTCAGGCAGAATCGTTAGTGACTGTACCTATAGACCGTTCACCGTAAGTTGGCACCTGCCATGGGGTATTTACAGGTACCATCTTACGGTGAACGAGCCGGACTGTTCACCGTAAGTTGGCACCTGTCATGGGGTATTTACAGGTGCCATCTTACGGTGAACGAGCCGGACCGTTCACCGTAAGTTGGCACCTACCATGGAGTATTTACAGGTGCCATCTTACAGCTCGTTCACCGTAAGATGGCACCTGTAAATACTTCATAGCAGGTACCAACTTACTATGAACGGTCTGTACGGTGAACGAGTTGTAGTGAATCAGCGTACGGTGACAGTTCTGGGTGGGTGCTGCCATCTTTTGGGCCGAATCCTGTACTACCTAAACTCCTGTACTCCTGTTGGTTTCAGCGGAAGATCAGCGTTGTGTTGGTACAACACAACAAATGCTGAGCTGGACGCCAATTTGTGTCAGTGATGCGTGGCTGGTACTAAGAGGCACAAATTAGTTTTATTTTTCTTTGTTTCTGTGTGAGTTTGTGTGCCTTTAGTGTGGAATATTGTTTGTTGACTCATGTTGTTGACACAAATAAATGTTTTTTTTTTTTTTTTTTAAACTGGTAACGTGTAGCTACACACTCACCTACTAAGCTGAGACACATCAGTATCCATAGCGGCACAAACACCACCTCCCACGACCAGTTGATGAAGTCATCCAGCTTCAAGGCCAGGAATATGAACTGAAGAATATTTACAGCACAGAACAGTTCCAGCTGAAAATTATAACATACATTAGTGACAATAGTATGCCGAGAGTTTTTCTTACAGATACTTAGACTGGTTGATGAAACATCTAATGAAAGGCGAACTTCCTCTATGCCTTAAACGCAAACTCATGGACAAGTGCGTCCTCCCCTTTCTCACATACAAAATCAAATCAAATACTTTGAATTCAAGTAAAGCTCATAAAAGAAGGTACACATGGTTACACAATAAAAACCTTAAAAACTAATTGGATTGCTGGGCAGGTGTCGCTCGCAGCAGTGCCTTGTATAAAGACAATCCACCCTAGCAGCAATCATTGCCTGCACGGTGTTGGAGCTGGCCCGCAACCTGCGCACCAGGGACGTGGCGCGCTTGCGCATAGTGACGTGGAAACAGTCGACCCGCGCCGCCATTGTTGTACTGTACGCGGATGGCGCCGTACGTCGCGAGCGTATACTTCGCCCACAAGCTGCACGTATACAGAGAGGTACAGTATGCTCGAAACAATGTTAGTTTCACCCCCTCTGAGCTACGCGCAAACCTCCGTGCAGCCATATTCGCCCGCACCGACAGCGCCCCCCGCTCCCGTTCGATGTCGTCATTGTCTTTGAGGTTGGTAGTGCACAGACTTGGTCTTTGACAATTCAGCAAATTTCCAAACTCGAGGTGTGTCAACGGGCTATGGACCGCACTATGGAGGTGTCCCACTAACAGACCGAATTAGAAATTCAATTCGGCGCTCGCAAACAAAGGTTTACGATGTTAGCAAAAAATCAGCCCAGCTCAAGTGAGATTGGGCCGGCCACGTCTGCCGCGTGTCGGAAGATCTATGGGCAAAATGCACTACTGATTGTGTTCCTAACGCAAGACGCCGCGCGGCAGACCACCACGGAGATGGCGTGACGAGTTGGATGTGCATCTACCAGACTGACCCACTGCAGCAAGGGACAGAGAGAACTGGAAAAAAGGGAGGGAGACCTTTCCCTGCAGTGGGAAAATATGGGCTGAAAATAAAAAAATAAATATATTATACTTAGACTGAAGAAACAGCGTTTTGTCTTGGATTTTATTCGTAAATTATAAGACTTGAAATGTCGAAAAATAAAAAATAAATTGCACTCTTTGATGTTAAATAAGGTTTTTGTGAAAAATATATATTTTTTAATTCAATCTACACTAATATTATAAAGAGGAAAGATTTGTATGTTTGTAATGAATAAACTTAAAAGCTACTGTGCCTATTTCAAAAATTCTTTCACCATTGTAAAGCTACATTCACCCTGAGTGACATGGGCTACCAGGGGGAGGGGGGGGGGGGGGGGGGGGGGGGGGATAGGAGGGGGGGGGAGGGATGTTTTTCATCCTGAAACTACCGGTGCGAAGCCGGGGCGAGTCGCTAGTCTTTTATAAAATTAGTGACCGTAACGGTGTGCTGATCAAAATGAGCCTAAACACGGCCAGTCTACTATTATCCATCAAGGAGTTTGGTTGTCCACTTTTCGTCACCATCATCAGATCAGCTCGCTGTCACCATCATATTGTATTGTTATCGGAACTTGACAGGTATACAAAATATCATCTCAATCGATGAGGATAACTGCTTTAAAACAGTACAGTACAGTACAGTTTTTTTTACAGTATCCATTAAGTACATACCTCATAGCTCCGATCATGTTTCACTGACCATATGCAGATGGCGATGGAGACTATGCTGATGAATATCAACGGTATAAACACCAGTATCCACAAATGGCGGCCCGTAGTCAACTGATCGCACACTAGCAGCTCAAACATGAGCAGGATCAGATGTATGGCAAGACTTATGAGCATTGCTTTGTAGTGGATATAGGCTTCTCCCTCTAACCTGGAATAATAAATGAATTGTGTAAATATGTCTCTCTTGTAGGGTCAGACTGGGAAGCTAAATATATCTCTCTCTCTCGTAGGGTCGGACTGGGCTGGGAGGGACCTGGTGGCCCCCAAAAGTCCGGGCCCGGGGCCGTGGCGCGTCCGCCCTGAGAAGATACCCCTCCATCTCCTTCCGTGGATGTCGTAAAAGCAGACTAAGGGATTACCCGGACTTGTTTGTAAGATTTGTTGATATAAAATTTATCCTGGCTGTTAGCTTATTTAGAGTGCACTGATAAGGACTAAAATATACACGCATCAGCTCCGAGAGCTGCCTGTGTATTATAAATAAATAAATAATTATCTTCATAATTATCTTCATAATTATTAAATGTTTGTCAAGTCTATTTTTGAAAGAATTCACTGAGGGGCACTGATCACTGAGTCTGGTAGCCGGTTCCAAGTTCGCACGACGCGATTGGGCAATATGTCTGACAGACATATTGCCGACACAGGACGACCCCTGTGGCGCGGTGGGCGAAAGTTGACCTGCGACGCAGAAGGGTACGATTCCCGCCTCAAAACAAATATTTGTGCGATTGCAGATATTTGTTCAGGGTGTTCTGGGTATTTAAAAAAATATCTATCTATGTATAATATTGTATTAAGTATATCAGTTATCTAGTACCCATAACATAAGCTCTGCTTAGCTTGGGGCTAGATCATGATGTGTGAACTGTCCAGCATTATTTATTTATTTATTTTTATTTATTTATGTGCATAATTATCCTTTTGAACTCTGCCTTATGGTGGTTATTATGATTCCCCCCTAATATATTCTATAGGGGAGTCCTCATCAAGCAGTGGACATCTAATGACTATTAATGATGATGGTGGCACGGCTCTACGTAGACCCACTTCGAGCCATACAAGCAGGTCTTGACACCGAGTAGGATAAGTAGAAAACCCAACCAATAGCTTTTCTGCTGAGAAACAGAATACACAGCCTGTATTGCCTTACTGCATGGCAAAGGCCTCTATTCTTTTCACTTAGTTCTTAGGTAACAAAACTGGAACAGTGCATTATCACATAGGTCACATCCACCTATGATGCGCCCTATGTTGCATTGCACTGCGCCCGCCACCCTGAGACAAAGATGAAAAGTCTCATGTGCCTGTAATTTCACCGGCAACCATACCCTTCAAGCCGGAACACAGCAATGTGAGCACTACTGCTTTGCGGCAGAAATAGGTATAGTGCAAGTACTTCCCCCGACGAACTCTTTCACAAAAAAGCTCTACTACAGCTAAAGGCATAATCAACTAAGGTTCTATGTGATAAACAGAGATGCAGTCTACATAATATGTAGTGTATATAATGTCAGAAATAGGATGCATTTTTAAAATCTAAATTTACTTACCTAAAGTGTGGGTACTGCCACCAAATATATGTGCCAACAGAGGCACCAAAGACCACAAGGTGTTTCCACACCCATATGGGCGCGAAGACCGCCCAATACGACCATGTTATCGAGTTATCTAGCTTTAGCGCTAGTAATATCGTGAAAATTAGTAGGCATGTGTGTACTACAAATTTGCTGTGGACAAAAATAACGTAATGTAGATTTATTCTCACTCAACAGCAAACAGAAGGAACTTTTCATAGGAAAACTTACCTAGGATTAAAATCCTGGAAAAGCGTTTGTAAGTTCATTTCGAAACACATTCGTCCGATTTATAATAAACATGTATTATTTAACATCTCATCTCACCAAATCAAAAGAAAGTCGAATCGAAAACAGACGAACGAAAAGAAAACATTTTTTTACTGAGGGTCGAGTGAGAGAGAGAAGAGTAGGGAGTGAGAGAGACAGACTGCAACAAAGAATGACAGAGACAGTACGTATTCTGCCAAACAAAATGTCAACGTCAATGACTGATGTATTCTAGGAGGAATCAACGAATATGACCGCTAGAGTCTGGCCAACGAAAGCTGTCCAAGAAAAAAAGGCGGGAATTTTAAATAATCAAGAGCTGTTAACCCTGGGTGTACACTGCTTAAACGGAGTTGATACTTTTTATTATTCTATTAAGCATGTTCTTTTTTAAAATGTTTTATGAGCTGTAATTTTCGGGTGTATTACGAAGAATATTAAATAAAAGAGTACCTACTTTTAATTCTGCCATTTTATTATTTTCAAATAATCCATAACTTTATGTACGGTCGAGGACTTTAATTGATGAGCACTTGCCACTATTCGTAATTTAGCCGTACAAAACATTGGGGCTATGAGTCATAGTTGAAATCGGATTCCAAAAACTCTTCACCTGAAAACCTCTTCCAAAAATTCTTCCTCTTCTTCATATTGAATCAGCTTCATTGCTTTCTTCGCTGCTACTGCTACTGCCCCCAAGATGTATTATGAATGGTTCAAGTTCGTTTTTAGTAATGCCTGTACTAATATTTATTCTGTGGTAATACGGTCCCTTTGTACTTATTTTCCACATTTAGTACATGATCAGTGTACTTCTTCCAGTCATCAGCAGTTGTGCATAGAAAACATTATTAATAAAATAATGTTTTGCATTTCAGACCCTGGTTTTCCTATATTTTTGCTTGCTACTTTTCTCTTCGCTTGACTCCATACAAGCTCAATAGCATTGAGGTCGCAATGATACGGTGGCAGCAACAAAATTTAATGATTGTGGATATGACTGTGTTTCTTTAGAAGTACTTCTGCTTCGTAAACAACTGCAGGTTTATTATCTTTCACCTAACACATTAATTCAGCTTTGGTGTGATATTCTTTAAAATGGATATTATTCTCTTGAAGCCAAATTCAAAAAATGTATCAAAAATAAATAAAGCCAAAGCAAAGCTAAGCTAATATCCAAAGCCAATATCAATTTTAGAATTGAAACTATCGTGGTTGGGAATCATATTAAAAGATAAACGGCTAATTACCACTATTATTCGTCACTTTGCTGACGTTTCGAGACTGAGTTCAGAAGCCTCTTCATCATGAGCACCGCCCGCGACCGCGTTCGACGGTGGACCAGCGAATACTGCGTGCAACCGCGCGCTCAGCTCGCTGGGACAGCGGCGGCGGCGGCGGCGGCGGTAGGTTCGTTGCGCGCGCGTCGAGAATTAGTTCATCTACGTCACTAGCACTACCTACGTCGTCGGTATAAGGCTGCGTACACACTGCACTCACGGTATCACTCTCCAGACCGATTACAGTACCACAAACAGTAGTGGCGGAGTGGAGTATAGGTTGCCATGCCGGCGAAATACCCCATCCCCGATCGCGATTGAAATTTGGATGTCGGCTAATCTCAATTGCTTCCCGTATCTTGCGAGGAACAAAAAAAAAACTTCTCTTTCGCAAGAACTGAAATTTTGTCAAACCGTAGGTAGTGGGACGATTCCGAGATCATTGCATGCTCTGCAACCGCCGACTTTTCTACGTCCATATTTCTAACACTCCTGATGTGTTCCGTCAATCTAGCCGATATGTTACGCCGGGTTTCACCTATGTAACTCTTGCCACAGTCACATGGTATACTGTATACACCGGGCATACCCAGAGGATCCCTGTCTTTTGGCGAGCGCAGAAATTGTCTCAGCTGACCTGGCGGTCGGAAGACCGGTTTGATATTATATCTACCACGTAAGTAGTATCCTATCTTGTCTGTTACCCCCTTTATGAAAGGCAGGTAGACCGGAGACCGTTCCACGACAGATAGTCTTCTACGTTCATTCGCCATCATCACTCGAGAACACTGACGCCAACTATAACCATTCCTTTCCAATACCGTTCTCACGTGCTCCAACTCAGACTCCACATGTAGATGATCACACAAGCTGAGAGCCCGATTAATCAGTGTTCTGGGCACAGACAAAAGATGCATTGGGTGATGATGCGAGTTCGCGTGCAGATACTGATCCGTATGCGTGGGTTTCCTGTATACAGCGTGTGAAAGACTACCACATGCATCACGTATTACCCGCACGTCTAAGAAGGGCAAGGTTCCATTTGTTTCCCTTTCCGTGGCAAACTGTATATTTGGATGAACCGAGTTCAAATGGTTCAAAAAGTCTTCAAGTCCACTCTCCGTAATAATGGCAAACACATCATCAACATACCGCCACCAATATCGAGGCTTCAAAGGGGCTGTATATATTGCCTCCTCTTCAAAACACTCCATAAAAATGTTGGCCACAACTGGCGCCATTGGAGAACCCATTGCCACACCATCTACCTGTATGAAATATTCCCCTCTCCACACAAAATAGCCACTCCTTAGGCAATAGTCAGCCCACTCAATGTAACGTGTGGGTAGATCCGCCGCCTGGATAAGATCGGTAATAATCGACAACGCGTCATCCACAGGCACATTTGTAAACAAGGAAGACACGTCGAAACTGACCATGATTTCTGTGGGTTCAACCTTGATATCTGAAATCAACTGTACGAAATGTCTGGAATCCTTCACGTAGCTCCTGGAATTCCCTGTCAAGGGCTGTAACACCGAGGCCAAGTACTTAGACATCTTGTAGGTGGGCGCGTCAATTTGGCTTACTATAGGTCTCAAAGGCCAGTCAGGCTTATGAATCTTAGGTAAACCATACATTTTTGGTGTTGTAGGATTATGGGGGCGAAGGTGCATCAACAGTTCCCTGTCTCCACAGCTATGCAACAACTTAAGAAGTTTGGTGGTAACTCTTGGAGTTGGATTATAATTAACCTTTTTGTAGGTAGTGTGGTCACTTACCAAGTCTGTAATTTTTGACAGAAAAAAAAAAAAAATTTCATTTCATTTTCTCAAAATCAATGTGGTTAATTTGTCTTCTCATCAATTGAGTGACAATGCTGTGAGCGCACTTGCTCGGGGTTTGAACTTTGCACCTGCTCCGAGAAAAATACCCAACGAAAGTATTATTGCGAGCGTTGAGGACTCGATTATGAAAAACAAGATCCCAAATCAGGATGCAGAATGCATAAGACAGGATGTGTCTTCTATGTTGAGAAGGGCCAAGCCACCACGTAGTAATATTTCTAAAGTTGAAATGACAGCATTGAGGGATCTTCGGAATAACGAGGAGATCTTGGTGCTGCCAGCAGATAAGGGTAATGCCACGGTGGTGGTTAATACTGAGGACTATGAGTCAAAAATTACAGACTTGGTAAGTGACCACACTACCTACAAAAAGGTTAATTATAATCCAACTCCAAGAGTTACCACCAAACTTCTTAAGTTGTTGCATAGCTGTGGAGACAGGGAACTGTTGATGCACCTTCGCCCCCATAATCCTACAACACCAAAAATGTATGGTTTACCTAAGATTCATAAGCCTGACTGGCCTTTGAGACCTATAGTAAGCCAAATTGACGCGCCCACCTACAAGATGTCTAAGTACTTGGCCTCGGTGTTACAGCCCTTGACAGGGAATTCCAGGAGCTACGTGAAGGATTCCAGACATTTCGTACAGTTGATTTCAGATATCAAGGTTGAACCCACAGAAATCATGGTCAGTTTCGACGTGTCTTCCTTGTTTACAAATGTGCCTGTGGATGACGCGTTGTCGATTATTACCGATCTTATCCAGGCGGCGGATCTACCCACACGTTACATTGAGTGGGCTGACTATTGCCTAAGGAGTGGCTATTTTGTGTGGAGAGGGGAATATTTCATACAGGTAGATGGTGTGGCAATGGGTTCTCCAATGGCGCCAGTTGTGGCCAACATTTTTATGGAGTGTTTTGAAGAGGAGGCAATATATACAGCCCCTTTGAAGCCTCGATATTGGTGGCGGTATGTTGATGATGTGTTTGCCATTATTACGGAGAGTGGACTTGAAGACTTTTTGAACCATTTGAACTCGGTTCATCCAAATATACAGTTTGCCACGGAAAGGGAAACAAATGGAACCTTGCCCTTCTTAGACGTGCGGGTAATACGTGATGCATGTGGTAGTCTTTCACACGCT
This sequence comes from Operophtera brumata, assembly GCA_932527175.1. NCBI lineage: Eukaryota > Metazoa > Arthropoda > Insecta > Lepidoptera > Geometridae > Operophtera > Operophtera brumata. The sequence continues at coordinate 1,546,129 of OW052227.1, read as the reverse complement.
GTATACAGGAAACCCACGCATACGGATCAGTATCTGCACGCGAACTCGCATCATCACCCAATGCATCTTTTGTCTGTGCCCAGAACACTGATTAATCGGGCTCTCAGCTTGTGTGATCATCTACATGTGGAGTCTGAGTTGGAGCACGTGAGAACGGTATTGGAAAGGAATGGTTATAGTTGGCGTCAGTGTTCTCGAGTGATGATGGCGAATGAACGTAGAAGACTATCTGTCGTGGAACGGTCTCCGGTCTACCTGCCTTTCATAAAGGGGGTAACAGACAAGATAGGATACTACTTACGTGGTAGATATAATATCAAACCGGTCTTCCGACCGCCAGGTCAGCTGAGACAATTTCTGCGCTCGCCAAAAGACAGGGATCCTCTGGGTATGCCCGGTGTATACAGTATACCATGTGACTGTGGCAAGAGTTACATAGGTGAAACCCGGCGTAACATATCGGCTAGATTGACGGAACACATCAGGAGTGTTAGAAATATGGACGTAGAAAAGTCGGCGGTTGCAGAGCATGCAATGATCTCGGAATCGTCCCACTACCTACGGTTTGACAAAATTTCAGTTCTTGCGAAAGAGAAGTTTTTTGTTCCTCGCAAGATACGGGAAGCAATTGAGATTAGCCGACATCCAAATTTCAATCGCGATCGGGGATGGGGTATTTCGCCGGCATGGCAACCTATACTCCACTCCGCCACTACTGTTTGTGGTACTGTAATCGGTCTGGAGAGTGATACCGTGAGTGCAGTGTGTACGCAGCCTTATACCGACGACGTAGGTAGTGCTAGTGACGTAGATGAACTAATTCTCGACGCGCGCGCAACGAACCTACCGCCGCCGCCGCCGCCGCCGCTGTCCCAGCGAGCTGAGCGCGCGGTTGCACGCAGTATTCGCTGGTCCACCGTCGAACGCGGTCGCGGGCGGTGCTCATGATGAAGAGGCTTCTGAACTCAGTCTCGAAACGTCAGCAAAGTGACGAATAATAGTGGTAATTAGCCGTTTATCTTATAATATCAATTTTGGCAGTCTTAAATTATTGACATATCAAAACTTCTGAAAATAATGCGTGGACAGCTTTCGTTGGCCAGACTCTACGATCAATAGCTCAACTGATCCAAATCTATGTTATAGTGAGTTGGATCAGTTGAGCTCATGAAGTTATAGATTTACCTATAACTTCATGGGTGAGCTCATGAAGTTCATAGTTCATAGTTTCTTTATTAATAACTGATTATAGTGGAAGTTATAATGGTTGAGCTACCCTCGTCCCTAAATCTTTCATTGAAATGGAATAACAAATATTGAGCACAGTATCGAGTGAGGTTGAGTGAAATGATGAGAGGTTCGAGCAACGACTGAGATGTTTGTTGTTTGATTTAATAGGATGAATATTTGTCTTTCCAAAATCTACTCATAGCATTTACAATACGAGTGTACATGAAATAACCGCATCAATACAAATAGCTTAGAGAATTTAAAAAAATTGTCTTGCAACAAATTGCATTTACCCACCCAGCCTATTGGTAGGGCAAATAGCTTCTACCCAAGAATTAAGCACGAAGTCAAAGTCAAAGTCAAAAGTATTTTATTCATTTATATCACAAGGATCATTTTGAATCGTCTTAAAAAATAAATTTACATTTACTCCTGTTCCAACGCAACCAGACCTAGAAGAATCAGGCAACAAACACGGTCTGTTTTTCTTTTGATGATCCTTCTTACTACTAGGTGGGGAGCGCTGTGTGGTGCCTCGAGAACAAGTGGAAGCTGATTCAAGGAAAAAAGGATCACGGATCATATATTGGCACGGAACATCTATAAGATAGATGATCGTAGGATGAAGAATGATCTTTTTGTCGATGGTTTGTCGTAGTACATTGTTTGTCTTTGTTTGTGCAAGCATAGAGCACAGAGTACTTTGTTATATACGGGCATAGAGTTTTTTTTTTCTAAATGGTGAAGATGGTATAAAAATGTTGGTGTGGTGAAAGAAAGAAAAGTATAAGAAAATTCAGGAAAGCAAAGCTAGCAGTGAAAAACTTCAAACTGACTGATTTTAGTAAAGAGAACTTATAATTAAGAGTTTAGCTTAGCTAGAGCCAAAGCTGTGTGTGTTCAGTCTGGAGTCTGGGCTGTGTAACAAACAATAAACCTTCCACTATCGTCATGGCATCTTCTCCAAAATCTCCAGAACAAAGTGAGAAGAACAAGCAGTATGACCGTCAATTACGCTTATGGGGTGACCACGGACAGGCTGCACTGGAGACCGGGCACATTTGCCTCGTAAATGCTACGGGATTAGGCACGGAAATATTGAAATCCATCGTACTACCCGGTGTCGGAGCCATCACTATCGTTGACGATAAAACTGTTACTGAAGAGGATATCGGCAGTAACTTCTTTCTGGAATGCTCAAGCAAGGGGTTGAATAGAGGATCAGAGGCGCTTCGATTCTTATTGGAACTCAATTCGGCCGTACAAGGCCATGCAGTGCAAGAACCGCCAGATCAGATCTTGCGGGAAAACCCTGATTGGTTCAAGTCGTTCAGCCTCGTCATAACTACAGCCCTCAGTGAAAAAGTTGTAACAGCTCTGGCACAGCACCTCTGGGACATAAATGTACCTTTCATTCAATGTCGATCTGTCGGCTTCCTTGGCTCCTTCAGGATACAAATCAGAGAACATGCAATCATTGAAACCCACCCAGACAATGAACAGACAGATTTACGCTTAGATATACCATTCCCAGCATTATCCGACTACCTCGATTCAATTGACATTGATGCTCTTGATTTGAAAGACCATGGTCACATACCTTGGATTGTAATTCTCTACAAATCTATTCAAAAATGGAGGCTGACACATCGTGATAACTGGCCCATGAGCAGGAAAGAGAAGAATGAAATCAGAGAAATGATTCAGGAGTTCATTAGAAAGGATGAGAATGGTGTGCCGATATCTGAAGAAAACTTTGAGGAGGCCGTAAGAGCTGTGAACACATCACTGGTGCCATCGTTCTTGCCTGTGAAAATTCAGGAGCTATTGTACAGTAATGCTGCTACTAACTTGACAAAGGAGAGTTCGGCCTTCTGGATCATGTGTGCTGCACTGAGAGGTTTTGTGGAAGCCGAGGGCAAAGGAAAACTGCCTGTAAAGGGAGTTCTTCCCGATATGACAGCATCTACAGAACACTATGTGAAACTACAAAACATTTACAGAACCCAAGCTGCAATGGACACTGATGTTGTACACAGAAAAGTACAGCAAATTGTAGCTCAATTACACGCAGACAGCATCAGTGAATTTGATGTCAAACTGTTCTGTCGTCATGCCCACGACTTGATCCTGATTAAAGGATCAAACATTGCCACTGAGTACCAACTTGGAAGCTCTGTGGCAGCATACATAGCCAGGCATCTCGAGGAACCAGATGTCATGATGCTTAACTACATTATGCTCAGAGCGTCCGAGATGTTTGAGTCTGAGCATTGCAGGGCTCCTGGCGAATGGGAGCCTGAAGGCGATGTAGCCAAGCTGAAGACTTGTGTCACTAAATTTTTAAGTGAAATATCATATTCCCAGGACTTAGCACGAAAAGATGACCATATACAAGAGATGTGTAGATATGGTGGAGCTGAACTGCACAGTATTTCAGCTTTCCTGGGTGGATGTGTGGCCCATGAAGCCATCAAACTAGTTACAAAACAATACAAGCCTGTACATAATACATTTATCTATGATGGGGCTTCAACTAACACTGCAACCTTTACATTGTAAGCCTGTTTTGTGAAATAAATTATTTGAATTTTTAATTTATTTATAACTAGCGACTCGCTCCGGCTCCGCACGGGTAGCCCCCGGTGACCCCCCCCCCCCTCCCCCCCTATTACTTATTCTGCTATTCGGAGCGGAGAAGAATCAACCAAAAAAAGAGATAACTAACATCGGTCCAGCCAATCTTGAGTGGTGTAACTAACACGACTTTGTTTTTTATATATGATACACAGGCAGCTCACAGAGCTGATGCGTGTATATATTAGTCCTTATCAGTGCACTTTAAATGTTTGTCAAGTCTATTTTTAAAGAATTCACTGAGGGGGCATTGATAATTGAGTCTAGTAGCCAGTTCCAAGCCAATATGTGCATCCTCGTATTGATGTTTTCATTTAACAGAAAAATATTCAGGCTCAAGGTTTAGCTAGCACAATATAGGTATTAACTTTTGAAACTATCATGGTTATGTACATAATTTTCACTAGAAACGGGATAACGCATGCAACTGTGCCGAAATATCGGGAACATATAAAACTCAAAAATCATGGTAAATATCCCGTTTCTAGTGAAAATTAATATAGGTATTGTGCTAGCTAAACCTTGACGACCTTGACGGCTAGAGTGACGACCTTTGTAGCACGTCGGGCGAGTAGCCGGCTGAGATGCGAAAGGTTGCGGGTTCTATTCCCGCTGCGGGACAAATTTTTGTATGAAAAACAAAATTAAAAAAAAAACGGGTCTGTGTGTTATGATACAATTGTACTTGTAGTTTCTAATACCTACGACAGGGAATCCTAGTGTGGGATCAGGACTATGTATGTTAGGTGTTGATCAGTACGAGGCCCTACCACAGAATATATACAGTTGTGGTCATATAATTAAGAACGATTTGAAGTTCTAGAAGTTTTTTATTTAAATCGTATCATACACAGAGATGTGTACCTTCTGAGAAGCAACTAGTTATGTTATATAATAGTCACATTAATAGAGCAACCTGACTTAAGAATAAAGTATGAAATCGCTAACTATTTTTTGCACATTTTATTGATTTTATCAAAGTAACACATTCAAATAGTACTGAAACTGGACAAATAATTAAGAACGATTTATTTAACTGCTCGGGAATTGTTTTGTATGACACTTAGATTTAAAAAATCACAATATTATGTAGCACAGGAAACATAAAAAGAAATTTAATAAATATTTAACTAAAAATAATAGTTAATAGCATATCCACGGCTTTTAATTACAGCTTTACACCGGCGAGGCATTGACTCTATTAATTTTAGACATTTCGGACGACAAATAGAGTTCCATTCTTCTAAAAAAACGTCATACAGCTCTCTTAAATTTCCACACTTTGTATTTGAAACCTTTTTCTTTACTTCAAACCACAGATTCTCTATTGGGTTTAGATCTGGACTGATAGCAGGTCAGTCTAAGACAGAAACTAATTGCGCTGTAAGAAATTCCTTTACGGTGCGTGCAGTGTGCTTTGGATCATTGTCATGCTGGAATGTCCAAATGACCGGTAGAACGTCTTCAGCGTATGGTAACATTGTTTCTTCCAGTATATTTTTGTATTGGAACTGATCCATGTTACCTTCTATCAACTTTACAAGTCCTACGTCAACTTTCCATGTCCAGAAAAGCAACCCCAAATTTTCACATTTCCACCACCGTGCTTTAATGTAACTTTCGTGTACTTTGGGTCGAATGCTGTATTCGGGGGACGTCGTACATATCGTTTTCCATCAGAACATACTCTGTTTATTTTCGTCACGTCAGAAAAAAGTACGTTTTTCCACTGTTGCACAGTCCAGTTTTCATACTTTCTCGCAAATGCAAGCCGGGCTTGCCTGTGGCAAAGTTTTAACATGGGTACCTTTCTTGCTATCCTACCGTGCAATTTTTCTTCTACCAAACGTCTTTGAATAGTGCGTGCTGAGATTGCTGAAGGGTTGTTTTCACCAAAATATTCTTTTCTAAGCTCATTGGACCCTTTAAAAGGATTTTGTTTTGCCATACGAACGATGTTTCGGTCATCTCGAGGAGTTGTTTTTCTCTGTTTAGGTACACGTGGAACATTCGCAGTAGTTTGATACGTAGCAAAATGCTTTACAGCGTGAAAAACCATCGTTTTTGAACATTGTAGATGGTTGGCTATCTTTTTATAAGACCAATTCTTCCGGCGAAGTTTTATTATTACTTCCCTTGTAGATTTATCACAACTTTTATTTTTTCCCATTGTTTTTTCTAAAGAAGCAATCACCTTTAATCTTTTACAGCACGTAATGGCGCCAAAATTATACAAACAGTAACAAATCGACTGAGTTTCTCTATTTAAATTTGAATAAAGGTATAAACTACTTAGCGTTCTTAATTACGTGACCAGCCAGTAATAAGGAATACTTTGTTTAAAAGTAGTGTAAAAAGTTTGCCTATTGATTTTTAGCCAATCATGTGTATCAATGAATACAGTGGTAATATGGAAATGTTTTACGATACCGAGAGAAATAAAAACAAATGCATAAAACTAGTTTTGCATCTTAGTTGGAAAAAATCTTCCCTTTATATCAGCGTTCTTAATTATATGGCCACCACTGTATATATTATATTTAAATTACAGGCACATGAGACTTTTCATCTTTATGTCTCAGGGTGGCGGGCGTAGTGCAATGCCACATAGGGCGCGTCCTAGGTGGACGTGACCTATGAGGTAATGCACTGTTCATAGGCAGAGGTTACCGCTTAACATCAGGTGGGCCATCTGCTTGTTCCGTCATTTAGTAGTATTAAAAATATATATATATATATATATATATAGTTGCCCTAGTAGGTTAGGTTAGTGGTGTGGGTATGATAGTGGATTGGATATAGGTCGCGCAACGAGTTATGAGCGCTGATCTTCAATGCGCCGTGTTCATTTTTTGGTTCTGTAAGCGAATGTAGACATGCGCTATCAACCCCCACCACTTTCGCCGAGCGCTCACAACTCGTTGCGCGACCTGTACCTACCTTAAATTTGGATTGGGTCCCTGCTTTATACCACAGATAAAAGAATACTATACTAGTATTTAAACTTAGCAGACATCGCAAGTAATAAGAATTATTAAAAAAATGCTGTGTGGCTTTACTGTCTTACGTTTTTGTAAGCATTTATTATTAATTCTTAAACATATTTTAAAATGATAATAATAATAATTATAACCCTGATGTTACCCACTGCCGGGCAAAGGCCTTCCTTCTTTCCTATCATTTTTATCCTGAGCTATTTGTGGCTAGTCCTTGTGAGTAATTTAATATGAAACCAAAATATTTCCAGATAGATTTATTTCATTACAAAATAAAAAATATACTTAGTCAAATTTACCAATCAAATATTTGGTAAAGAAAACTTAGGGATGGGCAAACAATAAACAGTGACCACAATGTTATTCTTCAAAGTTGTGTATTTAGTAAGTATATAAAACTATATATTCTTATAGTCAAGATAAAAAGATTGAGAAAACATTTCTTTAACAATTTCATAACATAAATTAGATAGAATAAAACATATCACATGACTAAAAAAAATTGAAACAAACTATATATTTGACTATATCCTCGAGGATGGCAAATTGTTAGTTTTTAAATTAACAGTTATTCACTTTATTCCCGAGTAGGGTTACCAGATGACAATATGTTTCCTGACATGTCAGGAATTTTGGCCCTCTGTCAGGAAAACAGGAAAAATCAGGCACAGTCAGCAGTTTTGGAAAAAAATGGGTAACTAACTACTAAGTAATTCAAAAATTATAGCAATTTTAGTAACAAAATATCATAATTTATTTTTGTGAAGTTGAGTTATATGTTATAATAATGGGTTTCATATCCTCTGTAAACAAAAATCATGATACCTAAAGGAAAGTCAGGGATTTTGTCATGAAATATCATTTTTGTATCTGGTAACCCTATTCCTGAGGCTACATAGCCGTAGAGTTACATAACACAACATTGAGAATTTCTCGTTTACCTACTTACTTCACCTCAGCCATAACTTCAATCGCAATGCATCTACACCGTTCAGATAGTATCTAAATAAGCGCTTGTCCCTTACAAAACCGAGATTTTCATAAAGCTTCAGGGCCGGTCTATTTGTGATTTCTGTTTCTAGTACAACCTCATCTGCATTGTCATCTATCATAGCCTGAAAAAAAAAGAATTGCATGATAAAAAAGGATATAATCTAGATAACATATTTAGGTCTAGAATCTATAATCATTTCCTCAGGAAGATTGATAAATGAGCACTTTTATTTGGTTTTATATTTAAATCTCAGGTTAGAATTCTATTAATGGTATGTATTATAATAAAATATAATAAAAATGCTGGGCAGTTCACACAACATTATCTAGCCCCAAGCTAAGCAGTGTTATGGGTACTACATAACTGATACATTACATAGATAGATATTTTGTATTATACATTGAAAACACTCAGAACACCCTGAACAAATATCTGCAGATCTTACAAATATTTGTTCCGAGGCGGGAATCGAACCCGCAACCTCTTGCGTCGCAGACGAACCTTCGCCCGCCGCGCCACAGAGGTCGTCAGTAATGGTATGTACCTATTATTTTATATTTTGGGTATTTATTATTATTTTTGTTAATTTTATTAAACTTATTCACTATTTCCCTTCTTGTCCAATACATCTTTTTTGCGCAATACACCAAGATTATCTAGAAGAGAATACTTTCTAGCATGTGCTAGCATTAAGTTCGCCTTTGTACTTCTTTTTTTATGTACAATAAAAAAAAAACTATCAATCTAAATTTATTTGATATATAAGATGATTCAAAATGATCCTTGTGATTTAAATGAATAAAATACTTTTGAATTTGACTTCTTTTTTGATTATGAATTTGGTAACTTTTTAGAAATATTTATTTATTTATTATTATTTAAAATTATAGACGAGCAGCTTTCGCTGATGTGCCTATATACACTAATAATGTGTGTGTGTTATGTGTGTGTATAATATATACACTATCTAATTTGAAATTCAAATTTGCGTCTGACTTCTATCTAAAACATAGTACAAGCTCAGTTTGACATACATCCAGTAGACCGGCCTTGTTACTGATTCTTCTAGGTATGCTTGTGTTGGTACAGGAGTAAATCCATACCTATCAGAGTCTCGACACACAGACAGACGGACAAGAAAGTGTTGGTATAAGATTTGTCCTGGCTGCTAGCTTATTATGGTATGTTTTATAAGAGCTTAACCTGACTGACTGATAAACTTATTGATTCATCATCACCAAGCCAAAACTGCTAGACCTAGAAAGCTGAAACTTAGAGCGTAGGTTCCATTTATAGCAAAACCACCCACTAAGAGATTTTTGTAAATTCAAAATTCAGAAATAAAAAAGACAATCATATTTAAATTCCCCTTTAGGTTTGACTTCTTTCTAAAACATAGTACAAGCTCAGTCTAACATGGTCTAACCCAGCACATCCAGTAGACCGGCCTTGTTACTGATTCCAGTGGTTAAATAATTTTGGATGTTGTTTCTCTATGTTATGTAACTTTTTAGAAACACATCAATTGTTCTAATAATAGGGAAAAAGTTGTGTCAGATTGGGCTTGTACATACATACATACATACATAGACACACACACACCTTTTTCCCCAAAAGGGTAGGCAGAGCCTCAAATAAGCCGTTTTTTCACTGTGGATATCATCATGGGAAATAGACGTGACAAGTGGTGAGCTCATTGCAGCCATTGCTTCCTGACTGATTCTGATAATGCTTTCTTACAGTAATAACAGATTCCTTAAATAAGCTAGCAGTCAGGAAAAACGAGTATACTAATGAATCTTACAAACAAGTTCGTGTAATCCCTTAGTCGACTTTTAAGACAACCACAGCAGGAGCTGTAATTTTTTTTTAACATACGTAATCCTTTGTTTGACCACATTATAACCTGTTGATAAGTGACGATGTGGCCGAAGATGAAGCACAAAGGTATAGAAGGCACCTATTTACTCTAGCCTTCAAGAGACCCAGTTTATAGTTTTCAGGAATGACAGACGATGGGAGTGTATTGCACTCCTTAGCAGGTCTATTCTTGGGCCGGACACACCACAGCACTAACTAACTAATGGCACACACTAACCAATATTATAACAATGGCGAAAAAGTTGTGACAGATTGTGCAGTAATGAGTAACTGTTACCTTTATTGCTTTTTGTGCAAGCTGAGATCCAATCTTTCTGCTCCTATACTTCTCATCAACTGCCAACATAGCTATGTACCCTCTCTTCACAACATTGCGATGCATATCTAACTTACATACGATGGCACCGATACACTTCCCTTCATGTTTTGCAAGGAAGCACAGCTTAGGCCAGTTGTGTATAAAATATCTATACGTATAGATAGAATAGGGTTCTGATAGATCTTTCTGTATGAGTCTCATTATTTCGGGCATCTGCAGTTCAGATTCATAGGAGACAATTTCTATTTCATCCTGAGACTGTACTTGTTTGCTGAGAGTGTTCTCAAGGTTTTCTAACGCACTATCGATGATACAGTCGATGGCCTGCTGGGCAGCTTTCTCTTTGATCTGTTCACTAGTCACATTACTACACTGTACACTATTTACATGTGTTGAGAGGTCACTGTTACCTCCCTGTGATACCTTCTTGCCCCCCGGGCTCCCGCCAGGCGAGTGGTCGCTCGTTCCGTTTGTAAGATGATTGCTGATGGTATCTATATGTAGCGTATTAGCTAAAGTTTCACTCAAATCGTCCTGATTCAATAAACTTTTCTCGTCCTTCCCTTCGGAACGATCTTTGGCCTTTTTACTTTTATTTTTCATATTCGTTCCAATTTGACTGCACTGGATACTCTGATAGTTTTCATCGGCTACTTGGTTCATAGCGTTTCTCTATCTATATTTACACATTCAAAAGAATAAAACCTCGTAATCCTAAAGAGCTCCAGGACTAGAACGATACTTGCATCTTTTTCTTGTCAAAAATATAGAGTATCACCGACATCTTGGCAAGAGTAATGAATTTATTTTTGACATCAATACTTTCTTTGATTTACAAACGTGTGTGATGATATTTAATAATGATTTGTAGAAGCTAATAAACAATAAAAAATGTTCTGAATAGAAAAAACTGTCCGAAAATTAGCAAATTTTTCCGAACTCCGACACCATCCTTCAACAATCACATTGCAAAATATATTTGTGTTCCAGTCCCGTCCTTACTTTACGATTTTACGAAAGTTAGTTTTTTAGCATGTTATTGTGATTTTTATATAGACTATCTGTTTCACTTTATAGCAAACTATGTGAAAGAGATAAACACATACAAGAGATATAGATAAGAGTTTTAAAAATAATATTTTACTCGGAACATTCAGTTAGTATTGCCATTATAAAAAAAACGAAGATTGCTAGTTTTTTTGTGTGAAGAAGTCGGGAAACCAGCATAGCGAAAATTCTAAATCTATGCGGAAGACCTTGGGAAAACCGTCCTCCAGAAAACAGCGCCTTTTTTGTTGTCGCACGGCTTGTGCATTTGCCATTGCCGCCGACACCGCCTTTTTTTTATCAACTATCATGGCGTCCCATAATCACTAACAATTTTGGACCTATTCACATCCAGTGAATAGTATAATTATTCACCAATAGATGGCGTTGACGGCCGACAAAACCACAAAATAAATAATAGAGAAAACGAATAAAAATCAAATGATGTTTGTTGAAGTTGCATCATTTGAGAATGGCTGGACCGATTTTGCTATATTTTTAGTGTTCTGTACCTTTATAGGTACCTACCATACCAACGGAACAATTATAATATCACATTGTAGTTCGTCTGTCTGTGTGTATGTTAAGACCCTTTTTCACAGGAACGGGTATAAGTATCAACTTGAAATGTATTTAAGTACCAAATCTATAGGTCTATGAGCTTATTAATCCCGTAAAAAAACAAGCTTCTAACTCAATGTATTAATAATAGGTAGGTAGATCTGCGAACTAGTTGTTCGCGAGATCTACTTCGCGAGCACAAACTTGGTCTAAAACTAGGTAGGTACCTATGCATCACATCGGTCATAGAAACTTCGGTATTAAATATTTCATAAATACTTCGGTACTTAGGTAATCAAACAAAGAATCCAATAGGGCAATTTTTTTCTGAGATACGAAGTGTTGCGGGTTCGGCTCCCGCTGCGGGACAAATGTCCCGCTCGATCGTACAAATGTTGTAGGTATGATCTGCAAATATTTGTTCCGGGTCTGGGGTAGGTAGGTATACCTACCTACTCGTAGTTTCTGTATCGGAGCACGCCAACCTTTATGTAGGTATCATCCTCATGGATGACTGGCAGAAAATGCTGCTTAGCATTAAGTCGTCCGTTTGTACAATTTCCTTGTGTTTTTTTGTGCAATAAAGAATTACTAAATATAAATAAAAAATAAAAAAAATATCCATGACACAGGGAATCCTAGTGGGTCTATGCATGTGACTGTTAGGTGTTATGTTATTTATTTTATTTTCTTATATTATGTTATGTTATTCCATGTTTGTACAATAACTGGACCCGATAATGTGTAGGTGGAAGTGGATGCATAAATTGGCTCTTGGAGCAAAGCTAGTATGGAAAGAGGCAGGCATGCCACTGACGTCATAAAGAGATCCAATATGGCGGCAGCTGTAAACGCGCGCGTGTTGTCGCCGCAGGGTAGTAACTATTAAGTAATCTGTGCCGCAGGTTCGCTCCACTCCACGAGTGTCGAGTGTTCAGTTCAATTCGATCGACATGAGTTCAGTACCCGGTTGACAGCCGGCGAGGCGGCGGCGTGACGTGACGTAACCTGAGCCTTTCTTACGCGCACGCCGTCACTACGCGATATTCTAAAATAAAGAAATTTTTGTACACAAAACCCGATGTGTTTACTGGATCTGTGTGTTATTAGTGCGCGTCCAACCGTTCGACTTACCTGAGCCGTCTAGGTGCTACTGAGACGCGTAATGCATGCAGTACATACCTACATTTTGATAATGCCTATTTACTTCAGGGTATGAAAATACCTAATGTTAGGCGTGATTGCTAAACCTACCTATGTGAAATAATAAATAATTGTAAAGGACATTAGAAATATTCCTGGTTTTTAAAGATAGTTCAGTGAACGGAGGTATTTATCTCCGATGGTGGATTAATAATGAGCTGAAAAATACTTTTACTGTGCAGTGCTGAAGAATCATTGAAAATTTGTGGATTTATAAGCGACAATGGCGGAGCGCGATCGTCCTGCGAAAACCCCCATTAGGGTGGGTTTTTATGACATCGAAAGGACTATTGGCAAAGGAAATTTTGCCGTCGTTAAGTTAGCGCGACATCGAATAACAAAGACTGAGGTGAGTGGATAGAATCAATGTTTCATTTCGTTGTATAAATAAGAAAGTGACTTAGGTTCATAGCTCTACCACAGAATAAATAATAGGCTCTACCATCAAATGGTTTTTCGGATCAGTTTGTTTTTCAGGGCACAAAAATTACCTTTTTTTTAGTCTGTATTTTCATTCATTTAATTATGTTATTCATAAGTTTACCTTGTTTATTTCCTGCTTGGTTGGTAGGTATGTGGTAAGAGTTAGTAGGTAGGTAGGTACCTACCTAACTACCTAGTAGGTACCTAGGTAGGTAGGTTAGATTTCACTGAGTATTTGTTAGGTAGGTAGGTACCTACCTATTTGATCGTATTCGCCGTGGTGTGTCCGACCTAAGAATATACCTCTCCGTCTCCTCCCGTCGATGTCGTAAAAGCCGACAATGGGATTACCTACCTGAAAATCTAAATGATAGGTACCGATTCGGAGAAATTTTTCATCTAAATTCAAAACCAAAACAATATTTCAAATATTCCAAACAATAGGTACCTACCTATTCGAATAAATACGGTAAACTCCAATTTATTTACGTAATAAATTTAACGGTAACCTGCCACCTCACTTAACCTTTATTAACAGAGTAGGTAGGTACACTTAGCGTGTAATGTGGTTGGACCCAGTAACTTAAATAAATTATATCCTAAGGTAATACCTATTATGTGCCTTCAATACACACTTGAACAATGTAGTATACCTACCTATATTGTAAAAATAAGAAGCTTAGCGACTCCTACGCTTTTCTATTTTTAACCCCCGACGCCAAAACGACGGGGTGTTAAGTTTGACGTGTCTGTGTGTGTGTGTGTGTGTGTGTGTGTCTGTCCGTCTGTGGCATCGTAGCTCTGGAACGGATGAAACGATTTAGGTAGTTTTTTGTTTTGTTTGAAATGTGAATTTGTTTGGAGTTTTCTTATATGTTTGATCAACATCGGTTCAGGCGTTTCATTGCGTAGAGGGTTTTTGAAATTTTTACAAAATTTATTACTTGTGGAAAATTTGTTACCAAATTGCTGTGATGCAGACTTATCTACATCTGTAGGTACTTATTTAGAAATTGCAAAGGTATAGGTACGATATCTCCGATCCGAGCCTGTGCGTGCCTGTGCTAGCAATCGCATTCATTGTAGGTAGGTACCTAATCCCACTACTCGCATGACGACAACCAACAGGCTGGTGGTCTACGCCTTTCACCAGCTACCATCGATCCGCCTTGTCATATAACGCCCGTATTCAATGGTTGATCCTATTTAACCCCCGACGCAAAAACGACGGGGTGATAAGTTTGACGTCTAGCTCCCGAACGGATGAACCGATTTGGATTTTTTGTTTGTTTGAAAGGTAAATTTGTTGGGAGTGTTCTTAGCTATGTTTGATCAAAATCGGTTCAGCCGTTTCATTGCGTTGAGGGATTTTTTAATTTTAATAAAATTATTTACTTGAGATAAGAAGCGTGCTAGGTCGACTTTTCTACGATTTTCTATTTTGTAAAATTTGTTACCTAACCAATGTGATGCTGACTTATCTACATCTGTGTATTTAGAAATTGTAAAGGTATAGGTAGGTATATTATAACGATATCTCCGAGCCTGGGCTAGTTGAATCGAATGCATTGTAGGTACCTGATCCTACTACTCGCATGACGTAGTAGGACGTGAGTAGCTCGTTTTAGTAGTAGTAGAGCTTTTTTGTGAAAGAGTTCGTCCGGGGAAGTACTACCACCATACCTATTTCTGCCGCAAAGCAGCAGTGCTCGCATTGCTGTGTTCCGGTTTGAAGGGTAAGGGTGCCGGTGAAATTACAGGCACATGAGACTTTTTATCTTTATGTCTCAGGGTGGCGGGCGCAGTGCAATGCAACTTAGGGTGCGTCCTAGGTGGACGTGACCTATGAGGTAATGCACTGTTCATAGGCAGAGGTTACCGCTTCACACCAGGTGGGCCATCTACTTGTCCCGTCATTCAGTAGTATAAAAAAAAAAAAAAAAATGACGACAACCAACACGCTGGTGGTCTATACGCTTTTCACCAGCTACCATCGTTCCGCCCTGCTGTCATATTATAACGCCCGTATTCAGTGAATAAACTAGTGGTTCGCCCCGAACTGAGACCTCGCGAACACGCGATTTAGGTAGGTAACTTTATTTCTTTCGATAAAATATCTAGGTATGTACGTGAGTATCCTACTCCTACTAATATTATAAACGCGAAAGTTTCTAAGTATGGATGGATGGATGTTTGTTACTCTTTCACGTAAAAACTACTGGATGGATTTGGATGAAATTTGGAATGGAGATAACTGGACTCCCGGAATAACACATTGGCACATTTTTATCCCGATATTCCCACGGGATCGAGACTTACGCGGGTGAAACCGCGGGGCGCTGCGTGTATCCACATAAAATGAACGTAGGTAGGTACTTGTCGGTTCGAAAAGTTAGACCTACAACGGTGTTCAAATTCCTAGAAACGGAAGGTCAACTATTGATCTGGTTATTGTTTTATAGAGTACAAGTTTCGAAATTATTCAATTTTATGTCTTGGGCAGCTTGAACCCCTCGCTTCACTCAGGCAGGACTCTACATAACTCCTTCGCAAAGGATTCCCTTGTTACGCTCAGGGTTCAATATACCCCCGCGACGTAAGATACTGCTTTATACCATTAGTGCATAATCTACTACTGTCGTAAAAGCTACAAACATACCAAATTTCAGCGTTGTAGAATTAGTGGAAGTCGGTACCCTTAGAAGTTTTGTTTTTTTACTGGGATAAAGCCTGTCTTCGTCTTGGGCAGCTTGAACCCCTCGCTTCACTCAGGACTCTACATAACTCTTTCGCAAAGGATTCCCTTGTTACGCTCAGGGTTCAATATACCCCTGCGACGTAAGACACTGCTTTATACCCTTAGTGCATAATCTACTATTAGGTACCTAGTATAGTAATAGGCATACCTAATTAACTGTAAACAATTGGATTGTCTTATGATTTATTTGAGAATCGTATGTGGATTATACAATAAAATAAACAATTGAACATAACCATCTCAATAACACTAAAGGAAAGTTTGTAAAATACACTGAAGTTTTTGCCTATTGTACGCTGCGGCTATTGTGGTTTAAAGTACAAATACTTACCTAATAGGGCGTACAATAGCGAAATAATCCAGATCAAATTTGACAAACTTTCCATACAATTGCCTAACAATACCGAAACTGAGAAGGCAAGAAATCTTAAGGTACCTAGTAGGTTTTTGTTTAAATAATTGGCCTCGCACTACTTGTGCATTTGAGTATTTTATATTTTCAAGTATAATTATTGTATTTTCAATATAATTTACAACGTTAAAATCCTCCCAAGAAGTCAAAATCACAGTCAAGTAAATTAGTAAAACGGTGGCCGTTTTTCTAAAACATTGGTAGACAATTTCCACCAATTTGAAAATACGAATTACACTTCCATTTCATTTCACTAGGTAGGTATACACTTGTGCTCTATAGACGAGCTACATTGGTTAAAATGCCATCAAAATTACACAAAATAACTCATAAAAACTCTAGGAAATAAAAAAAAATTGATGAAGTCTCTTTTCGAAAATGGCGGGAAGAGCGGGAACCTTCTTTGTATGATGTAGATTAACTTTTTATTATTTTTAGATTTTTCATTAATAATTGTGAAGAAAATAGGTTTTAATGCACCACATTTCACATTATAGGTATTACTTAACGTAATTTAAGACCAATGACAGTTCCGACATAAGTTAAAGAAATGGAATCCAATGGAATGCAATGTAAACACGTGAATGTCGCCGAAAGCGCGATATCTATTTGTACGTAACCGCGTCACAAGCATCCGTTTACATACAAAGATAACATTCAGTGACACTTCAATTTGAACCTTATTAGCAACGCAAATTAGCAGAAGCTGTTATTAAATAGATATTAGGTAAGTAAAAAAAAAAAAAAAACAAACAAAAAAAAAATATTATATATTTTTTTTTATTTTTTTATAAAATATTTTTATCCGAATCCAAGAGATTCTAAAATAATTCAACAACTTTCTTGCAAATTAAATTATTGGAAACCCAAGAAGAATATTAAATCTAAGACATCAAGGCGATATGTTAAATTTTTGAAGTCGTTGCGTTACATGCTCCCTCGGTAACAGTAAAAGTTACGAAGTAACTATTAAGTAATCTGTGGTAAAGGTTGAAAAAACTTGAAATGAAATGAAAAATATTTATTTGGCACGGAACAATAAACAATCAGAACAAACAGAATACGAGGAATACAGTAGGAGAAAAGCAGAAAATAAATAAAAAATAACAACAAAAACAAAACAAAATTATACAAAAACATAATTTATAACATAAGTTATAAAAAAAATAAAAAAAAAAAGTTTTTAGTTTTTGATTAACAATCAAAAATTAAAAAAAAGAAAAAACAATGTCTACTAACTGAAAAAAAAAAGTCCCACGCATCCGTTCTGTCCGAAACAAATTAACAAAGAAAAAAAAAGTCGCGCCATAATGGCATACAGCTCAGCATAACTTGATGTTAATACAGTAATTACTTGAGGATGTAATCTAAATAAATCATAGACAAGAAACACGATTGGTGAAACTTTTCTCGACAGTTTTTTTTTTTAACTAAGCCCTCCTTAAACACGTTTTAGGTCCCTCCTTTGATTAGAGAAAATATTAAGCGTTAATTTGTATACTATTCAGTAGGTAATCACATTACTTAAATTAAAGTAGAAGGATTTATTTTTATATTTGCTACTTTAGAAGAAAAACTAAGTTTTATCATTTTTCGCTTACGTCAGTTACTTCCGAGCGGCAGAAATCTATATCTCATCTCTTCCCGGGTTCAAGTGAGCAATAGCGCTGTCACTTTCTTGCAGCTATTGTTTTCTTGCTAGACTCCGCCCATTCGATATTTTTTACAAGCTTTTATTTAACTTGAAATGTATGTCCAGGTGGAATCTTGCAACTGAATTTTAAAGCAGTTATCCTCTACCGATTGAAATGAAATTTAGCAGACCTGTCAAGTTCCGATGACAATACAATATGATGGTGACCGCGAGCTGATCTGATGATTGAGACTGAAGGTGGACAACGGAACTCCTCGAGGGATATAGTAGACTGGCCGTGTTCAGGCTCATTTTGATCAGCACACGGTTACGATCACTAATTTTATAAATTACAAGTTTTTATTTAACTTTGTATGTCCGGGAGGAATCTTGCAACTGAATTTTAAAGCAGTTATACTCAACCGATTGAGATGATATTTTGCATACCTGTCAAGTTCAGATGACAATCCAATATTATGGTGACAGCGAGCTGATCTGATGATGGAGACGGAAGGTGGACAACGGAACTCCTCGAGGATAGTAGACTGGCCGTGTTTAGGCTCTTTTTGATCAGCACACGGTTACGGTCACTAAATTTATAAAATTTATGTTTTTTTTTTTTTAACTATAAACTTATATATCGTCTTCCGACAATGTAACTTGTGGAATAGTTGTCAATTTTCATCGCTAGGCTAGTGTACGGCACAACTGGGTCATTGGCCGAATATCGTGCTGCGTCGTCACTGAGTCACAAGTTGACTTTCTAACTGGCCGTTAATATTGATTTTAGGGCTCACGTCACAGGTTAATTAAGCTTGCGTTTCTATTATTAGGGCCGTAGTTGAGGCTAGTGTAAATGCCAGCAACGTTGATGCATGGCGGTGTTAACGAATGGAAAATTTTAAATACGGTAGAACTACGCTTCGAAAATCGGGAGAGTTCGCGAACAAAGTTATTGTTCGAAAATCGGGAGAATACGGGAGATAAAATAACAAAGACATGTCATATTCAATTAATAATTTATTTACAGAAAGAATAATGCAAGGTATGTACAAAATACATATGAAACAGTTGTGCTACCTGAAGACCGCTGCTAGCGATCTAAAGGTAGCTCAACTGATCCAAATCACTACCAGACGGAAGCGTCCTTATGATGCTGGCTGCATTGCCAATTAATTTTATTATTTTTGTAGTTAGTTTATAGAAAATTTACATTATTTTATTCGTACCAACGTTCTTTAGACATAGCAGTCAACATATTTTTTCTTCTAAAAACATAACGTCTGTCTTTGTATATATATATGTATATTGTTTTGTATTTGAGAAAACCTTCGATTGAAGATGTACATAGTCTACAGACCGTTCACTGTAAGTTGGTACCTGCCATGGAGTATTTACAGGTGCCATCTTACGGTGAACGAGCCGGACCGTTCACCGAAAGTTGGCACCTGTCATGGAGTATTTACAGGTGCCATCTTACGGTGAACGAGCCGGACCGTTCACCGAAAGTTGGTACCTGCTATGGAGCACTTACAGGTGCCATCTTACGGTGAACGAGCCGGACCGTTCACCGTAAGTTGGCACCTGTCATGGAGTATTTACAGGCGTCATCTTACAGTGAACGAGGCTGGACCGTTCACCGTATGTTGGCACCTGTCATGGAGTATTTACAGGTGCCATCTTACGGTGAGCGAGCTGTATTTATTAATTTGTTTTGTTTTCGACTTTGTTACTCGGAGCGCGTGAATTGCCTATATCGGGAGAAAATCATTGCATATCGGTAGATCGGGAAATGTAGTACAAAATCAGTAGATCTCCCGTAAAATCGGGAGGTTCGGGAACGCTCGGGTTTCAACGAGGACGCACCGCTGAATGAATGCACCGAAATAACAGAACGGCCGCCCTCGGCCTTGCTGCTGTTTTATTGAGTGCGTGTTCTCTTTGATGCGGTACGACGTCTCGTAAACAAGCCAGTTCAGTAATTACACGTTATTGTTGGGAGAAATCGTCGTTTTGTCAATGAGAACCATTGTTTGAATGGAATAGTAGAATGAAGAGTTTTTTGTGCTGCCTACTTACCTATCTTTTAAAATACTGTTAACTTTCTAACCAGTCTTAAGCTAGTTCTGTAGAATAACAGTGTTATTGCATTTCGACTGAATCATCATTGTCTTGCCCTTTTCCCAATTTATTTGTGGTCGGCGCAGTACGTCTTTGTCTTCCACTCTCCCCTGTCAGCCGTCACCTCATCATTCACTCCCTTCTCATTCATATCATCTCTCACGCAATCCATCCATCTTTTCTCAGGTCTTCCTCTTCCTTTCCATCCACTAACATTCATATTCATAACTTTCTTAGTTACATGCGTTTCATCCCTCTTCATAACATGCCCATACCAAGCTAAACGATTTCCTTTCAACTTTTCTGTCACTGGTGCAATTTTCAAACTTCCTCTTATATACTCATTCCTTATTTGATCCATACTTGTTACTCCACACATCCATCTCAACATTATCATCTCTGCTGCATGCAATCTTCTTACATCCTTCTTCTTCTTCTTCTTCTTCTTCTTAAGTAGATACTTTACTTTTTATTTTATTATTTTTTGATTTCACTTTTTTCACTCCTAATAATTATTCACTGGCTTGATATATATTGTTTTATATTTCTTTTAATTTTTTCTTTTTTTTGTATTATTTAACTGAGTTTTTGTTATTGTTGGTTAGAAGTATCCAGTATTTAGTACTTATGTATATATTTTCATGTTTTTTGGATATATTTTCTTGTTTTTTTTTTATATAATGCCACATCGTTATACTCCGAGTGCGGTGCGAGGTTCTGGCGTAGGTGACGTCACTGCTTGGCATCAGCTGAAAATCAGCGCTGAGTAGGTAGGATAATCTGCCTACTCCGCATTATGCTGAGCTGATGTCATTTTGGCGCAACTTTTTGTTTTATTTGTTAATTTGTTTCGGACAGATTGGATGCGTGGGACATTTATTTATTTATTTTCAACTAATAAACATTGTTTTTCTTCTTTTTTTTTTTAATTTTTGATTTTATTTTATTTATAACTTAAGTGTCTAAATTATGTTTTTGTATCTGTTTTTGTATGTTTTTGGTTGTTATTTTTTATTTATTTTTCTGTTTTTTGTCCTACTGTTTCCTAGTATTCTGTTTGTTCTGTTTGTTTTTTTTGTTTGTGCTAAATAAATGTTTTTCATTTCATTTCATTTCATTTTCATGCATTCCGATCCATACATAACGATAGGTGTTATTACGGATTTGTAAATTTTACAAATCGCGTCCCTTGCAGTACTCCATTCAATCCAATTGAATGTATATTATTCTTACCAGGACTTGTTGATAAGATTCGTTGGTATAAGATTTGTCCTGGCTGCTAGCTTATTATGGAATGTGTTAAATAGTGGAAGAAAGCGCAAGCCGAGTCAGTCGTGCGTGGCTTCATCTTCGGCCACATTTTCACTTAGGTGAGATCGTGGTCAAACGAAGGTCTATCATACATACATACATATATACATAGACACATGCCTTTCCCCGAAAGGGTAGGCCGAGACTCAAATGGATCTCTTTTCACTGTGGGAAATAGACGTGACAAGTGGTGAGCTCATCGCCGCCATTGCTTCCCACCAGTGACTCGGCTAACGCTGTCTTCCAGTAATAACACATTCCATAAATAAGCTAGCAGCCAGGACAAATCTTATACCAACGAATCTTATCCACAAGTCCGGGTAATCCCTTAGTCGTCTTTTACGACATCCACGGGAGGAGATGGAGGGGTCTATTCTTGGGCTGGAAACACCACGGCACAGCAAAGGTCTATCATAGTTAAAAAAAAGTTAGGTAGGTTTTGTAAATATTCCGTCGTTCCATTTATGGCACATCTATCAAACTGTGATTCAGCTTGCAAGCGCGGCTCCTGCCCCGTCCAGAAATACCCCGGCATCGACCTTGTCTCCGGATGCACGCACGGCGTTGTTTTTATTATTTCACTTTTTCGAGTCGTTAACACCACGGTGATGGCCAGATTCGCGTCACTGCCCGGTCATTGTAATGATAGAGAAAGTATCTTCTTAGGTACCTTCGATCAAAAATACAACTGTATTCTTGATCGAAGGTACTTGATCATCTAGTTTTTAGGGTTCCGTACCCGTGTACAACGGTGCTGGCTGCACTTTTAGAATAACGTACTAGATTTAAGATTAAATTTAAATGTGCCCCAAAAATTCCGTTCCAGCGGGACTCGAACCCGCAACCTCGCCTGTGATCGGCGATGCCTTTACTAATTCGGCCATAGAAAACGAGCTATGACGCTGAAGACGAAATTTGTGGGCACTATCAACTCGACTATAGCGCCGATGGGAGCCATTTACAGGTGTTTCATTAGAAACCCACTGTTAAATTTTTGGGTCACATTTAAATTTAATTTTAAAAATAATAAACTATGATGAGATTTAAGATTAAATAAATAAATAAATAATGCTGGACACAGTTCACACAACATTATCTAGCCCCAAGCTAAGCAGAGCTTGTGTTATGGGTACTAGATAACTGATATACTTAATACAATATATTAAATAGATACATATTTTTTATTATGCATAGAAAATACCCAGAACACCCTGAACAAATATCTGCGATCGCACAAATATTTGTTCCGAGTGCGGGAATCGAACCCGCAACCTCCTGCGTCGCAGGCCAAGCTTCGCCCGCCACGCCACAGAGGTAGATTACTTTATGGTGTTGCTGTTTGTTGTACTAAAAAAATAAAATAAATAAATAAAGGGTAAAACGGGTCCCTATTACTAAGGCTAGGCTATCCGTCTGTCTGTCTGTCTGTCCGCCTATCACCAGGCTGTATCTCATGAACCGTGATAGTTAGACAGTTGAAATTTTCACAGATGATGTATTTTTATTGCCGCTATAACAAACAATACTAAAAACAGAATAAAATAAATATTTAAGGGGGCTCACATACAACAATTATGTTTTTTTTTTCTGGTTTTTGCTCGATATTGATAATAGCAACAGGTAGACGCTTGAAATATTCATAGAATATTTAGTTATAATATGAAATTTAAATAATAATAATAATAATAAAAACGAATATTTAAGGGGGGCTCCCATACAACAAACGTGTTTTTTTTGCCGTTAATAGATAATGGTACGGAACCCTTCGTGCGCGAGTCCGACTCGCACTTGGCTAGTTTTTATCTCACTTTTTTCGAGCCGTTAACACCAAGGTGAGGGCCAGATTCTTCGCAAGATTAACTTGCAAGCTATATCATCACTTTCACTGCCAGTCACTTGCCGTTAGTCTTCAAATGTGTAGTAGAGAAAGTATCTTCTGGAAACTTGTATTCTATTCAACCTTGATATACAAACGAAGAAACACATAAAAGTTGAGTTGCAAAAGTTATATGAATAATAAAAATTATAAATAAAATAATAAATAATGCTGGACAAGTTCACACAACACAACACATAGAGTTTAAGAGTTCGTCCGGGGAAGTACTACCACCATACCTATTTCTGCCGCAAAGCAGTAGTGCTCGAATTGCTGTGTTCCGGTCTGAAGGGTAAGGGTGCCGGTGAAATTACAGGCACATGAGACTTTTCATCTATGTCTCAGGGTGGCGGGCGCAGTGCAATGCCACATAGGGCGCGTCCTAGGTGGACGCCATCACCTGACAGCAGCGTGCCCAGAATGCTGGCTGCATTGCCACCACGCTGAATGGCAATGCTTATTCGTTGACCAAAATAAAAGCCAGAATTCCGGGCACGCGTGGTCTCGAAAAGTCGCTCCGCAAGTTCTTTGAAAATGTTATGTGCCCCTGGTTAATATTTATTCTGTGCCCTGGTCCCCACACGGGCCTAGAGTTTCATCTATATATGTATATATAAAAACAAAGTCGTGTTAGTTACACCACTTATACATAATTACACCAAAAAATCCATGTTTCCACCCTAAACGGCTCAAATATGTACCCTCTGTCGAGTTATGCATACTTGCGCCGTGTGAGGGACTCCGCTGATGTTGCTGCGGAGCCCGCACTGATGTAACCTCCAGATGGGACACAGGTAGCGTCCCACACCAGAGGTAGTCCCATCCTCCAGGGGATCAGTGTCATACCGTCGGGTCTTTTCCCATCGCCACGCATCAAGCCACACGGTTCGAGAGTAGCCGTCACTGAGGCGCTAGAAAAAGCTCGACGGATGATGTCATGTTAGTATTTTCTTAGGTAAAAAAAGGTTTTCAAAGGGTTAAACGGGACCCTAATACTAAGACTCCGCTGTCCGTCTGTCTGTCTGTCTGTCCGTCTGTCACCAGGCTGTATATCATGAACCGTGATATTTAGACAGTTGAAATTTTCACAAATGATGTATTTATGTTGCCGCTATAACAACAAATACTAAAAAACAATAAAATAAATATTCAAGGGGGCTCCCATACAACAAACGTGATTTTTTTTGCTCGATTTTGCTCTATATTGATAACGGCAACAGGTAGACGCTTGAAATATTCACAGCATATTTAGTTATATATTCACTTTAAAAATAAATAATTAAATTAACATAAAATAAATATTTAAGAGGTCCCATACAGCAAACGTGTTTTTTTGCCATTTTTATAGATAATGGTACGGAACCCTTCGTGCCCGAGTCCGACTTACACTTGGCCGGTTTTTTTTAACGCAGTTTCCAACTCGTGTCTAATTATCTAAACGCTGTAACAAATGTTCGAGATTAGCATATTAAGAAGCGTTCACGCCTGTCTGCCTAGGTATAAATCTCAATGCCTAGGTAACTGACAGCATGAAGCATTGCGATCCGCTTGGTATAATAAAGAAAGTCGATCAGACCGAGGCTGCGTGATCAGCTCTTGTAAGTCTGGTAAATATTTTGCCAGGAAATCACACAGTACCTACACGCGCTTCGTTTACTCTGCTTGAAAAATGTATGCTTGACGCAAATGCGTTATCTATTTTGGAGATTTGCGTCAGAGACGGTCTGTTATCTACGTTCTGCATTCTGGCGGTCACCCTGTACGTCTTTTCCATTTTAGAATTATTTTCTTTTATGAAAAACAAAATGAAAAAATGAAATGAAAAACATTTATTTGGCACAAACAAAAAAAACAAACAGAACAAACAGAATGCTAGGAAAAAGTAGGACAAAAAACAGAAAAATAAATAAAAAATAACAACCAAAAACATACAAAAACAGATACAAAAACATAATTTAGACACTTAAGTTATAAAAAAAAAAAAAAAAAAAAAACATGCGATGGTGCGCAGTATTCTGGGAGTTAAATTAACCGACCTTCGAAACACCACCTGCGTTCCAAAACTAAAATCGCTGAAGTAGGAGAAAAAGCCGCCCAGCTGAAGTGGAATTGGGCTGGACATGTCTGTCGCATGCCTGATGAGCTGTGGGCCAAAATAACCACTATGTGGAGCCCTGAGACGGCGTCGCGGCAGACCACGCAGGAGATGGCGCGATGCAATAACCACTACGTGGAGCCCTGACACAGCGAGACGGCGTCGCGGCAGAACACGCAGGAGATGGCGCGATGCAATAACCACTATGTGGAGCCCTGACACAGCGAGACGGCGTCGCGGCAGACCACACAGGAGATGGTGCGATGCAATAACCACTATGTGGAGCCCTGACACAGCGAGACGGCGTCGCGGCAGACCACACAGGATATGGTGCGATGCAATAACCACTATGTGGAGCCCTGAAACAGCGAGACGGCGTCGCGGCAGACCACGCAGGAGATGGTGCGATGCAATAAGCACTATGTGGAGCCCTGACACAGCGAGACGGCGTCGCGGCAGACCACGCAGGAGATGGCGTGATGAAATAGATACCTTTAACACAGATTGGCAAACAATAGCACAGGATCGTAGTGACTGGAGGATATGGGGGGAGGCCTTTGCTGAACAATAGGATGATTCAGGCTAACAGTAACAGTAACTGTAATCATGTAATGAGAATGGATCCAGTTTCTTTCCGTATTGCTGTGCCCCTCGTCACTGCCAGTGCGGTAAGGCTGTTAATCAGCTTGGACACCACGGATTATCGTGCATAAGGGCTGCTGGTACGATTTCCCGCCACGCTAGCCTTAATGATATAATTCGCCGGGCGAATACCACAGCACACATGGGTGTTTACACATAACACACACATAAACACCACGCGGGTGTTTACCAGCGTTAACATTCCAGCCATTCTAGAACCGAATGGTCAGCTACGTGATGGTAAGCGGCCTGACGGCATGACTCTTGTTCCGTGGGAGAAGGGTAGGCCTTTGGTGTGGGACGCTACATGCGTTGATACCCTTGCGCCATTTCATCTGCCCGGGACATCAGTTAGGGCCGGTGCGGCGGCACATTCCGCTGAGGACCTCAAAAGACGCAAATATCAAGTCTCGACAGAGCTAACTTATTTGAGCCTTCCGGGGTCGAGCCTCTGGGTCCGTGGGGTACCGGGGCCCTTCGCTTTTTCAAAATTCTTTCAGGGCATCTGGTCAAAGCGACGCGTGACCCGAGAGCTGGCTCTTATCTGGCTCAACTCATTAGTATTGCCATTCAGCGTGGCAATGCAGCGGGCAATTTAGGGACGCTTCCGTCTGGTAGTGATTTCGATCAGTTAAGCTACCTTTAGATCGCTAGCAGCGGTCTTCAGGTAGCATAACTGTTTCAAATGTATTTTGTACATACCTTGTATTAGTTGTATTATTATTTCTATAAATAAATTTAATGTAAACTGTAACTGTAAATAAACCTGATAAAACATATTATGTTCAATGACTTTAGTTCTCTATCGGATAATCTAATTTCGGATTTTATCTCTCAGGGAAACTCCGTGCATAGCCCGTTCCATACGAGTAGCTTGCTGTGCAACCTTGAACTGGTGGATTAGCCCTAATACCGTGACATTACATATTTAGTAGTACATAGCCCACCAAATTAGCAAGCAGAAGTGGCAATGGGTTGGTCATATATGTCGAAGAACTGATAAACGTTGAGGTTATAGCGAGTTCTTGAGTGGATACCGCGTCTTGGCAAACGTAGCGTGGAGCACTCTCTGGCTAGGTGTAGCGATGACCTACGAAAGGCGGCGGAAGAACGCCGCACACCGGGCTCAGTGGCACGTATTGGGAGAGGCCTTGTCCAGCAGTGGACTAGTGTAGACAGGAGGTTGCGAGCAGTAAACTCACAACCTCCAGCGTCGCAGGCGAACCTTAGCCCGCCGCGCCACAGAGGTCGCCAAATGATGATGATTATGTACATATGCTCCTCATTTTAGTGGTAATTGGGAGTTTTCTCTGGAATCTTGTCTAAAATGACTCTATAATATTAGATTGATGGATACTACAACTAGGATATGTTTATCAGTAGATAACATTGATATCGTAGACACGCGTGTTTGTTTGCTCTCGAAAAGTACCTACTGTCGCTATCTATCGTGATGACGTCAATCCTGGCTGTTGATTTGAAGATGCTTTGCGATTAAAAGAATTCTATAAGTGTAAATTAGCCTTGCTCTGTAAGTATACGCCTTTTCTAAAGTAACATGTTTAGTAGGTAGGCAAAACTTTTGTTACACTATAGGTACATAATATTATAGAGAGGAAAGATTTGTTTGTTTCCATTGAATTAGCTCCGAAACTACTGAACCTATTTGAAAAATTATTTCACTGTTGGGAATCTACGCTATCCCCGGATGACATAGGCTATATTATTATTTTTTTAAAACAGGGTCCTTACTAAAACTCCAATAAATCTCTAATAACCCAAGGTGTAAAAAAAGTACCTAAAATATTCTTTACATAGCGTGCGCTGCGAAAAGTATTGATGGTAGAATAAAATAATAATGGATAAACAATAAATACACAACATTATCGCTGAGTGCTATAGGATATGGTTTATTAGCTAACGCCCGCGGCTACGCTCGCGTTATTTGTGGTTCCACTCCGTAATTTGATGGCATTTGGTATGTGGATGGATGCGGGGAGGGCTTGGGGGCTGTTTTTCATCCTGAAACTACCCGTGTGAAGCAGGGCGAGTCGCTAGTCATCAATACAGATAATAGGTAGGTAGTAGTCGTAGATACGAGTATCTATTATTGCTCGTCAGGAAGTTACAGCAGAAATCTTCATCTTAAAAAAACGCCACGCGACTTACGAAAAAGCGGTTTTTAATGAATTTCTCGTGAAATATAGATAATTTAAAAAAAAGCCGTGGGTGAACCCTCCGTTTTATTGTATTGATCTTATTTATCCAATTTTTGACTATGTACCATATTGACAAACAATCGAATCTAGCCAAAAGTTAGAGGTAACTTTTTTTTTTTTAATCGATTATTTTTTGTCCTGTCTTGTTTCTGTGTGGGTGATCCCTCGGTATTATAATGTAGTATCCATGCATATTTTTAATTTGAATATTGTACTTGATTTAGTCAGAAGCCCAATTCTCTTATTTATATTATAACCACACTGCAAGTTGACCGAAACGAGATTGTATTGTAAATTGACTGAGAAATTGGTATTCTGCTCCCTCATAACAACAATATAATCTACTTTCGGTTCTTGCGACCATATATTAGAGTAGGATAGTGCTATATAATAATTGTAAAGAGTGAAAGAGAGAATTCTCAGAACTTTGAAACATTCAAGTTACAGTCACATTTCGATATAATCACATTCCGCGTTGTATTGTAAGGTGAGCAGAATACCATTTTTGACGTTTGTGACATCGACACTAGATCGTAACATGATCCGAACTTTAATTTGACTACTTTTTATTACGAGAATTGGGCTTCAGTTAAAAATCTAATCGAGAATTTTGCGTTATACATCACCTTATAGTACCTATCATTTAATGGTTGAGTTATTTTGGTATACTTACTATGTACGTAAGTTGCTTTTTACTCACACAATTATAAACTACTAACCTACATATTAATTTATTCAGGCGATGTGGTTGAGCGTCACATTGTCTGGTTGACTAACAAAGTTCGCTCAGAAATTAGTAGAGTAATGTGTTATACTTAGAGTAAATTGACTTTACGTGATGCATTCTATCCTTGAAAAGACATTGGGTGGGGGTAGTAGAAAAGAGGGCACTACGTTACGTACGCAGTGTTGCCAACATAACGGATTTCCCGTCATATCTAGCTGATTAGGATAACAAGAAATGGAAAAAACGTATTTTGATGGCTGTTACATGCCTAACATGTACCTAAACTGCTGACTTGAAGGAGAGTGAAATAGCAGCCTTGCATTTTCAATGCCCGGCCGATACAACACGAGTGCCAATTCAGCAGTTGCAGTTTTACTGCGAATATGGAAATGGAACATGGTGTCGTCATTCTATCACTGGTACCTACTTTGACCAGTCGTAGTCTCTGTTAATTTTAACTTATAATAACTTACCTTTCATTCGTAACTTGTTGTAATAAAGTACTTTTAAAAGTCTTTTGGTTTTTTTTAAAACCATTGGCTGTGGCTATCGTTATTCGGCTAACTGTTTTTTTTGTGGAATTTATTAGCAAAAGATAAGCCTTGTAAGTTATAGCCAGCCGTCAACTTCTACTGCATCCAGGATGATTGAGACCCCATATAGTGACGATGAATAATTTTGATAATTTTTAAAAAGAGATTGATAAACCAAAAATTTCTACATAGGTACTTCTAATTATCAAAAACAAAAAATTGTAGAGAAAATTGCAAGGTTTAACTTTTTATTAAATAACTAACTACCAAATTAATTTTTTAACTTAATTCAATTTTGTTTTTAGTGATTTATTAATAGGTTATTTATTGTACTAACATAATTTAAGTTATTTTTGTTTTACTAACCCAATATGAATCACTGGTCTGCAATAAACGTTTATATTATATTATTATTATGTTAACGGATTTCTTATGGAATTTAGTAATGAAGTCGGCGGAATTTCAAAATTATTATTGGCAACACTGTACGTACGTAGCCGTACCTACTTATTTAGTACCTACTAGGAACTCTGCTCGCGTCTGTGAAGCGTGTCTCCTTTGTATTGGAGTATAAGAAGGTATCTAACACACGTACTGGTTATGTACAACCATTTCACACTTTGAATATGCATGCTTATACGGTCTTTGCTTACGAGAGTGTAGTTATCTTGGTAAAGCGAGTCAGTAATTAAAAAATAAATCAGTAGAATAATAGTAGAATACCAAATGATCACCCCAACACTAGACAATTGTTATGCGATTGATCAAGGGAATACAAAAAAGTAAAAGATTTTACGGTTGTTTCTAATGGTTCTACATGGTAGAGCTTTTTTGTGAAAGAAAGAAAGAAAGAAAGAAATAGCATTTATTTGTGTCAACAACATGAGTACAACAATATTGCACACTAAAAGACACACACACACACAGAAACAAAGAAAAATAAAACTTTTTTTTTTTTTTTTATCATTGATAAGCATGCATTGCGAAGCTAATTTGTGCCTCTTGTGTAAGAGTTCGTCCGGCGAAGTACTACCACCATACCTGTTTCTGCCGCAAAGCAGTAGTGCTCGCATTGCTGTGTTCCGGTGTGAAGGGTAAGGGTGTCGGTGAAATTACAGGCACATGAGACTTTTCATCTTTATGTCTCAGGGTGGCGGGCGCATTGCAATGTCACATAGGGTGCGTCCTAGGTGGACGTGACCTATGAGGTAATGCTCTGTTCATAGGCAGAGGTTACCGCTTAACATCAGGTGGGCCATCTGCTTGTCCCGTCATTCAAGTAGTATAAAAAAACATTAAGTTAGTAGAATTAGAATACCAAAAGTGTTTAAAGTGACAATTATGAGAATCCATTATCAATTTAAACACTGGTAGTGATTTGGATCAGTTGAGCTACCTTTAGATCGCTTGCAGCGGTCTTCAGGTAGCACACCTGTTTCATATGTATTTTGTACATACCTTGTATTATTCTTTCTGTAAATAAATGTATTTAAAGACATTTTAATCAATTGATCTATGTGTGTACCAACTGAATAGATAATCAATAATTTCAATTATATTATGAAAAACCTTAAAAGTTCGTATATACTTATTATAGCTAGAATAAGTGGAACTGCTTAAATATGAATAAGAACTACATTTGTAAACCCTTTTTCTGCGAAATAAATAATTCATTCATTCATAATTGGTCTCTTTATTCTTTATTGTACACAGAAACAAACAAAGAAGAAAAACAACTCACATAGAGGACATGTACAAAGGCGAGCTTAACCCTAAAAGAGTTTTCTACCAGCAAACCTTTGATGATAGGGAGAACTGATTAATAAATAAATTAAATAAATAATGCTGGACAGTTCACACAATATTATCTAGCCCCAAGCTAAGCAGAGCTTGTGTTATGGGTGTGTTGTGTTATGTTGTGTAAATAGTGGTGGGAACGTGTGCAAAAATTATAAAAATATACAAAATACTTAAAAAACGACGAGTTAGATACCTACAAATATAGAACGTAACAAACGAACTAATCTACATCTGGTCGAAGCGACGCGTGACCCGAGAGCTGGCTCTTATCTGGCTCAACGCATTAGTATTGCCATTCAGCGTGGCAATGCAGCCAGCATCTTATGGACGCTTCCGTCTGTTAGTGATCTGGATCAGTTGAGCTACCTTTAGATCGCTTGCAGCGGTCTTCAGGTAGCACAACTGTTTCATATGTATTTTGTACATACCTTGTATTATTCTTTCTTTAAATAAATGTATATATTACCTACATTTAAATTAAAATACAAATGATATTTAAACATACCTGAACTAAATCCGTAAATATATATAATATAATACATACACCTACAACACTAAAATACATCAAAAATCAATAATAGCTACAATAATACATACCATAAATATATATATTTATATATATACATGTAAATTACAAGGAGAGATAGTGCTCTTTAACTTTTCGCTTAATTTGTTATGGGTCCCCGAGACGATCAAGTCCACTTGACAAGTCTACGTGCTGTCAAGTATGGTCCAGCCAGTAGTAGTAGTAGAGCTTTTTTGTGAAAGAGTTCGTCCGGGGAAGTACTACCACCATACCTATTTCTGCTGCAAAGCAGTAGTGCTCGCATTGCTGTGTTCCGGTTTGAAGGGTAAGGGTGCCGGTGAAATTACAGGAACATGAGACTTTTCATCTTTATGTCTCAGGGTGGCGGGCGCAGTGCAATGCCACATAGGGTGCGTCCTTGGTGGACGTGACCTATGAGGTAATGCACTGTTCATAGGCAGAGGTTACCGCTTAACATCAGGTGGGCCTCTTGCTTGTTCCGTCATCCAAGTAGTATAAAAAAAAAAAAAAAAAAAAAAGCCTGTAGATACATGACGGGACATGTCAAGTCAACGCTGTAAACGATCAATATTCACTTTAAGCTCGTAGACTTGTCAAGTGGACTTGATCGTCTCGGGGACCCATTAGTGGTTGGAGGTTTAGTAGAATTGGGCCCCAGTAGTGGTGCTTTTCAGCAATCTGTATGACCCAGTGAAAATGCTTATCGGCTTAGCACTGTTTATTTGCGGACTCCGTAAATTTCAACTCAACGAGGGTTTGTAGGGGTACAGAGGAAGGCCACCCGTCTTTCTCCCACGTGCTCTCTCGTTCTAGCGTGTATTGATCGCCGTCTGGACTTGTTGATCACCGAATAAGGATTGAAGGCCCGTTCCTGAATTCTTTTGGAAAACTCGTAGTAACTTTGTGAAAAATTTATTTTTCAATAAAAGCTTTTAAAAAATTTGTGATCGTAACCGTGTGCTGATCAAAATGAGCCTAAACACGGCCAGTCTACTATTATCCATCGAGGAGTTCCGTTGTCCACCTTCCGTCTCCATCGTCAGATCAGCTCGCTGTCACCATAATATTGTATTGTCATTAGAACTTGACAGGTGTATGCAAAATATCATCTCAATCGGTTGAGGATAACTGCTTTAAAATTCAGTTGCAAGATTCCACCCGGACAAACATACCCTCCTCTATACATTGCAAAATAAAAGCTTGTAAAAAATTGGCGTCAGCTCCGATGCGCGACTGGAGTTTACTCCAGTGCATTTAAGTATAACATGCCCAAATATGTTTTGCAGAGGGAAAACATAACGGACTTCACTTTTTGTTAACTCTCGATTTTACTCACCGTCTATTAAAGTACAAAGGGCCATAAAACTCCAAAAAATAAAAAAAGGTTATATATGTTTCATACAGACATAGACACACGCCTTTTTCCCCCAACAGGGGTAGGCAGAGCCTCAATGGGCCTCTTTTCACTGTGGGTTGCACCATCGTGGACTATAGACGTGACAAGTGGTGAGCTCATCGCCGCCATTGCCTTCCACGAATGTCTTGGCTAACGGTTTCTTCCAGTAATAACACATTCCATAATAAGCTAGCAACCAGGGCAACTCATATACCAACGAATCTTATCAACAAGTCCGGGTAATCCCTAAGCCGGATTTTACGACATCCCGGGAGGAGACGGAGGGGTCTTTCGTTATTATTTTGTGAAAAGAGGCCCATTGAGGCTCTGCCTACCCCTTTGCGGAAAAAGGGGTGTCTATGTATGTTGTATGTACCTAGGTATGTAATAAAAAAAATGACAAATCGTTACTATTGGAAAATTGCGTATCTAGCTGATGCAAATTTTGTACGGCCTAGTACCTACTAGGCACCTATCTACTAGGTACCTACCTACTAGGCTACAAAGGTTGCCCGGAAGAGATCGCTCTTAGCGATAAGGCCGCCCATTGTATCACCGTGAACTAGTTTGTAAGATAATTTAAGTATGTTGTTATTTTATTTTTTAAGGTTTTTTTTTTTTTTTTTTTTAACATTGATAGACCTTTGTTTGACCACGATCTCACCTGTTGGTAAGTGACGATGTGGCCGAAGATGAAGCACAAAGGTCTAGAAGGCACCTATTCACTCTTGACTTGAAGAGACCCAGATTATAGTTTTCAGGAAAGACAGACGACGGTAGTGTATTCCACTCCTTAGCAGTTCGCATTATAAAGGTAGAACTGAAACGTTTAAACAAAAAGGAAAAGGTTAGTACAATAAAGAGTTATCTATCTATCTATCTATCTAGGCACCTATCTGCTAGGCACATATCTACGAGGTACCTACCTTCTAGGTAGTACCTATCTAGAATGGGTACGATAACACTGATATGGAACAGTCTGTTGTGCTTGCTTTTTTAACAATATTATTATCATAATCACTCTTCCGTATCAAATTGGACTATATGTCACCTTTCTTTAAATCTTTACGATCTGACTTAGTGACCAGTATCACGGCTCATAATCACTAATTGATATCACTCACGTGAACAGTACCCTTACCACAAGTTTCTGAGGTTATCGAATCGCTAGCGAAAAGATAGTCGGTGCCAAATATTGGCCAATGACATCGAGGTGACTAGAAATCTTATTAACTTGATTGGTTATTATTTGACATTGGCTATCGTCTCGCTAGCGATTCGAAAACTCAGACACTTGTGGTAAGGGTACAGGTATATCGGTAGGTAATCTTTTTGACGTCATAATCTAGTGAACTAATCCTTGGTTCAATATATTTTCTGTGACGTGGGAGTACAAGAATATAATTTACTAAACTCATGATGCTAGTGGCTCAACAAACAAAACAAAATCATTTTAAGCGCATATCTGAGGCAAATCCGTCACTTTCTAACTTATTACATACATACATACATAAACTGACGCCTGTTTCCCGAGGGGTAGGCAGAGACCACGGATTTCCACTTGCTACGATCCCGATCTTTTGCTTCATTCACTCTCATCACATTCTTCATACATGCTCGTCGGTTAAGGGTACTCTTGACCTGGCCTTTTTCCAGAACGTCTCCAATCTGGTCTGAATATGTTCGCCGAGGTCTTCCCCTTCCCACTGTCCCATTCACGCTCGTCTTATGTACCTGTTTCCTCAATCTACTATAGTCCATCCTTTCTAAATGTCCAAACCATCTGAGCATACCTTTCTCAATCCTTTTTCTAACTCATTAAAGTTCAGATAAGTAGGTTAGTGACAGAATAGCGCTCACGGAACGAAAAGTATGTAATAATCACGAAAAACAATTATTTTGCCACGTGAAAAACCGTCGCATCACCGAATCATACGTTCAACTTGAAGATAAAGTCTTTGCCGACATTTAGTTGAAAGAAAAAGTACAAAATTCTAAGTTGTTTAACTTAGAATTTTGTACTTTTTCTTTCAACTTCTAAGTTATTGTTTCACATGAAGCCACATGTAAGTAGAACATTTGTTAGTTTCTAAGCGTTGCGTACCGCGGCCAAATTCGCCCGCCTACCCCTCGAGTAGGGACGAAACACATACATTGCAAGGTAAATAAAAGCTTGTAAAAAAGAAACTGCTGGTAGGTTTATAAGATTTTCTCTAAGAAAATAGTAGGGACTTTTTCAATTGTTCTTGAAATAGCTTTCATGCCCCTGTCATGTGAGGCTGCACCCTCGTCCTTTTAAGAGCTCTATCCTCGATTGAGGTCGGTCATTTATTTGCTGAATTAGATTTTCCCTATCGATAAGGATATTCAGTAAAAGATTAATGAAATTGAGACGGAATTAACCAGATTGAAGATGTTTATAAATAGATATAAATAGACAGATATCCCCGATTAACTTCAGGTGGGCCATGCTTTAAAATTCCTAATTTTAGATTTGTTTTTACTGACTAAATCAAGTACAATAATCAAATAAAAAATATGTATGGATATTACATTATAATTCCGAGGGATCAGTATACCGCTTAACATCAGGTGGGTCCCTTGCTTGATCCGTCATCCAAGAAGTATAAAAAAAAAAAAAAAAATACTTGAAACACGATAGGACAATATTTTCTCTATTGAAAAGTAACAAAGTTACCTCAAACTATTGACTAGATTCGATTGTTTATTAAAATGGTGCATATTATTGGGTAAAAATAATAAATAATGTCAATACCACAAAACCGAGGGTTTACTGTAGGGGTTTTATAAAGTTATCTATATTTTACGATATATTAAAAAAAAAAGATTTTTTCGAGCGGTGCGATTTCTTTTTTGTATGAAGATCTGTCTGGTGTTGGTGCAGTCATAATTACGGTGTAAAGACATGAAAAATAAATGCGTGTTGCTTGCTTAGATATGAAGGATAACTGCAGTTATTAAGTTACTCTCGTCGCTCGAACTGCAGTTATCCTTCACAGATCAATACGCGAAGGTAACCAAACCACTTACCATCAGGCGGGCCGTATGCCAGGCAGACCGCATGCCCGGGACCTCTGGGCTAAGATAACCACAGAGTGGGTTCCGAACTATTCAGTTAGAATACAAAAATATAAGTACGTACTAACTTTATTTTATCACTTCCCTGGCATTATACGAGTAGTATCCTGTTACTAATGGACCTGTCGAGATTACAATTTCCTAAAAGAGCCCTTTGTTCCATTAAATTCTATTCATAGAGAATACCTTCACAAAACATCTATTAGCATAGATTTCAGATTGTCCAATTTGTCTTAGGTTGTTAATTTTACATTGAGCTTTGTAGATATTGGCAGCAGTGGTCAAAAGGGATAGCTAGAGAAGATCCCTTTTGGCCTCTGCTGCAGCCCATCAAACTCTATGAATCTTTAATATTGGAACTAGTAAACCGATTTTTGGCGTAGAGAATCATCCACTATGATATGGTACCAGTGTCAGTCTCATATCAAAGACTAGCATTCACCCGTGGCTCCGCCCGCGTGGAACTTAAGTACACATTCCTCGCGCACATCCCTCGCACACAGCCCTTGCGCACATCTCTCGCACACATCCCTCGCGCACATCTCTCGCACACATTCACCCGTGCTAATGTACTCATAAGAACTCATCCCTCGCGCACATCTCTCGCACACATCCCTGGCACATATCACTCACGCACGTCTCTCGCGCACGTCTCTCGCACACATGCCTCGCGCACATCTCTTTCGCACACATCCCTCGCGCACATCTCTCGCACACATCCCTCGCTTGTTTTGTTTGTATAAAACCTCGCTCTGCTAAGTCTTTTCCACCAGAGCTGCGCTGAGCGAGGCTATCACATCCCTCGCTACGCATCGCAGCCTAACAGCCGGATTTAAATCCGTCCAAGAGAACTAGTGTTATAAGTGTGCATACAGACAGACAGACGTAGCCGTTTTACAAGCTTTTAATTAACTAGCAGTGTATGTCCGGCTGGAATCTTGCAACTGAATTTTAAAGCAGTTATCCTCAACCGATTGAGATGATATTTTGCATACCTGTCAAGTTC
The DNA here is from genome assembly GCA_932527175.1 of Operophtera brumata. Lineage (NCBI taxonomy): Eukaryota > Metazoa > Arthropoda > Insecta > Lepidoptera > Geometridae > Operophtera > Operophtera brumata. The sequence continues at coordinate 1,508,663 of OW052227.1, read as the reverse complement.
CGGTGACAATGCAGTATTATGGTGACAGCGAGCTGATCTGATGATGGAGACGGAAGGTGGACAACGGAACTCTTTGACGGATAACAGTAGAATGGCCGTGTTTAGGCTGATTTTGATCAGCACACGGTTACTATCACTAATTTTATAAAAGCTTGTATTGAAAGATATATTCTCAAAAAACTTATATAAATATAGAGACATTAAAATTCAGTTTCAATATTAATTATATCCTAAAACATTCGCGGATCATGTTATCGTAAAAGATCTACGCCGTAGTAGGTGCTACGCTTCTACGCCTTGAGTTTTTATACAATGGTGTAGTGCAACAAGGATTTTGCATGGAGCGCCCTAGTGTGCACTTAGTGAACCTCAAATTCCATACAAAAAAAATGGCGTCAGCTCCAACGCGCGGCAGGAGTTTAGTAGTAGAGCTTATTTGTGAAAGAGTTCGTCCGGGGAAGTACTACCACCATACCTGTCGCAGCAGTGCTAACATTGCTGTGTTCCGGTTTTTGGTATGGGTGCCGGTGAAATTACAGGCACATGAGACTTCATCACTGTCTCAGGGTGGCGGGCGTGCAATACTGCATAGGGTGCGTCCTAGGTGGACGTGACCTAGGAGGTAATGCACTGTTCATAGGCTGAGGGTACCACTTAACATCAGGTGGGCCATCTGCTTGATCTGTCATCTCAAGTTGAATTAAAAAAACTCCAGTCTGGTTCAGTATAAGACGCCCGTAAAAAAAAAGAAATTAATAAATAAAGCTAAATAAATTTATACTTATACTTACTTATACTTACTTATACCTACTTATACTTACTTATACTTACTTATACTTACTTATACTTACTTATACTTACTTATACTTACTTATAATTACTTATACTTACTTATATACTATGTGTGTTGGAGTCTGGGCAGTTTACATTATTGTCGATGGAAGCGAAGAGAGAAAATTCCGTATCGTGGAACATGGAATTACGGAACAAGCAGTTGGCCCACCTGATGTTAAGCGGTAACCTCTGCCTATGAACAGTGCATTACCTCATAGGTCACGTCCACCTAGGACGCACCCTATGTGGAATTGCACTGCGCCCGCCACCCTGAGACATAAAGATGAAAAGTCTCATGTGCCTGTAATTTCACCTGCACCCTTACCCTTCAAATCGGAACACAGCAATGCAAGCCTACTGCTTTGTGGCAGAAATAGGTTTGGTGGTAGTACTTCCCCAAACGAACTCTTTCTCAAAAAGCTCTACTACTAACATGTTTCTCATTGGCTCAAACACTAGGAGTCTGTCAAGAGTCAAATAGGTATTTTTTTAAGAGTTAATTTTTTTAAACGTAATAGCGAAATCTACACAGTTTAAGACATCAAAAAATATATATATTAGTCTTCATTATATTTCCAAGGACATGGTAGAATCTAAAATAAGATTTCTATAAATTATCTCGATAAAATAAAATAGTGAACTTACCTCTACAATGCGCTTATAACGTAAATATCTCTATTACCTATCAGCGTACATTGATAACATTAATAAGAGTAACAAATAATATTATTTTAGAGGACATGCTCCATTTATATTTTCGACTACGCAACAAATATTTGTTTAAATAGCGTTTTTCGTGTTTTTCGTTCACTTTTCGTAGCGAGAGCGCTGTTCTGTCACTTTTTAACTTACCAGAACTTTACTGAGTTATATAGGGACGGAATTTAGCTTATAATAAATAATAATTCTGGACAGTTCACACAACATTATCTAGCCCCAAGCTAAGCAGAGCTTGTGTTATGGGTACTAGATAACTGATATACTTAATATAATACATTAAATAGATAGATATTTTTATTATACATAGAAAATACCCAGAACACCCTGAACAAATATCTGCAGATCGCACAAATATTTGTTCTGAGGCGGGAATCGAACCCGCAACCTCCTGCGTCGCAGGCGAACCATCGCCAGCCACGACTCAGAGGTTGGCTCTTGTATGTCTGCCTCTTAACAGTCGAATGTAAGCCAGCTAGCTTCGTTCATTAACATCAAGGCGCGACTTGAGACGTACCTACCAACGTTTCGTCACTTTGGCCCGATTACAAGTAAAAAGCAGGTTTCCGGTGCTTCTGTTACGAACTCATGCATTAGTAATGAAACTCAAATTCCATCCAAAAAAAATGGCGTGTGTCAGCTCCAACGCGCGGCAGGAGGAGGACGAAATCTGTGTTAGTTATTAATTACTAACCCCTAATCTTAAGCTTACTAACACTATGGACTATGTTGTCTGAATAAAAAATCTTTATTATTATTTTATTATTAGTAGGTTGCCTGAGGTTCTGGAGTCCGCGCCACGTCTGAAGTCCGGTGACTGGAGAATTTTAAATTTATATTTTAAATTAAATTAAATTACCTATTTAAATTTAAATAAGAATAAAATAAAATAAAAAACCTTAGATACGCCTTTACCGTTGAGTGACCGCGTCATAATGTTTCCACGTGAAATAAGATAGCTCGCTCATTTGGACTCAGTGCACATCTAGACACAGTGTCAGCTGGTCGTTTATTTTTTCACAAGAGTTCGTGCAATATGATTGCACAATAAATGGTAATATCAACAGTTAAGTTAATAGACAAAATCACGATTTTTAACTATTCACTAGTGTGCGTGCGTCAGACCTTTGATTCAAATACAATGCAACACAGTTTTCGGTGTCTGGGCGTATCTAACGATTTAAATCTTTGACTGGAGCGCTAGTTTCTATGCGCAAAACAGCAAAAGCGAAAATCAACCTCTGGTATCCGTTAGTTCCGTCATTTACCAACAGGTGAGATCGTGGTCAAACTAAGGTCTATCATAGTTAAAAAAAAAAACCTCAAAATTCCGTCGGACTTCAGTCGTGGCGCGGACTCTATATTGAATGACGGTGGAAAATGTTTTATTTGTTTTAATGAAACAAATAGATAAACTAGCATACGGCCCACCCGATGTAAAGTGGTCACCGTCGCTTATAGACACCGGCAACACCGGGGGGTATTGTCGATGCGCTGCCTACCCTGAAGGAATTTATGATCATTTTTATTGAAGCGACACATGTCGTAACCAAGCGACCGGATCAAAAGTATCAAGTAGTTATTTATTTATTTAAAAAAAAAACACACACACATCATAAAAATTACACATTCAAAAAAATTACCTACAAGGACAAAAATAAATTCTAATATGTACAACAATAATGGTGTTACATTTACCACGCGCCCACCGTTTGCTGCTTCTTACTGGCAAACAGCTTTCTATGTAAATGCGGTCTTCGGTTATTTACATGGCAACGTTACGATAATTATCACTACATATCTAATTAGTACTGGAAACTTATACTTCTACATTTTTAAGGTTCCGTACCCAAAGGGTAATACGTGACCCTATTACTAAGTCTCGGCTGTCCGTCTGTCTGCCTGACTATCTGTCTGTCCGCCTGTCACCAGGCTGTATCTCATGATCTGTGATAGTTATACAGTTGAAATGTTCACAGATGATGTATTTCTGTTGCCGCTATAACAACAAATACTAAAAAAACAGAATAAAATTAATACTTAAGGGAGCTCCCATACAACAAAAATGATTTTTTTGCCGTTTTATAGACAATGGTACGGAACCCTTCGTGCGCGAGCCCGACTCGTACTTGGCCGGTTTTTATGTTACTTATGAATTTTATATACCTACTTGATTGAATAAATCTTGCTGGTCATATACCTACTTACCTAGAGTCTGGAAACAACAGAAGTGTGTATAGTTTTGTGTAATTTCTTTGAATTTATACCTCGTGAATGGAGTAACACCCCACAGGTATTAAAGTCGGTTTCCGTACCTATATATCCTCTGTGACGCGGCGGGCGAAGGTTCGTTTGCGACGCAGGAGGTTGCGGAATCGATTCCCATCATCATCATCAGCCCACACTGGGAGAGGCCTATGTCCACTGCTGGACCTAGGCCTCTCCCAATACGCGCCACTGAGCCCGGTGTTCGGCTCTTCTCATCCACTCTCTGCTGCCGCCTTTCGTAGGTCATCGCTCCACCTAGCCAGAGGGCGCCCCACGCTACGTTTGCCAAGACGCGGTCTCCACTCAAGAACTCGCTTACCCCAACGGTAGTCGGTTCTTCGGCATGTATGACCAGCCCATTGCCACTTCAGCTTGCTAATCCGGTAGGCTATGTCAATTACTTTAGTACTCTGTCGGATAATCTCATTATCGGATTTTATCTTTCATTTAAACTCCGAGCGTAGCCCGTTCCACAGCTCGCCGTGCAACCTTGAACTGGTGGATTAGCCCTATCGCGAGTGTCCACGTCTCGGCACCATAGGTTATTCACCAGGTTCGATTCCCGCTTCGGAACAAATATTTGTACGATCTGCAGATATTTTTGCAGGGTATCCTGGGTATTTTCTATGCATAATAACAAATATCTATCTATGTAATGTATTGTATTAAGTAGGTAGTTAATCAGTTATCTAGTAACTAATAACACAAGCTCTGGCTTAGCTTGGGGCTAGATAATGTTGTGGTTGTGTGAACTGTCTAGCATTATTATTTATTTATTTTATCCCGGCACCAAGCGTACTAATTCGAGGGCAAAAGTCCAGTCTACACAATTTTTTTTTTTTTCGTTTTTATACTACTTGGATGACGTATCAAGCAAGAGGCCCACCTGATGTTAAGCGGTAACCTCTGCCTATGAACAGTGCATTACCTCATAGGTCAAGTCCACCTACGACGCAACCTATGTGGCATTGCACTGCGCCCGCCACCCTGAGACATAAAGATGAAATGTCTAATGTGCCTGTAATTTCACCGGCACCCATACCCTTCAAACCGGAACACAGCAATGCGAACACTACTGCTTTGCGGCAGAAATAGGAACACTAACACACAAACACAATAATATTATTAAGAGGAAAGATTTGTATTTTTGTGTGTGTATATGTTTAATGAAAAAACTCAAAAACTACTGGGCCGATTTCAAAAATTCTTTCACTATTGGAAAGCTAGGTTCACCTTGAGTGAGATAGGCTACCAAGGGGGGGGGGGGGTAGGAGGGGGGGGGGGGGGGGGCTGTTTTTCATCCTGAAACTACCCGTGCGAAGCCGGGACGAGTCGCTAGTATCTAATAAAACTAATACAATGTTGAGCATTTTAATTACTAATACTCAAAAACAGCATCTAACTACACTATACTGTCCAGCGACCTCTGAATTTCTCAAGCGTAAATGTTATCTTTCAACTAATTTCAACAGACGCAGATGTGTTCGTACCCAAAACAATATTTGAACTCTAATCCCTATTACAAAAGCGCTAAGGTTGAAATTGATAATTAAATTTACCTGTGCGGACGGTTTTGTAGGGAGAATCTTAGTATTGTGCAACGTAGTAGATTCCAAGCAGGGCAATTACCTCACATAGCTAGCCACCCTGAGACATAAAGATGAAAAGTCACATGTGCCTGTAATTTCACCGGCACCCATACCCATCAAACCGGAACACAGCAATGTGATCACTACTGCTTTGCGGCAGAAATAGGTATGGTGGCGGTACTTCCCCGGACGAACTACTTCACAAAAAAGCTCTACTACTACTAGAAATAGGTATGATGGTAGTACTTCAAAAATCAAAATACAAGGAAGTTGCATAAGTTGCATTTGGATTGATAGTGGGCGTCTTGTCGATGACGTCATGCGTTGCGTAATGCTGCTATCAACACAATGGGGTCAATGTCAGAGCGGCTAGGTGGCTGTCCGCAGCCATTTCCTATATTCACTACTAGCGACTCGTCCCGGCTTTGCACGGGTAGTTTCAGGATGAAAAACAGCCACCCAAAAATTCCGTTCCAGCGGGACTCGAACCCGCAACCTTGCCTGTGAGCGGCAATGCCTTTACCAGTTCGGCCATAGATCACTATGACGCTGAAGACGAAATTTATGGGCACTATCAACTCGGCTATAGCGCCGATGGAATGTTTAATGTTATCCATAAAGTGTGGTTTACGCTTGAAAAATAATATACTATGGTGAAAGAATTTTTGAAATCGGCTCAGTAGTTTTTGTGTTTATTAATTACAAACATACACACACACAAAAATACAAATCTTTCCTCTTTATAATATTAGTGTACACGTGGCTACATGGGTGTTAGGTTTGTACTTATTCTTTTATTCTATCCCGTCGTGCCAGAGGTCGCCATAATACTGCGATGCGAGTATACCCAGCGCTTTCCTTCGAAGACGGATTTCCCACAAAGAAGTACCCATCACTTGTTTTTGTACCAGGAGCCTTCTATTATCTATGCTAATTAACGAATGTTGCTAGAGTGATGGCTGTTAAGGTGGATGCTCTCGCTTAAGGCGCGAAATTCAATTTTTTTGGTGTTTTTTGCCCATTACAGCTCATCAACACTTCTTCAGATAGCGAAAGTTGATTTCGCGAGAACAAGGACACATGTTTTAATTGATAGTATCTTATAAATATCATCAGTTTAAATACGATACACATTTTTAGAGTGTTTTTTGTTTTGTTTAGGGGTGTCGTAGCAAAACTGATGATATTTATGAGATACTATCAATTAAAACATGTGTGTTAGGTCTCCTAGTTCTCGCGAACTCAACTTTTGCTTTCTGAAGAAGTGTTGATGAGCTGTAATGGGCAAAAAAACACCAAAAAATTTGAATTGAGGAAACACCAAGGGCTAGAGAAATAAAAATAGGTATTTGTAAAATCTATTGCTATTAAAAGATAAACGGCTAATTACCACTATTATTCGTCACTCATATTATTATTCGCTGGTCCACCGTCAAACGCGGTCGCGGGCGGTGCTCATGATGAAGAGGCTTCTGAACTCAGTCTCGAAACGTCAGCAAAGTGACGAATAATAGTGGTAATTAGCCGTTTATCTTTTAATATGATTCCCAACCACGATAGTTTCAATTCTATAAATCTATTGCTGTCGCGCAGACCTCAAACCTCCCCCTGCAGAGCGTGATAGAGACAACTACAGCTTAAATCGTCAATACCTATTAAAAGTACATAAAATTAACGATTCGTAGTCCCCTGATTCCTACTCCAAAACTTAACCATTTTTTTTCAATTAAAAATAAAAGAAAGTTTTAGCCGTGTTCCTACTTTTTTTTTTTATATAATCTAGTCTTTGTTTTCAGGATGTTTGAACACAGCGGAAAATCTGTAAATTTTTTTAGGTTTTTGAATGTTCATATCTCTTTTAATAATTAATTTATAAAAAAAAAAAACATAGGGACATGCCATGGTAGCCATAGTTTTTTTGGAAAAAAAAAATTGCTCTACTGGCATTATCCAGGGAGAAAACAGGGGATTACGTTGCTATGCGAAAACGGCCCTTGTGTTTCCTCTTAGGCTGCGTTTCCATTGACGCGGAGCTGGGCGGAGCGGAGCTTAGCGGTGCATGAATTGACCAATCACTATGGCGAGCGAGCAGCCAGCAGAGATTTCGAGCATAGTGATTGGTCAATTCATGCACCGCTAAGCTCCGCTCCGCCCAGCTCCGCGTCAATGGAAACGCAGCCTTAAGATTCTGCATGACGGCCTCTCTAATTTGTAATGTATTAAGGCCGTGATTGCTAATTGAATAGCCTCGCTCTCGTTATACTAGCTCAGCGTTAATTAGTAAATGGAAGGACTTGTGTGAAGGTAGCAACTGCATACATACATACACACACGCCTCCTTCCCCGAAGGGGTAGGCAGAGCCTCAATGGGCCTCTTTTCACAGTGGGTTGCACCATCGTGGAATATAGACGTGACGAGTGGTGAGCTCATCGCCGCCATTGCGTCCCACGACTGACTCTGCTAACGTTTTCTTCCAATAATAACACATTCCATAATAAGCTAGCAGCCCGGACAAATCTTATACCAACGAATCTTATCAACAAGCCCGGATAATTCCTTAGTCGGCTTTTACGACATCCATGGGAGGAGACGGAGGGGTCTATTCTTAGGCTGGACTCACCACCTGCTTAGCTTGGGGCTAGATAATGTTGTGCGAACTGTCCAGCATTATTTATATATCTTAATACGGTTGTTAGGCCAGTCATTTTGTTACATTCGAAGTTGCAATAATTGCGGTAAACTTGCTTTTTTGGTATGTTGTTTGGGTCCACCTAGATAGTATTTATCCAGATTAGCAGCATTCTAAAATGTAAGCGAGCTGAGTTATTGCTGAAAAACCGCTACTTTGTTCACTTCTCTTAGTTTTGTTGGCGCAGGCGCGCTTCAGGTCGAGCGCGAGCGAAACACCTTACTGAATGGACCACGCGAGAGTGGCGGCTCGGGTACTTGTAGCTTCATACCTAAAGCGCGGAGTGCGCCACGCTTAAATTTGTGCAAAAAAACTACTTAGGAAGGCTCTGACGAGAAAGGTCACTGTTACTTTAATAGAGTAATCAAAATTCTTGTCAATTTGAGCCCTAATCCAATTTTCTAGGTCTAATAGCTCCCAAGACAGGGTTCCCAATGTTCTCTAAATTGGATTAGGGCTCAAATTGACAGGAATTTTGATTACTCTAATAAAGTTAAAGTGACCCTTCTCGTCAGAGCCTTCCTATGTACTTCCTTCTTCCTTTCGACGACCTCTGAGGCGCGGCGGGCGAACGTTCGCCTGCGACGCAGGAGGTTGCGGGTTCGATTCCTGCCTCGGAACAAATATTTGTGCGTTCTGCAGATATTTGTTCAGGGTGTTCTGGGTATTTTCTATATATAATAAAAAAATATCGATCTATGTAATATATTGTATTAAGTATATCAGTTGTCTAGTACCCATAACACAAGCTCTGCTTAGCTTGGGGCTAGATAATGTTGTGTGATAGGTCCAGAAATATTTATTTATTTATTTTATATTTATTTATGTAGTTTTTTTTGCACAGAACTAAAAGAAGGGAAAAAAGGTTGAGGTTTTTCAGCAATAACTCTGCGCGCTTACATTTTAGAATGCTGCAAATCTAGATAAATACTATCTAGGTGGACCCAAACAACATACAGTAAGTCAACATCATATAAGTTTACGCAATTATTGCAATTTCAGCGTTTTTATTGTACGATATGGTTGGCCTATGTACCTGTCTCTGTCGGTCAGCTTATCGATGTGGAAACTTTATTTTGTTCCTGGGCCGTAGGCGGTCGTTCGACCAATCACGTCAATTGATCAATAGTGAATGACGCCTGTGCTGACGTCATTGCTCATGGCCCCTTCGTCTGGACGTGCGTTGTGCGCCCTTAGGATATAGAATAAACCAGAAGGTGCGTACGATGCTATCAGTACGGGGCGCGGTGTCGCCAAAACACAATGCCTCTCCCGCGCCTATCATGCGGGGGGGGGGGGGGGGGGGCATGGCATTAGGGCTATACCCCTGTACAGCCCTAATGCTTTTACTAATAGCCTAATATTTATTCTGTGTTACAGCTTCCACTTGTTCTCCAGGCACCGCACAGGCGCTCCCCTCCTAGTAGTTAGAAGGATTTTCATAAAAAAACGTGTTTGTTGCCTGATTCTTCTCGGTCTGGTCGCGTTGGAACAGGAGTAAATTTATTTTTTAAGACGAATCAAAATGATCCTTGTGATTTCAATGAATAAAATACTTTGGCTTTGACTTGGACTTTGGTAATATTTTGGTGATGTTGGCAACAATGACAAAATGGACGCTTGACTTTTTTCCAAAGAATGAAAGGTAAACAAAATTCATTATTTAAAACAAAAAGATATTTAAATGTAATACTTACGTATTATATGTGATTCTATCCATTTTCTTTTTACTCATATAGTATTTTATTTTTACATTTGGGAACGACACACGATGGCATATTCACAAGAAAATCTTTCAAAAAATTGAAATTACCGTGGCTTGGTATCATTTTAGAAAAATTACGACTACCCCACGTACTCTAATATTCTCCTGCACCCAACACAAGGTGTTTTCCCGTCTCACGTCCTTCGAGCGTGGTCACGGTCGGTGCTCATGAAGAAGGACCTCTAAATGATCAACGAAACGTCAGCAGGAGAATAGTAAATTACTTTTGTTTCTTTTTTTTTAACATTGTTATACCTTTGTTTGACCACGATCTCACCTGTTGGTAACTGACGATGTGGCCGAAGATGGAGCACAAAGGTTTAGAAGGCACCTATTCACTCTAGCCTTGAAGAGACCCAGATTATAGTTTTCAGGAAAAACAGACGACGGTAGTGTATTCCACTCCTTAGCAGTTCGCATTATAAAGGTAGAACTGTAACGTTTTGTGCGAATAGAGGGTATACTAATGCGGTAAGGATGGTACTGAGCCGTGCGCCTGCTCGTCCTATGACGAAAAGGAGATGGTGGGATCAGATCGTGCAGTTCCTGGAAGCATTCCCCGAAATGTAACCTATAGAAGATCGAAAGGCATGCAACCTTACGGCGGTGCTCGAGACTCTGAATCTTAGTCTCCGCCATTTGCTCACCTATAAGCCTGAAAGCTCTACGTTCGATCGAGTCCAAGGCAGCAAGCTGGTGTTTGGCCGAACCATCCCAAACATGGCAGCAGTACTCCATACATCAAACCCGGACTTGTAGACGTGGTGTATAGGCGTACTTTTTCAAAAATCTTTCAAGTTTGACACGGTAATTTATTTATGTATATTATTATTATTTTGTGAAACTGTTTTTATTTTTGTTTATGTTTTTGTTTGGGTATTTGTATTTATTAGTATATTATATTTAGGTATCCTTTTAGTTTTATATTTTAACTTGTATTGTTATTATTATTTTCTGTGGTACTTGTTTGTAAGGCACGCCTCACCATCTTTCTGCACGTCCAGGATGACTGGCAGATAATGCTGTTAGCATTAAGTCCTCCTTGCACTATTGTCTTGTGTGAAAGTTTTTAAATAAATAAATAAGACTAGCTGCACGGCCGACCACAGAATGACTGGGTGAAACTATTCTCGTTGAGACTAGTTTGCGTGGTGACAGTTTTCACGCGGGTTCTGTCTAGTTCATTGTATATTCTAAGCGTGCACCTAACAGTATTGTTCCGTTACGAAAAATCTTGTTTTCATTATCACAGCTACTCATTTCTGTTTGGATAGCGTAAACAGTTGTTGGCGAATGTTTACATTGCAATCAAGACTCTGTAATTTAAAGGCCAAAAGACCTTCAGTTTCGGTAAATAGTCGAGAGTTTTCTCCGATTTTAATGAAAGTTAAATCAAAAGATTAAACATCTGCATTTTTCGTAGAGACCGACTGTTTATTAGGAATCAATATATAAAACAAAGTCGTGTTAGTTACACCACTTATAACTCAAGAACGGGTGAACAGAGGCCTTAGTGTGGGCATACCAGTTAAAACGCGTTTACGCGACCACCGCGTTGGTTGAGTACGGCAAAATTAAGGTATACTCTGTGGCGCGGCGGGCGAAGCTCGGCCTGCGACGCAGGAGGTTGCGGGTTCGATTCCCGCACTCTGAACAAATATTTGTGCGATCGCAGATATTTGTTTAAGGTGTTCTGGGTATTTTCTATGCATAATAAAAAATATCTATCTATGTAATATAATTGTATTAAGTATATCAGTTATCTAGTACCCATAACACAAGCTCTGCTTAGCTTGGGGCTAGATAATGTTGTGTGAACTGTCCAGCATTATTTATTTATTTATTTATACAACAACTACTTGATACTTTACAACAATACGTGACGTGAACTGCCAAAAATGTCACTTACACTCGCAAAACACTCACACAAAATGATTCATTAACTCGCCACTAGGGGCTCTGTACATTTCTTCATACAAACTGCGCGTAAAACGCGGTCTTGGTAGAGCGCGTAAACTTGTAGCAAAAAGTCGCACTACGGCTACCGATTTGCCTGAAAATTGGTGGGGAGGTAGCTTAGAACCAGGAGATTGAGGGGTAGGAGAGGGTGGGTTCATCGGGGGCTACCCGTGTGAAGCCGGGGCGAGTCGCTAGTTGGGAATAAACAAGTTTGAAAGTCTTTCAGAATTAGCTTTCGATTTTCAGGCAGGCACTTCAGCCATCTCCTTGTCATCATAGGACGAGCAGACGCACGGCTACCATCCTTACCTCATTAGTATACGCTCTATTCGTACTAAACGTTTCAGTTCTACGTTTATAATGCGAACTGCTAAGGAGTGGAATACACTACCGTCGTCTGTCTTTCCTGAAAGCTATAATCTGGGTCTCTTCAAGGCTAGAGTGAACAGGTGCCTTCTAGACCTTTGTGCTCCATCTTCGGTCACATCGTCACAGGTGAGATCGTGGTCAAACAAAGGTCTACCAATGTAAAAAAAAAGCGGCCAAGTGCGAGTTGGACTCGCCCATGAAGGGTTCCGTAGCAGCAAGTAACATAATATAAAAAACTACTTACTAGGTCTCCTTCAAACCAATTTTCGTGGAAGTTTACATGGTAATTAATGTACATCACTTTTTTTTAGTTTTATCATTCTCTTATTTTAGAAGTTACGAACACACACACACACACACACACACACACACACGCGCGCGCGCGCACACACACACACACACACACACACACACACACACACATATTTTACCACTTTGGAAGTGTCTCTCGCGCAAATTATTAAGTTTAGAATAAAATGATATTAGAAACCTCAACATCATTTTTGAAGATCTATCCATAGATACACGTATGGGTTTGAGGAAAAAAAAATGAGTTTCAGTTCTAATTGTATGTTTTTTTTTCTATTTTTGTTTGAAAATCTTAATGCGGTTCACAGAATACATCTACTTACCAAGTTTCAACAGCATAGTTCTTATAGTTTCGGAAAAAAATGTCTGTGTCATACACGGACAGACAGACAGACAGACATGGCGAATCCATAAGGGTTTCGTTTTTTGCCATTTGGATACGGAACCCTAAAAACTGTGTTACGGCAAGGTAACGCTTCTAGAATTCATCAGGTGGGCCCCTTGCTTGATCCGTCATCCAAGTAGTATAAAAAAAAAAAAAAAAAAAAAACCCCATAGAGAATGGTCCATACTGGACATTATTGAGTAAAATTTTACCTAAATATTAAGCCCACATAAATGCCAGCTCGTAGGTAATAGGTGCCTTCTAGACCTTTGAGCTCCATCTTCGGCCACATCGTCACTTACCAACACGTGAGATCGTGCCCAAAATAAGGTCTACCAATGTTAAAAAAAACCGGCCAAATGCGAGTCAGACTCGTAGATACAGGGTTCCGTACAAACCTGTAGGCATACCTATAAGTATAAGTTATGGTAGTTTTATTGTTAAATGAAATCATCATGAGGAAAGGGGTAGTAAGTTTAAAATTATTAAAAATATTTTTATTATATGATGTTACTACAAATTTCTGTTTTTCGCAATTTTTCCTTTAACTGTGCTATAAGACGTTGCTTCGTACCAAATTTCAAGATTCTGAGTTCACGGGAAGTACCCTGTAGGTTTTGATTCCCTTGTGAGTGACGAAAATTTGCAGCATAAACGGCTGTATCTTTTAATTGCGTTGGCTTAGAAGTTTGGTTTTTTCACAGCTCCAATGGACAGTAGACCTGAGTATTTGATACGTATTTCAACTTGATACCTTCTCGCGTTCCTGAGAAAAAGGGTCTTGACAGACACACAGACGGACAGCAAAGTGATCCTATAATGGTTCCGTTTTTACTTTTGAGGTACGGAGCCCTAAAAACACCAACTACTTTTTTTTTTTTTTTTTTTTCATTAAATATTTAGATGCTGTAAAGATGCTGGCATTGTTTCAAAGATGGTTTTTTTGTTGCAGGTAGCAATTAAAATAATAGATAAATCGCAGTTAGACGCCAGCAATCTTCAGAAGGTCTACAGGGAGGTGGATATCATGAAGAGACTGGACCATCCTCATATTATTAAGCTTTATCAGGTGAGTCATCCCACGTTTTTATACTAGACTACCTATTATTTATGGCGCATACAAAAGCCAAACTCCGTTACTTTTATAGTAGTACTCGTATAGTACGCGTCATGTTAAAAGAACGCTGGAACGTATGAAGAAGTATGGCCGCCAGCGTTATTTTTACATGACACGCATTATAGTAGAGCTTTTTTGTGAAAGAGTTCGTCCGGGGTAGTACTACCACCATACCTATTTCTGCCGCACAGCAGTAGTGCTCACATTGCTGTGTTCCGGTTTGAAGGGTAAGGGTGCCGGTGAAATTACAGGCACATGAGACTTTACATCTTTGTCTCAGGGTGGCGGGCGCAGTGCAATGTCACATAGGGCGCGTCCTAGGTGGACGTGACCTATGAGGTAATGCACTGTTCATAGGCAGAGGTTACCGCTTAACATCAGGTGGGCCATCTGCTTGCTCCGACATTCAAGAAGTATATAAAAAAAAAAAAACTTTTTAACGCATTAGAGTTCAGGTAAGTTAGAAAGTGACAGAATAGCTCTCGTTCGAAAAACAAGTGAAAATCACGAAAAACAGTTATTTGCCACGTGAAAAACGATCGTATCACAGAATAAAATTAAATAAATAAATATTTCTGGCCAGTTCATACAATCTTTTACGGGGTGAATTGAACCTGGCGTGACATGAACCTAACCCGACTCCTCTATGAGGAGAAAGCCACCAAATAAGATCAATCAGCTGCTGTACACGCCTTAAATCACTGTACCATTTTTTGTTATAATATGCAAATAATTGGTTTGACCTCGTAAGGGTATGACGCGAGTTGGGGCAACAAACTCTTCCACAGGGGTCAGCCGCGGTCGCAAGTAGAGTGCACCCGTCCCCGTTACCTAGGTTGGTGCTAAGCGGAACAAATTGGTGGTTTCCAAGCGATTTACTGTGTTGATGGTCTTGCACGTGTCTTGCTCCGAATGTGACAATAAAGTCAGTGCTGCTCTTCGATCAAGAATACAACTAGATGTCAGGTCGGCGCAAAAAATAAGCCTCGGTGAATAAGAGCTCACTTGAAAAGTATTTTATTTGTAAAAAAAATAAGAGCTCACTTGTAAAGTATTTTATTTGTAAAAAAAGTATTAAATTTTTTTATTTGTATTTGCGAGAACTTTATTTGTAGCTCAGTTGATTTCACAAAAAATGTTGTTTAACTTATATGTCTTTTCATTTATAAGTGACAGCAGTAACTTATTGCTTTGCTCGTTTTTTGTGACGAATGATCGTAAGTATAAGATTGCATTTTGAAGATTTGCTACTTTATTGCTAGGTGTCATGGTTGTAATTGAACTTAGAAATGTTTTAAAACTTTTGTTTCAGTTCGTTAGTAAACAAATATAGCTGTATAAGTATACAAGACATACCCACGCGGACGGTATTTAGCTTTGATTTTGTTCGTGACCCGAAATCTAGCTGTATTCTTGATCGAAGGTGCTGCTGCTAAAATGAGACGCTATTACGTTGAACTGTTGTTCTGTGATGCGTGACGGGCGGCACTTTAAATGATAGTGGCAATGCCAATGACTTAGTTTTTCTTGTGCGCCAAATTGCCGCAAAATTCCTAATTTTAGATTTGATTTTTAACAGACTAGCACGTAATATCAATATAGTTAAATCTATAATGAGGGCTTAACGAGGATTAACGAATTAAAAAAAAACTTAGTTCGATTTGGCTCGACAGACGGCGCTAACTCAAGTATACTTGCCAAAATAACAAATGCATTGTCTGTGCTTTTGTGTGAATATCACGAAAATATATCACTACGTTGTTGACGTTGACATTTCACTATATTTTGACAGAGCTACTTTAGCTTGTACAGAGCTGGCGCCATCTATTTTCAAGGCAATAAACATGGTGTGAAACGGCTGTGAAAACCCCTCATTCTAAGTTTAAACTACCTATTTTTGTCCATTGACAGAAGTAGGTAGTTTAATCTATAATTGTCAGGGGTCAGTAGCGGTCGCAAGTAGAGTGTACCCGTCCCCGTTACCTAGGTTGGTGCTAAGCGGAACAAATTTGTAGTTTCCAAGTGATTTACTGTGTTGATGGTCTTGCACGTGTCTTGCTCCGAATGTGACAATAACGTCAGTGTTGCTGCTAAAATGAGACGTATTACGTTGTACTGTTGTTTGATGCGTGACGGGTGACACGAATGGCATGATAGTGGCCAAGCCATTGACTTCGTTTGTTAAGGTTCCGTACCCAAAGGGTTAAACGGGACCCTATCACTAAGCCTCGGCTTTCCGTCTGTCACCAGGCTGTATCTCATGAACCGTGATAGTTAGATAGTTGAAATTTTCACAGATGGTTTATTTATTTCTGTTGCCGCTATAACAACAAGTACCTAAAAAAATAAATGAGAGGTCTCCCATACAAAAACCGTGTTATTTGCCGTTTCTATAGATAAGCCATTATCTATAAAAAAGGCGAAAAAACACGTTTAACGTCACGCTAACCTAACCTAACCTATACGGAACCCTTCGTGTGCGAGTCCGACTCGCACTTGGCCGGTTATTATTTTGCGACAGATTCATTTTTACACCCTACGGATTGGTGAAATGTATAGGGTATGCCGCAAAATTCCTAATTTTAGATTTATTTTTAACAGACAAGGCTTTGTTTCAAAATCTATAAGTAAAGGCGAGTAATAAGTTACTCAGCGAGTTAACTACTTAGAACTAACTTGTTAACTATTTTCGTTAACATTTAACTAACTGAGCAGATAAAGTGGTGATTAACATACTGAGGGATTGTGAGTCGCAAATGGGTACTTGTTTACTGAGCCGTTATATTTGAAGTAGCTTACTCAGAACTTATTGACGACCTCTGTGGCGCGGCTGGCGATGGTTCGCCTGCGACGCAGGAGGTTGCTGGTTCGATTCCCGCCTCGGAACAAATATTTGTGCGTTCTGCAGATATTTGTTCAGGGTGTTCTGGGTGTTTTCTATGCATAATAAAAAATATCTATCTATGTAATGTATTATATTAAGTATATCAGTTATCTAGTACCCATAATACAAGCTCTGGCTTAGCTTGGGGCTAGATAATGTTGTGTGAATTTGTCCAGCATTATTTATTTATTTTATTTTATTTTATTTTATTTATTGATTGTGAAACAAAGCCTAAATCAAGTATAATATTACAATTATAAATATGCATGAAAACCACATACTGAACCAGAAACACGATAGGACAATAATCTCATAGAAAAAAACCCAAAGTTACGTCTATTTTTTTCCTCATTTCGATTGTTTATTAAAATGGGGATGTTGACACCCTGGCTCATGAATTCTTGTCCCACATTCTTGATGCGACAGCGTGGCCCACATGTAAAACCTACTGTTAACCCGGCCCAAACTTATCGTAGACACAGATTAAGTAATAATGATTATGGTAAACTGGAGAAGGTACAGTCAGTAACAGTCACTTTCATACATATATTATTCTTACATACATTTAATGCATGCAAGGTGCATATTAAAAGGTACAAAATTATGTAAAAAAAACTATACAACAAAGCCGAGGGTTTTACAGTAGGGGTTTTGTAAAATATCTATATTTTACGAGATATTCAATACACAAGTAATTAATTTTGTAAAAATTAAAAATACCCTCAACGCAATGAAACGGCTGAACCGATTTTGATCATAGTTAAGAACACTCCCGACAAATTCACATTTCAAACAAAAAATAAAATTAAAATCGGTTCATCCTCTCGGGAGCTACGATGCCACAGAAACACACACACACACACACAACACCGACAAATTCACCTTTTAAACAAAAAATAAAATAAAAATCGGTTCATCCTCTCGTGAGCTACGATGCCACAGACACACACACACACACACACACAGACACGTCAAACTTATAACACCCCGTCGTTTTTGCGTCGGGGGTTAAAAATACGTTTTAGAGCGGCGCGAGGTGTTTTTTTTTTGTATGGAGATTTCTGCCTGGTGTTGGCGCAAGATTGTTTGTTTGTGTGGGCAAACGAATGTGACCGATACGGCCAAACGGTTAGTCACGGTTTTATATATATTAAAGATGGTATTCTTCGCTTTGTTTGGTGGGAAATGGTGCAGCATTTTCCATTTTAGGATCGGAAAAATTCGCAAAAATTATTTTGGATGACAATTGCAAGGAATTACTTCTGGTAGCGCGTTCTATTTTTAATCACCGACGAAAAACGAAGGGGTGTTATAAGTTTGACGTGTCTGTGTGTGTGTGTGTGTGTGTGTCTGTCTGTCCCATCGTAGCTCCCGAACGGATGAAACGATTTAGTTTTTTTATTTTTCGTTTGAAAGGTGTATTTGTCGGGAGTGTTCTTAGCTTTGTTTGATCAAAATCGGTTCAGCCGTTCAGCGTTGGGGGTTTTTTTAATTTTTTCTAAATTAATTACTTGTTTCTTGTGGCGACATTCTTGTCGTAAATAGAGTATACAGCTATACAGCTTCGGGGGGGTTGGGTGTACATAAGGGGCACTGAGGAAAAAGACTTATATATTTCTTTTTTTTTTACCCTATCGTGTGGGTTTGTTCTTAGCCATCCATTAATGTTATATGCATTGTTACATACGTTTTTGAGATATGATATACATACATACATAAACTCACGCCTGTTTCCCGGAGGGGTAGACAGAGACCACGGATTTCCACTTGCTACGATCCTGACACACCTCTTTTGCTTCATTCACTCTAATCACATTCTTCATACATGCTCGTCGGTTAAGGGGTACTCTTGATCTGGTCTGAATACGTTCGCCGAGGTCTTCCCCTTCCCACTGTCCCATTCACGCTCGTCTTATGTACCCGTTTCGTCAATCTACTATCGTCCATCCTTTCTAAATTCCCAAACCATCTAAGCATACCTTTCTCAATCCAACTCACTACGCCTTCTTTAATTTCACAACGCTCTCTTATCACACTATTCCTTATTCTATCTCTCAAAGTCACACCACACATACTTCTCAAAGCTCTCATGTCCACTGCATTTATTCTACTTTCATGTTCCTTATGCCATACCCAACTTTCGCTACCATACATTAGTGTCGGTACTAACACCCCTCCATGCACGGCCATTCGTGCCTTTTTGGACACATTCCGACTGCTCATAAAGGCGTGAAGTGATTCACTTGGTTTCCAGCATTTACTCTCCTTTCAATATCATCTTCATGCTTGTCGTCTCTTGTGAACAAAGTTCCCAAATATGATATGAACTCTGAAAAATGTTTTTTTTAGTCGTGTCCTATGATATTACATAGGCCTATTGGATATTGGCGTGCAGGTGTCGGTTCTGGATCCGCAGAAGGTGTGAAAAGTTGAGTATGCTCCTCTGGGATAAAGCCTGTGTTCGTCTTGGGCAGCTTGAACCCCTCGCTTCACACATGACTCTATATAACTCCCGAGCCCTCTGCTCAATACACAATTACGCTCTGGGTTCAATATGCCGCCCGCGACGTAAGGCACTGCTTTATTCCCTTAGTGCATAATCTTCTATTTAACCAATAAATAGCCTAGCAAGTTGTTAAACTTAGTAAGAGGTCATTGATGTTAGCTACGCAAGAACCGTCTTTCAGACGTCTTTGGCGCCAGTTTTGTACCTGATGAAATCGCTTCCACGTGACTCAGTTTGCGTCAGTAGTTAGTAGCTACGTATTTATCTACTTATATCTACATAGCTACAGGTATTCGATTTATATGGGTTTCTTTGACAAAGAGTAGAGTCTTTTGAAGTTACCAAATATATTTTACAATACAAGCTTTTCTATAATTAGTGATCGTAACCGTGTGCTGATCAAAATGAGTCTATACACGGCCAGTCTACTATTATCCATCGAGGAGTTCCGTTGTCCACCTTCCGTCTCCATCATAAGATCAGCTCGCTGTCACCATCATATTCTATTGTCATCGGAACTTGACAGGTATGCCAAATTTCAGCTCAATTGGTTGAGGATAACTGCTTTAAAATTTATTTGCAAGATTCCACCCGGACATACATACATTGAAATCTTGTAAAAATAATAAAATGTACCACTGAATGATGTCACAATATTATTGTAGGTACCAAATATGTCACAACTAATCGGTCCGTTGGTCATTAGCTGCCCACAACAACAGCTGTATGTGTTTACATACAAACTGGTAGGTTTTTAGACAATAAAATCATGTAGACATCGCGTGCTGGTACTAGGTATAATGCGCGTCATGTCAAAAGAACGCTGGCGGTCATACTTCTTCATACGTTCCAGCGTTCTTTTTCTTAGTAGTAGTAGAGCTTTTTTTGTGAAAGAGTTCGTCCGGGGAAGTACTACCACCATACCTATTTCTGCCGCAAAGCAGTAGTGCTCGCATTGCTGTGTTCCGGTTCGAAGGGTAAGGGTGCCGGTGAAATTACAGGCACATGAGACTTTTCATCTTTATGTCTCAGGGTGGCGGGCGCAGGGCAATGCCACATAGGGTGCGTCCTAGGTGGACGTGACCTATGAGGTAATGCACTGTTCATAGGCAGAGGTTACCGTTTATCATCAGGTGGGCCATCTGCTTGTACCGTCATTCAGTAGTATAAAAAAAAAAAACATGACGCGTACTCTACAGGTGGGGTATAACGTAAAATTACCTATCTTAGATTTGATTTATAACTGACTGAATAAAATAAGATATTAAAATTATAAATATGCATGGATACTACATTATAATACCGAGGGATCACTGAACCAGAAACACGATAGGACAATACGTTCTCTGTAGAAAAATGCGAAGTTACTTTTAACTTTTGGATATATTTGCGCTAGATGCTGCGGAAATATAGCCAAATGTGCTTTTGGCTAGATTCGATTGTTTATTAAAAAGAGCAAAAAATGGGTAAAAAATTAAATAAATAAAACATTAAAAACGTTTTGTAAAATTATCTATATTTAACGATAAAAAAAGTTTTTTCGTGCGGTGTGAGGCGTTTTTTTTTGGATGAAGATTGGGGTTGGCGCAGTCTTAATGTTGTGTTTATTTATAGTCCTGTCGTGTTTCTATTTATATTATATTTATTTATTAGAATCACCAACATAGATATACCGTTACAAGTAATTACAACACGTGATAATTATATTATACATGCCAAGTGCTACCCCAATTATAGATGACTGATAACATGCTATTAGCGAGAACAGATTCAAAATAGAAAAATAAAAATATATTTAAAAAAGAGCGGGAACAGATTCAAAATAGAAAAATTAAAAATTAAATAATGAAGAGCGAGAACAGATTCAAAATAGAAAAATTAAAAATTAAATAAAAAAGAGCGGGAACAGATTCAAAATAGAAAAATTAAAAATTAAATAATGAAGAGCGAGAACAGATTCAAAATAGAAAAATTAAAAATTAAATAATGAAGAGCGAGAACAGATTCAAAATAGAAAAATTAAAAATTAAGTAATGAAGAACGAGAACAGATTCAAAATAGAAAAATTAAAAATTAAATAATGAAGAGCGAGAACAGATTCAAAATAGAAAAATTAAAAATTATCACAAATTAATTACAATCACAACAATGTCCTAAAAATTGAATTAAATCAATGTTTCTTGATCCATGAAAATTTATAATTTGAATTAGCGATGCATCCGATACCGATACCGATATATCGGCGATACTTCGGGTTAGCCGATATATCGGTATCGACGATATATTTATGACCGATTCAACGATACTTTCTATTTTTTTAAATGTAGTGTAAACGAGCGTGTTGTCTCGTGTTTGTGAAGATACTATTAAAGAATCGGAGGAAGATGAGCCCCTGTCTGCTCTGAGCTGAAATTCTCTCAAAGAAGAAGTTGGGAGATACCCGAGGTCTCCCAATATATCGAGAGATGCAGACCCATTCGTTTTCTGGCGGAATGACGTCTTATACCCAAACTTGAAAAAAATTGCGCAGAAGTACTTTAGTTTCCAAATGAGTTCTGTCGCATCTGAGAGACTATTTTCCAGCGCAGGGAATCGATTTTTTAAAGTCACTAAGTGACTAGAAGTCACGAATGACAAAACGTCATCGATGACTTTGAAATCACTTTTTACCAAATGTCGTATTTTTGAAAGTCATACCCTGTCTACCAACTTGCAAATATTTCACAGTTGTTGTCTTTGACATACGACGTATCTGTCCATTATTAGTTTGTCTGTTCTGTTCCACTATACTAAGTCCATGGTTCCACTCACCACAGACAAAACAGTGTACTACGTTCGGACCATAGATAATTATATATATGTGTGGGTGGAATAGGAAAGCAACAAGATAAAGAGTAAAATTGAGTAAATACTATTCATAAATGTCAGTGCCAAAACAGTCACGGAGTGATTTCAAATCGAGTGGGTAGAGGCACTCGTATTGATATCATAGTATGTCAATTTTAGTCAGCGGTGATTTCCAAAAATACGAACTTTTGGAAATCGGTGACTAATAGTCATTTTGCTGACTTCTAGTCACTCGCTGACTTTCAAAAATCGATCCCCATGTCTTTTTCAAACAAGTTGCGAAATCGCCTTTCTCCGCAAAACTTAAGATTACTTTGTTTTTTAAATAAAAATCTTATTAATGTTAATTTTAATTACTACAACTTATAATAAGTATCTAATATCGACCTATGTAACTACTTTTCATATTAATAAAAAAATAATCCGACTGGTGATTTATTTATTTTATCTACATGTTTGAATTTACAATTAACGTATCGGTATCGGTATCGCCGATATTTTTATTAGAGTAGTATCGGTATCGGTATCGTATCGGCGAAAAGGCGTATCGATGCAACCCTAATTTGAATATTGTTACTTGATTAGGAATTTTAGGGCATACCCCACTATGAAAACTCGATGTAGGTAGGTAGGTTGGTAGGTAATTCAAAATCAAGGAGAGAATTACGACGTAGACAAAAATAAAAACACAGATAAAATTGAAAACAATGATAATAAAAGTGCGTCATTAAGCTTTACGACGAACAAATGTAGATAATTAGGTAAACAACAGAACTGTATTCACGTGCATGCGTACGTAGGGGCATGCCGCAAAATTACAATCCGTAGCCTCCATCTCCTCCCGTGGATGTCGGTAAAAGCCGACTAAGGGCTAACCCAGACTTGTTTGTAAGATTCGTTAGTATAAGCTTTGTCCTAGCTGCTAGCTTAAATGTATTGTATCTTAGAGCTATGTTATTCATATTGTATGTATGCATACAGCAACGAGCAACACGGAAGTTCTGCAATGCTCTGAGGTATAGCATTTGTTGTGAGACTTTTTTTTTTTTTCTTTTTTTTAACATTGATAGACCTTTGTTTGACCACGATCTCACCTGTTGGTAAGTGACGATGTGGTCGAAGATGAAGCACAAAGAAGCACCTATTCACTCTTGACTTGAAGATACCCAGATTATAGTTTTCAGGAAAGACAGACGACGGTAGTGTATTCCACTCCTTAGCAGTTCGCATTATAAAGGTAGAACTGAAACGTGTGACTTAGTCTTTACCAAAAAAAAAAGACATTTCTTTTTATACACTGGCACAGTTTATATTATAAATTGTACCGTGTATGGTTTTTATCAAAATAAAATCAATCAATCAAACTGTTTATTTGCTTCAAATAGTGTTACAAAGATGTTATAATTTTTTTTAAAAGTACCAACTATTTCTACCACTATAGGCATGCAAAAATTACATTTTAAAATATATTATTAAATTCCCAATACATTAGATACTTATTTAGTTATTTTACGAATTATTACTAAAATCTAAAGACAATATATTAACAAATTGATTAGTATACAAATATTATTAAACAATATGTCAAATGGATAATACAAGTCAAAATAAACTTACGCCTAATTAAAATTATCTGTCAAATATTCAGCTACGGAGTAATACGCTCTTTCGACCCGCGACCCGTGCACCCACTGGCTTCACCCACCGGTGGGTGTAGGGGTAATTCCTGTTTACCCGTGTACCCACTGCGATATGGTTGGAATTAAATATCGATGAAAAAAATAAAATAATAATACGATAAGTTCGATGTTAAAGGAAAAATAATACAAAAAGTTTTAAACCTCGTTATATTATTAGACCTATTTATCCAATGTACCAGGCTAGCAGAAAAATGCAGGAGTAATCGAGACTTATGTGGATAACACCGCGAGGCGCAGCAGCAATGCGAAGACTTTTCATAAAATGTACCAGGCGAGCAGCAGAATGCAGGAGTAATTAGGTAACCGAATATCTAGAATACCGGTGAAATGGGGGCGAAAGTTTATCCAATGTACCAGGCTAGCAGAAAAATGCAGGATTAATCGAGACTTATGTGGATAACACCGCGAGGCGCAGCAGCAATGCAAAGATTTTTTATCGAATGTACCAGGGGAGCAGCAGAATGCACGAGTAATTTTATAAACGATTATATTCCCACGGGATTTAGACCTATGCGGGAAACAACGCGGGCGCAGCAGTTAATGCGAAGATGTCATGCTCTGTCATTCTCTGTCATTATCTGTCATTATCTGTCATTCTCTGTCATGCTCTGTCATGCTCTGTCATTCGCTGTCATGCTCTGTCATGCTTCTGTCATTATCCGTCATTCTCTGTCATGCTCTGTCATATTCTGTCATTTTCATTTATTTCTCTTCATTTATAATTTTATTTTTTTCATCGATAATTAATTCCAACCATATCGCAGTGGGTACACGGGTAAACAGGAATTACCCCTACACCCACCGGTGGGTGAAGCCAGTGGGTGCACGGGTCGCGGGTCGCTCTTTCAACCAAAAAGTTACACAATTTTCTTTTAAATATATGGTAACATTCAATCCCTTTTATGGACGCGGGCATTTTATTATAAATTCTTGGTGCCATAGATAGAATACTTTTATCAAATAGAGCTGTTTTATGCAATGGCATCGCAATTCTATTCCGTAACCTTGAACTCCCTAGTTTCGAGAATAAAACTAAAAAAAAACATTAATTAAAACTTTTACTTTACTTTACTTTACTTTACTTTTTTTATTCGAAAATGAAAAGCCCTCCTTCCGCGGAACGGCCAAGAGCACTCCTTTCCACATGTGCCACACGAGCAGCCGTAAGCTTGTATAGTTTATAGTGGGACGCATAGAGGTTGACGCACTTAGTGCCATCGTTGAGGCGAGGTCGTTTTCCTGAAGAGATATTTATTTCCATGGTATATAAAAGGCAACGCTCGTGAGTCGTGACGCATTGTTCTGACCCTGATGAACTTCATTCTAATTCTAGTTCGGAGTTGGGTCACAGAATCACATCACATCACACTAATATTATAAAGGCGAAAGTTTGTGTGTGTGTAGTGTGTTTGTTACTTCTTCACGCTGAAACGGCTCGACAGGTTTGGATGAAATTTGGAATGGAGATAACTGGACTCCCAGAATAACATATAGGCACATTTTTAGCCCGATATTCCCACGGGATCGAGACTTACGCGGGTGAAACCGCGGGGCGCTGCTAGTAGTAGTACTCAGTGTTAACTGTACTGACGCTGTGGAACTATGACAATTTGTGAACATCTCGTTTTTTTTTAACTACCTGAATAGCGGAACAAGCAGACGGCCCACCTGATGCTAAGCGGTAACCTTTGCCTATGAACAGTGCATTACCTCGTAGGTCACGTCCACCTAGGACGCATCCTATGTGGCATTGCACTGTGCCCGCCACCCTGAGACTTATAGATGAAAAGTCTCATGTGCTGTAATTTCACAGTGCATTTTATCTTGTCTAAGATGTGCCACAGCAACTGCCGGTGACTGTAACCTATCGAAATCTTTATACTGAACCAAGTAGGTCATTTGTTACAATAATATGGATAGGAATACTGTTTGCATGAATATTTCATAGCACGTGCATGAATGAGTTTCATAACATTGAATTAATGAATGAATGATTTCGTATAGAAATTGCTGTAGTTACATTTATAGTAATTTATTAATAAACTAGCGACTCGCCCCGGCTTCGCACGGGTAGCCCCCGGTGAACCCCCCCCCCCCTCTTACCCCTCCCCCCTATGTCAATCTCCTGGTTCTAAGCTACCTCTCCACCAATTTTCAGTCAAATCGGTTCACCCGTTCTTGAGTTATAAGTGGTGTAACTAACACGACTTTGTTTTATATATTAATACTATTTGAATGACGGAACAAGCAGATGGCCCACCTGATGTTAAGCGGTAACCTCTGCCTATGAACAGTACATTACCTCATAGGTCACGTCCACCTAGGACGCACCCTATGTGACATTATATCCCCTTAAAACCATACCCTTCAAACCGGAACACAGCAATGCGAGCACTACTGCTTTGCGGCAGAAATAGGTATGGTTTTAGTACTTCCCCGGACGAACTCTTTCACAAAAAAGCTCTACTACTACTAATGTACTAATGTCTAGGGTTACCAAATTTAATAGTTTTTTTGTGAAAAATTTGTTTTACAAACAAAGCTTTTATAAAATTAGTGATCGTAACCGTGTGCTGATCAAAATGAGCCTAAACACGGCCAGTCTACTATTATCCATCGAGGAGTTCCGTTGTTCACCTTCCGTCTCCATCATCAGATCAGCTCGCTATCACCATCATATTGTATTGTCATCGGAACTTGATAGGTATGCAAAATATCATCTCAATCGGTTGAGGATAACTGCTTTAAAATTCAGTTGCAAGACTTCATCCGGACATAAATTGCAAAGTTAAATAAAAGCTTGTAATAAAAATACATATAAGTATCAAGGAATAAGGGACAATGACGACCTCTGTGACGCGGCGGGCGAAGTTTGGCCTGCGACGCAGGAGGTTGCGGGTTCGATTCCCGCCTCGGAACAAAAATTTGTGCGATCGCAGATATTTGTTCAGGGTGTTCTGGGTATTTTTCTATGTATAATAAAAAACATCTATCTATATAATATATTGAATTAAGTATATCAGTTATCTAGTACCCATAACACAAGCTCTGCTTAGCTTGGGGCTAGATATCGTTGTGTGAACTGACCAGCATTATTATATTATTATATAATTGTAATCAACCAATAGCAGCGCGTTTTACAATATATCACGTCATACGAGTCCATAGCGGTTGGCTGTATGTAGAAAACGTAAACGAAAACAGCCAACTGCATCAGATTGCTGTAATCGCGAACATTGCTTTACAGGGGAAAGCATTTCCGGCTGACTGTTTTCAAATAGTCGCCGGGTTAGTTTCCGGCGTGACTTGATTGATTATAGCATTAGGTTACCGGAAACGACAGTCTACTCTAGCCATCGCAGTTACCAATGTGCGAGAATAGCTGCAGAGTAAGCTTGCCTATAATATCACACTAATATTATAAATGCGAAAGTTTACGAGTGTGTTTGTTACTTCTTCAAACTGAAACGGCTGGATGGATTTGGATGAAATATATGGAACAAATATTAAAAAAAAAACGGTGTACAGTTCACACAACATTATCTAGCCCCAAGCTAAGCAGAGCTTGTGTTATGGGTACTAGATAACTGATATACTATATTACATACATAGAAAATATCCAGAACTCCCTGAACAAATATCTGCAGATCGTAACAATATTTGTTCCCAGGCAGGAATCGAACCCGCAACCTCCTGCGTCGCAGGCGAACCTTCGCCCGCCGCGCCACATAGGTCGTCAAAATAGAGGTAGCTGGACACCTGGAATAACACGGGATATTCCCACGGGTTTGAGACCACGGGCAAAACCGCGGGGCGCAGCTAGTAAGTTATAAATCTGTTTTTAGGGTTCCGTAACCATAGGGTGAAACGGGACCCTGTTACTAAGACTCCGCTCTCCGTCTGTCACCAGGCTGTATCTCATGAACCGTGGTAGTTAGACAGTTGAAATTTTCACAGATGATGTATTTCTGTTGCCGCTATAGCAATAAATACTAAAACACAGAATATAATAAATATTTAAGGGGGCTCACATACAACAAACGTGTTTTTTTGCCGTTTTTACAGATAATGGTACGGAACCCTTCGTGCGCGAGTCTGACTCGCAATTGGCCGGCGTTTTTATTTTGATTTTTGTGAAAGAAATGTAAACATATTTGATAAAATCATTGAAGTTTGTTGAAAAAATAATTTGATTTAAAATGCGAAACCCTGTTTCTGAGAGCTATCCCAGTGATCTGGTTCTTCTACGATTCTATCCGATTTATATTTCCGATTCTATCACAAAGTGATACTCCGAGCATAGCTCTCTGCATAGCCCGCTGCGTAACTTTGAGCAACTGTGCATGTAGGCAACACGTAGCGTCTTGAGACCCTGTGGTATCTGTACATAACACACGCCTTTTTCCCCGAAGGGGTAGGCAGAGCCTCAATGGACCTCTTTTCACAGTGGGTTGCACCATCGTGGAATATAGACGTGACAAGTGGTGAGCTCATCGCCGCCTTGCTTCCCACAACTGACTCTGCTAACGCTTTCATCCAGTAATAACACATTCCATAATAAGCTAGCAGCCAGGACAAATCTTATACCAACGAATCTTATCAACAAGTCCGGGTTATCCCTTAGTCGGCTCCTACGACATCCACGGGAGGAGACGGAGGGGTCTATGCTTAGGCCGGAGACACGACAGCTTTATCTGTGTTCAAATTAATGTGAAGAATGTGATAAGAGTGAATGATGTATTCTTGATCGAAGGAATGAATGAAGCAAAAGAGGTGTGTCAGGATCGTAGCAAGTGGAAATCCGTGGTCTCTGCCTACCCATCCGGGAAACAGGCGTGAGTTTATGTATGTATGTATAGGTATGTAAATATATTGTAGAATACAGACAGAAATAATTGAATTACCTAATACTTATTCATAAGTGGAGTTACTCATACC
This sequence comes from Operophtera brumata, assembly GCA_932527175.1. Lineage (NCBI taxonomy): Eukaryota > Metazoa > Arthropoda > Insecta > Lepidoptera > Geometridae > Operophtera > Operophtera brumata. The sequence continues at coordinate 1,479,786 of OW052227.1, read as the reverse complement.
ACAGAATATATACAGTACTCATACCATTGTTTTAGGAAAAGTCTCGACGAATGCGTATGAAAAATACAGACTGGCGAAAACAGTGAGTCATGAATGTAGATATTTATAGCGATGGCTTTCGTTTATAAATCGACTGTAGTTCACGGACACCGCCTGAAACAACACAAGGAACAAGAGTGTCAGTCGTATTACGCGGTTACGCCATCTTCGAAATAGAATCGACCATTTAGTTAGGTAGACGCTGCATTTAAATTAATGCGTGTAAAAATTGAGCACAACCCCATACCAAATGTAATATCTGATAGCTAGTGGTTCGCCCCGAACTGAGACCTCGCGAATACACGCCATTTAGGTAGTTTTTCTACTTTATTTACCTTTCTAACCGACTTCTAAAAACATTAAATTCAAGTGCAATATTCAAATAAAAAATATGCATGGATTTTTACCATAATGACACTACACTATAATTCCAAGGAATTATATAATAAGGAAAAATATATAATGAAATAAGGAAGATATAATTCCAAAGAAATAATTCCAATTATAATTCCACTATAATTACTGTACAGTAACACGATAGGAAAATATTTTTCTGGATTATATTGTTTATTAAAATGGTGCATATTATTGATATATCATAAATCAAAATATTTTTTAATGAGATCAAGACTTCACGCATCCACCTCGAGATAATTTCCCACACATCTTCGAAATAATCGACATTATCAAGCGATCTATTTTGAACTGCCTTTGTAGGTTTGCCTGTAATAGTGTTTTTTTTTTTATACTAATGAATGGCGGAACAAGCAGATGACCCACCTGATGTTAAGTGGTAACCTCTGCCTATGAACAGTGCATTACCTCATAGGTCACGTCCACCTAGGACGCGCCCTATGTGGCATTGCACTGCGCCCGCCACCCTGAGACATAAAGATGAAAAGTCTCATGTACCTGTAATTTCACCGGCACCCTTACCCTTCAAACCGGAACACAGCAATGCGAGCACTACTGCTTTGCGGCAGAAATAGGTATGGTGGTAGTACTTCCCCGGACGAATATACGGGCGGTAGTTTTTATACATAAAAACACGGTATCAGAAGCCCAATTCTCGTAATAAAAAATAGTCAAATTAAAGTTCGGATCATATTACGATCTAGTGTCGATGTCACACACGTCAAAAATGGTATTCTGCTCACCTGACAATACAACGCGGAATGTGATTATATCGAAATGTGACTGTAACTTGAATGTTTCAAAGTTCCGAGAATTAATTACGGAAAACATAATTTATAATTGCATGAAGTACAGCTAATCGTAAAGTAGGTAAGTACGTAATAAAGACGTATCGTAAAGGAGGGGATTTTGACAGCCTGGCCCATAGATAGTCCGTCCCATTTTTCATTATTTTCGTTGACTATGTGGCCCACGACGCTGGGCCAGGATATTAATAGTACGTCAATAAGTTTTTTGTGAAAAATATTTATGTATATTTATTTTATTTTATTTTATTAGTCTATGATTCACAGTTATCTTATAGTTAGTTATACGCTATACACTATATGCTATTCTAAAACCAATTAGAAACACAAAGACAGCCCGTCCCATTTCTCATTGTTTTCGTTGACTACGTGGCCCACGACGCTGGGCCAGGATATTAATAGTACGTCAATAAGTTTTTTGTGAAAAATATATTTTTATTTTATTTTATTTTATTTTATTAGTCTAGGATTCACAGTTATCTTATAGTTAGTTATAAGCTATACACTATATGCTATTCTGAAACCAAATAAAATTATTAAAGCTTTTATAAAATTAGTGATCGTAACCGTGTGCTGATCACAATGAGCCTAAACACGGCCAGTCTACTATTATCCAAGGAGTTCCGTTGTCAAAGTCAAAGTCAAAGTCAAAGTCAAAAGTATTTTATTCATTGAAATCACACGGATCATTTTGAATCGTCTTAAAAAATAAATTTATGGAGTTAGAATCTGCCATTTATGAAAGAAACGTCGTCATTTTTATTTTATTACATTTTTATGTGTTTTTTCGAGTTGTTTCGTGTAATTTTAGTGGCATTTTAACCGGTGTAACTTGGATAAATGGTACATGTGTGATGTAGTGAAATTTAAGTGTATTGCGTGTCTTTTGGAAATGGTGGATTTTTCCCTACAAAAACTCAGTTTTTCTGCCACTGAATAAACTGGGTTATGACTTGTCTGAGACTCTTGACGACTTGACTATAAAAATATTCTAATAAATCACTTGACATTGGCAAAATTGTTGCAAATAACGCACAGAAGCCATTACTTAAGATAAGATAAGATAAATTTACATTTACTCTCCTGTTCCAACGCAACCAGACCTAGAAGAATCAGGCAACAAACACGGTTTGTTTTTCTTTTGATGATCCTTCTTACTACTAGGTGGGGAGCGCCCGTGTGGTGCCTCGAGAACAAGTGGAAGCTGATTCAAGGAAAAAAGGAAAACCAAATTAAAAGCCTTACTTAGGTAGGCAGTCAAAAGTAAGACCACCTTCCGTCTCCATCATCAGAGCAGCTCGCTGAAAATAATGCAGTAGTTTATCGTTATTTTTAAAACTTAAATATTATTTACTTTGAACCTCGTTTTCTGACCTTTGTAGCGTGTTGGGCGAGTAGCCGGCTGAGATGCGAAAGGTTGCGGGTTCGATTTCCGCGGAGCAAATGTTTGTATGACCTGCAACTATTTGTTCCTGGTCTGGGTGTTATGGTACTCGTAGTTCCTGATACCCACGACACAGGGGCTCCTAGTGTGGGATCAGGACTATGTGTGTGACTGTTGGGTGTTATGTTAAAATTAATTTTCATTGTTTTAGGTCATGGAGACGAAAAACATGATCTACATAGTGTCAGAGTATGCAAGCAAAGGAGAAATTTTTGGTAAGCATTTATTACATACATACATACATAGACACACGCCTTTTTCCCCGAAAGGGTAGGCAGAGCCTCAACGGGCCTCTTTTCACAGTGGGTTGCACCATCGTGGAATATAGAAGTCACAAGTGGTGAGCTCGACGCCGCCATTGCTTCCCACGACTGACTCTGCTAACACTTTCTTCCAGTTATAAACATTCCATAATATACTAGCAGCCAGGACAAACAAGTCCGGGTAATCCCTTAGTCGGCTTTTACGACATCCACGGGAGGAGACGGAGGGGTCTATTCTTAGGCCGGACACAGCAGCAAGCATTTATTTTTGGTAAGCATTTATTCACTTTTTAACTCCCGCCGCAAAAACTGGGGTGTTTGACCGCTGTCTGTCTGTCCGTCCGTATGTCACAGCCACTTCTTTTTTTTTTAGCTATAAGAGCTATATTCACGCGCTCGTTTCTCCCGCGCACCTGCAAGGCGTGGAATGAGCTCCCGTTGGATGTCTTCCCACTGGGCTACATTATGGGTAAATTCAAGAGAAATATCAATAGGGCTCTTAATTGTAGGCAGCGCGTTTGCAATACCGTGGGTGTTGCAGATGTCCATAGGCGGCGGTGACTGCTTCGCATCAGTCGGGCCGCCTGCTTGTTTGTCACCTTACAATATACAATATAAAAAAAAAAAGTGGAAATCTTTGCCCTGCAGTGGGACACCAAAGTCTCATAATAATAATACAAACAAGAAGTCAAGAAGTTTTGGTATTTATTATGTAGGACACTGCTTGTGCCCTCCTGCCCTTGATGTGTTTGCACCTGACAGGTTATTTAGCTACAAAAAAAAAAAGATCAGGTATCTAGCCCATGTTGTGTAGAATCTAAATTACAAACATGTTTATCACAAACTTGAAAAGACTTTTTCAAAAAAACGTACGTGCTGGAACAAGTTTTAGAATATTTTGCGCGTTTATTGCCGTTTCGCAAGTAAGTAGCGGAATTTTCCGAATTCCAACCACAGGATCTGGCACTAGCTCTCATTTTACACAGTGCCTCTCTTTCAAAAATTGAATTGTACGAACCTACAAGATTTTCGTTCAAATCGAATTGGGGCCCCTTAATTGTGTTTACTGTTTAAATTTAAACAGATTAGCATAAATACCATGAACTGGACTCCACTTGTTGGTTTTTAATGGTAATTTTTTACACAAGATTGTGACATGTCCGGCCTAAGAATATACCCCTCCATCTCCCTCGTGGATGTCGTGAAAGCCGACTAAGGGATTACCCGGACTTGTTGATGAGATTCGTTGGATTTGTCCTGGTAGCTAATAGCTTATTATGGAATGTATTATACAGTCGTGGGAAGCAATGGCGGCGATGAGCTCACCACTTGTCACGTCCATACCCACTGTAAACAGAGGCCCATTGAGGTTCTGCCTACCCCCTTTCGGGGAAAATGGCGTGTGTGTATGTATGTGAGTATGTATGTAAGATTGTGACATGCACAACTCTTTGTTAATAAGTACGTATTTAAATTAATGTGTAGTCATGGTTAGTTAGCATCGTTTTGAAATAAATAATTGCATATTATTCTGTTTTTGGTGCAAACAATGCATTACTAATGACGCCTTAAAAATCTCCATTGTTATATTAATTGTCGGTAAAAATCGGTCAAATAGTATTATAATCGGTCGACCGAAATGACGCAGGGTTAAATTCTAACCTCGAATAGAGGGCATTCGTTTCGAAGTTCGTGACCGCTTCGGATGACGTAAGCGGGCACGCTGTGACGTCATTGAGTAGGGGGGAAGGCTAAAGGGGTGGTGAAGGGGGCAATTTCGCGCACAGCTGGCTGTGTTCCCCAAAATCAGACTGTGATGAAAGATTGGAGCAATAGGTACCTAAACTGAAATGCCTTCGATCACGCAACTTGGAAAGGGCGTCCAAAGAGAATTTCCACAATGTCGTTAACTAATATGATGTTAATTGGTACTAATATGAATGTTAGTGGATGGAAAGGAAGAGGAAGACCTAAGAAAAGATGGATGGATTGCGTGAGAGATGATATGAATGAGGAGGGAGTGAATGATGAGGTGACGGCCGACAGAGTGGAAAAAAAAGACGTACTGCGCCGACCCCAAATAATTTGGGAAAACGGCAAGACAATGATGTTGTCTATGTTGGTATTCTAGGTACCTAATTATATTTTTCCATGTAGTAGCAAATTGTAGAGCGTTCTCAAGGTGTAATGTGGCTTAAGATTGAGCACAAAGTTCTAGAAGGCACCTATTCACTCTAGCCTTGAAGAGACCCAGATTATAGTTTTCAGGAAAGACAGACGACGGTAGTGTATTCCACTCCTTAGCAGTTCGCATTATAAAGGTAGAACTGAATCGTTTAGTACGAATAGAGGGTATACTAATGAGGTAAGGATGGTACCGAGCCGTGCGTCTGCTCGTCCTATGATGAAAAGGAGATGGTGGGATCTGATCGTGAAGTTCCTGGGAGCATTCCTCGAAATGTATCTCATTGGATGCTAACGCCATCTATTGGGTCATTTTTTAAATCGGCTTTTGGAATATCCCCCACCAAAAAAAAAAACTGTTTTTTTTTTTTTACATTGATAGACCTTTGTTTAACCACGATCTCACCCTAATCTGATACCTAACAGAAGTATTTTTTGGCAGATTACATTGCAAGGTTCGGCAGAATGGCAGAGCAGGCGGCTCGGCGCAAGTTCTGGCAGATTCTCTCTGCTGTGGAGTACTGCCACGAGAGGCGGATAGTCCACAGGGATCTCAAGGTACGTTAAGAGGCGGACAACGGCTAAATTCCGTCCCTATCTAACTCAGTAAAGATCAGGTAAGTTGGAAAGTGACAGAAAATTGAACGAAAATCACGAAAAACAGTGTTTAAATTTTTTGCTGCGTAATGGAAAATATAAATCGAGCATGCCCTCTAAAATAATATTATTTGTTACTCTTATTAATGTTATCAATGTACGCTGATAGGTAATAGAGATATTTACGTTATAAGCGCATTGTGGAGGGGTAAGTTCACGATTTTTTGTTATCGAGAAAATTTATCGAAATCGTGTTTTGGTCTCGATCATGGCTTTGGGAATATGATAAATATAATATATAGATTTTTGTCTTTAACTGTGCAGATTTTGCAAAAAATACGTTTGAAAAAACGAATTTGACTCTTAACAGCCTCTTAATCACAAATACACACAATACGTTCACAACGTTCTAGAGTAGTAGAGCTTTTTTGTGAAAGAGTTTGTCCGGGGAAGTACTACCACCATACCTATTTCTGCCGCAAAGCATAGTAGTGCTTGCATTGCTGTGTTCCGGTTTGAAGGGTAAGTTGCAGGTGAAACGATTCAAAAATTCATTCATCATTGGAAAGCTACATTCACCCTGAGTGACATAGGCTACCATGGGGGGATAGGAGGGGGGTCTGTTTTTCATCCTAAAACTACCCGTGCGAAGCCGGGACGAGTCGCTAGTATAAAATATAATGAAAACATGAAGACAATATAAATACACGGTTATCAGTCACATAATACATTTAAATACATTTAACTTACGTACTTACATTTAAATTACGAGAATGCCAATGAAAAAAGAAAATAGTGATCGTGAAATAGTAAAATTAAAAAATTAAAATGTCAATGAACTGTGAACACATTACTCTAATGTCAAACAAACAACAACAAAAAAGAACAGACTATAAAATAATTAATGATACCAACATTCAACGAAAAATTAAAATAAAATAAAAAAAAAAACGACCACTATGGCGCGGCGGGCGAAGGTTCGGCTGCGACGCAGGAGGTTGCGGGTTTCGATTCCCGCCTCGGAACAAATATATTTGTACGATCGGCAGATATTTGTTCAGGGTGTTCTGGGTATTTTCTATATATAATAAAAAATATCTATCTATGTAATATATTGTATTAAGCATATCAGTTATCTAGTACCCATAACACAAGCTCTAATTATCTTGGGGCTAGATAATGTTGTGTGAACTGTCCAGCATTATTTATTTATAATTAATGTTACCAACACTCAATTAAAAATCAGCAGTAGCGTCGTGTGTGGCGTCAACTGTGGCGTGTTCGTGGTCGCCACTCGCATATTTACACACGTACTTTATGCCGATGTCACAAGGCAGGCAACACAGATTTATAAGTATGGTACTAAAGTACGGCAACCATAATTAGCGTATTCAGGCCGAGTAAAGAGTTAAAGGCCTATTGTACTCTCCGTGGGAAAAAGGCACAACAAAAGATGTTATTGGATTTCCCCCATTAGCATGCACCATTGATATTGGATTTCCCCCATTAGCATGCACCATTGATATTGGATTTCCCCCATTAGCATGCACCATTGATATTGGATTTCCCCCATTAGCATGCACCATTGATATTGGATTTCCCCCATTAGCATGCACCATTGATATTGGATTTCCCCCATTAGCATGCACCATTGATATTGGATTTCCCCCATTAGCATGCACCATTGATATTGGATTTCCCCCATTAGCATGCACCATTGATATTGGATTTCCCCCATTAGCATGCACCATTTATATTGGATTTCCCCCATTAGCATGCACCATTGATATTGGATTTCCCCCATTAGCATGCACCATTGATATTGGATTTCCCCCATTAGCATGCACCATTGATATTGGATTTCCCCCATTAGCATGCACCATTGATATTGGATTTCCCCCATTAGCATGCACCATTGATATTGGATTTCCCCCATTAGCATGCACCATTGATATTGGATTTCCCCCATTAGCATGCACCATTGATATTAATAATGACAAACTCTGTGGCGTGGCGGGCGAAGGTTGGCCTGCGACGCAGGAGGTTGCGGGTTCGATTCCCGCCTCGGAACAAATATTTGTGCGTTCTGCAGATATTTGTTTGTATAATAAACGTCACGAATAGATACATCATTTAGTAGTAGTAGAGCTTTTATGTGAAAGAGTTCGTCCGGGGAAGTACTACCACCATACCTGTTTCTGCCGCACAGCAGTAGTGCTCGCATTGCTGTGTTCCGGTTTGAAGGGTAGTGCCGGTGAAATCACAGGCAAATAAGACTTTTCATCTTTATGTCTCAGGGTGGCGGGCGCAATGCAATGCCACATAGGGCGCGTCCTAGGTGGACGTGACCTATGAGACAATGCATTGTTAAAGGCAGAGGTTACCGCTTAACATCAGGTGGGCCATAATAATATGCTCGTACCGTCATTCAAGTAGTATAAAAAAAAAAAAAAAAAAAAAGTCTTTTCCGGCTTAGGACAGTTCGTGGTAGCATCGTATAGGCCAGGGGCTCCCAAAGTGGGCGATAACGCTCCCTTGTGGGCGCTGCAGGCCTAAAGGGGGGCGGTAAGAGACCCAGAAAAAAAGTGGGGGCGTCAAATCAGACACACTTTCGCATTTTAATAGTTATGAATATTCCTAGATAGGTTATTTTCGTAAATAATAGACCGCGGGCAATCATTTTTAACAAGTTGTTCGTGCATGTTTAATTGAAGTTAAGTAGTTGGTTTTTAAGTAGGTGAAAAATTGGGGACGCTAAAAAATAATTATGGAGGCGCTAAAAAATAATTTGTTCTCAAAGTGGGCAGTAGACCAGGCCGCTTTACTGTAGTGGCTGTAACCCTATAGGCCAGGGGATCCCAAACTTATTTTGTACTTCTTATTTTGTTGTTTCATTTGTTGTTTTCTTTTTTTATTTTGTCACTTTGAGAATAAATTAATTTTTAGCGCCCCCATTTTTTATTAGCATCTATATTAGCGGAGATTAAACATGCACAAGTCAGGTTTTTTAACAAAAACTTGTTAAAGCATGATTGCCCGTGGCCTATTATCTACGAAAATGCCCTATCTAGGAATACCAATAACTATTAAAATTCGAAAGAGTGACGCCCCCATTTATTTTCTGGGTCTCTTACCGCCCCCCTTTAGGCCTGCAGCGCCCACAAGGGGGCGTTATCGCCCACTTTGGGAACCCCTGCATAGGCCCTATGCCCAGAAGGGGAAGATTATCAGCTGATGATGATGGTAATGAAATGCCACTTCTTTGCAGGCGGAGAATCTGCTCCTGGACGCGAACATGAACATCAAGATCGCAGACTTCGGATTCAGTAATTACTACGCGACTGGAGAGCTGCTAGCCACGTGGTGTGGCTCCCCCCCTTACGCCGCTCCAGAGGTCTTCGAAGGGAAGAGGTACACGGGTCCTGAAATAGACATTTGGGTAAGATATTACTATTCTTCGGATTCAGTAATTACTACGCGACTGGGGAGCTGCTATCCACGTGGTGTGGCTCCCCCCCTTACGCGGCACCAGAGGTCTTCGAGGGGAAGAGGTACACAGGCCCTGAAATAGACATTTGGGTAAGATATTACTATTCTTTGGATTCAGTAATAACTACGCGACTGCTGGAGAGCTGCTAGCCACGTGGTGTGGCTCCCCCTCTTACGCGGCTCCAGAGGTCTTCGAGGGGAAGAGGTACACAGGCCCTGAAATAGACATTTGGGTAAGATATTACTATTCTTCGGATTAAGACGAATAGACGATATTAGACAAAGATTTTAGTAGTATTAGAGCTTTTTTAACCCCCGCCGCAAAAACGACGAGGTGTTATATGTTTGACGTGTCTGTGTGTGTGTCTGTCTGTCGCATCGTAGCTCCCGAACGGATGAACCGATTTCATTTTTGTTTTTGTTTGAAAGGTGTATTTGTCGGGAGTGTTCTTAGCTATGTTTGATCAAAATCGGTTCAGCTGTTTCATAGCGTTGAGGGTTTTTTAAATTTTTACAAAATTAATTACTTGTTGTGAAAAGTGTTCGTCCGGGGAAGTACTACCTCCATGCTTATTTGTGCCGTTCCGTTTCTGTGTTCCGGTTTGAAGGTTATGGGTGCCGGTGAAATTACAGGCACATGAGACTTTAAGTCTCAGGGTGGCGGGCGCAGTGCAATGCCACATAGGGTGCGTCCTTGGTGGACGTGACCTATGAGGCAATGCGTTGTTAAAGGCAGAAATTACTGCTTAACATCAGGTGGGCATTCTGCTTGTTAAAACATTCACGTAGTTAAAAAAATTGTACCTTAAATTAGGTACTAGGTACATGTTTCCAAACGCAACGCATCCGATAGCCCACCGGATTAGCAAGCTGAAGTGGCAATGGGCTGGTCATATATGCTAAAGAACCGACAACCGTTGGGGTAAGCGAGTTCTTGAGTGGAGACCGCGTCTTGGCAAACGTAGCGTGGGGCGCCCTCTGGCTAGGTGGAGCGATGACCTACGAGAGGTTGCAGCAGGAAGTGGATGAGAAGAGCCGAACACGGGGCTCAGTGGCGCGTATTGGGAGAGGCCTATGTCCAGCAGTGGACTAGTGTGGGCTGATGATGATGATAGTAAAATTAGTACAAGTGCCGCAGCATCGAAGGTAATATGAATAAGTTTTTTATAAAAAATAAAAAAACATTATAAGCTTTTATAAAATTAGTGATCGCAACCGTGTGCTGATCAAAGTGAGCCTAAACACGGCCAGTCTACTATTATCCATCGAGGAGTTACGTTGTCCACCTTCCGTCTCCATCATCAGATCAGCTCGCTGTCACCATCATATTGTATTGTCATCGGAACTTGACAGGTATGCAAAATTTCAGCTCAATCGGTTGAGAATAACTGCCTTAAAATTCAGTTGCAAGATTTCCAGACAAACATACATACATACATACATAAAAGCTTGTAAAAGGCATAGTTTTCAGTAACAAAATCCTTTTTACAGAGTCTTGGAGTGGTGCTATATGTCCTCGTGTGTGGAGCCCTGCCTTTCGACGGGTCGACGCTGCAGTCGTTACGGGACAGAGTGCTGTCTGGGCGATTTAGGATACCCTACTTTATGAGTGAAGGTAGGTACTGAGACTTTATCTTTACTGCTTAGCTTCTAGGACATAAGAGAGAGTCTAGAACTGTTGAGCCTGCGCCGAGACATCGGCTCGCTATGTGTGTTCTATCGACTCTACAATGGGGAGTGACGAGCTGTTCAATCTCATACCCGCATCCAGGTTCTACCATCGCACTTCTCGACAACACAAGGGAGCTCATCCATACATCATCGACACGTGGGTATCTCCTACTGCTCGCTTTACGAGATCTTTTCTCCCCCATACTTAGAAGTTTTGGAATGGGCTCCCTCCTGAGGTGTTACAGCTAAACAACAACATTAGCCGCTTCAAAAAAAAACTAAAAAGAGTCCTTCAGGGCAGGCAACGCACTGGCAATGCCTCTGGTGTTGCAGATGTCAATAGGCGACGGTAACCGCTTACCATCAGGCGGGCCGTAAGCCAGTTTGTCGGCAATTGCTCCCCTATAGTCTAGATGGGTATTTAGAGAGGATTGCACATACACCAGGCAGAAAGCTTCATACAAAAAAAAAACGCCTCGCGCCTGTGATAAGGAGTGGAAAACCTGCCGTCGTCTGTCTTTCCTGAAAACTATAATCTGGGTCTCTTCAAGGCTAGAGTGAGGGTACCTTCTAGACCTTTGTGCTCCATCTTCGGCCACATCGTCACTTACTAACAGATCGTGGTCACACAAAGGTCTATAAATGTAAAAAAAAAAGATTTTCCGAATTCCTAATTTGTCCTACATGTAGTATTCAACCTCACGTCTATGATTCAAGATTTATATTCGCCCATCGCTATATTGTCAAAATTTGGTTCTAATGTTAGTTAAGGCTGCGCCAAACTCAGGCAGAAATCATCATACAAAAAAAATAAAAAAAACTTCTATACATACCGTTCTCAAACCTATAGTCACTACGTCTTCTTTAATTTCACAACGTCTCAAAGTCACACGACACATACTTCTCAAAGCTCTCATCTCCACTGCATTTATTCTACTTTCATGTTTCTTCGGCCATACCCAACTTTTGCTACCATGCATTAGTGTCATAAAATAATATGATAAATGTTTAGTACGGTTTTTTTTTATTTATTTATTCTACCATAAAAAAACTTTTCACATAATGTTTGCCATTTAATAGCACCTAAAACCACAAAGATTTGAGTTGGTGCTACCTTGAGTCTATACATCAAGTAGGTATATAAAGTAGGTACCTAATGTAGTTAAACCGTTATCTATTTTTTTTTGAAACTAACAAAATCATTTCTCACCACACCCAGTTTACAAGATAGAGTTGTTTGATGAAACAAAACATTCATGAAAACAATTCAATAACACGAGCATTTTTGGAAACGCTTGCGACAAACAAACGTAAAACACGTGTTTCTGTCTAACTACGTCTCACGGGAGAGGGATTCAAGGCCGGCATACGTAGAATACGATCTGTATCGCTGAAACTGTGAATTAAATTTTACCTCGACAGGCTGTTAATGACGCATGAGCTGTGATGCGAATACCTACGGGTATTGCTTTGCACTTTTAACTAATATTACAATGATATTGACTGGCGGAGAAATGAGGAACGGCGACAAAGACTGGAGAGTCGCCTGAAAATCAGCAGAAGTAAAACCGAGTACATGTTCTGCGATTTCGGCGGTCTCTCCAATCCTGTGACATTAACACTTGCCGAAATGTCTTTACCCGTCTCCTCCGATTTTCGGTACCTAGGGTCACTCTTACAGGGGGATAGTGAGATTGACCGGGACGTAACGCATCGGATCCACTCATGGTGAATGAAATGGCGACAGGTCACAGCAACAACATGTGACCCACGGATGCCACTCAAGTTGGAGGGTAAAATTTACAAATACGTAATATAAGTCCTGTCGTTATGTATGGATCGGAATGCTGGGCCATGAAGAAGAAGGATGAAAGAAAATTGCATGCAGGATGATAATGTTGAGATGGATGTGTGGAGTAACTAGTATGGATAAAATAAGGAATGAGTATATAAGAGGAAGTTTGGAAATTGCACCAGTGACAGAAAAGTTGAAAGAAAATCGTTTAGCTTGGTATGAACATGTTATGAGGAGGGATGAAATGCATGTAACTAAGAAAGTTATGAATATGAATGTTAGTGGATGGAAAGGAAGAGGAAGACCTAAGAAAAGATGGATGGATTGCGTGAGAGATGATATGAATGAGAAGGGAGTGAACGATGAGGTGACGGCTGACAGACGGCTGAGAGTGGAAGAAAAAGACGTACTGCGCCGACCACAAATAAATTGGGAAAAGGGCAAGATAATGTTGATTATAATGATTTTGACGACCTCGTGGTGCGGTGGGCGAAGGTTCCCTGCGACACAGGAGGTTGCGGGTTAGATTCCCACCTCGGAACAAGTATTTGTGCGATCTGCAGACATTTGTTCAGGGTGTTCTGGGTATTTTCTATGTATAATACAAAATATCTACCTATCTATGTAATGTACTGTATTAAGTATATCAGTTATTTAGTACACATAACACTGCTTAGCTTGGGGGCTAGATAATGTTAGTGTGAACTGTCCAGCATTATTTATTAATTTTAATTAGAACTTACATTAGTCATTATACAATGGGCGAATGGAAATATTGAATCGAGCTCCTCAATGGGCCTCTTTTCACAGTGGGTTGCACCATTGTGGAATATAGACGTGACAAGTGGTGAGCTCATCGCCGCCTTTGCTTCCCACGACTGACTCGGCTAACGCTTCCAGTAATAACATATTCTATAATAAGCTAGCAGCCAGGACAAATCTTATACCAATCTTATCAACAAGTCCGGGTACATATTCTGCTTTTACGACATCCACGGGAGGAGACGTAGGGGTCTATTCTTAGGCCAGACACAGTACGAATATCATACTTACTAGTAAGTTCAAGTTGTTCACACAAAGGTTCATGTGTTAAGTATATTCAATTTAAATTCAGGTTTGTAGGCACTGATTGCTAAATTCTGAAGTACTTTTGTAGGATAAAAGTACAAAGGGACAATGCGGTTGTTTTTCTCCTTGCGTAGGTAGTTCGTAGAGTTGAAAATACGCTGGCACAATAAGAACGATCACCTATCAAGGACATTAATAGTTTTGCAATAAGGTCACCTTTTTTCACCGCACCGCTCGCCATCGGCAGAGGAGTCATTACTTTAGAGCCACTGTTGGTCCCGGACTGTGGGGTTTCAGAGGAACTTCCTCCCGCGAACACTCAGACTCACAATGATCTCCCTGCTGAGGTTTTCCCAACTGACTATGGGGTTCTTCAAAAGAGGCGTTTGTAAATGTTTAAAGGGTCGGCAACGCGCGTGTGATGCCTCTGGTATTGCAGGCGTCCAACAGGTGGGCCGTATGCTTGTTTGCTACCTTAGTAGTATAAGAAAAAAAAGCGGAAGCGGTCCATGAAGGGTTCCGTAGCAGCAAGTAACATAATATAAAAGTTCTTGGATGGTTTACGATTTATGACGTATTATTAAAACTACTTACTAGATCTCGTTTAAACCAATTTTCGGTGGAAGTTTACATGGTAATGTACATCATATATTTTTTTTAGTTTTATCATTTTCTTATTTTGTTAGTTACAGGGGGACACATTTTACCACTTTGGAAGTGTCTGTCGCGCAAACTATTCAGGTTAGAAAAAAAATATATTAAAATATCATTTTTGAAGACCTATCCATAGATATATATCCACACGTATGGGTATGACGAAAAAAAACATTATGTTTTTTTTTTGTGTGATAATCTTAATGCGGTTCACAGAATAAGTACATCATCTTACCAAGTTTCAACAGCATAGCTCTTATAGTTTCGGAAAAAAGTGGCTGAGACATTCACGGACAGACAGACATGACGAATCCATAAGGGTTCCGTATTTTGCTATTTGGCTACGGAACCCTAAAAAGGTAGTTTTTTTAAGAACTGAAGACTGTTCGTTTACAATTACAAGATAGGCTATTAGGTATGTGCTTATTAGGTATGTACAATTGTACAGATTATTATCAGTGAGAGGCACGTAGATTACTTTGATACGTGCTTGAAGAAACTGCGGACTCGTTATGAAATGGAAAAATATACCTACCTTTATCTATTTTAGTAACGGGAGATCGTAACTTTGAGCTGTGAAGAGTGCGTAGGCTATCTGAAAATATACCAGTGCTGCAGGAAAATGAGAGGATTCGATTTCCCATACTATACCAGTGCTGCCGGAAAATGTGAGGATTCAATTTCCCATACTATACCAGTGCTGCCGGAAAATGAGATGATTCGATTTCCCATACTATACCAGTGCTGCCAGAAAATGAGAGGATTCGATTTCCCATACTATACCAGTGCTGCCGGAAAATGAGAGGATTCGATTTCCCATACTATACCAGTGCTGCTGGATAATGAGAGGATTCAATTTCTCATACTATACCAGTGCTGCCGGAAAATGAGAGGATTCGATTTCCCATACTATACCAGTGCTGCCGGAAAATGAGAGGATTCGATTTCCCATACTATACCAATGCCGCCGGAAAATGAGAGGATTCGATTTCCCATACTATACCAGTGCTGCCGGAAAATGAGAGGATTCGATTTTCCATACTATACCAGTGCTGCCGGAAAATGAGAGGATTCGATTTCCCATACTATACCAGTGGTGCCGGAAAATGTGAGGATTCGATTTCCCATACTATACCAGTGCTGCCGGAAAATGAGATGATTCGATTTCCCATACTATACCAGTGCTGCCGGAAAATGAGGGGATTCGATTTCCCATACTATACCAGTGCTGCCGGAAAATGAGAGGATTCGATTTCCCATACTATACCAGTGCTGCTGGAAAATGAGAGGATTCGATTTCTCATACTATACCAGTGCTGCCGGAAAATGAGAGGATTCGATTTCCCATACTATACCAGTGCTGCCGGAAAATGAGAGGATTCGATTTCCCATACTATACCAGTGCTGCCGGAAAATGAGAGGATTCGATTTCCCATACTATTTATTTTCATTGAACTATAAACTTTGTGGTCGCCAATAAAATTACTTCAATGAGGAGTTTTCCAAGATGTCATTGTCAGTTTAGTACTTTCTCAAGAGATGGCACTTGCGTAACTGTTGGTATTTACCTACTTTTTAGGGTTTCGTCCCCAAAGGATAAAACGGGACCCTACTATACTAAGGCTCCGCTGTCCGTCTGTCACCAGGCTGTATCTCATGTGAGCTAAGGGAGCTCATCCTCACATCCCGTGCGATCCATCTCTTTGACAAACCCATTCCCTGGGTAAAGTCAGCCCGTTACTTGGGAGTGATCCTTGATAGTCGCTTGACCTTTCTCCCTCATATCAAAAAAGTTAGCAATCACGCTAAATTCATTCTCGGTCGTCTTACTCCTCTCGTATGCAAGAAGAGTAAAATGTCCCTTAGAAATAAGGTGACACTTTACAAAACTTGCATACGACCTATCATGACATACGCCTCTGTGGTGTTTGCTCATTCCCAACATGTCCGAAAGATCCAAGTAGTCCAAAACCGTTTCTTGCGTAAGGCCACAGGTTCGCCTTGGTACGTACGCAATGTAGACCTCCACCGCGACCTAGATTTAGAGTCGATTGCCAGTTTCATGAAGCTCGCCTCCCGGCGGCATTATGACCTGGCAATAAATCATACCAACCCTCTCATATCCTCCATCCCCGACTACCCCACAGAGCCTCCTTCTGATCAGTCCCTCCGTAGACCAAGACATGTTCTTGGTGATCCTGATGACCCTATCACTACCGCTAATGCGGTAGTGACGACATCCAGTCAAGACAGAGACAACACTCTACCTTTGCACCGACCTCGCCGGCGAGGTCGACGAACCTTCTAAGTACCTTCTGTACCCTACGCCTAAACCGGTACAAGCATGTTCCGGGGCGTTTTGCCCGTTCCTCCCCAACCGGCAACAGCCCAAGCCGAGGTCCGTACCTAAGTGGTGCCCTTGTGCTAGTTGCCCCAACCTAACTTTGCAGGTTGAGCGCCATCTGCGCTCACCAAAAGCCCGGCAAAGCAGTCATGGCCCCAGGCGGTCAACTGCATAAAAATCCTTCCGAAAAAAAAAAAAAAAAAAAACATCCTCACATCATCATCATCGTAAAGCGAGCTGTACGAGATACCCACGTGTCGATGGTGTGAGGATGAGCTGAGATAGGTCTTATAAGGTACCTAATAGTAGGGACCTCCTGAACATTAACGACGGTGTGTTCAGCTTATTATTTCAGTACCTACGTAGATGGTTTTGAAAACATTTTCAGATAACATTTCGTGTCGCTCTCAGTTGATCAATTCAGTTATCGTCAACAAAGACCTATCGAATTCGATATTTAATTCGATAAAATATTTTTGATCTATGTATGATAATGATGCGAATGATGAAACGTGTAATCTCGTGTTGTTTCTACAAAGCTGTCATGCATAAATCCTGTCGTAATCATGATGTCATACCGTGACATAGGTACTAACTTTAGAAGACAGTTTCAATTATTGAACTTCCGGCGTAAAAACACAGTAGAAATAATAGTAGGAGCTGCACGCGTTGGTATACAAAGTTTTGGGATGTGGGTAAAAACTCTCTCAGCTCAACTCAACTGACTATTTCTGACTCTGTCTCTGTCTTTTTCTGACTATTTCAAGATTTGAAACATACATACGATCAGACATACAAGGCAAGTTAAATACAACTTGTAAATAGTTATAGTTTATTTATTATTATTTAATTCTTTATTGCACAAAAAACACAAGGAATTTATTTAGTTAATTTATTTATATCAGATTATTGTTATATGAAGAAGGTTTTATAAAGCACTAGCGACTCGCCCCGGCTTCGCACGGGTAGCCCCCGGTGAAAAACATCCCCCCCTATCTCTTCCCCCCCTTTCATGTGCTTCTCCTGGTTCTAAGCTACCTCCCCACCAATTTTCAGCCAAATCGGTTCAGCCGTTCTTGAGTTATAAGTGGTGTAACCAACATGACTTTGTTTTATATAATATATATAGACTAGCGACTCGCCCCGGCTCCTCACGGGTAGCCTCCGGTGAAAAACAGCCCCCCCTCCTCCCTTACCCCTTCCCCTATGTGCTTCTCCTGGTTTTACCTCCCCACCAATTTTCAGCCAAATCGGTTCAGCCGTTCTTGAGTTATAGAGAAAGAAAGAAAGAAATAAATAGCATTTATTTGTGTCAACAACATGAGTACAACAATATTGCACACTAAAAGACACACACACACACACACACACACAGAAACAAAGAAAAATAAAACTAATTTGTGCCTTTTTTTTGTAATAAGTGGTTTAACTAGCACGACTTTGCTTTATACATAGATTTAGGTCATAGAATAGATGCATACCGACAAATTAAAAAAAAAAGTTTCTATAGCATTTAGGTCTTAGGTATAGGTGCCTAGTGACAAATCAATACAAAAAAAAAACTTTGTCAATTACAAAATTCAATCAATTCATACAAATTATGATATAAAAAAACACAAATCACAAATCTAAAAATATTCAAGAATTACTAATTTCATTAAATTAATAATAAATAATAATAAATAATGCTGGACAGTTCACACAACATTATCTAGCCCCAAGCTAAGCAGAGCTTGTGTTATGGGTACTAGATAATTGACATACTTAATACAATATATTACATAGATAGATATTTTTTATTATGCATAGAAAATACCCAGAACACCCTGAACAAATATCTGCGATCGCACAAATATTTGTCCCGAGTGCAGGAATCGAACCCGCAACCTCCTGCGTCGCAGGCCAAGCTTCGCCCGCCGCGCCACAGAGGTCGTCACAGGAGACATTTAATTATAGGCAAGTTAAATAAAACTTGTAAACACATGACCTCATCAACCTTCGATCAGAGATAACTCTGAGCGAAGTCATCAACCAATTTAAATAAAAAAAAAAAAAAAAAAGACTTTATTTCAGACACACAGATCCATAATTTGGTTAGTACACAAAAATACAGCACTAAAAAAAAAAAAAATGGGTCTAAAATACAACAAATTAAACAGGTAGGTTCTAAAATAAGTGAAGGTCTTAATCTACCTACGTGCAACAATATCAAAGACAAGCGACCTGTCTAGATGACGAATCAAAGGCACCTAGTACAAGGGTGTCTTTCAGATAACGTCCTACGTCCTTTTTGAAGCACTTTAACTAGTAGCGATGACGGCTGCGGTCTAAGAATAATCTCTCTGACGCTAACGCTAACGTAGGTATGCGACGATCATGGACGTCGATACATTTCTCAGTGCGGTTTGACGCAAGTAATCTACAGACTGTTCACCGTAAGTTGGCACCTGTAAATACTCCGTGGCAGGTGCCAACTTACGGTGAACGAGCCGGACCGTTCACCGTAAGTTGGCACCTGCCATGGAGTGTTTACAGGTGCCATCTTACGGTGAACGGGCTGTAAATCTATATATATATAAAACAAAGTGTTAGTTACACCACTTACAACTCAAGAACGGTTGACATAGGCGGGAAGGGGTAGGAGGGAGGGGTTCACCGGGAGCTACCCGAGCGAAGCCGAGGCGATTCGGTAGTAAAAAATAAAAAACGGCCATTAATTTAAATTGTAATTTAGTATTTTTAAATTTAAACTGAATATATAACTAAATATTTTCTGAATATTTCAAGCGTCTACCTGTTGCGGTTGTCAATATCGAGCAAAAACGAGCAAAAAAACAGGTTTGTTGTATGGGAGCCCCCTTAAATATTGACTTTATTCTATTTTTTTGTATTTGTTGTTATAACAGCAACAGAAATACATCATCTGTGAAAATTTTAACTGTCTAACTATTACGGTTCATGAGACACAGCCTGGTGACAGACGGACAGACGGACAGACGGAGCCTTAGTAATAGGGTCCCGTTTTACTCTTTGGGTACGTAAAAACAAATATGTAGTGCTCTGCCGTCTTTTCTATTATTGGATCTAGCTATTTACGGCATTTTCGTGGGCAGTTATTGAATGAAACAGTGAAGAAAATTGCCTTTTTCGTAGCTAGTTATGAAAAAGCGGCCAAGTGCGAGTTGGACTCGCCCATGAAGGGTTCCGTAGCAGCAAGTAATATAATATATTATTAATTATTAACATAATATTTTTTTATGTTTTATCATATTCTTATTTTAGATTACGGCCGGGGGGCCATAACTTCTAAAATAAGAGAATGATAAAACTAAAAAAATATATAAAGTACATTACCATGTAAACTTTCACTAAAAATTGGTTTGAACGAGATCTAGTAAGTAGTTTTTTTTTAATACGTCATTAATCGTAATCCATCCAAGAACTTTTATATTATGTTACTTGCTGCTACGGAACCCTTCATGGGCGAGTCCGACACGCACTTGGCCGCTTTTGAAGACCTATACATAGAATAGATTGAGTTTCAGTTCTTGGGGAACCCCAAAAATTCATTGTTTTTTTCTATTTTTGTCTGAAAATCTTAATGCGGTTCACAGAATACATCTACTTACCAAGTTTCAACAGCATAGCTCTTATAGTTTCGGAAAAAAGTGACATACGGACGGACAGACAGACAGACAGACATGACGAATCCATTGTTACGGTACCTTAAAAACAGTTATGAAAATGGACCAAAGGGAATAAACATAGAAAATAATTTATGTTATTACATCCCAATAATGTGCCTTGGAACTTTAGAAACTTCTCTCTTCGTAACACAAGTTCTTATTTTATTCAGGAGGTTATTAGGACCCTCGGGTTCGATTCTGTTCAGGTAATAGGTGCTGAGTAAACGTGACTTGAATACGAGAAACATGTACCAGGTTAATATTGCCAGAACGCAATCGGTTACGTTTATTACCTATGAATGACTAGATACACATTATAGTCCTCAGTATAGACGACCTCTGTGGCGCGGCTGGCCATGGTTCTCTACATTACACAAAGGTTAGCTGGAAGAAAATGCTAATTAGCATTAAGTTCGCCTATGTACTGCTTTTTGTCTTGTGCAATAAAGAATTTTCTATCTATCTATCTATGGTTCGCCTGCGACGCAGGAGGTTGCGGGTTCGATTCCCGCCTCGGAACAAATATTTGTGCGATCTGCAGATATTTGTTCAGGGTGTTCTGGGTGTTTTCTATGTATAATAAAAAATGTCTGTCTATGTAATGTATTGTATTAAGTATATCAGTTAACTAGTACCCATAACACAAGCTCTGGCTTAGCTTGGGGCTAGATAATGTTGTGTGAACTTGTCCAGCATTATTTATTTATTTTATTTATAGTAGGTTTCGTTGTGTCGCGTGAACCTACTATGATGTGAATCTAGTCATCACATCACATCACACTAATATTATAAAAGCGAAAGTTTGTGTGTGTGTTAGATACCATACTTAACACACACACATACATGTGGCATACCTGTCTAGTTCCGATGACATTACAATATGAAGGTGACAGCGAGCAGATCTGATGATGGAGACGGAAGGTGGACAACGGAACTCCTAGGTGGATAATAAATAGTAGACTGACCGTGTTTAGGCTCATTGTGATCAGCACATGGTTCCGATCACTAATGTTATAAAATCTTGTGTTGGGAATAAATTCCTAGCTTTGAAATCGTTTTTTTTAAAGTATTATATTTATGTTCATAATGAATTCCATGTAATAAGAGTACAATAATTAGTGAGTAGAATCGTTCAAGCCTCAGACGCGTGCTTTTAAAGGACGGCCGTGCGGTTTTGCGTCCTCCAGACTGCTCCGGGCTGTTACCCTTGTTACCAGCTGAGCGCTTTGTACCCAAAGGGTAAAACGGGACCCTATTACTAAGACTTCGCTGTCCGTCCGTCTGTCCGTCTGTCACCAGGCTCATAAACCGTGGTAGTTAGACAGTTGAATTTTTCACAGGTGATTTTTCATTTATGTTGCCGCTATAACAACAAATTCTAAAAAAAAGAATATCAATTTTTTTAAGGGTGGCTATCATTCTAAAGTAGTTTTTTTTTTGCTATGATAGACCTTTGTTTGGCCACGATCTCAGTAAGTGACGATGTGGCCGAAGATGAAGCACAAAGGTCAAGAAGGCACCTATTCACTCTAGCCTCGAAGATACCCATGAAAAAAATAATAATAATAATAATGCTGGACAGTTCACACAACATTATCCAGCCCCAAGCTAAGCAGAGCTTGTGTTATGAGTACTAGATAACTGATATACTTAATACAATATATTACATAGATAGATATTTTTTATTATTCATAGAAAAATACCCAGAACACCCTGAACAAATATCTGCGATCGCACAAATATTTGTTCCGTGGCGGGAATCGAACCCGAAACCTCCTGCATCACAGGCCAACCTTCGCCCGCCGCGCCACAGAGGTCGTCAAAATTTATGGATAATGTCATTATTTTATAGATAATGGTACGGAACCCTTCGTGCGCCAGACCGACTCGCACTTGGCACAAAATGAATTCCATATAATAAGAGTACAATATTTACTGAGTAGAATTATTCCAGCCTCAGACGGCCGCCGTGCGGTTTTGCGTCCTCCAAACTGCTCCGGGCTGACCCTTAATGTTACCAGCTGATGAGCTGAGCGTTTTGTACCCAAGTGCCAACATCACCCGTCGAGCTCGTTGAGGCCTGCTTGTAACTATAGATGAGCAAGACCATTAGGAAAGTAAAAAAGCGGCCAAGTGCGAGTCGGACTCGCCCATGAAGGGTTCCGTAGCAGCAAGTAACATAATATAAAAGTTCTTGGATGGATTACGATTAATGACGTATTAAAAAAAACTACTTACTAGATCTCGTTCAAACCAATTTTGAGTGAAAGTTTACATGGTAATATACATCATATATTTTTTTTAGTTGTATCATTTTCTTATTTTAGAAGTTATGGGGGGGGGGGGGGGACACTTTTTACCACTTTGGAAGTATCTCTCGCGCAAACTATTCAGTTTAGAAAAAAATTATATTAGAAACCTCAATATCATTTTTGAAGACCTATCCATAGATACCCCACACGTATAGGTAAGATGAAAAAAAGTTTTTTTAGTTTCAGTTCCAAGTATGGGGAACCCCAAAAATAAAAAAAACTACTTACTAGATCTCGTTCAAACCAATTTTGAGTGAAAGTTTACATGGTAATGTACATCATATATTTTTTTTAGTTTTATCATTCTCTTATTTTAGAAGTTATGGGGGGGGGGGGGGGGGGGGACACTTTTTACCACTTTGGAAGTGTCTCTCGCGCAAAATATTCAGTTTAGAAAAAAATGATATAAGAAACCTCAACATCATTTTTGAAGACCTATCCACACGTATAGGTTTGATGAAAAAAAAAATTGAGTTTCAGTTCTAAGTATGGGGAACCCCAAAAATAATTGTTTTTTTTAAATTTTTGTTTAAAAATCTTAATGCGGTTCACAGAATACATCTGCCTACCAAGTTTCAACAGTATAGCTCTTATAGTTTCGGAAAAAAAGGCTATGACATACAAGGACAGACAGACAGACAGACAGACAGACATGACGAATCCATAAGGGTTCCTTGTCTTTGACTACGGAACCCTAAAAAGGACAATAATTAGTGAGTAGACTTGTTCAAGCCTCAGACGCGAGCTTTTAAAGGACGGCCGTGCGGTTTTGCGTCCTCCAGACTGACCCTTGTTACCAGCTGGACGGTTATTCGCTATGACAAAACGTAACATAACGCGGGCTCGTTACGATAACTGCGTGGAATCATCGTCTAATCGTATTCTGTATGCCATTGTCAGTTTTCATAAACGCAACGAGGTTCGTTACAAGCCTGTTACGTACTGTCAAAATAACGTGCTTCTATCTTCCGCGTTTTGTAATACAGTTCTACAATTCCCTATCGTGGTGTGTTTAGAAATCACGTTTGCGTTTAGAAAATGTTATGTCGTCACACGTTAGTGGCAAGGAATCTCCTATGTCATAGCGAATAACCGTCCTGAGCGTTTTGTATCCAAGTGCCAACATCGCCCGTCGAGCTCGTTGAGGCCTGCTTGTAACTATAGATGAGCAAGACCATTAGGAAAGCAAAAACCCACCGTATTCTTTTGTGATGGCGCTAAACTGACCTAGTGAGCTAACTGATTCAATATTATCATACTATAACAACATAATTCGAATGACATCCTACTAATATTATAAAAGCGAAAGTGTGTGAGTGTGTTTGTTACTTCTTCACGCTGAAACGGCTGGACGGATTTGCATGAAATTTGGAATGCAGATAACTGGACTCCCGGAATAACACATAGGCACATTTTTATCTCGATATTCCCACGGGATCGAGTCTTACGCGGGTGAAACCGCGGGGCGCTGCTAGTACATACATAACCATAAATAAACTCAAATCATGGCTGGTCGAGAAGGCGTTTTATAATGTAGAGGATTTTGGAATAATGATAAGGAAGTAAGATTTTTTTAAATTTGATAATTGACATTTTTTGAATTTAAATTGGTGATATATCTGTAAGTTATTAAGGATTGTTTTAATATTTTTATTATTAATATTTTGTTTTATTATAATTCCTGACGGTCGTGTAAAAACATGTTTACCAATAAATTGATTATGCTGATTAATTGTTAATATAAAACCACCCCTTCTTACCTAATTAACCCCCGACTCAAAAGCGACGGGGTGTTATAAGTTTGACGTGTCTGTAGCTTTGGTTAATTTTCAATTGATGGCTGTTGTTCCTCTAAATTTTTATTTTATTAGGAGCTTCTGTTATTTCCAACCATTCCTCAGTTTGTTTCATTGAAATAGATCGTTTAGTTTAAAAGTTACACCGTCTTGTTTAGATGGAGGCCATTGTAGAAAACAAAAATTTAAAAAGCGTCATTAAAAATAAAAGCTAGATATTTTTGGTAATTTTTTCCGTCGATAAAATTAACCAAAGTTACCGACATTTTAATTTGTACACATTATGAAGACTCAAGACTGTATATTGATGTCACAGAACCCTTCGTGCGCGAGTCCGACTCGCATTTGGCTGGTTTTTTGTTTACTATTAGCAATGGCGGCGATGAGCTCACCACTTGTCACGTCTATATTCCACGATGGTGCGACCCACTGTGAAAAGCGGCCCATTGAGGCTCTGCCTACCCCTTCGGGAAAAAGGCGTGTGTCTATGTATGTATGTATTACTATTAGCCCATACTGTCCCATTGTTGGCCAAAGGCCTCCCCCCACTTCCGCCAGTCACCACGGTCCTGTGCAACCGTTTCCCATTCCCTCTCATTGTTGTTTTGTTTTATAATATTTTATTTTAACAATGGATTGAATGGATTAAGCCTCAAGTGTACATTGAGGTCTCAAGTCGGTGATTATCCACCTCTTCGTTCGCTGCTGGCTACTGCATACTTTTATTTAAGAGTACACTTGACTGAGAATTATTTACATTTACGTAGCGCCTCTGTTTACGAGTATTTATGAATTATTCACATTTGCAAATAGGGTCTATCTGTGTCGTGGAAAATGTGGCGTAGTGTTCACGAATTCGAATTTCGGTGACAAATGTAGGGTGAAGTTCAAAAGCGTGCACGGATTAGCTTTTTATGAATTACTAGCGACTCGCCCCGGCTTCGCACGGTTAGTTTCTTTGGGATGAACCCCCCCCCCCCCCCCGCATCCATCCACTTACCAAATGACATCAAAATCCGCTTAACCGTTACGGAGTGGAACCACAAATAACGCGAGCGTAGCCGCGGGCGTTAGCTAATAAACCATATCCTATAGCACTCAGCGATAATGTAGTGTATTTTTTGTTTATCAATTATTATTTTATTCTTTCATCAATACTTTTCGCAGCGCATGCGATGTAAAGAATATTTTTGGTAATTTTTGAAACCTTGGGTTACATTATTGGAGATTTAGTAACGAACCCTAATTTTTTTGAAAATATAATATATCCTATATCACCCGGGGATAGTGTACCTTCCCAACAGTGAAAGCATTTTTCAAATCGGTTCAGTAGTTTCGGAGCCTATTCAATCCTTATTCTGAGGAATAAGACCTAATTATAAATTTGGAGCTCCAAATTCCCAATTAGGTCTTAATCTGAGGAATAAGACCTAATTATAAATTTGGAGCTTGGTTTATCTAGCATTTTCAATCCTAACCTGAGGGCTAAAAGAAGGAAAGAAAGAAAGGAAAGAAGAAGGAAAGGAGGGTGAAGGAGTGAGAAGGATCCTTGACTGGTCAAGGATCAGTCAGTTCCTTGACTGATTGATTGACTGATCAATCAATCAATCAGTCAATCGTTAGTCGTAAAGCATTACGATTGACGAGCATGTATGAAGAATGTGATGAGAGTGAATGAAGCAAGAGGTGTGTCAGGATCGTAAGTGGAAATCCGTGGTCTCTGTCTGCCCCTCGGGGAAACAGGCGTGAGTTTATGTATGTATGTATTCCTGAGGCTCTTGTAACGGGACAATAAAATGAGACGATCAAATTGCTCTCAGCTGTTGACATATACATAGACACACGCCTTTTTCCCGAAAGGGTAGGCAGAGCCTCAATGGGCCTCTTTTCACGTGGGTTGCACCATCGTGGAATATAGACGTGACAAGTGGTGAGCTCATCGCCGCCATTGCTTCCTACGACTAACTCAGCTAACGCTTTCTTCCAGTAATAACACATTCCATAATAAGCTAGCAGCCAGCACAAATCTTATACCGACGAATAATAATAAATAATAATAAATATTGCTGGACAGTTCACACAACAATATCTAGCCCCAAGCTAAGCAGAGCTTCTGTTATGGGTACTAGATAACTGATATACTTTATACAATATATTACATAGATTGTTTTTTTTTATTATACAATATATATAGAAAATACCTAGAACACCCTGAACACCCTGAACAAATATCTGCGGATCGCACAAATATTTGTTCCGAGGCGGGAATCGAACCCGCAACCTGCTGCGTCGCAGGCGAACGTTCGCCCGCCGCGCCACAGAGGTCGTCAAAATCTTATCAACAAGTCCGGGTAATCCCTTGGTCGGCTTTTACGACATCCATGGGAGGAGACGGAGAGGTCTATTCTTAGGCCGGACATATCCGATAGTGACAGAAACATTATTTTCTTGGCATATCACATTACTTTGAGATAGCAATGTTGATTAACGCATTATAAGAACGCTAACTACATTCTGTACCGGATATCAGCGTCAGATGGGTTAGCGTTTCACACGCAACTAATCAAAAACCGGCCAAGTGCGAGTCGGACTCGCGCACGAAGGGTTCCATACCATTATCAATAAAAACGGCAAAAAAAAACACGTTTGTTGTATATGGGAGTTGGGAGCCCCCCTTAAATATTTGTTTTATTTTAATTTAATTATTTATTTTTAAACTGAATCTATAACTAAATATTCTGTGGATATTTCTAGCGTCTAACTATTCCGTTTTTGTTTTTTTTAACATTGATAGACCTGTGTTTGTCCTCGATCTCACCTGTTGGTAAGTGACGATGTGGCCGAAGATGGAGCACAAAGGTCTAGAAGGCACCTATTCACTCTAGCCTTGAAGAGACCCAGATTATAGTTTTCAGGAAAGACAGACGACGGTAGTGTATTCCACTCCTTAGCAGTCAATATATAGCAAAAACGAGCAAAAAAATCACGTTAGTTGTATGGGAGCCCCCTTAAATATTTATTTTATTCTGTTTTTTAGTATTTGTTGTTATAGCGGCAACAGAAGTAAATCATCTGTGAAAATTTCAATTGTCTAACTACCACGGTTCAAGAGATACAGCCTGGTGACAGACGGACAGACAGAATAGAATAGAAAAATACTTAATTGCACTTAACACCTTTATAAATATAACAACAAAAAAAGAAACAAAACTTAACTACGTAATTATAAGTGCAATTGGCGGTCTTATCGCTCAGAAGCTATTTATTCCAGACATAAAGACGGACGGACAGCGGAGTCTTAGTAATAGGGTCTTAGCTTATAGCTTAGTTTTACTCTTTAGGTACGGAACCCCAAAAATGCGTCCGTTTTTATAAATAATTAGCTATATAAAAAGGTTGCGTGCTGGTGTTAATGAGTGTGCTATACAGGTGCCTGGAAACCACAGAGGGACAAGTCCGAGTTTACACACACCATCGTAACGATGATCGTAACGACGAGCGTACGTGTATTGCGTAGTAACAAGCCATTAATCTGTGACGTTTTTGGCACAGATTAATAGCTAGTTATTATGTTATACACGTACGATCGTCGTTACCAGTGGCGTAACTAAACAACTGGGGAACGTGGCAAATTCGAAAATTTAAAAAAAAAATATTGTGTCACTTTGGATTTTAAGCAGAACTTATAAAAATATACTTTTCAAATAAAATAAAATGCTCAGGTACAATGTAAAAAAAAATGAGCTCGCGGCCTCTTGGGCCGGGGGCCCGTGGCATTTTGCCAGCCCTGCCACCTAATTGTTACGCCACTGGTCGTTACGTTCATCGTTACGATGGTGTTTGCAAAACTCCGACTAGGGCCTCTGAAACCGCTACTACTCGTACTGTCACAGAATGAATAATAGTACAGGTATGTGTGTCGTGAATCGTCGTTCAACGTTTCGTACTCATTTTTTTTTAATTGCTGGGTTTTTTTTTTTTTTTTTTACTTTGACAGACCTTTGTTTGGCAACGATCTCACCTGTTGGTAAGTGACGATGTGGCCGAAGGTGGAGCACAAAGGTCTAGAAGGCACCTATTCACTCCACCAAGAGACCCAGATTATAGTTTTCAGGAAAAACAGACGACGGCAGTGTATTCCACTCCTTAACAGTTCGTATTAAAAAATAGATATAATAATTGATTATAAAATTATCTTATCTTGTATTAGGAATTCACTAACTAAATTCTCATTATACAATACAGATTTAATAGCTCTTAACTGCGGTATTTTTGATAGAAAGATATGTCAGGTATATTATTAGTTTCAGTTCACCTACCTACCAAACAAAACCACAATAAGATCCCACAGCTGACTTTATCTCTGTCTGCAAGGACACAAGCTTGTACACAGCGTACATACCTACCTAGTTTGCCGTATCAATTTTTAAATAATGGTCAATATTTTGCGGGCATAACTCATTTGTTTATTGTGGTTTAGAACGTCTACACGCAGAATGTTCAATATATACGCAAAACGTACATTATAGGATCACTTTGTTGTCCGTCTGTCTGTCAAGACCCTTTATCTCAGGAACGTGTGGAGGTATCAAGCTGAAATTCATATCAAATACTCCTGTCCCTTGCAGCTGTGAAAAAATCAAACTTCTAAGCCAACCCAATCAAAAGAAACAGCCGTTTATGTCGACACTCGCAAGGGAATCAAAACCTACAGGGTACTTCCCGTGAACTCAGAATCTTGAAATTTGGTACGAAGCAGCGTCTTATGGCACAGATAAAGGAAAAATTGCGAAAAGCATAAATTTTTAGTTACATCATATAATAAAAATATTTTTAGTAATTTTAAACTTACTACCCCTTTCCTCGTGATGATTTCATTTAGCAATAAAAATTTAACTTTTACTTATATACCTACAGGTTTGTATCGAACCCTCGGTGCGCGAGTCCGACTCGCACTCGCACTCGCACTTGGCTGCTTTTTAATAAATGTACTGGCTTATAATTCTCAATTTTTAGTAGGCATGACTTAATTAGGCATCTGGGAAAGTAGGTTAATCGAAAATATGAATGGTATAAATGTTTGTTGGTAGGCTCTGAAGCCCAATTCTCTTAATTATTTTATAACCACACTGCAAGTTGACCGAAACGAGATTGTATTGTAAATTGACTGAGAAATTGGTATTCTGCTCCCTCATAACAACAATATAATCTACTTTCGGTTCTTGCGACCTTATATTAGAGTAGGATAGTGCTATATAATAATTGTAAAGAGTGAAAGAGAGAATTCTCGGAACTTTGAAACATTCAAGTTACAGTCACATTTAGATATAATCACATTCCGCGTTGTATTGTCAGGTGAGCAGAATAACATTTTTGACGTTTGTGACATCGGCACCATATCGTAACGTGACCCGAACTTTAATTTGACTATTTTTTATTACGAGAATTGGGCTTCAGAGCTCTAGCGCACGCAACGCAAGGCCTAAAATAATTTTCCTAAAATAAGTGCTTAAAAATAAAACTTCGAGTGACGCACGAATTGGCATTGAGGTCACAGCGAAATATGTCTTAATTTTTTATGGTAATAAATTCCGCGTAACTTGAAGACCTGTCAAGAGTCAAATAGACTTTTTTAAACGTATTTATAGCAAAATCTACACAATTTAAGACAAACAAAAAATGTGTTAATTTTCATTATATTTACAAGGATACGATCGAGCCCAAAACACGATTTCGATAAATTTTTCGATAAAATAAAATCGTGAAGTTACCTCTACAATGCGCTTATATCGTAAATATCTCTATTACCTACCAGCGTACATTGATAACATTAATAAGAGTAACAAATAATATTATTTTAGAGGACATGCTCCATTTATATTTTCAATTACGCAGCAAATATTTGTTTAAATAGCTTTTTTCGTGATTTACGTTAACTTTTCGTAGCGCGAGCGCTGTTCTGTCACTTTCTAAGTTACCTGAACTTTACTGGCCGTGTTTAGGCTCATTTTGATGAGCACTCGGTTACGATCACTAATTTTGGAAAAGCTTGTATTGAAAAATATATTTTTCACAAAAAACTTATATACTATCTACACTTAATATTATAAAGAGGAAAGATTTGTAATTTTGTGTGTGTGTATGTTTGTAATGAATAAACTCAAAAACTACTGTGCCGATTTCAAAAATTATTTTACCATTGGAAAGCTGCATTCACCCTGAGTGATATAGGCTACCAAGGGGGGGGGGGGGGGAGGAGGGGGAAGCTGTTTTTCATCCTGAAACTACCCGTGCCAAGACGGGACGAGTCGCTAGTGTATAATAAAAAAATATCTATGTAATGTACTATCGCCCATGCGTTGGACCGACCAGATCAAGTCTGCAGTGGGTAGCAACCTGTATGAATGCACAAGGATGTCCACGAATAGGGATAAATGGCGAGCAACATCAGCCCCTAATAACAGCACAACATGAGGACCACGACCGCTCTGTCAAGAGTGCAACGAGTGAGAAGAAGAAGTATATATCAGTTATCAGTGTATCAGTACCCATAGCACAAGCTCTGCTTAGCTTGGGGGCTAGATAATGCTGTGTGAACTGTCCAGCATTATTTATTATTTATTGATTTTTAGCTAGTCGCGTTATTCATAATCTACAATAGTCGATGGCTTCATAATTATAATTTTAGGTGTTACTGTGGGTATAACAAAGCGGAATTGGTACGAAGGCGTTGTCCATGAGTTCATCTCTGTCGTTTATGGTGTTTGTGTGGGATGCAGTATAGTATTTGCGAAGGTGGGACGTGGATGTTAGGAGCTCTATGATAAAGTTATCTATTATCTATTTAGCCTGTGTGCCCCACTGCTGGGTTTCTCTCCGGTTCTGCGCTGTTCTCATCCATTCTCGTCGTTAACGATGTAATCCGACCATCGGGGTGGTCTGTCGCTTGGCCACCATTCCGTAATCGCCGTGGTCCATCTTCCATCATTCGTTACGTTGGATTATTTCATCTCTCTGTAATCTCCGTAATCTTCGTTTTCTTTTTGAGTGAAGATAAAAAATGTTATAAACTTTGGTAAGTTGATAGGTTGTGTGTGTTGTGTGGGGTCAAACAGGTCCCTGTCTCAGAATATGCTGCACCAGACCTAGGTTTAGTACAGCGCTGGTCAAATGTTCAGCCACGCTTATCGCCAGTGTTGTTATGTTTACATGGTTTTATTAGGTGGTAATTGCTTATTGCCGGCGCTAATGCGGCGGTGCCAAGACGCGGAGAGGAGTGACGCGGCTGACGACGCGCCTCGTAAAAGTGCCAAGTTCATGGAGCTGAGCTGAGCATGGCCTTTGACGCCCACCCGACTTTCCACCGTTTAAAGCGTGGATATATGTGAAATGCATTAAAACCTTTTCTCTCCACGATCATTATCGAAAAATCTACAGAAGAAATATATGTCAATCTAATATATGAATATATCAGTAACTCCAATTTGTTCAATAGGACTGTTACGTCATTGAACTGTTAAAACTTTCTTATCCCTTTAGTTCAATGGTAGGACTATCGAAACGAAAACTAGCCCATTTGTTCAACTCCAGACAGAAAACGCAACGCGCCGCTGTCCAGCATTATTTATTTATTTATTTAATATAGATAATTTTAAAAAACCCCGTACCCTCCGTTTTATAGTATTGATTTTATTTATCCAATTATTGACCCAATAATATTTACCATATTGACAAACAATCGAATCTAGCCAAAAGAGTGTGTGTAACTTGTGAATTATTTTTATCGAGAAAATTTTGTTCTGTCGTGTTTCTGTCTGGGTGATCCCTCGGTAATATAATGTAGTATCCATGCATATTTATAATTTGAATATTGTACTTGATTTAGTCAGTTAAAAATCTAATCTAAGATTGGTGATTTTGCGTTACACCCCACCTTAATAACAGCCGCACATTTTTCACCCGATTGCGTCAATGGTCAAACCAAGCACGCGATATTTGCGTCCGAGCGCGTCTATTAATAAGACCGCCGGCGAAAAGACGACTCACTGAATTTATTATAGAACTGTGAAGTGTAAATAAAATAGTATATTCGAAATTAATCTCGGGCGGTGCGTGTTTTGTTAGCTTTGGGCTTGCGATAATAGAGCGCTATTTCAAGCGCCCGCGATCGAATGAACGGATAAAGAACATGGGCAACTCCCCATGCATTGTTTGACCCAACTTTTTTGACTAACGTACAGTTGAGTTACTTTTGGTTATTGATAATATATGTTAAGATAATGAACAAGAAATTCATTTTGTTAAAATTAAAAAACCTTCACCGCGTTGAAACTGCTGAACCGATTTTGATCAAACACAGCTAAGAACACTCCCGACAAATTCACCTTTCAAACAAAAACAAATCTAAATCGGTTTATCCGTTCGGGAGCTACGATGCCACAGACAGACACACACACACAGACACGTCAAACTTATAACACCCTGTCGTTTTTGCGTCGGGGGTTAAAACGCTAATTTAATTTCTAGCGTAGGAGTTGTGGGAAAGTAATGAAGCTTGTTGCATTTTGTTTCACGCAAATCCAATGAGTTGATTTATCTAATTATTTAGAATTCCAATTTTGCTTCCCAACTTCTAAAAATAGACAAGTTCTTTAGAAAAATTGGACAAAATACAACATTTAGAACCGTACTAATTACTTGCATAAAGAAGGG
Source organism: Operophtera brumata (assembly GCA_932527175.1). Classification (NCBI taxonomy): domain Eukaryota; kingdom Metazoa; phylum Arthropoda; class Insecta; order Lepidoptera; family Geometridae; genus Operophtera; species Operophtera brumata. Next base: position 1,446,512 of record OW052227.1, on the reverse strand, counting down.
GGGCCGCAGGTTCATTTATTTTTGACCTGGGTCAGCGGTTGGGGATGTTGACAGCCTGGCGCGGTACGCGGCCCATTTGACAACGCGTCCAATCGGTTGCCCACCTCCTTTATTAAATAATCGTTCTCGTCACTCGAATCGAAACTATATTTTGGTAATGCTAAGTTAAGAGTGACCGAGGCGAATGTGGTACTTATTTACTTTAGATTATTTTCGGAGGATTTATTTATTTCTCGACTGTCGTCACTCATTTTTGGCAGATGAAAGCAATTATTCTTGTTTTCGATTGAATGACGCTTGAAGCCCGAATGTTATTATAGCGACGAATTCGGGGACTTTTCCCATACGCTATTTGTGAATGAATAAATCATTAATACCTGCCTGGTAGGTAAGCGCAATTTATGTTGTTTACCTTTTTTATTATTGCGTAGAAATAGAAAGAAAAAAAAAAAAAAAAACTAGTATAATATTAGGGGTCGATTGCCGATTTGTACTGAAAAATTGAAACTAGTTTTTTCTAAGATGTAACATATTATTTAATCAAAATATTTATAAGAATTATATTATTATAATATTATTTGTATGAAGATTTCTAATTGGCTCCCCCGCCAGTCTTAAAAAATACGTGGGGTGCCTAATTTAAGTACCTACATGAATGACCTTTCGTTAGTTAGTTGTTGTTCAGAATATTCCGCCTACCCCAACTCATTTATCTGTTACTGAGATGATTCCTCAAGCGAGCAAATACTTGCGTCTGTCATCGCATGTCCAATTAGTGAGTTTTCTGTAAGCCCGACGACGATATAATGTCATAAGCCCTACAAGTTACGTAAACCCTGTTGTTATCTACGTCATATATACAGTCACGAATAGGAATTAGCGTATCGCCGGTCAGTTTCCTTATTCGTCAATTTTGCTGATTCAACAGTTTAATGATTAGACTGTTTCTTAATTCGCCAATTTCCTTTTTTGCCAGTTTCACTAAATTGTCAGAGCCTCTATTAAGGCAGTTTCTTGACTCGCAAACTTCCTTATGCCTCAATTATCTTAAGTTGACAGCTTTGCTATTTCGTCATTTTCCTAATGCGTTACTTTCCTTGTTCATCTGATAGTTTAGTTTGTCAGTTTTCCCATCTCGTCATGTTTATGATTTGCTAATTTTGGGGTTTCGTAGTAAACTAGGAACCCAGCTGTTTTTAAGAGGCGATCTTAAGGCGATACAAGACATATTTTGTACTCAGCTAAAAGTCACGAAATGCCAGTATTATTACGTATATCGTAAAAGACGCAATATAATCTCTATCAAGCCTTGGTCTCTTGCTACTAACCACACGACCCTGAAATCACCTTGTATATTTGATACACCGAAACACGACTATAAGACCCTGGCAACTAGTGAAACTGGCGAATATAGAAACTGATTATCTAGGGAAAATGACCATTTGACCAAACTGACGAATAATTAAATTAGCACATACGGAAACTAGCAAATTTACGAAACTGAAGCCTAGCAAAACTGGCGAAAGAGTAAACTGAAGGTTTAGCAAAATGACCCACTAGCGAAATTGTCAACCTAGTGAAAATTACCAGAAGATAAACTGTTGAATCAACAAAATTGACGAATAAGGAAACTGACCGGCGATACGCTAATTCACGAATAGATAGCCCGAACGGTCTTATTTGTTGCTTTTAACCTAGATTACTTTAAACCTAGTAGATATTTTTTGTGAAAGAGTTTCTGGATCTCAGTGTTTGAGAAAAGGCTTATAGTAGCAGCAACTATTATTTATTCTGTGGTAGTAGAGCTTTTTTTGTGAAAGAGTTCGTCCGGAGAAGTTCTACCGCCATACCTATTTCTGCCGCAAAGCAGGAGATCCTAAGTTCGCCTTTGTACTTCTTTGTTTTATGTGCAATAAAGAATTTTCTATCTATCTATCTATCCTATTCTTTATCAACATTTATTTTGTATTTTTGGACACCCTGAAGTTTATGTTTTAACTACTGCTAGTGGTCGCATTGCTGTGTTCCGGTTTGAAGGGCAAGGGTGCCGGTGATATTACAGGCACATGAGACTTTTCATCTTTATGTCTCAGGGTGGCGGGCGCAGTGCAATGCCACATAGGGTGCGTCCTAGGTGTACGTGACCTATGAGGTTATGCACTGTTCATAGGCAGAGGGTACCGCTTAACATCAAAGAGAAGAAAAGAGAAGATTCTAGAAAAATGAATATTACAGATCCACCAACTTCTCTGTAGAATAAAATTTATGTATACACATTTCATTGCTTACTAACACTATGGACTATGTTGTCGACGACCTCTGTAGCACGGCTGGCGATGATTCGCCTGTGACGCAGGAGGTTGCGGGTTCGATTCCCGCCTCGGAACAAATATTTGTGCGATCTGCAGATATTTGTTCAGGGTGTTCTGGGTGTTTTCTATGTATAATAAAAAATATCTATCTATGTAATATATTGTATTAAGTATATCAGTTAACTAGTTCCCATTACACAAGCTCTGGCTTAGTTTGGGGCTAGATAATGTTGTGTGAACTGTCCAGCATTATTTATTTATTTATTTGTCTGAATAAAATAATCTTTATTATTATTGTACAGATAAGTTGGTGGATCTGTAATTACGATATCCATTTGTGATGTCAAGTAGGTAGGCACTGCATATTAGAATTCCATTAAGAATGTCAGGTACTCATTTGTATTTTAAAGTATTCAGGTTAATGACACGCGAGATTAAAATGTTAAACATTCAAAAGATAAGGCCAGTTGTTTCGGAAATACATTAAGAGTTTTTTTTTGTTATAATCAGAGGGAAATATACTTCCAATTAAGGTGAACGATCACGCTTGCGGCGCGAGATTATTATTTTTAGTGTTTTTTGCTCCTTACATGTCATCAGCACTTCTTCAGATAGCGAAAGTTGATTTCGCGAGAACTAGGAGACTTAACACACATGTTTTAATTGATAGTGTCTCATAAATATCACCAGTTTCATTACGATACCCCTAAACAAAAAAAAACACTGTAAAAATGTGTTTATCGTAGCTAAACTGATGATATTTATGAGATACAATCAATTAAAACATGTGTGTTAAGTCTCCTAGTTCTCGCGAACTCAACTTTCGCTATCTGAAGAAGTGTTGATGAGCTGTAATGGGCAAAAAACACCCAAAAATTTGAATTTCGCGCCGCAAGCGTGAGCATCCACCTTAAACAATACTAGGTAACTACTTTTCACGGGATATTTATCATGATTTTTGAGTTTTTAATGTACCCGATATTTCGGCACAGTTGCATGCGCCATGGTCCCGGGAGAACTAACTAAAGTCTTTGCGAGTAGTTTTGAACATGAACTCGCAAAGACTTCTTATCTTCCAAGTAAGTACTTATAGTTTCGGCAAAAAGTGGCTGTGACATACGGACGGATAGACAGACAGACATGACGAATCCATAAGGGTTCCGTAATTTGGTTAGGGAACCCTAAAAAGTTTCGAAAAGCGAAATGCAGGGAACTCAATTGCCTATTATATTGTTTCAGAATGCGAATCCCTGATCCGCAAGATGCTGGTCCTTGAACCGACGAAGCGGTACACCATAGAGCAGATCAAGAAGCACCGATGGATGGCCGCGGAGCCCTACGCGGTGCCGCTGGTGATCGCAGACCCGGCCAGGAGCCCTGCGCACGCGCCGGCGCAGGCCGAGCCGAACGAGCAGGTGCTCAGGCTGATGCAGAGCTTGGGGATCGACCCTGTTAAAACCAAAGAGGTAATGCTTATGATGGTAATGAGGTTTTATATTTCTTTAATTTTCACTAGAAACGGGATATTTACCATGATTTTTGAGTTTTAAATGTTCCCGTTATTTCGGCACAGTTGCATGCGCCATGATCACGGGAGGGGAGAACTAACTAAAGTCTTTGCGAGTAGATGTTATTGGCAGATATATCGATCTACCCTCTTTCTCACTCTTTTATTACGAATGATACCACTACCATCGGTTTCATTGTCACACTTCACACCAACTATTACCAAATATAATATATTATATTTGGATATTTACCAATCATGGTAAAAACACAAAAAAAAAAAGAATCTCGCGCCGCAAGCTTCAGCATTACACCTTAAGGCGCGATAGGTTCTCAAATGTCTCTAGAATTTTAAAGTTTTTGATAAGAATTTTCATAGTTTTCTATGAAGAAAAAAATATATGATATTCTTGAGCTTTTTATCTAGTGAAATCAATAATTCAATACAATATTTGAATTAATTCACTCGATAAAAAAAAACCAAAGATACCTTCTTTTTAAAATTGAAATGCTATTTTTCACTCACTTCTCTCACGTTTTAATTTTTGAAACATTTGATTACATGTTAGTTATTATTTGAGTTAGTGAATTCATCAAAAAATTTAACAAAACTTTGAACGACATTTTTATATAATTTTTTTAAACATACACGGTATCAGAGCGTGCGCTCGCCTTCTTCGCCTCATACAAAAATGTTCGTTGAACCTATAGCGCCTTAATCGTTCACTGAGCGGAACGCTCCGTACTAGAACAATCAATCAAATGTACTACAGGTCCTAGCGCTTAACTGAGTCAGTCCCTGAGGTATATGGGAGCGGTACGGGAGGGGTGTTTTCGTCTCTCAAATTATCAGATGACATGTGACATAATGACGGAAGAATCAGGCAACAAACACGGCTCGGCTTTATTTGATGATCCTTCTTACTACTAGGCGGGGAGCGCATGTGTGGTGCCAAGAGAACAAGTGGAAGATGATTCAAAGAAAACAGGAAAACCAACTTAAAAGCCTTATGGAGGAAGTCAAAAGTAAGATGCTAGAGAGAATCAGCAAAAGTTCATTACATAGTACACTCTACGCTTGATAAACTCATAAACTACACATCAATAGTACGAGTAAATTATATGCAGGTGCAGACATTGCAAATTGACAAATTAGCTGTCGAGGGGCATAACGACATCAGGCCACGCGGCTTTATCATTAACATAGTCATGTAGAGTGTAATATACTTTCTTAATTATTCCACGCAGATATCGCAACGAGCCCGCGTTATGTTACGTTTGGTCAAAGCTAATAAGAAGGCAGGTAAAGATTCGACTTAGATTACCTACCGACATTCACAATTTCTAAAATGTGTTTATATACTTTTCAGAGCTTAAGATCGAACAGTTACGACCACCACGCAGCCATCTACCTTCTACTCCTGGATCGACTGAGAGCTCGCGCGAGCGGCGCCGGGCTGGACGCCAGGAGACCCTCGCGACGACCCTCCTCCATCGCCGACCACGCGCTCGCTAGAGATCCCTCTCTGCAGGATGCTAGACGCGAGCACCATGCAAGGTAACACATCGACTCAGAGATTCACGTGACAGGCGGCCCTTGAACCGCCGCAACTTCACCCCTTTCGCTCGCTCAATTAGATTATCAGTCTAAAATATATTTTTTACAAGCTTTTATTTAACTTGCAATGTATGTATGTTTGTCCGGGTGGACTCTTGCAACTGAATTTGAAAGCAATCCTCAACCGATTGAGATGATATTTTGCATACCTTGCAAGCTCCGATGACAATGCAATATTATGGTGACAGCGAGGTGATATGATGGAGACTGAAGGTAGAGGACGCGGGGACGGAGTCCCATGCGGTGGAGCGATCAAATACGCTCTGCGCTCGATTCCAGCGTGAGCGACGCCATCCGCTCCGCTGAGGATAGAAGCCGGTGGAGGCAAATCATCAAGTCCAAGGTCCTACATAAAGGTCACGACCTTCAGCAGTGAGGTTACCGACGCAAGGAGGGGGAAGGTAGACAACGGAACTCCTCGAGGGATAATAGTAGACTGGCCGTGTTTAGGCTAATTTTGATCAGCACTCGGTTACGATCACTAATTTTATAAAAGCTAGTATTGAAAAGTATATTTTTCACAAAAAACTTATTTCGTTCCAGGTTATTGCATGCGGGTGACCCATCAAGAGACTTCAACAGAGCGACTCCAACATTGCCAGCACCGGGCGATCCATCAACGTCCGAAACGCAGCGACTGCTCTCCCTAGCCGGCGTCAACATGACTGAACAGAGACTGCTCCAGCGAAACTCCGACCCCTCGGATACGCATCGGAGCTTTCTAGTCAGCAACTTGGACGGCAGAAGCCATGAGAGTGAATCGACGCGGCTGCTGTCCATGAGGAACATAGACGTCTCACAATCAAGCCAAAGACTTGGAGCTAAGCTAAGTGAAGGCGTTGTTCCCACCCACAGGTTGCTAACGTCAACCTACGAACAGCAGCAGAACATACTGAAACAGTCTAGTGAGGATTGCAGACGGTTGTTACAGCAATCGACAACCGTAGGACCAGAGAGCAGCAAAGGTACTAACGATGGGACGAGGCTGTTAACGTCATCTAGTTTCGATTCAAAATGTGCTATCGACAGTGGGAGAAGTTCAGCCGCAGCCGATCATAACGTGATCGCCAGTTTTCTGCAGAACTCTGCTTCTGCGACCAATTTTAGCGCAGAATCGGTAAAACTTGCCAACTCTACAACATTCACAATGTGTTCCGAAGCTGCTAAACTTATGAATACTTTACAGCAATCACCACTACCTTTGAAGGGTACCGTCAATTTGAGCGCTAGTCCAATACCGTTGCAGTTGGCGGAGTCTAAATTGAGCTGTGTTCTGGAGCAACCGAAGCCACTAGAATCTGCTAGGCTCGTATCACAAGCGCAGCAGCAAGATTTGAGTAGACTACAGACCAGCACGCCACCGTTCAAAGACTACATGAACCCTCACCTTCCAGCGTATTCATATTTACAAAATGCAGCTCTACCCCCTGTGTCAAGCGCAGCTGAATCGAACTTTTCCGTCACTACCACAACTACAAGCGATTTATTTCCGAGTACTCTGTATAGACCAGATAGTAAATTTTCCCTGAACAGGTATACAACAAGCCAGCCCACTTATTCAGGGCTCCAAACAAGTGCAAACGAGCCATCAAAATTTCAACAACAGTATTCCTCGTCCACCGACGAAGGTTGCGAAACAGATATGGAAGATATCCCAAACGTACCAGCCGGAGTGCAGAACAGATTGAGTTCCTACGCCAGTTCTAGCTCCAGCAGTGGAGTTGTAACATTCTTTAACAACAAAAGCCTGAGCCAGAATCTAAGCTGCGACTCCTCCCAAAGCAATTTTTCTACATTCGAAAGCCTAGACTATCAGCTATCGGATTGTTCCAGCGAGCTTGCCAGCAGTCTCCCCAGCTGCACATCCAACGAAGAGAAACTGGCTTACGAGAATAACTCCCTTGTAAACACCAGCCCGATGCACCCTTGCGTTTATATATCTTCGTACAACAGCAACTCGCCTGGCACAGGCTTGATGGCACGACACAACCCAATTAACTACCAGTCAGCTAACAAAAACTGCACTCGGGCCATGACTCGGAGTCCTGTCGATTTCAGAGAAGGGCGACGTGCCAGCGACGGTTTAGTGGCACAACAAGTGGCACAGTCCAACGAGTCACAAAAGAACAACGTAGCGTTCAACAGTCAACGATTGAACGAGAACTGTAAAGCCAAAGGTGTTTTAGAATTACATCTGGTCCAAAAAGAAGCGCAGATACTGAAAACTCAATACCAATCTTCGATTCCGGCCGAAGAAATGACACAAAGGCAGATACAACACAACCAGTTTGCGGCCAGCTTTACTCCACATTACCTCGATACCAAAAACCCTACTCCAAAACGCATCAGTCTCCCTGAAACGTTCAATTACTCAAGTACTTCTCCTCCGATGCCTGCCAGCCCTAAGATGGTAGCCCAACTTCAAGAACCGACAGATCTACTCGGAGCTACAGTGACACAAGTGACAAAGCCGCCGCTACAGCAGCAGCTGATGCAGCACCGCCTATACCAACAGAAACGTCAACTTCTACAAAAGCAAATGACTCCCCCAAACGTTCCCGCGCACGAAATGGGCCTCCATGCGTTGCAAGTCGGCCTCAGCCGGCGACAGATGCTTCGGCAGCAGAGCTACAAGATCGCGCAGCAGCAGCAAATCTTGCCACCACTGCCCCTGACAGAAACCGAGAACAGAGACTTGCTCGCTTTCCAAGCTATTGTCGAAGGACCGAACAGAGCAGCGAATCCGCAACCCGATGACGGAGATCTTGCCAAGTATGCGTACCAAGGGTCGATGGAGATCAGCATTATGAACAAGGAGAGATTGGGGAACGAAAACTGGTCTAACTTACCGTCTAGTCTGCAGACTGCTTGCCAAATATCTGAGATGGCGGGACTGCGAGAGGCGACCGCTTCTGAGGGCGAGGAATCGTCAGCGCACTCCGTAGATGCGCCGATTTGGCCCGTACAATGGAACACCAACATATTCCAACCGCAGCCCTGCTTTCAGGTATTTCAACAGATAAATTAGTAATAGACATCCACGTGTACCTGTAGACTAGTAGAGTGGATAGCGCACGCAGCCCGAAGCTAGATCGAGTTTTTGCTAGGCTTTAAGACGACGCATTGGAAATTTTGGTATCAGGGATCTATATTTTTCTCAGCAATTACAAAACATATGAAAGTGATATTTGGTTACCTGTTTTAGTTTGGAGTTTGTTTGTGAAAGAATTCATCCGGGGAAGTACTACCACCATACCTATTTCTGCCGCAAAGCAGTAGTGCTTGCATTGCTGTGTTCCGGTTTGAAGGGTATGGGTGCCGGTGATATTACAGGCACATGAGACTTTTCATCTTTGTCTCAGGGTGGCGGGCGCAGGGCAATGCCACATAGGGCACTTCCAACTAGGACGCGTCCTATGTGGCATTGCACTGGTCATAAGCAGAGGGTACCGCTTATCATCAGGTGGGCCATCTGCTTGTAACGCCATTCTCAGTGGTATAAAAAAAAATTACTTCATCACTAACTTTTTTTTTTTAGTAGTATTTCACGATTGGTTAACTTTAATAGCAGAGAAAAATTATAAAAGATACCTCTTAAAAACAGAGATTTTCATTTTACTGGCAAACGGGACCGATTTAAGACTCCAAATTTTCTATTTCGGTTCATCCAAGCACACACTTCAATATAATAGTAAGTTTTAAGAAACATTTCGAAATTGTAGTTAGTCAATGCGTCGCCTTAACTGTAGAAAGCGCAAGATCAATATTGGTCTCATCTAGTGTATTCGTGAAGCATCAATTGTATGTAATTGGCGAATGTTTAGTCTTAGGCGCGAGCCAGATAGAAGAGACGTAAGGCGAGGACGCGTCGCGGACATTTGTCTCTTCCGCGTCCCTTTCATACAAAATGTATAGAAGCGTCGCGACGCAAAACATACAGAACAGACAGGTCGCGGGCGCGACGCTTTTACGTCCGCGCCTTTTGTTCAAAACACACAGGAGAGACGGGGCGCGTCCGCGACGCTTTTACGTCCGCGCCTTTTGTTCAAAACACACAGGAGAGACGGGCCGCGGCCGTGACGCTTTTACGTCCGCGCCTTTTGTTCAAAACACACAGGAGAGACGGGCCGCGGCCGTGACGCTTTTACGTCCGCGCCTTTTGTTCAAAACACACAGGAGAGACGGGGCGCGACCGGGACGCTTTTACGTCCGCGCCTTTTGTTCAAAACACACAGGAGAGACGGGGCGCGACTGTGAGGACGGGGCGCGGAGTGGCATGCCTGCCGGGCGGGTCTCGCTCGCTCGCACAGTCAACGTGTACCGTCGCTTCCGCGACCCGTCTCTTCTATATAATTTAAAAAGTCGCGTCCGCGTCTCGTCTCCGCCCTGTCCGCGACGCGTCCTCGCCTTACGTCTCTTCTATCTGGCTCGCGCCTTAAATTCACTTATTGAATTTACGTAGAGTGCATGACAATAAATACCTAGTGCTTTAAATTTGTATTACACCATTACTTTTATATTTATATCACTAGTGACCGAATGCTGTTGTCAGTAAATAAGACTTATATACACAAATTAAATATTAAAAATATATTTTATGTAAGTCCACAGTATGTAAATTTTAATTGAAATTAAAAAATACTGTGTTTATGCATAATTTAGATATATATTAGAATGCACTCAATACTAAGTTCCAACTCGATCTACATATATAAAAAAAACATGAATTCCTGATGTTTATCATGGTTAATAATAGATGTTACAAATTGTAATACTAAAATTCCATATTACTTGCCAATACAAGTATTGTATTATTTGATAGAATTTTTAAGATAAATGTTGCATTTTTCCAACCAGTCTTTTTTTAACTTCGTGAATGACGGAACAAGCAGATGGCCCACCTGATGTTAAGCGGTAACCTCTTCCTTTAACAATGCATTACCTCATAGGTCACGTCCACCTAGGACGCGCCCTATGTGGCATTGCACTGCGCCCGCCACCCTGAGAAATGAAAAGTCTCACGTGCCTGTAATATCAACAACAACAAAAACACAAAGGTTTTATGTATTTTAGTAGTAGTAGAGCTTTTTTGTGAAAGAGTTCTTCCTGGGAAGTGCTACCACCATACCTATTTCTGCCGCAAAGCAGTAGTGCTCGCATTGCTTTGTTCCGGATTGAAGGGTTGCCGTTGAAATTACAGGCACATGTGACTTTTCATCTTTATGTCTCAGGGTGGCGGGCGCAGTGCAATGCCACATAGGGTGCGTCCTAGGTGGACGTGACCTATGAGGTAATGCACTGTTCATAGGCAGAGGTTACCGCTTAACATCAGGTGGGCCATCTGCTTGATTGTCATTCCAAGTATTATAAAAAAAAGTCTAAAAATCTACAAACTTCGCGTAATATTTTTGCAGATTTATTCATCTTACGTCCATGTTGCATTAATTGATTAGATTTAACTTATCTATTTATTATTAGATATTATAAGTAAGGAATACATTTATTCTTTGTGAAAGTATCTGAGTTTTGTTATTATTTGCTAATAATTAATTTAATGTATGTAATATGTGATAGCTTTACTTAGAAGCAAGTTTTATTTAAAATACATGTAAATGTAAACTTAATAGTTCTTTGTTTTATTTTACACCAGGGGTTCCCAAACTAATTTTGTCTGCTGCCTACTTTGAGAATAAATTATTTTTTAGCACCCCCATTTTTTGTTAGCACAAACATAAACAAATAAAAACATAATCAAACATAATTAATAATTAAGCATAATTAAACATGCACAAATCAAGTTATTTAACAAAAACTTGTTAAGGTGGTTCCTTTCGCTTGTGGCGCGAAATTCAATTTCGTTTCCTTTTTTTTTGCTCATCACATCTCATCAACACTTCTTCAGATAACGAAAACTATGTTGCCGGTAATTATATGACCTAACACACAAGTTTTAATTTATAGTATCACATAAATATCATTAGTTTGGCTATGAATGTGCTTGAAAGAAAAAAAACTGTATATACCATTGAAGCACAATCGTAGCTAAAACTAATGATATTTATGTGATACTATAAATTAAAACTTGTGTGTTAGGTTATATAATTACCGGCAACATAGTTTTCGCTATCTGAAAAAGTGTTGATGAGATGTGATGAGCAAAATACACGAAAAAAATTGAATTTCGCGCCACAAGCGGAAGCAACCACAAACATGATTGCCCGCGGTCTATTATCTACGAAAATGACCTATCTAGGAATACTAATAACTATTAAAATGCAAAAGAGTGTCTGATTTGACACCCCCATTTTTTTCTGGGTCCCTTACCGCCCCCCTTTAGGCCTGCAGCGCGTTATCGCCCACTTTGGGAACCCCCGTTTTACACCTTCAATGCTGTCGATTCTGCGCAACATTCTCCGTCGTCCAAAGGACCGCTTTAAGCTCTAGAGAATGTTTCCCACAGTCAACACCAAAGGCTTTTAGAGAGCACGTCTGCATGCACATTTGCAAATGATTAAGTAATGAATACCAATTTTAGTTCCTACTAATTAGAAACAGTTCGCCAGAGAAAGCATATAATAGTAGATTATGCACTATGGGAATAAAGCAGTGTCTTACGGCGCAGGCGGCATATTGAACCCTGAGCGTAACGAGGGAGTTATATAGAGTCCTGCGTGAAGTAAGTTTTAAATAAATAACGGCTAATTATAATCATTCATAATCATTCAATTACCACTGTATTTCGTCGCTTTGCTGACGTTTCGAGACTGAATACAGAAGCCTCTCCATCATCAGCACCGCCCATAAAAGTCAGCAAAGTGACGAAATACAGTGGGGTATTCACAGTAGGTGTTTTCACAGCCGTTCACGTCATGTTAATAGCCTTGAAAATAGATGGCGCCAGCTCTGTACAAGCTAAAGTAGCTCTGTCAAAATAAAGTTAAATGTCAATGTCAACAACGTAGTGATATATTTTCTTGAAATTCACACAAAAGAACAGACAATGCATTTGTTATTTTGACAAGTATACTTGAGTCAGCGCCATCTATCGAGCCAAACCGAACAACTTTTTTTTTATTCTTTAATGAAAAGCCCTCATTAGCCGTTATTGATTTAAAATGATTCCCAACCACGATAGTTTAAATTCTATCAATTAAATTCATTTCATTCCCAAAACTCTCTGATGCTCTAGAACCGCTTAGCCAACGCAGAGCCATCGGATCTCTTTGCGTGTTCTACCGCCTCTACAACGGGGAATGCTCCGACGAACTTTTCTATCTCATCAACGCATCGAGATTTTATCATCGCTCTTCCCGGCACCGTGATAAAGCTCATCCACACATCATAGATCCCTGGGTTTCTCGTACGACTCGTTTCTCGAGATCATTTCTTCCCCATACCTATAAACTATGGAATGAGCTTCCATCTGAGGTTTCCCCGCTTGGTTACGACATGTGTCGCTTCAAGAAAAATGATCATAAATTAATTCAGGGTAGGCAGCGCATCGACAATACCCCCGGTGTTGCCGGTGTCTATAAGCGACGGTGACCACTTCACATCAGGTGGGCCGTATGCTAGTTTGCAAATTTATTTCATAAAAAGAAAAAAACATAATGTGTGGAGAGGCACATGCTTATATATAAAAACGGCTAAGTGCGAGTCAGACTCGCGCACCTAGGGTTCCGTACAAACCTGTAGATATATAAGTAAAAGTTATGGTATTTTTATTGCTAAATGAAATCATCATGAGGAAAGGGGTAGTAAGTTTAACATTTTAAGTTGCCGGTGAAATTACAGGCACATGAGAGTTTTCATCTTTATGTCTCAGGGTGGTGGTCGTAGTGCAATGCCACATAGGCCGCATCCTAGGTGGACGTGACCTATGAGGTAATGCACTGTTCATAGGCAGAGGGTACCGCTTAACATCAGGTGACCCATATGCTTGAACCGTCAGTACGAGTTGTATAAACAAAAAAATATTTTTTAATACAAAAAAAAAACTTTATTGACATTATGCAATGTTTCATACTGTTATTGAGTTCAGTTGAGATAAATAAATAATGCTGGACAGTTCACACAACATTAACTAGCCCCAAGCTAAGCAGAGCTTGTGTTATGGGTACTAGATGACTGATATACTTAAAACAATACATTACATAGATAGATATTTTATATTATACATAGAAAATACCCAGAGGTTCAGGGTGAACTGTGTTCGCACAAATATTTTTTTCCATGACGGGAATCGACCCCGCAACCTCCTGCGTTGCAGGCCAACTTTCGCCCACCGCGCCATTGAGGTCGTCAAAAATGATCAGTTAGTATAACGCATATCACTAATTCCAGTCGAGCTGGCAAGGCCACAGCCTACCACCCCCTGCAGGCATGCTACCGCTCAGCGAGAGCCCTATCCTGGAGCTGACGGAGCAAATGGAGTCAATATGAAGATGACGCTGGAACCGCGTTAATGTACCTAATTGTATTGAATTGTGTTGTCATTGCTAACGGCCCAATTCTACTAAACCAATTGTATTTGAGTTGTCTTCTTATTCTTCATTTTTTTTGTATCATTGATAGACCTTTGTTTCACCACGATCTCACCACGATCTCACCACGATCTCACCACGATCTCACCACAACCTCACCACGATCTCACGATCTCACCACGACCTCACCAGTTAGTTACAGCACACAATATGTGCTATTTATCAAAGTTACACCGTTTAAAATGCCACCAAATTTACACGAAATAACTCGAAAAAACACATTAACATGTAATTAAGTAAAAAAGAAGAGGTTTCTTTCAAAAATGCCAGATTGAATCCCCAATTGTATTTAAATTGTTAGGTAATGAATTGTCTCATACTTGTCACTTTTGACACTTTTGGTATTCTACTAACTTCAATGGTTTTTCAATTGCATTATAATTATGACCATTTAAAAACAACCGTAAAATATTTCTTCGTAAAAATTCGTTAAATCATAAAGTTAGCAGACTACCATTTTTAATGACAATTGTAATTGAATTGTAATTGCATAGTGTAAGATTGGTTTCTTTTAAAAATTAGTAGAATTGGGCCCCTGATAACTAGGCGTTACAAAATTACTTACAAAGAGACAATAGTTTTTTTTTTTGAAGGTGGTGATGGAATATTCTAGTATTTTGTTAAATATACATGGGGCTATAGCATGAAAACCACAATAAAAAGCATTGACGACACAAAACCAAAGAACACGAGTAATAACCCATCTTTAAACAATAAGTTTTAATGTCCGCAATAAGCAATGAATGTAGAATTGTAGTAGTTAGACAATATTTAGTCAAATTTATGCACCACAGCATGTCAATATAAATATTTGAAATAATAACTACATATTAGTAAACTTAGGTGATAATCGAAGCGACAATATCAAAGTAGGATAAGGTCAGTAGTATTTATAGGTAATTGATAAAACATTCGTTAGCGAATCGGCTGAATTTGAACTTATAACTGAATATGACTTTATACCTTGATTTTAAGATGTCCATGTGATTTTTACCAAATAACCTTATGATGTTTTTATTTATTAACAGCGAATTATCTCTTTGTATGTAAACTACCTCTAAACTAATTTTGATAATAAGACTGAATTCGGTGTCAATTCAGACCAAATTTATGTCCACCATCATCCAATTGTCAACAGTCTAACGTTTATGTGAAGATTGGGGGAAAATTGTACTTACGAAGAAACATATCACAATATAACAAGTGAAAGGGGGTTTGCTTAAGCTTTTCATTGGTACCTAGGCTCCTATTCAGACAGGATTTCTATGCAGAATCTTTGGTCATCATCATAGACGAGTCTGAAGGAACTCAAATCAGCCACCAGTCCAAAAACAATAATGGAGACCAACATTGAAACCTTTTCATAAACCCATTGTAAGGAACTACATATTATAGCAAGCCATAATGCTCTACAACTATGAAGCTTTTATCGATGAGATCAGAAAACATACGTAAGTATCTACACCACGTAGGTACCTACTTTACTATTCTCCTCCTGACGTTTCGTTGAACATTTAGAGGTCCTTCCTCATGAGCACCGACCGCGACCACGGTTGAAGGCCGTGAGACGGGAACTGAACTCGCGACCACGCTCGAAGGTCGTGAGAGGGGAACACAGTTTAGTTCAGTTGCGTGGTCGCAAGTTAAGCTCCCGTCTCACGACCTTCGAGCGTGGTCGCGAGTTCAGTTCCCGTCTCACGACCTTCGAGCGTGGTAGCGAGATAAGTTCCCGTCTCACGACCTTCGAGCGTGGTCGCGAGTTCGGTTCCCGTCTCACGACCTTCGAGCGTGGTCGCGAGTTCAGTTCCCGTCTCACGACCTTCGAACGTGGTTGCGAGTTCAGTTCCCGTCTCACGACCTTCGAGCGTGGTCGCGAGTTCAGTTCCCGTCTCACCGACCGTCGAGCGTGGTCGCGAGTTCAGTTCCCGTCTCACGACCTTCGAACGTGGTCGCGAGTTCAGTTCCCGTCTCACGACCTTCGAGCGTGGTCGCGAGTTAAATTCCCGTCTCACGACCTTCGAGCGTGGTCGCGAGTTCAGTTCCCGTCTCACGACCTTCGAGCGTGGTTGCGAGTTCAATTCCCGTCTCACGACCTTCGAGCGTGGTCGTGAGTTCAATTCCCGTCTCACGACCTTCGAGCGTGGTCGCGTTCGGTGCTCATGAAGAATTTTCTCTAAATGGTCAACGAAACGTCAGCAGGAGCATAGTAAAGTACGTGGTGTATAGACGTAGATTTTCTAAAATGATACCAAGCCACGGTAATTTCAATTCTATAACATACCTACGTAAGGAAAATATTACACGGCATAGGTAGCGTAGGTAGAGTTAGTATCTACTGTACCTATTTAATTCCAAATCAGTTTATATGATCTAGATTCTACAGTCTAGACTAGATATTCACGTACTTGTACCTACTTTTCCATAAGATATGTTTTTAAAATTTATTTGCCTATTAATGAAACATATGAAGGCTTTTAGTGATAAGATCGCCCATTGTATAATCCCGATGGAACAACTACGATATTTTAAAGGTCGTCGCAGGAAGTCTGTGGATGGAGCCCGCCTTTAGTCTTTGCATTCTTTGGGGGAGGCCTATATCCGACAGTGGACTTTCGAGTTGATAATAACGACGAGTAAAGATCGTACGAACATTTCACTTGTGGCGCGAAATAATTTTTTTATCGTGGTAATCACCGCTCATCAACACATCTTGAGAACCTTATTTTGTGGAAATTAGGAGACAAGTTCAGCTCCCGTCTCACAACCTTCGAGCGTGTTCGCGAGTTCAGTTCCCGTCTCACGACCTTCGAGCGTGTTCGCGAGTTCAGTTCCCGTCTCACGACCTTCGAGCGTGTTCGCGAGTTCAGTTCCCGTCTCACGACCTTCGAGCGTGGTCGCGAGTTCAGTTCCCGTCGCAACGCATATTTTTATTGAAAGTGTCTCATAAATATCATTAGTTTAGCTACGAATACCAATGAACAAAAATATCACTGTAAAAATAATTGAATGACATTCGTAGCTAAACTAATGATATTTATGAGAATCAATCAATAAAAACTTGTGTGTTAGCTCTCCTAATTTTCGAAACATCAGGTTTCGCTATCTCAAGATGAATTGATGAGCTGTGATGAGCAAAAAACGCAATAACATTTTAATTTCGCGCCAAAAGCGAAACAATGCGTTTCACGACCTCTGTAGCGCCTCGGGCGAGTAGCCGGTGGAGATGTGAAAGGTTGCGGATTCGATTGCCGCTGCGGTACAAATGTTTGTATGATCTGCAAATATTTGTTCCGAGTCTGGGTGTTATGGTACCATGGTACTCGTAGTTCCTGATACCCACGACAGGGAATTCTATGAGGTCAGGAATATGAGTGCGACTGTTGGGTGTTATGTTATATTATCTTTTCTGGGAATTTGTAAGTACTCAATCCATCATTTTTTTTTCTTATTTCCGATTATACAGTAATTTTTATTATTGAAATTGTATTAACTTACTTTTTATTTTCGAACATAATTATTAGGTACTGTTTACCTACAATTTACTTAAATTGAGTGGCAACAGGTAAATTAATTATTTTATAAAAACGGGAAATATTCACGTACCGTTAAATCGATGTAAGCACCGACATTGTTTCGACCCGTTTCGAGAGTCTTTTTCAAGGTGAGTGAACGCGACGCACTCCACCCGCGTCTCGCTTAGCACTAATCCGCTCAGTGCGAGCTGCAGCCCGCTCGGCTCGTGTAGTGGGGCGCGCGGGTAGGAATATAGCTTGTGTTCGTTTCGTCATCGTCGTCGGCGCAGTGGATTGTGGTGTCTTACATCGATTTAACGGTACGTGAAAATTTCCCGTTTTTATAAAATAATTGATATGATTCACGAAAGTTTTTATAGGTAAATTAATTCTTGTTTTTCCTTCAATCCAAATTCGGAGACAGACAGGAATTGTCTTCAATACAAATTCGGGGACAGAAATAAATTGCCTTCAATCCAAATTCGGGGACAGACAGGAATTGCCTTCAATCCAAATTCGGGGACAGACAGGAATTGCCTTCAATCCGAATTCGGGGACAAACAGGAATTACTCAAAATTACTCTTTCAATATCTGTTTTGTTGTTTTGGAATTAATAATAGGTACAGGAGTAATGTTATAGTAATCATAGGTGTTTGGAAGCTTTTTACACACGTAGAATAATGCCATGTTACATAGGTAGGTACTCGGACATTCCAGTTATGATGCAATATCTTCGATCAAGAATACAACTAGATTTCGGGTCACGTACAAAATAAAAGCTCAATACCGTCCGCGTGGGTATATAACTTTACAGCTATATTTGTTTACTAACGAACTGAAACAAAAGTTTTAAAACAGTTCTAAGTTCAACCTAATTACAACCATGACACCTAGAAATAAAGTAGCAAATCTTCAAAATATTATCTTATACTTACGATCATTCGTCGCAAAAAACGAGCAAAACAATAAATTACTCCTGTCACTTAGAAATTAAGACGTAGGTTAAATAACATTTAGTGTGAATTCAACCTTAAATAGCTACAAATAAAGTTCTCACAAATACAAATAAAAAATAAGAGCTCACTTTTCAAGTGAGCTGTTATTCACCGAGACGTATTTTTTGCGCCGACCTGACATCTAGTTGTATTCTTGATCGAAGTGCAATATAGTTATGTACCTAGACGATTTTATGTTATAGAGAAAAGTAGCGAATGTAGCCATTTATCACTATTATGAATAATTAAACACAACGTGTTTCAGCTTTGTAACATTTATTTTTACAGTTTTAATTGTGGAATTTGTAAATTTCTATTTCATTTATATATTTTTGGTTGTGATTATACACAGTATGGCTGATTGTTAATCCAATTATAGAACAGTCGAAATTACAATCAATAATAACTAAAAAAGACTTTTCATTTGTTTTTATACAAAAAAGATCAGCCTGGCAATTTTTTTTTATACAACTTTAGATGGCGGAACAAGCAGATGGTCCGGCGGTCCTCTCTGCTTATGAACAGTGCATTACCTCACAGGTCACGTCCAACTAGGACGCACCCTATGTGGCATTGCACTGCGCCCGCCACCCTGAGACATAAAGATGAGAAGTCTCATGTGTCTGTAATTTCACCAGCACCCCTTCAAACCGGAACACAGCAGTGCGGGCACTACCAGAAATAGTGATGGTAGTACTTCCCCGGACGAACTCTATCACAAAACAGCTGTACTACCTACTACCTACCTACTAAATATTTAAAATTCGTGTCCTTCTACTGTCATTAATTTGGTATCAGGCGCAGTGTCCGATAACAGTGCATTATTTATCAGTTTTATTAATAAGTACCTATTCTACAAGAAAGAAATAGGTACCTACCTGTAGAAAGTAGTGATGAATCCGATATATTAGTATTCGCTAAGATATTAGTGCGAAATCAGGAGATTCGCAGACGGTCCAAAGTCACGGACATTGGGAAACGCATCTCACAATTGAAGTGGCAATGGGCGGGACACCTCATGCGCTGCACGGATAACAGATGGAGCCGCAGGATAACCGAGTGGAGACCTTGGGTAGGAGGCCGAAGACCAGGCAGGCCGAAGGCACGATGGACCGATGACATTAAACACGTAGCTGGCCGCCAGTGGAGTCGTGATACTGGGAACAGAGCCGACTGGAAGAAATTAGGGGAGGCATAGGTATATCCAATATTGGACGGAAAGATGCTGACACATGATGATGATGATGAAGATTTTACTGATATCGGATGTACCTACCTATTAGTACCTAAAATCCGACGAACTTTGTTAAACTTCTACACTGAGAATAACCGTATCCGGGTCGTATATAACCTCTCGCTCTCTCCCTCACACGGCTAGTTTCTTTTTTTAACAATGATATGACCTTTGACCACGATCTCATCTGTTGGTAAGTGAAGATGTGGCCGAAAATGAAGCACAAAGGTCTAGAAGTCACCTACCTATTCACTCTAGCATTGAAGAGACCCAGATTATAGTTTTCAGGAAAGACAGACGACGGTAGTGTATTCCACTCCTTAGCGGTTCGCATTATAAAGTTAGAACTGAAACGTTTAGTACGTATAGAGGGTATACTAATGAGGTAAGGATGGTACCGAGCCGTGCGCCTGCTCGTCCTATGATGAAAAGGAGATGGTGGGATGGTTGTTTCTCAGTATTAGATGATATGAATATATTACCCAAGTGATATTCTAATAGGGTTGGGTTTAGAATCATGCCGCACGAATTAAGGGGGGAGAGTGGGAGGGAGGGGTGGAGTGGGGTAGGGGACGCCCCCCCCCCCTAGAGTGGGGATGTGCGGAAACTTATAGTTTTGGAGAAAAAAAATAAAGAAGTTTTGAGGTTAAGTATGAATTTTTTGTGAGGTTAAGTATGAAGTTTTATAATTGGAAGTGTCGGACTCCGGTATGAGACTCAGAATCGACTCAGGGCATTCCGACATGAGTAGGTTAGGTTCAAAATAAGTGACAGAACCGACACGGAGCACCCCGACTTCACGTGGTCTTGTGCGTCACGCCCCTAGAGTGTATATAAAAACGCGGAGCCAGTAGCTCGCGTGGGAGGTCCTGAGCGGAGCAAGCCCGTGAGGCCGAGCGGAGCGAAGGGGGGAGGTGGCGAGCGAAGCGAGCCGGTGACCTCCGTAGTGTAGCGAAGGTCGAATGGGTGAAGCGACACTCAGGGGCAACCTCGCGAGAGTACTGGCGAGAGCCCATACCGGAGTCCGACACTTCCAATTATATAACTTCATACTTAACCTCACAAAAAAAAACATACTTAACCTCAAAACTTCTTTATTTTTTTTCTCCAAAACTATAAGTTTCCGCACATCCCCACTCTAGGGGGGGGGGGGGGGGGGGCGTCCCCTAAGACCCTCACCCCTCCCCCCCACCCTCCCCCCTTAATTCGTGCGGCACGATTCTAAACAATACCCTGATACGCACCTACGATGTTCTCACCGAGACGACTTGTACTATTCAAAATGATCCTTGTGATTTCGATGAATAAAATACTTTTGACTTTATTATATGAGATATTGTACTATTTACTATTATCGGTATTACCCTGTATTCACCCATCTCTAGTAGTAAGTACAGAAGTATGTATTATCTTCCTTCGAGAATGTATAAGCTATTGGAATGTGTTATCAGTCTGACTTGAAATAGGTAGATACCTACTCAGTGTGTGCGGGTGTTGTACGGTCATTACACCTATTCTACATCCGACAGCAAACGCGCGTTGTTAAAGTTTTTGTTCATACATTTATTTAGTATTATTTTAGTTTTCTCTAATCTTTGTTTCAAGGGTTCTCGTAACACCCAAGACGATGACTTCGGAACCCAGAAAAATCACTGACTTGATCAAAGAAAGCAAGTTCACGTATTCTTTCGAAGTAACTCCCGATGTGAACGTAGAGGACCTGACAGGTTTGGACGCTGAACCAGCATTTTTCTCTGTGACTTGGCACGCCAAGACCCACAAATGCAAGGACTTGGAAGTGGAGCCCCTGAAAATAGCAGAGATATTGAGGAGTCAGAAGAATCATGTTTTAATGCACCTCTCTTGTGATATGATGAAGAAGCAATATTTGGAGAGGGTCTTGGCTTTTTTGCAAGATAAAGGGATCTGCAATTTATTTTTAATTTTAGGAGGTGAGTGTCTTTCTGTTAATTTGAACATTATACACTTAGAATACCTATAGGTTTACTCTATAATCTAAGCTTAATGCGTCTGGCCTGGGAATAGACCCCTCCGTCTCCTCCCGTGGATATCGTAAAAGCCTACTAAGGGATTACCCGGACTTATTGATAAGATTTGTCTTGGCTGCTACCTTATTATTGAATGGAATGTGTTATTAGTAAGAAAGCGTTTGCCGAATCAGTCGTGGGAGGCAATGTCGGCGATGAGCTCACCACTTGTCACGTCTATATTCCACGATGGTGCAACCCACTGTGAAAAGAGGCGCATTGAGGCTCCACCAACCCTTTCGGGGAAAAAGGCGTGTGCCGATGTATGTTTTTAAAAAATAAATAAGTTGGAACGTTTGTCTTGTGGCGCGAAATTCATATATGATTGTGTTTTTGTTAATTACAGCTCATCAACAAACCTAATTTTGCGGAATCTAGGAGATCTAAGACGCATATTTTGATTGGAAGTGTTCCCTAAATATCATTAATTTAGCTACGAAAGTAAATAAACAAAAAAAACTGTAAAAATTATTGAATGACATTCGCAGCTAAACTAATGGTATTTATGAGATATCAATATTAGTTAGTTCTCATAGATTCAGCTAAATCAGGTTTCGCTATCTCAAGATGTGTTGATGAGCTGTGATGAGCAAAAAAACACAATAAAATAAGAATTTCGCGCAACAACCGAAACGTTGGATGGCTGTAGGAATAGGTACCTACCAAATGTTAGTAGTTCTTTAGTTCTTACACGGACTAGTCTGGAGCACTATACCTAGCGATAAGTACCGAGTTTAATTTGAACTAATCCTTTTTAAGAATCAGTTAGGGCCGGTGCGGCGGCAGATTCCGCTGAGGACCTCAAAAGACGCAAATATGCAAGTCTCGACAGAGCTTACTTATTTAAGACTTTCGGGGTCGAGACTCCGGGTCCGTGGGGTAGGTACCTACCGGGGCACTTCGCGTTTACAAAATTATTTCAGGGCATCTGGTCGAAGCGACGCGTGACCCGAGAGCTGGCTCTTATCTGGCTCAACGCAATAGTATTGCCATTCAGCGTGGCAAATGCAGCCAGCATCTTAGGGACGCTTCCGTCTGGTAATGATTTGGATCAGTTGAGCTACCATTAGATCGCTAGCAGCGGTCTTCAAGTAGCACAACTGTTTCATATGTATTTTGTACTACCTTGTATTATTATTTCTGTAAATAAATGTATTTAGGTACAATCTATTGTTATCGAACTGGTGGCGTATCAAAATGCAATATCATTGATAGTAGGTAAGTACCTACTTATACATATATTATTTGAGTTGAATCATCATACCTAAAATATTATTTGTTCCAGAAAGTTTCGACCCCAGCTCATCCGACTTCAAAAACACTTTGGAATTAATAAAGTACATTCGAGAGATTTCTGGACAATACTTTTGCATGGGAATCGCTGGCTTTTGCGAATGCGATGAAGAGAAAATTCTACAGTTGAAGGAAAAGATTGACGCTGGAGCGGATTTTATAGTTACACAAGCGTTCTTTGAAGCTGACGTATATAGGGCTTTTGTAACAAAATGTAAAGGAGCGGGAATTAACGCTCCTGTCATACCAGGAGTCTTTCCATTTGAAAACTACAAACAGCTGTCAAACTTTACGTCTATGTGCAAAGTTAAAGTCTCCAATGACCTTCTGGAATACGTGAAGAAGAATGAAGGAGCTGAAATTGTGGGCGTTGAAATAATTAGGGACTTGGTTCAAACTATCAGCTCGGAATTCCCATCTACACATGTCCACTTCTTTACTTTGAACAAGTTGAATAATGTTTGTAGGATAATAAAAGAAGTTCAGGTGTAAATGTGCCTTTTGTTGGGTTCCGTCCGGCAGGGCCGGCTTTACCTATAGTGCAGGGTGTGCGGCGCACACGGGTGCGGGGTCTCAGGTCTGTAGTGCAGGGTGTGCGGCGCACACGGGCGCGGGGTCTCAGGTCTATAGTGCAGGGTGTGCGGCGCACAGGGGCGCGGGGTCTCAGGTCTACAGTGCAGGGTGTGCGGCGCACACGGGCGCGGGGTCTCAGGTCTACAGTGCAGGGTGTGCGGCGCACACGGGCGCGGGGTCTCAGGTCTATAGTGCAGGGTGTGCGGCGCACAGGGGCGCGGGGTCTCAGGTCTATAGTGCAGGGTGTGCGGCGCACACGGGTGCGGGGTCTCAGGTCTATAGTGCCGGGTGGACGGCGCACACGGGCGCGGGGTCTCAGGTCTATAGTGCAGGGTGTGCGGCGCACACGGGCGCGGGGTCTCAGGTCTATAGTGCAGGGTGTGCGGCGCACACGGGCGCGGAGTCTTAGAGGACGCCACCGAAGACCCTGCGCCTAGGGGTTTTTCCCTAGTCGACTCCAGTTATCAGTTAGTCCACACCCCGTTTACCCCGTAAGAGCGGTAACAGGAACACACCAATTAGGTAGGACACTCAGGCCTCACCCCACCCTGTCTACCCCGATAGGGTGGATATCTCACCTTACTCAAGTGATTCTGCCGGAAGACCAGCGTTGGTTGCTAGCTTGCTGTCAACCAACTCATGCTGAGGCAGAGCCATTTTGTTACTTGAGTTACACCTAGTACCTTCATATCTGTTTCTCCTTAGTAAATCATAAATAATTTATTGTTTGTGAATCCAGGTACCTAGTAGGTTGGTAGGTTAGGTATGGTGAGTATGGTATCGCTGGACTGTGTTAGTGTGTTCTGTGTTTCTGTGTAGCTCTTGTATACATATAAATATATATTCTTTCTTTCTTACTCATCTGCCGTTTCCACCCCCCGGCAGATTATCCTATCCTACCATCCTATCCTGTCCTATCCTACTCCTACTAATATTATAAACGTGAAAGTTTGTAAGTATGGATGGATAGATGGATGGATGTTTGTTACTCTTTCACGAAAAAACTACTGGATGGATTTGGATGAAATTTGGAATGGAGATAACTGGACTCCCGCAATAACACATAGGCACATTTTTATCACGATATTCCCACGGGATCGAAACTTACGCGGGTGAAACCGCGGGGCGCTGCTAGTTATGGATATTTCCAAGTTGGATTTGAACTCCGTTCGGAGTTTACTCCAAGCTCTTTTTACGTCGTGCCCTAATGTGGTACCGCCAGCCTCTCAGGCACCGACCCCCGACCCGACCGAAGCCCCTCTGGTCTAGCTTCCCTCCGACATCCCGGACTCTCGTGAGTCCCCGGACCCGGCTCCTGCGGTCGATGACAACGACATGGAACTC
Source organism: Operophtera brumata (assembly GCA_932527175.1). NCBI lineage: Eukaryota > Metazoa > Arthropoda > Insecta > Lepidoptera > Geometridae > Operophtera > Operophtera brumata. The sequence continues at coordinate 1,421,533 of OW052227.1, read as the reverse complement.
GATCAGAGTTTGCCTGACTCCCCCCTATCGAGTCCTCTTCAGACGACGATTATATCGTCGTACGTAGCCGGGGGAAAGGGGACGAAGCTAGGCAAAAATGCCCCTCCGGCCAAAACCGCGGTTGCCCCTGTGACAGCCCCCCCCCCCCCCCCCCCCCCACCCCGCCCCCGTCCTCCAAGAAGGAGAAACCTCCCCAGCTCCTCTTCCTTCGCGAGAAGGAAAAATGGGGTATCCCCTCTCCTCAGAGAGAGGAATAATTATTACACCAAGAGTTCGTCCGGGGAAGTACTACCACCATACCTATTTCTGCCGCAAAGCAGTAGTGCTCGCACTGCTGTGTTCTGGTTTGAAGGGTAAGGGTGCCGGTGAAATTACAGGCACATGAGACTTTTCATCTTTGTCTCAGGGTGGCGGGCGCAGTGCAATGCCACATAGGGTGCGTCCTAGGTGGACGTGACCTATAAGGTAATGTACTGTTCATAGGCAGAGGTTACCGCTTAACATCAGGTGGGCCGTTCCGTGGGCTAGTTCCGTCATTCAAGTAGTATAAAAAAAAACCCTTGCCCGCAGCACCAAAGATGGCATTAAAGTCCAGCTGCAGAGACCTCTGAGCCGTCATCATAACATGACGGCTCTCCTTCCCTCGGAGTAACAAGTTACGAGTACCTAACACCGAAGTTATGGGTGAGCGCTCGATCGAACGTTTTACGAGTAGGTACGCCAAACACCTATGGTTAGGCTCTGTTTCCGAGAGCGAGAGAATCGCGGCGATATTAACGTCGTGCCACGTTTTTTTTTAACCATTGATAGACCTTTGTTTGAGCACGATCTCACCTGTTGGTAAGTGACGATGTGGCCGAAGATGGAGCACAAAGGTCTAGAAGGCACCTATGCACTCTAGCCTTGAAGAGACCCAGATTATAGTTTTCAGGAAAGACAAACGACGGTTGTGTGTTCCACTCCTTAGCAGTTCGCATTATAAAGGTAGAACTATGAACTATGAGGTGCCATGTATTTCTTGAACGCGTCTCCACACGGCGATGTTATCGCGGCGATAATTTGTATGGGCGAGCGCGAACTCGTCGCGATTCTCTCGCTCGTGGAGACAGCGCCTAAGGTGAAAGATGTATCGATTGAAATGACTCCATTCAGTAACGAATGCTCGCTACTCGGAAGTCGATCGAATTGCTTTGCAAAACCTAGCATAGGCCCTCTGAAGATCGCTGCTAACGATCTAAAGGTAGCTCAACTGGTCCCAATAAAACATATGCCACTACTAGAGTAGGTACCTACGGATTTCAGATATGGCACCCCTACTTCAAAAAAGACATAGACCTTTTTTTTTTCTTTTTTTTTATACTACTTGGATGACTGGTCAAGCAAGAGGCCCACCTGATGTTAAGCTGTAACCTCTGCTTATGAACAGTGCATTACCTCATAGATCACGTCCACCTAGGACGCAACCTATGTGGCATTGCACTGCGCCCGCCACCCTGAGACATAAAGATGAAAAGTCTCATGTGCCTGTAATTTCACCGGCACCCTTACCCATCAAACCGGAACACAGCAATGCGAACACTACTGCTTTGCGGCAGAAATAGGTATGGTGGTAGTACTTCCCCGGACGAACACTTTCACAAAAAAGCTCTACTACTACTACCTTCTTGAAAGTGTCCAAAAGAGGGCCACTAAGATACCGCAGGCTCTTCGTCGCAAATCTTATGAAGAGAGATTACATGCCTTACGCCTCACTACTCTTGAAGAAAGACGCCTTCGCGGTGACCTCATAGAGACATAAAATCCTGACCTACCAATACAACCTGCCAGACCTACATGATGTTTTTTCCTAAATTATCTAATAATGTATTTATAATGTGACGTATAATTGACAAATTATCAATAAATTGTTTATATCTGTTTATCTTTGTGAAGAAGGAAAGATCATCTCGTGGCCACCATTTTAAACTGGCTCGAGATCCTGCCAACGCACCTGTTGCACATCACTTCTTCAGTAACAGAGTGGTCCACAATTGGAACATACTACCAGACGATGTTGTTTCTGCCACGTCTGTGAACGCATTTAAAAACAAGCTCGACAACTGGCTACGAAAGGACAATACAGAACTTAAGGTGGTTGCTTTTTCATAGAAACGTATTTGCACAAATATGGGCGAACAGAGTTTAATTTTACACTGAAATTACTGTTGTTGGCTTTTATGTTGGTCATTATTTGCGGCAAATCATATTTGGTTGAAGAAAACCGTGGATTAATAGCGAAAATAACACCGAAATTTTAGTCTATACAAGTAATTTCGTTGTGATTTTCGCTATTAGTCCACTGTTTTCTTTAACCAAATATTATTTGCCGCAAATAACTACCAGTATAAAAGCCAACAACAGACATTTAAGTGTAAAATTATACTCTGTTCGCCCATATTTGTGCAAATACGTTTGTATGAAAAAGCAACCACCTTAAAAAAGTGACCCAAAATTAGAAATTCATCACTTTTGATGTAGACATTATCAGCGAAAGCTGCTCGTCTATAAATAAATAAAATAAAAATAAATAAATCACCAATAATCAATCATAAATAATTTATTTATTTCAACAACATTGAATGTACCTACATTTCACAAATTATGGCAAATTTTATTAATTTTAGCACTGCCAAGACACTCTCCGTCCTTATAGAGAACTCCAAACTGGCCCTCAGTGATAGCCCTCAAACAGTTTCCTAAAATTAAGGTCAGCCCCTCAGAATTGTTGACTACTCTACAAGGAGTGAGAGGTTTTGTGTGTTGGAATCTAAAATCGCAGTAGAGGACACCATTTTCTTCTAACTCTGCTGGTTCTCTATTAATCCAATGAGGTTGACTTGTGAAGCAAATATTGTTCCATAATGCTGGGTGATTTGTTCCAGGAACCTGAAATAATTAATTAGTTAGACAACTTCAGACCGTTTAGACAATGACTATTTTCAGCCGCCTAAATCTCGCCGCCAGTGGCCAGCAAACCTACACTAGTCGTTACACGGTGCCTTTTCAGTACCAGTCATTAGCACGCCACCACAGCCGACGGTGCTAAGTTTTAGCGCCAGTCTCTCTACCCTAAGATCTCCATCATTTAAAATGAGTTCAGGCGCTCTGAAGTTGAAAAGGCAATGTATAATCAAACAATCCGCGTTATTACGAGAGTACACACCTAATTTACTTAGATACACCTTAGGTACCTACATCCTAATTTACTTTACGGCACGGAACTGGCAGCGAAAGACGTGTTTACACGAGTCCGAAAAATAGGCGCGGGGGCAGCGTGAGACGCGGGCGGAGGGCACTGGCGCCGAAAAATAGGCGCAGGGGCAGCGTGAGACGCGCGCGGAGGGCACTGGCGCCGAAAAATAGGCGCAGGGGCAGCGTGAGACGCGCGCGGAGGACACTGGCGCCGAAAAATAGGCGCGGGGGCAGCGTGAGACGCGGGCGGAGGGCACTGGCGCCGAAAAATAGGCGCGGGGGCAGCGTGAGACGCGGGCGGAGGGCACTGGCGCCGAAAAATAGGCGCGGGCAGCGTGAGACGCAGGCGTAGGGCACTGGCCCTACGCCCTACTAAAATAGGCGCGTGTTCTACTCCGTGCCAGCGCTGGCATACAGCGAAAAAATGGCACCGAAAGTGTTCATACGAGAATAATTTAGGCGGCTGAAAATAGTCTTCGTCTAAACCTACCTTAAGTTTTTTTTCTTAACCTATATTGTCCCACTGCTGGGCAAAGGTCTCCCCCAAATCCTTCCACTTGTCCCTGCCATTGGCAGTCTCCCACCACTCCTCAAAATTAACAAGATCGTCCCGCCAACGCTTTCTCGTCCGACCCCGAGGTCGCCGTCCTTCAGGTAACCAGGGTGTGCTGATGTTGGCCCACCTTTTGGGAAACATTCGACTGACGTGCCCCGCCCAGTCCCATTTAGCCTGGCTGTTTTGTCACCTACGTCGGCAATACCGGTCAGGGAACGCAGCGTGGTGTTTCTAACATGGTCGGTTCTCTTGTAACCCAAAATGCTGCGTTCCATTGCCCTCTGGCAAATCTCGAGTTTAGACTTCTGGAACTCGGTCAGCGACCATATTTGCGCACCGTAGGCATGTTGCGATAGGACGGTTATAAATAAAATAAATAAATAATGCTGGACAGTTCACACAACATTCTCTAGCCCCAAGCTAAGCAGAGCTTGTGTTATGGGTACTAGACAACTGATATACTTAATACAATATATAACATAGATAGAAATTTTTGATTATACATAGATAATATTCAGAACACCCAAAACAAATATCTGCAGATCGTACAAATACTTGTTCCGAGGCGGGAATCGAACCCGCAAACTCCTGCGTTGCAGGCGAACCTTCGCCCGCCGCGCCACAGACGTCGTCATGTTATGTATGGTTAGAATATTTAGATATTTACCACATAAATATTGTTGGTCTCCAGATCTTTTTTGAATATAAAGTAGGCATCTTTCCAGTTAGCTAGACAGCACCTTTGTCCTACAGTCCACTTGTGCAAGCCAGCATGCTCACCGACAACACTGCCCGACTCTATGTCGATGAAGAGACCTTTCTTTGCTTCTATATACTAGAAAAGAGAAACACCTTAGTTCATTCATAAAATTTATAAGTATTAGTAGTTAGTTAAACCATGAATAAAATAAAACCAGCCAAGTGCGAGTCGGACTCGTGCACGAAGGGTTCTATACCATCTACACTAATATTATAAAGAGGAAAGATTTGTACTTTTGTGTGTGTATATGTTTGTAATGAATAAACTCAAAAACTACTGTGCCGATTTCAAAAATTCTTTCTCCATGAGTGACATAGGCTATCAGGGGGGGCATAGGAGGGGGGGGGGGGGGGTGTTTTTCATCCTGAAACTACCCGTGTGAAGCCGGGACGAGTTGCTAGTTATCATTAAAACGGCAAAAAAACACGATTGTGAAAAAATACAAAAAAAAAGTCACCCATCCAAAAACTGACCTCACAGATCTTTGATCACCTACATTTGGAAAAATAACGTTTGTTGTATGGGAGCACCCCTAAATATTTATTTTATTCTGTTTTTTAGTATTTAAGATAAGATAAATTTATTACGAAACAAACACAGGTTAATATTTAGTATCAAACAGTGATCTTTACAAAAATAACAATAAAAAGTAAAAACATGCAAATTTGAGACATTATACAGTGGGTCCCAAACTAGGCGAGGCATGTATCTTGGTGACCCTGAATTTCCTGGTCAGAGATAATGGTAGTTTGTGTTAGTATATTTGTTGTTATAGCGGCAACAGAAATACATCATCTGTGAAAATTTCAACTGTCTATCACGGTTCATGAGATACAGCCTGGTGGCAGACGGACAGACAGACGGACAGCAGAGCCTTAGTAATAGGGTCCCGTTTTACCCTTTGTGTAACCCTAAAAAACTACAACTCATTTTCTGAGTTCAGAGCATGGACTTTGTATACAAAAGGACTGAGCGCTCTAAAAAATTATAATACCGAAACAAGACCTTATTCCATTAGGTTAAGACTCAATTTAGATTACCGTCATAGATAGAGGAAAACCGAGCCAAGAGAGATAGGTAGAATAGAGTTAGTTTGTCCCTTTCTAACACTTGAAATGATAGCTTTATGATAGCAAGGGTGACCATGACCATTGTATAGGTAAATACTGAGAGGTCATCAATACTACAAATCTAAAAGTTGGCCGTCGCGGGACGCCCGGCAGACGAGAAACACCACGGCATGGCTACGTCATGCCGTTTGCCGACACTGAACACTCGGTAAGTAATCAGTAACAAGGTTCGATAACACTTTTTATGCTATTAGAAAAATAAACGTGTTTCCTACAAACACAATCCCAGTCCCGAGTCATCGACTATGGGAGGTCAACATTTTATTTTACGAAATTAACAAAAAGTGTTATCGATTCCTGATACTGATCACTTACCAAGCCTCCAGTATGAGTCTGGCTGCATAAATAACTGTGATAAATAATTTGATTTATATAATGTTTGTTCCACTCCACGTTCATAAGTGTCTATGGAAAAAGTCTCCTGGACATGACTTTATTTTATGGTCACCGTATTAGAAGTAGACACACTAACTCTGTAGTTCATATCTTGCTCGGCTCGTTTTTCAGCTGCGAGCGCTCAGTCCTTTTGTATACTAAGTCCATGGTTCAGAGGCACAGGTAAATGACAAAACTTACTTCTTCAATGAAATCCGAGAACCTCGTTTTTCCAATGAAGCATATACCAGTGCTATCCCTCTTCTGAGCGACATTCAACAAGCCTTCTCTTCTAGCTAGTTGTCTCACTTCACTCTTCAGTAGATTTGCGATTGGAAACATGCACTTTCTGAGTGAAAACTGCTTCACTTGGGAGAGGAAAAATGTCTGGTCTTTGTGTTTATCTGCAGGCTGCAGCAGTCTGACTCCTGAAAAAGATGAATAAATAAAATAAATAAATAATGCTGGACAGTTCACACAACATTATCTAGCCCCATGCTAAGCAGAGCTCGTGTTATGGGTACTAGATAACTGATATACTTAATACAATACATTACATAGATAGATATTTTTTATTATACATCGAAAATACCCAGAACACCCTGAACAAATATCTGCAGATTGCACAAATATTTGTTCCGAGGCGAGAATCGAACCCGCAACCTCCTGCGTCGCAGGCGAACCTTCGCCCGACGTGCCGAGTCCACAGATAGCTGCAAGCGTTTACAGCAGAGCAGTATTACAATCTTTTTGGTCCTAGTGATTTTGCGAGTGTGTTTTATTTAGAAAGATAGATAGAACTCTTTATTAGATACTAGCGACTCGTCCCGGCTTTGCACGGGTAGTTTCAGGGTGAAAAACAGCCCCCCCCTCATATCCCCCCCTGGTAGCCTGTCACTCAGGGTGAATGTAGCTATCCAATGGTGAATTTTAGAAATTTGCACAGTAGTTTTTGAGTTTATTCATTACAAACATACACACACACAAAAATACAAATCTTTCCTCTTTATAATATTAATGTAGATTAACGATTAAATAACACACAGAAATACAAAACTTAGCTAAATAACAAAAAATAACAGAAATGCACAATGGACGTTCTTATCGCTTATAGCGATTTCTTCCAGACAACCTTAGGATGGAAAGGACTATATGGAAGAATGGGACAGTGGTGTAATCACCTTGACAAATACACATTTTAGTAGTAGTAGAGCTTTTTTGTGAAAGAGTTCATCCGGGGAAGTACTACCACCATACCTATTTCTGCTGCAAAGCAGTAGTGCTCGCATTGCTGTGTTCCGGTTTGAAGGGTAAGGGTGCCGGTGAAATTACAGGCACATGAGACTTTTCATCTTTATGTCTCAGGGTGGCGGGCGCAGTACAATGCCACATAGGGTGCGTCCTAGGTGGACGTGACCTATGAGGTAATGCACTGTTCATAGGCAGAGGTTACCGCTTAACATTAGGTGGGCCTCTTGCTTAATCCGTCATCCAAGTAGTATAAAAAAAAAAGACATCTTTAAATATACAGGATGTAACATAATATCCCTATAAGGCCGGGGGGAGGGTATTCCGCATGTCATGGTGAACACCGTTTGTTCTACGAGTTTTCCAATTTCGAAGTTTTTCATTCATGAAATGCCTCGTAAACTTTCCTCCAGAAATGTACCTACCACAACATGAAGCATCCCTATTACAGCTGTTTATTTGACCTTTAGAAGTGAACTCTAGATGAAATAACAGAACTGGCACCTATTAGAAAAGTGCCTAACTATTGAGAGACATTGAGTGCCTCAGAGAGTAAATTATGTTTTTTTAAAGATCTTATTAAAATTTAGGTGACATTATTATTTTGTTATCCAAATAATTTTTAAGTTTGATTACGAGAAGTAAATTATTTATGTAAAAAAAGTACATTTAGGTAGTTTTGTATTTCTCGAAATTAAAACACGTAGGTTTACAACCAAGATTGTTTCACTGTAGTAATTTGACAAGAGTTAACAAATAAAATTATTAAAAATAATGAACTGTAATTTTGTAGGCACTAAACTCAAAATTTGACTTGTCTGTTAACTTATCTACAAATCAAACAGAATGACCTACTTTAATTGGGTGCAATAAACTAAGAAACAACCAATCATTACCAAATGGGGAAGTGTCTTTGATGGTCCTTGTGATATGATTGGCTGGCGGCATTTCTTTCATAGTGTCAAAAAGGCCCGCGTTCGCCGAAAGCCGGCGTTATCAAAGGAAGCCGCGCGCACCAGCGAACAACCATGAAGTTATTTGACATACCGCTTTTTTGTTTAGTGGTTCCGTCGTAATTTTTACACACAATTAAGGTACTTACCTAGTTAGTAAGACAGTGCCAAGCCAAGTGATTTAGTAGTTACCAAGTAAGTAAGTACCTAATCAGGTAGGTAAAGTAATAATGTTCGGTAGGTTCTAAACTACTTACTTAGGTAAGTAGGTACTTTTGATAAGAGTCAACATTGTGATTGTGCTCGAGTTGGTGTGATAGGTAGTAGGTAACATACCTATTCTATCAAACCTATGCATGGGAAGATGCACACGAAGTAGGTATGTTGTAGGTAGTTACTTATTTTATTGCAGGTACACTAGCTTGGTACTGAGCTACCTACTTTGAAGTTGGTAGGAAGGTGGAAGCAAGGTGATTTAATTAGGTAATTTATTGCTGGTTGGTTCATAAGTAAGTACCTACCTAATAAGACAGGTAAAGCATACCTAACTAAATTGCATACCTACATACTTTAATACCCTCGTATTAGGTACCATGTAGGTACTTACCTCGTAGTACCTACCTCATCTCGTACTACTCGTGTCATCAGTACCTAGGTAAATGCCTACCTACCTAGTCGCGTTTTGCATTCACTCTCATTCACTGATGAACCCTCCTGACTTCGAACTGAAACCTAGTTGGCTATCGTGGGTTATCTAGGTAGTTACGGAACCCTAAAAATGTTTAACGCCTAAAGTATTTTTAACGAGTTTTACTTCGATTTTCACGTCAGTTGCATCTAGCATTCGTTCGTGGCAAGTTCGCAAGTTTGACTATGTATTCAAACGCCGAATAGGTACTATGACATGATGTTGAGTGTTGGTGGAGCATCAAATACCTAACAGTTTAGTGGCAGCTCGGGAGATGTACAGAGAGCGTCATCCCGGGCGAACAGTGCCTTCGTACGGCTGCTTCCTTGGGATGGTGAACCGTCTTCACTCGACGGGATCCTTCCACAGTGATAAAATCGTGTCAAATGCAGTTGTTAATAACCCAGTGATATCTACCTACAATCAATTAGGTATGTCAAAACCCATTTGAGATTGTAAATAACCAGTGTAAGTGATAAGACCAGCTCAAGGATTAGCCGTTTACCTACTTACTGCCTAGGAGAGAAAAATGGTACGTACCTACTTAATTCATCATAAACCATAACTTATCTTCATACCTACCTAGGAAGGTAGGTACCTAGGTACCTAGTTGTTTCTTTATGAGTGAAAACTTAAGTGATATTTTACTTCAACTTCGATAGGTTCCTTCATAGGTACCTACTTAGTGTGTATTATCAACCTAAAAATGATAGATTTGATCGTGATTTCTTACCACTAATACCTACTACTTCGTGTTAATGGTACTTTCCCGGTTACCCTGCATTAGTTCAGAAACCTGCTTGAAGTAGGTAATCCTAGTAAAGTAGGTGTCCCTGATAAGCAGTAGGTATTAGGTAGGTATTACCTGATTTAGCAGAGCTTTTTTGTATGAGTTCGTCCGGGGAAGACGACCACCTCCATACCTATTTCTGCCGCAAAGTAGAAGTGCTCGCATTGCTGTGTTCCGGTTTGAAGGGTATGGGTGCTGGTGAAATTACAGGCACATGAGACGTTTCGTCTTTATGTCTCAGGGTGGCGGGCGCAGTGCAATGCCACATAGGGCGCGTCCTATGTGGACATGACCTATGAGGTAATGCGTTGTTAAAGGCAGAGGTTAAAAAAGGGTCTAGCCACCAATTGTGAAAGAACCAGTGTGGTTAAAGGATTGAAGTGCGTGTGGCATGTGGGTCCCATGCGATAGCAGTAAGCGTGTGTGAGTTACAGCTGGATACCTTCGCAAATAGGTACCCACTCGTAGTAAACAAAGACTTAGGGTTGTCACAAACTTCCTAAGATAACAATAGTTTTACTTTTGTATGGGAATTTCAAATACGATGTATGGGACCTTTGCACACGTAAAAGTATTCAAATGTTTGGTCTAAATAAGCCCCCCCCGGGCTTATAGGGGAATTACGATACACCTTGTATATAAACCTACATAAAATAAATAGTGGACAAGAATACCTAATAAAAACTCAACAGGACGAAGAAGACTGCTGGAGCAGTTTGACACCATCCTTAAAAGAAAGTAACGACGTAGCAAGCCGAATCGACAACGGTTATGAAATCCACATCCGTACAGCTTGCACCGTAAAAGAGTCAATGTAGAAAGAGCTTTTTTTTTAAACATTGTTTGACCTTTGTTTGAGCACGATCTCACCTGTTGATAAGTGACGATGTGACTGAAGATGGAGCACAAAGGTCTAGAAGGCACCTATTCACTCTAGCCTTGAAGATACCCAAATTATAGTTTTCAGGAAAGACAGTTGTTGGTAGTGTTTTCTACTCCTTAGCCACTCCTTGCTGTGATGAATGCAGAACTTCAGAGCTAGATTTTCTGATGAACGAAGAGAATAGGGGTAGTTACCATCGTTTTCATTGTATCTCTCCAAAAACGGGCCGAAAGAAGTGTTAGCATAATGACCAGTGGCTATAGCATCAGTTCCTAAGTTGTTCCTGCAATATTCGAAAAAGCTATCAAACTTAATGTATCTATTGCACAATATATCAGGGTTCGGCGTTAGTCCAGACTCGTATTCTTTTAGCAACACAGTAAATACTTCGTTCCAGTATTCCTTTATGAAGTAAACTCTGCGTAGAGGGATGTTCAGCTTACGGCAAACAAATGTAGCATCTTCGAAATCTTTCTCGTCTGAACAGAAACCGGCTTCATAGTTGTTGTCCCAGTTTCTCATGAACACACCTTCAATCTGGTAGCCTGCAATTATAAGATATCGTGTAGTTTTTTAATAGAAATAGCAGAAAACTGATAAGCAAAGGTAAATGTTTCGGAAATTAACTCACCAGCTCGTTTTAGAAGAAGTGCTGCAACAGCACTATCCACTCCTCCGGATATACCAAGGGCTACCTTTCTAAACATCGTAATACCTAAATGCAATACAGGAACTAAATGTTTTCGATGAGTTGTAAGAAATAAAACGTAGTGATTACCTGCATGCTCAGTGGTATTTATGTTTTATTTTTAAATAAAACATTTTTTTATGTGTAAATAGACAAACAGTGTACTACGTACAAATGGAGTATTTGCAGGTGCCATCTTACGGTGAACATGCTATACCCATGGACTTTGTATACTAAGTCCATGGCTATACCTAACGTTTCTTCCATGCTAAGAACTAAACGACATGTCTTGTCTATGGTTTCTTTTCATGCTTTAAATAAAGAAATATTGAAAAAACCTTGGAACACAGCCGTATGTTATCTGTGGACAAATTTCGGATTTCGAATGATTTGACAACATTTTTGTTTCGTGTTTGCCAAGTCGGTTTCTGTAGGTTATTCTTGCGGTATTTTGTGATTTCTTACATTATTTCATAGTAAAAATGTCGAACCTAAACCTGCAATGCCTGCTAGGAATACAGTGTAATGATTTTGTCATGATAGCTGCTGACCAAAGCAACGCTCACAGCATAATGCTCATGAAAGATGGTGAGTTTGCGTTTTTTTTTACCGTCCTATATCTTTCGTTAGGGGCCGGAAAATAACAAACTGTGTTGTTTTTCAGACGAAGAGAAGATCTATAAAATATCTGAAAAGTTGGTAATGGGTGTGAACGGCGACTCCGGTGATACCAACCAGTTTGCAGAGTACATAGCCAAGAACATTCAGCTCTACAAAATGCGTAATGGTTACGAACTGGGACCTTCCGCTGCAGCTAATTTCACCCGCAGAAACCTTGCTGACTCCTTGAGAAGTAACGTAAGTTTCTATTCACACTAAAACCAGTAGTTGAAGTAGTAGTAGTAGAGCTTTTTTGTGAAAGAGTTTGTCCAGGGAAGTACTACCACCATACCTATTTCTGCCACAAAGCAGTAGTGCTCGCATTGCTGTGTTCCGGTTTAATGGGTATGGGTGCTGGTGAAGTTACAGGCACATGAGACTTTTATCTTTTGTCTCAGGGTGACGGGCGCAGTGCAATGCCACATAGGGTGCGTCCTAGGTGGATGTGACCTATGTGATAATGCGTTGTTAACGGCAGAGGTTTCTGCTTAACATCAGGTGGGAAATCTGATTGTGCAGTCATTCAAGCAGTAAAAACAAAACCCTATATCAAAAACTACAATAATTTTTTGAAAACAGTTTTCTTCAGGTTTCTACCATATTCTGTTTTCAGTCCCCATACTACGTGAACCTCCTCATGGGTGGTTATGACAAGGAAACGGGCCCAGAGCTGTACTTCATGGACTATCTAGCATCCAGTATGAAGGTGCCGTATGCGGCGCACGGCTTCGGAGGATACCTCAGTTTGAGTATTATGGACCGCTACCACAAAAAAGGTACGTAATCTATAATTATATAAAACAAAGTCGTGTTAGTTACACCACTTATAACTCAAGAACGGGTGAACCGATTCGGCTTCCGACCGGTTCTTCATTCTTTATTCTGACAACCTCTGTTCCAAGGTTCACCTGTGACGCAGGAGGTTGCGGTTTTGATTCCCGCCTCGTAACAAATATTTGTACGATCTGCAGATATTGGTTCAGGATGTTCTGGGTATTTTATATTTATTTATTTATAATACACAGGCAGCTCTCGGAGCTGATGCATGTATATCTTAGTCCTTATCAGTGCACTTTAAATGTTTGTCAAGTCTATTTTTGAAAGAACTCACTGAGGGGGCACTGATCACTGAGTCTGGTAGCCGGTTCCAAGTGCGCACAACGCGATTAGGCAATATGTGCATCCTCGGATTGCTGGTACTTGGCCCGCGTTGCAGCTTCAGCGAGTCCTATATTATTGTTCATGGTATATAGTGTCTGTGATAAATCTGGTATACTGTAGTGATTGTTTAGGATCTTGTAGGTCTCTATTAGGTCTCCACACTCTCTACGTTGCTGAAGGGTAGTTAATCCAAGTTCATGAAGTCGTTCCTCATATGTAAGTGCTTTAAGACTAGGCACCATTTTCGTAGCCCTACGCTGTATTCGTTCGAGAAGGTTAATATCTTTTTTGAAGTACGGGCTCCAAATCTGGAATGCATACTCTAATAAAGGTCTCAGATATGCCTTGTACAGTTTGATAAACAACTCCCTGTTAATGCATGTGAAAGCTTTCCTTATTATGTACATTATAGAGTTTGCTCTTTTCACAATCGCCACTATATGTTCATCCCGTTTCAAGTTACATGTGATCAAAACTCCAAGATCTCTCGGTCTGTCCACCTTATATGTAAAATAAAATAAAAAAATCTTTTAGTAATGTAGTGTATTAAGTATATCAGTTATCTAGTACCCATAACACAAGCTCTGCTTAGCTTGGGGCTAGATAATGTCGTGTGAACTGTCCAGCATTATTTATTTATCGTTTCACTTTGGGTTGCACCATGATGGGAAATAGATGTGACAATTGGTAAGCTCATCGCCGCCATTGGTTCACACGACCGACTCCGCTAACGCTTTCTTCCAGTAATAACACATTCCATAATAAGCTAGCAGCTAGGACAAATCTTACTAACAAGTCTGGGTAAAACCCCCTACAAACCCCTAGAAACTTCTACAGCCCCTAGATAGTCCCACAACCCTTAATAGTCTTCTACAAACTCCTACACCCCAATAAACCCCTACAATCTCTCAACCCCCTAGAAACTACTACAACCTCCAAAAACCGGACTATTACTAAAAAAACCTAAAAACCCCTATTGAGCTAGTAATTACTTTTCTTCATACATACATACGCCTTTCCCCGAAGGGTTAGGCAGGGCCTCAAATGGACCTCATCACTGGGTTGCACCATGGGAAATAGACATGACAAGTGGTGAGCTCATCGCCGCCATTGCTTCTCACTACTGACTCTGCTAACCTTTCTTCCAGTAATAACACATTACATGATAAGCTAGCAGCCAGGACAAATCTTACAAACAAGTCCGGGTAAAACCCCCTACAAACCCATAAAATTCCCTAAAAACCCCTAGAAAGTCCTACAAACCCTTAATAATCTTCTACAAACTCTTTCAAATCCCTCAAATCTCTTACCAGCCAGGATAAATCATTATTATTTATTTATAATACACAGGCAGCTCTCGGAGCTTAGTCTTTATCGGTGCACTATAAATGTTTGTCAAGACTATTTTTGAAAGAATTCACTGAGGGGGCACTGATCACTGAGTCTGGTAGCCGGTTCCAAGTGCGCACGACGCGATTGGCCAATATGTGCATCCTCAGATTGCTGGTACTTGGCCCGCATTGCAGCTTATACCAACAAATCTTATCAACAAGTTTCAAATTATAATTACTCCTTTTTATTCTGTAATAAAAATACTTTGACTTTGTGTTTCAGATGCCACTGAAGAAGAAGCTTATGAAATCCTGAAGAAGTGTGTGACTGAAGTCCACAAAAGGCTTTTTGTCAGCTTGCCTAATTTCCAAGTGACCGTGGTGAACAGAGACGGCATCAAAGCCATGCCTGTCATCAACTCCGCTATTCTTAAGTGATTTTGTATGTAATAAAGTGTAAGGTTCTCTAAGATGCTGTTTCATTTATTAACACATTATTTGTTCGAAGCCAGATGTCGAGTTTATTTTTGAATGCATTGACGGAAGTAGCAGTAACGACGTCATCTGATAGCGCGTTCCAATTGTAAACCACTCTATTGCTGAAGAAGTGATGAGCGGCAAGTGAGAAGGCGGGGTCACGGTTTAACTTCAGCTGGTGACCACGGGAGGGTCTAAGATAATCTTTTTAACCCCCGACGCAAAAACGACGGGGTGTTATAAGTTTGACGTGTCTGTGTGTCTGTCTGTGGCATCGTAGCTCCCGAACGGATGAACCGTTTTTTGTTTTGTTTTAAAGGTGAATTGGTCGGGAGTGTTCTTAGCTGTTTGATCAAAATCAGTTCAGCCGTTTCATTGAGTGGAGATTTTTTTAATTTTTACAAAATTAATTACTTGTATTTATATAAGAATGTCATGAAAGTTTGGCAGGTTGTAATGACGGGTCATAATCTTGTAAGTTTCGATAAGATCTCGAAGGCGAAGATCTTCAAGATTTAATTAACACATACTTACATACTAAATACATAAACTCTCGCCTGTTTCCCGGAGGGGTAGGCAGAGATAACGGATTTCCACTTGCTACAATCCTGACACACCTGTTGCTTCATTCACTCTCATCAGATTCTTCATAAATGCTCGTCGGTTAAGGGTACTTGACCTGGCCTTAATTAAATAAATAATGTTGGACAGTTCACACAAAAATATCTAGTCCCAAGCTAAGCAGAGCTTGTGTTATGGGTACAAGATAACTGATATACTTTATACAATACATTACATACATAGGTATTTTTTTATTTTATATAGAAAATACCCTGTTGTAATTCATGAAGGACCGTTAACCACCACGCTGGTCCAGTGCGGGTTGGTGGGTCGCCAGAGCCTCGTTTTTTGGTCGGCAGGGTGTACCACGGGCCGGTGAGGTTGGCTTGGGTTCCGAGAGGTGTTGTATGGAACCCCTTACACACCTATTTAAAGGATTGGTCTACAGTGGCCCAAAATAGAGAGGACTGCAGAGAAGGAAGGGAGGCCTTTGCCCTGCAGTGGGACACCACAGGCTCTTAATAATAATAGAAAATACCCAGAACACCCTGAACAAATATCTGCGATCGCACAAATATTTGTTCCGAGGCAGGAATCGAACCCGTAACCTCCTGCGTCGCAGGCCAACCTTCGCCCGCCGCGCCACAGAGGTCGTCGGAGGTAATTAAAACATACTTGTTAAAATAACATTTACTTCAACGCTTAAATACAATCTTGATCTAATCACTATCCATATATCATCCACCCGCCTTTCTATCTGGACTGGACGGAACATCTGTGCCGTGGTTCTCCGGCTGGGAGCTGATGGCGTTATCAATGTCGCCACCATTTTCACCTTCATTGTCCGAGTTATCTGTAAACATTAAGGCGTAATTTAAATTATCAAATGGGCGGGGTCTAGCAAGGAGACAATAGGTGTAAGTAAGTGACAGCGCTATTATTCACTTGAACACGGGAAAAGATGAGGTATAAAAAATATCTATCTATGTAATATATTGTATTAAGTATATCTGTTGTCTAGTACCCATAACACAAGCTCTGCTTAGCTTGGGGCTAGATAATGTTGTGTGAACTGTCCAGCATTATTTATTTATTTTATTATATGGGTGAGATGTATGTCCAGCATTGGTCTTCATACATACATACATACATAGACACACGCCTTTTTCCCCGAAGGGGTGGGCAGAGCCTCAATAGGCCTCTTTTCACAGTGGGTTGCACCATCGTGGAATATAGACGTGATGAGTGGTGAGCTAATCGCCGCCATTGCACCCCACGACTGACTCGGCTAACGCTTTCTTCCAGTAATAACACATTCCATAATAAGCTAGCAGCCAGGACAAATCTTATA
This sequence comes from Operophtera brumata, assembly GCA_932527175.1. Classification (NCBI taxonomy): domain Eukaryota; kingdom Metazoa; phylum Arthropoda; class Insecta; order Lepidoptera; family Geometridae; genus Operophtera; species Operophtera brumata. The sequence continues at coordinate 1,404,690 of OW052227.1, read as the reverse complement.
CCAACGAATCTTATCAACAAGTCCAGGTCATCAAGCGGCTGATAAAGACGAAACAGCTTTTTTTTTAACTTTGTGAATGACTGGTCAAGCAGATGGCCCACCTGATGTTAAGCTGTAACCTCTGCCTTTAACAATGCATTACCTCATAGGTCACGTCCACCTAGGACGCACCCTATGTGGCATTTCACTGCGCCCGCCATCCTGATACAAAGATGAAAAGTCTCATGTGCCTGTAATTTCACCGGCACCCATACCCTTCAAACACTTCACAGCAACGCGAGCACTACTGCTTTGCGGCAGAAATACTACGCGGTGCTGCGGTGGTAGTACTTCCCCGGACGAATCATTCACAAAAAAGCTTTACTACTAACAAAACTTTGCCGGTTTTTAGTTTTTTTTTTCAAAACTTTGTCTCTTTGCCGGTTTTGGATCTCATTTTTGTGTTTTTATTTCTAGGCCTCCTAGTTTGGACCAAATATATTTGTCAACTTGTGGGACATCATCATCAGCCCACACTAGTCCACTGCTGGACATAGGCCTCTCCCAATACGCGCCACTGAGCCCGGTGTTCGGCTCTTCTCATCCACTTTCTGCCGCCGCCTCTCGAAGGTCATCGCTCCACCTAGCCAGAGGGCGCCCCACGCTACGTTTGCCAAGACGCGGTCTCCACTCAAGAACTCGCTTACAACGGTTGTCGGTTCTTCGGCATATATGACCAGCCCATTGCCACTTCAGCTTGCTAATCCGGTGGGCTATGTCAATGACTTTAGTTCTCTGTCGGATAATCTCATTTCGGATTTTATCTTTCAGAGATACTCCGAGCATAGCCCTTTCCATAGCTCGCTGTACAACCTTGAACTTGTGGGACATAGTTGGAGCAAGTTCATTTATTAATGCAGTGTGGGCAAATAACTTTTTAATCACACCTATTCGAAAAACGACAATTTGCCATAGAGGCCCTAGGGAGCAAAATTGAATTTTGCTCCCGCTATCCTCTATAGCAAATTATCGTTTTTCGAATAGGTTTGATGTTTCTCTCCTCTGATTGGTCAACATCCGTGCTTCTGATAGATTAGCGAAGATAGATTGAAGGGGCTCGCGTGAAGGTTGAATGTAAAAATATCACTAACTGACATTCAATTATCTATGGTGATAAACTCATGTTTGTGATTCGTCCGTCTCCTCCCGTGGATGTCGTAAAAGCCGACTAAGGGATTACCCGGACTTGTTGATAAGATGCGTTGGTATAAGATTTGTCCTGGCTGCTAGATTATTATGGAATTATTACTTTAAGAAAGAGTTAGCCGAGTGAGTCGTGGGAGGCAATGGCGGCGATGAGCTCACCACTTGTCACGTCTATATTCCACGATGGTGCAACCCACTGTAAAAAGAGGCCCATTGAGGCTCTGCCTATCCTTTCGGGAAAAAAGGCGTGTTTTTTTTTATACTACTTGGTTGACGGACCAAGCAAGAGGCCCACCTGATGTTAAGCGGTAACCTCTGCCTATGAACAGTGCATTACCTCATAGGGCACGTCCACCTAGGACGTACCCTATGTGGCATTGCACTGCGCCTGCCACCCTGAGACATAGATGAAAAGTCTCATGTGCCTGTAATTTCACCGGCACCCTTACCCTTCAAACCGGAACACAGCAATGCGAGCACTACTGCTTTGCGGCAGAAATAGGTATGGTGGTAGTACTTCCCCGGACGAACTCTTTCACAAAAAAACTCTACTACTACTTAAAGGTAGAATAGAATAGAATATTGTTTACTAGTAGTGCCCCGCGGTTTCACCCGCGTTAGTCTCGATCCCGTGGGAATATCGGGATAAAAATGTGCCTATGTGTTATTCCGGGAGTCCAGTTATCTCCATTCCAAATTTCATGCAAATCCATCCAGCCGTTTCAGCGTGAAGAAGTAACAAACACACTACACACACACACACACAAACTTTCGCCTTTATAATATTGTAGTGTGATGTGATTGCACAAAACAAACAATGTTACATAGGCGAACTTAATGTTAAGAAGCATTCTCTACCAGCTAACCTTTGTGTATTGTGGATACATTTATGTAGGTGGTGCACTAAAACGTAATAAGGAGAAGAAACAAGTCCTTTAAGTAGGTATATCAATACAAGATATGTAAGTTACATAATATAATATTACTAGCAACTCGCCCCGGCTTCGCACGGGTAGCCCCCGGTGAACCTGGGTCAATCTCCTGGTTCTAAGCTACCTCTCCACCAATTTTCAGCCAAATCGGTTCATGTGTAACTAACACAACTTTGTTTTATATATATAGGTAAAAATAAATAATAATGTCAAGGTACTCGTAGCTTTTTCTTTTTCTCATAGGTAGTGATGAAAAGTAGTGTGTATCACTAGGGGCCAAAGCATTTTGTTCTCGGCCGGCGTATATTGAATTCCTCGCTACGCTAAGGATTCTACTTTAGAATCCTTCGCTTCGCTCTGAATTAAAAATAACGCCCTCGAAGAACAAAACGTTTCTTGGGCCCCTTGTGACACAAATAACTTTATACATACCTCCTTTCTTGTCAGCAGGTATATCTTCAGTTCTGTTAGCCACTTGGAAATGGTACTCCAACTCCTCAAAGTCGAATACTTGGTCTGTCGGCAGCAGGCAAGGCAAGTAGGCGGGAAACACAGGCTTGCACGCTATCACTGAAAAAAAAATGAAAAAATGCTGGACAGTTCACACAACATTATCTAGCCCCAAGCTCAGCAGAGCTTGTGTTACGGGTACTACATAACTGATATACTTAATACAATACATTACACAGATAGATATTTTTTTATTATACATAGAAAATACCCAGAAAACCCAGAACAAATATCTGCAGGTCGCACAAATATTTGTTCTGAGGCGGGAATCGAACCTCTTGCGTCGCAGGCGAACCTTGGCCCGCCACGCCACAGAGGTCGTCAAATAATATTTAATAAGAACACATAAAAATAAAGTATAAATATAAAATTAAGTATGCGTAAAAATTACAGGGGTTTAAGAGTGTTGCATTCACATTGCATGATCATCCTCGATTATTTTCAAAATTTATCTTTTAAATGTAGGGAACATTTACACATCTACTATGAAATATATCACATAAAGTTGAATTAGAAGTTTCAATGAGTTAGAATAAAATTTAAATGTAACCCAATAGAACGAGCTGCCGAATTTGTAAAGGCATCGCCGATCACAGGCGAGGGTGCGGGTTCGAGTCCCGCTGAAACGAAATTTTTGAGTTACATTTAAATTTAAAGTTATCCATGAAGTGTGGTTTACACTTGAAAAATAATAAACTACACACACCGGCAAAATTAGGAGAACACGAAAGAAAAAATATTTATTTTTATTTACTTGGGTATTTCTGCAAGTGGTTTTAGTTTTAATGAAGTTGCCATTACGCAAATGGATTGGCCAGCACGTTCTCCTGACATGAACCCTATTGAACACGTTTGGGACGCCATCGGAAGAAGGGTACATCAAAAAATCCCAACTCCCAGGAACGTTGAAGAGTTAAAATTGGCCTTAGTCGAAGAGTGGGAGAATTTTCCCCAAGAAATGATTGATGGCATCACTGCATGGGAAAACGCATCCAGGCTCTCATAAGAGGCCGTGGCAGCAATACGCGTTATTAATGTGTTGTTGTTGTTCTGCAAACTTTATAAAAACTGTATAAAACTTGTAAGCTTTTAATTTCAAAATTTGCATTTCTTGGTTTTGGGTTTTTTACGCCTGAAATTAAGGTTTACAAAACCGTAATCTTATTTTGTATTAACTTATTTTTAATAATATTAATAATAAAATCCAAAAAACCCCAAAAATATACAAAATTCTTGATGAATTTCACATTTTGCCTTTGTTCCCCTAATTGTGCCGGCGTGTGTATGATGAAATAGCAGTGGTGTCATCTCTTGTCAATGTTTCGAACTAATTTCGGACTTTGAACAGAAGGTTTCTAATGAAACACCTGTAGATGGCTCCCATCGGCGCTATAGCCGAGTTGATAGTGCCCACAAATTTCGTCTCCAGCGTCATAGCTCGTTCTATTGCCGAATTGGTAAAGGCATCGCCGAGCACAGGCGAGGGTGCGGGTTCGAGACCCGCTGGAACGAATTTTTTTGGTTACATTTAAATTTAATGTTATCCATGAAGTGTGGTTTACACTTGAAAAATAATAAACTATGAGTTAGAATAAGTTACTATGAACTGTACTTACATGGAAACACTTGGTTATCGTCAGTATTGAACAGGTTGTGTGTCTCACTAGTCTTTGCTAGGAACTTAGTGAGCGCTCTTTCAATGTCTCTCTTCTGAGACGCTGCCTTCTCTCTGATAGCTTCATATTGTACTGGACGGCCCAAGAGTTAGAATAACTTAGTATGAACTGTACTTACATGGAAACACTTGGTTATCATCAGTATTGAACAGGTTGTGTGTCTCACTAGTCTTTGCTAAGAACTTAGTGAGCGCTCTTTCAATGTCCCTCTTCTGAGACGCTGCCTTCTCTCTGATAGCTTCATATTGTACTGGAGCATGGCCCATGAGTTAGAATAACTTAGTATGAACTGTACTTACATGGAAACACTTGGTTATCATCAGTATTGAACAGGTTGTGTGTCTCACTAGTCTTTGCTAGGAACTTAGTGAGCGCTCTTTCAATGTCTCTCTTCTGAGACGCTGCCTTCTCTCTGATAGCTTCGTATTCTGTTACGGGCTGTTTGTGAGTCTGAAAAAAATACATAAAAAACTTTAAAAAAAAAAAAAAACTACAAATAATAGAACTAGAGCTAGTAGTAATAGCACAGAATAAATTGGTATTATAGAATAGTAGTAGTAGTGCTGTGTAGTAGAGCTTTTAAGTGAAAGAGTTCGTCCGGGAAAGTACTACCACCATGCCCATTTATGCCGCAAAGCAGTAGTGCTTGCATTGCTGTGTTCCGGTTGGAAGGGTATGGGTGCCGGTGAAATCACAGGCACATGAGACTTTTCATCTTTATGTCTCAGGGTGGTGGGCGCAGTGCAATGCCACATAGCGTGCGTCCTAGGTGGACGTGACCTATGTGAGAATGCACTGTTCATAGGCAGAGGGTACCGCTTAACATCAGGTGGGCCATCTGCTTGTTCCGTCATTCAAGTAGTATAGTTTTTTTTTTGTATGATCTGCAGATATTTGTTCAGGGTGTTCTGGGTATTTTTAAGTATTTGATAGAATTCGCCGTGGTGTGTCCTGCCTAAGAATAGACCCTTCCGTCTCCTCCCGTGGATGTCGTAAAAGCCGACTAAGGGATTACCCGGACTTGTTGATAAGATTTGTCCTGGCTGCTAGCTTATTATGGAATGTGTTATTACTGGAATAAAGCGTTAACCTAGTCGTCAGTCGTGGGAAGCAATGGCGGCGATGAGCTCACCTCTCGTCACGTCTATATATTTCACGATGGTGCAACCCACAGTAAAGAAGCCCACTAGGCTATGCCCTTCGGGGAAAAAGGTGTGTGTGTAACCAAGACTAGGTAAAAAATTTTTGGGTTCCGTACCCAAAGGGTAAAACGGGACCCTATTACTAAGACTCCGCTGTCCGTCTGTCACCAGACTGTATCTCATGAACTGTGACAGTTAGACAGTTTAAATTTTCACCGATGATGTATTTCTGTTGCCGCTATATCAATAAAGTATTAGTAGAGCTTTTTTGTGAAAGTGTTCGTCCGGGGAAGTACTACCACGATACCTATTTCTGCCGCAAAGCAGTAGTGCTCGCATTGCTGTGTTCTGGTTTGAAGGGTAAGGGTACCGGTGAAATTACAGGCACATAAGACTTTTCATCTATGTCTCAGGGTGGCGGGCGCAGTGCAATGCCACATAGGGCGCGTCCTAGGTGGACGTGACCAATGAGGTAATGCACTGTTCATAGGCAGAGGTTACCGTTTAACATCAAGTGGGCCTCTTGCATGTTCCGTCATCCAAGTAGTATAAAAAAAAAAAAAACACCAGAATAAAATAAATATTTAAGGGGGCTCCCATACAAAACACGTGTTTTTTTTTTCGTTTTAGGGTTCCGTACCCAAAGAGTAAAACGGGACTCTATTACTAAGGTTCCGCTGTCCGTCCGTCCGTCTGTCTGTCTGTTCGTCTGTCACCAGGCTGTATCTCATGAACCGTGATAGTTAGACAGTTGACATTTTCACAGATGATGTGTAATTTTTGCTCGTTGTTGCTTGATATTGATACCGACGCTTGAAATATTCACAGAATATTTAGTTTTATTTCACTTTAAAAATAAATAATTAAATTAAAATTAAACAAATATTTAAGGGGGCGCCATACAACAACCGTGATTTTGATGCCGTTTTTATAGATAATGGTACGGGACCCTTCGTGCGCGAGTCCGGCTCGCACTTGGCCGGTTTATTTTTTCTTTTATTTATGCCATTACAAGGGCAAGGAACTTGACTTACTGGTGTCCTTATATATGCGTGTGGGTCTGGCAGTGGCGGCAGGTGGAACGGTATATGCGGGGCTGGCTTGGCTTTGGAGCCAGCTGCAGCATAGCAGGCGTCCTCGGCGCTGGGGCCTGCTGTGGCGGCTGGATGACGTGCCTGTTTGGACGTGCCGCGTACTGCTCTATACCTTATGGCATTAGAAGAGCAAGAAACTTACTGGTGTCCTAATATATGCATGTGGGTCTGGCAGCGGCGGCAGGTGGAACGGTATATGCGGGGCTGGCTTGGCTTTGGAGCCAGCTGACAGCATAGCAGGCGTCCGCGGCGCTTGGGCCTGCTGTGGCGGCTGGATGACGTGCCTGTTAGGACGGGCCGCGTACTGCTCTATACCTTATAGCATTAGAAGGGCAAGGAACTTACTGGTGTCCTAATATATGCATGTGGGTCTGGCAGCGGCGGCAGGTGGAACGGTATATGCGGGGCTGGCTTGGCTTTGGAGCCCGCGGACAGCATAGCAGGCGTCCTCGGCGCTGGATCACGTTCCTATTGGGACGGGCCGCGTACTACTCTATATACCTTAAGACATTAGAAAAGCAAGGAACTTACTGGTGTCCTAATATATGCGTGTGGGTCTGGCAGCGGCGGCAGGTGGAACGGTATATGCGGGGCTGGCTTTGCTTTGGAGCCAGCTGACAGCATAGCAGGCGTCCTCGGCGCTGGGGCCTGTTGTGGCGGCTGGATGACGTGCCTGTTTGGACGGGCCGCGTACTGCTCTATACCTTTCATGCTGATACCTGAAAAGAAATCACTACTACTCATAAATGACGCAACTGGAGCCTTCTTCTTCTTTTGTTTGTGGCTACTGTGGCTTTAAGATAAGAAAATTGTTCATTTCTGATTTCACACATTAAAAAATTCACGTGTCATCATTCAGTTCAGTCAGATTTAATTTAATAACAAATTAAATCTTATAATTAACTAGCGAATCGCCCCGGATTCGCACCGGTAGCTCCCGGTGAACCCCCCCCCCCCCCTCCTCCTACCCTCCCCCCTATGTCAATCTCCTGGTTCTAAGCCACCACACCACCAATTTTCAGGCAAATCGGTTCACCCGTTCTTGAGTTATAAGTGATGTAACTAACACGACTTTGTTTTATATACATAGATATATTTAATTTACTGAACCTCAAATTAATTTAAATCTTAAGTTTTACAAAGTTTTATAAAGTAGTAGCTAACCATTATATAATTTAAGACGTTTTACAGCTTAAATCAGATATTATATGTTAATTAATTAAGTATATCAGTTATCTAGTATCCATAACACAAGCTCTGCTTAGCTTGGGGCTAGGTAATGTTTTGTTAACTGTTTAGCATTATTTTCAAGTCGCGTCAATTCCACCGTTCAGATCAGTCGCTTCGTAATGCAGCGATTTCTCAAACATTGACCGAAATAGTTTTGCAATTCCGGAATTGCAAAAATATTTCGCAATGGCGCAACAACCCAAGCGCTCCGACACCATCGTGGTGCAGGAATTCCTGGCATTCGTTCAGCAGAAACTGGACGTTATGCATCAGGTATCTCTGGAACAAATTCTGGTGACCAGCTTCACGAAAGAACAAATTCAGGAGGCAAAGAAGGTGTTAGCCGACACAGCCGTGACCTCCATCCGTCTGATCACCAGGCAGAGGGAAGGACGTGGCAAAAGAGACCTGCAGGACATCTTCAAAGCTTTCCTGGAAACTGACCCTGATGACGTCCCCACGTTCGTTGCGCGCGACCTACATAAGCTTCCTCCTGTGACTTTCGATCATGTTGATGTCACCAGAGTCTTGGAGGACGGTCTTAGTGTTGCTACGGGCCGATATAACAAATCTTAAGACCAAATTGGAAAATTCTGAGCAAATTGTCGCCGAGTTAAAAACTGAAGTCGAAGAATTAAGCAATAGCAAAAATATTATACCGACGATATCGCCGCAGTCAGCGCAAAACGTAAACGCGCGGCGCGACGTCACCCGATGCCAAACTTCACCGGTCAGCATTTCTGCAAACGCGACTCTTATAACCGATTCGCAGGTAAATGACCGCCCGGCCCCGATGACCTCGGCCCCTGGGATGTCAATGACGCACCCTGTGAAGATTGTGCCTTCTCCTGCTTCACGTCCCCGCCAGCAGAAGAAGAGTTATGCACAAGTGTCCCGCCAGTCTCAGCCGCTGAACCCGGCGCCTTGCGCCGAGCCTCGGCTGAGAAATGTGGCACAAGATAAATCCGTTCTAAAAACGCAGAGAGTCAACGTGGACGGCTTCACCATCGTGGAGAAGAGACGACGACCAAGATCGTGCCGCAATCAACGCGGCACCGGTCAGATACTGGCTGAGTCGGCAACACTGCATACAGTTGAGCCGACTATCAAGATCTACCTCTCCCAAATAAGCGAGAGAACATCAGGAGATGATGTACTCCAGTTCGTGAAGGAGAGGTGCCAGGGCCGGATTCAGGGGGCGGAGATTCGACTGTCTCTTCAGCGCCTGAAGACCAACAGGGCCACTGACTTCAAGTCATATGCTCTCCAGGTCCAGGCGAAGTACAGGGATGTGCTCCTAGATCCGGAGTTCTGGCCAGCTGGCATTGTTAACCGACGCTATAGGGAAGCGTTTTCGAAACAAAATCCCTTTGTCGTTAAGTGATAGTTTTAAGTATATCTTTATCTTTATATGACTGTATGTTAGTTGTAAGGTATATATTACTATGGGCCTTTGTCTAGGTACAATGTACATTTTTCACTGTTGCCTGAAATAAATAAATGAATTGAATCAAAATTATTTATTTTAAGTACAAATCCCAGCCTTGTTACAATTCTGTGTAGGTAGTAGATTTAGGTACTGATTTCGCTACGTGCATATTACCAAATTCAACCTGCCAAGATCCAATAGCATAACTGCACTTACCCATATTTATAAGAGCCATTATTACATCTCCGAGCACAGGCTCCACTCTGCCAGAAATCTCACAGTATCCTCTTGCAGAATTGCCAACTTCTGTTAAAACTGTAAGAAGATTAACACAAGTATAGTATTATTCAGTATTAGTATTTCATTGGTATCACTGCCAAGTCTCTAATCAAATTTATTGAACCAGCCCATATATTATGGACTGGTAGAGCATGATAGCTGCATCTGATGTTTGAGCAGACAACATGCTCTGAAACAGACCCAAATTGAGCTGTATAATATTTTAAATCTGGTAAATTTGCGCACTCATATCTGCTCTCCAAAGACAGTCCATTAAAAGGTGGTACACATCTTTAACTCCACATACTTGACAATCAAGGCTATCCACTTTCCTTATCAAATATTTTAATGGCATAAGTCCGGAGTGCAGTCTGTGGGTGAATATGATAAATATCCTATTCAATGTAATGTGGGCATATGAGGCGGCTCACTTTGCATAGTTCGGTACCAAATGCCTTTCTCCCGAGAGGTAATATCAAAGTATTCCTGCAACTTAGATCATAAACATCTTTGACAACCTCTGTGGCGTGGCGGGCGTAGGTTGGCCTGCGACACAGGAGGTTGCGGGTTCGATTCCCGCCTCGAAACAAATATTTGTGCGATCGCTGATATTTGTTCAGGGTGTTCTGGGTATTTTCTATGTATAATCAAAAATATCTATCTATGTTATACCTATATTGTATTAGGTATAGGTATCAGTTATCTAGTACCCATAACACAAGCTATGCTTAGCTTGGGGCTAGATAATGTGTGAACTCTCCAGTATTATTTATTTATTTATTTATCTACTAAATAAGCAGTACATGTTTATGACATATAAGCTTGGTGTTTACAGGCAGAGACCCCTGGCCCTAGAACCTCAGAGAAAAATAACGCAGCTTGGAGTTCAACTAACATGATTGTAGAATTTCCGTCAGCGTCTCCAGAGACATCTTATCACAGGAATCAAACCCTGTCTCCAGCAGCACCGTGGACACTGCTATGTTGAGTATCCGGCGCCGTGCGTCGCTGGTACTCTCCAGCTTTTCTGTAATCTCAGCCATTGTACGGCACTAATCGGCGCTGTTTTGAACTTGCTGCAATCACCAAACAAAGCAAGCAGTTTAAATAAAAAAGAAAAAGAAAACTACTTAGCCAGCGAAGCAGGTATTTACAATTTTACAATACATACAAGTTTTTTTTTTTTAAATTGCTTATTCCACTGCATTGAGAAAAGAATTATATTCCACTTTTGTATAGGCTGAATGGAAACTGCCAACTTGACGTAACGTATAGTATTATTTTATCTTATTCACTTATTCACGGTTCAAAATGAATATTACAGATTATAAAACTATAATAATTATATCACTTGACATTGGCTAAATTGTTGCAAATAATGCACAGAAGCCATTACCTAAGATAAGAAGAAGAAGAATATTACAGATCTACTAACTTATCTATAGAATGAAATGTATGTCTACCATGAAGGTTTAGTCCATCTTCCTAGATGTCTACAAAGAAGCTTTTTGGACTAAACAGTATGTAACATAATATCCCTATAAGCCTGGGGAGGGGGTATTCTACACATCATGGCGAATAACTTTAATTCTACGACTTTTTAAATTTCGAAGTTTTTCATTCATGAAATGCCTCTTAAGAATCCTGAAATTCCTCCAAAAACGTACGTAAAACAACATGAGGACGTTACGGTACGCTAGGGTACCTTGCGTGGGGCTGCCTCATGTTCTGTTAGGTACATTTTCTCGAGGAATTTCAGGATTTTTACAAAGCACTTCATGAATGAAAAACTTCGAAATTTAAAAAGTCGTAGAATTTATGTTATTCGCCATGATGTGTAGAATACCCACTCCCCAGGCTTATAGGGATATTATGTTACATCCTGTATAACTTCATGATGTCTACGTTGTAGTTTAGAATACTACATACATTTCATTCTTCACGTAAGTTGGTGGATCTGTACAAGATTTGAAAATATGTAAATTGAAGCTTTACACCAAAGCTGCTACAAAATACAATGCCTAAGAGAATCTCGTGAGTACGTTTTGTTTTTCTTAGAATAATTGTCTGTCTATGGTAATCATGCTAAAAATCATAGTAGAATTTGGAACACAGCAGATTTGTTTTTTTTACTATGACTTTTGACGACACTATTGTCAATTTTGACATGTACTTAAAAAAAGTGAATTTATGAAGTGGCAGACTTTCGTTCGTTTCGTGTTTTTTACAATAAAATAAATTAATAAAACACGTTAATCATAATGTATTAGAGAAAGTGACCAAAGCTCAAATAAAATCAAATAAAACTAAAAATTTCCAAGGTGAAGAGTTTATTGTGTGAATGAATGCTCCTTTGAAATTCAATTGAGCCCCAGTGAAATCTGGTAAGTAATAAAAGTAAAAGTAAACCTAGTTTTCTACGCTAGGTACTGTGTGAGAATATCTAATACGGCTACTGACTGTCTTTTTCGAATGATTAGTTTGACTAATTGAATGAGATCTCTGGAATCGGTAGTAGTAGTAGAGCTTTTTGTGAAAGTGTTCGTCCGGGGAAGTACTACCACCATGCCTATTTTTGCCGCAAAGTAGTGCTTGTATTGCTGTGTTCCGGTTTGAAGGGTATGGGTGCCGGTTAAATTACAGGCACATGAGACTTTTCATCTTTGTCTCAGGGTGGCGGGCGCAGTGCAATGCTACATAGGGCGCGTCCTAGGTGGGCGTGACCTATGTGAGAATGCACTGTTTATAGGCAGAGGTTACTGCTTAACATCAGGTGGGCCAACCGCTTGTTCCGTCATTCAAGTAGTATAAAAAAAAATTGTTTATATCAGTGTAATGAGCTGTGATGTGTCCGGTCTAAGAATCTACCTTCGTCTACTCCCGTGGATGTTGTATAAGCCGATTATGGGGTTAAACCAGGGGATGGTCAACAGCATCCACTTGAGTACTCAACACCAATAGTGCGTTCACCAAGCCACATGCCAAGCGTGGTGATATTATGGCAAATCCCCCAATCACATTCTATGGGGGCCTCGCCGAGCAGTGGGCGTCTAAATGTGATGGTGAATTAGTTGTCTACACACAGTTCACTTAATATTTTTGCCCCTCGCATGGTGGAACGTTTCGCTTGACGTGCAAAATTCAAATTATTGTGTTTTTTGCTAATCACAGCTCATCAACACATTTTGAGATAACAAAACCTGTTTTTGCGGAAACTAGAAGACCTAACATGCATAAATTGATTTGTTCGTTTCGTATGAGGTAGTGTTGGCCTCTGGTGTCAGAGTTTGTCAAGCCGCCCGAGGGCCTCTGACATGGCTTATCGACTGCTAATAATCAATAACAGCCGGGACCGACAGCTTAACGTGCCCTCCGAAGCACAGAGTAAGCACTCCCTTTCAATCACTTTCAAATTGATTGAAAGTGTCTCATAAATATCATTAGATTTACCATTATTTATCATTAGTTCAGCTCCTCGCCATCCAAAGGTTGTCTGGAAGAGATCGCTCTTTAGCGATAAGACCGCCCATTGTACATTTAGGTTTTTTTTTGTTTAATTGTTATGTCTTGTTTTTAACTAGTTTGTTACGTTAAGCTGTCGGTCCCGGCTGTTATTGATTAATAGCAGTCGATAAGCCATGTCAGAGGACCTCGGGCGGCTTGACAAACTCTGACACCAGAGGCCAGCACTACCTCATACGAAAAGAAGAAGAAGAACTAGTTTGTAAGGTGTACAATAAAGTATTTTCATTCATTCATTCATTAGTTTAGCTACAAATGTCAATGAACAAAAAATCACTGTAAAAATAATTGAATGTTTTTTTTTTGTTCCTTTTTATCTGCAATCTGCTGTTTAGCCATAATCAGATGTTTTCTGTGTTGACATGGTTTGGGTGTGACTCCAATGAATAACACCATTTAATTTGAAGAACTGGTTAGGTTCTCTGGTCTAGGTCAAGTATTTGCCATCCCTATGGGCGTTTTACATTTTCTTGTGTGTTTAACAGGTTCTTAGCAAGTTCGTTTGAGTGGTTTTCAAGTCTTTCCTTGTATTTTATGCAGAATGACATTTGTATATAAAGTTTGGAGCAGGGGCAGTAGTGGGGACTTGTATTATTTCAATTAAAATATCTCTGTTGAGACTGTGTGTCCCTATGTCAAACAATTACCTACATATTCAATAACGATCCTGTCTTCGTTTACAGTTATTTCAAACCTCCGAAGAAAGTATAGACTACAGTTAAAATGGTGAAAGTTTATGCAGTTCTCGTCCTCTACAAAGGAATCAACAGCGCCACAATCCTCAAATCAGCATACGATTTACAAAGCTTCAGCTTCTTCCAACGCTCCTCCGTGCAAGAGTTTATGATGTTCGTCAGTAAGACGATGGTGGAGAGGACCACACCCGCCTCGAGACAGTCCGTAAAAGAAGGAGAGTATATGCTGCAAGTGTATGTCAGATCTGACAACTTAGCGGGGGTCCTAATCACTGACCACGAATACCCAAACAGAGTGGCACACACACTCATCACGAAAACCTTAGATGAATTCTCAGTAGCAGTGCCAGCGGGAACGTGGCCCATGGCTAATGAAGGCACTGTAGACTACCAGGCCTTACCACAACATTTGGCCAAGTATCAGAACCCTAAAGAAGCAGACGCAATGACTAAGATTCAAAGTGACCTTGACGAGACAAAGATCATTCTTCATGACACAATAAAAGCTGTCCTGGAAAGAGGGGAGAAATTGGACGACCTAGTGGCCAAATCGGACAGTTTGTCTATGCACAGTAAGGCGTTCTACAAAACTGCTCGCAAAACTAACAGTTGTTGTAATTTCTGAAAAGTGTTTCATTTCTTGAAATGGGCATAGATTGTATTCTGGTTGTCATTTATCACCAAAACATTACTTACAAGAAATGTTAGTTTTACTGCTTGTAAAACTGGACTCTTATTTATTCTGTGGTAAAACTAACATTTGTTGTAATTTCTGAGTTGTTTCATGTCTTGCAATGGCCATAGATTATATTCTGAGGGTGTCATTAGTCACACAAACTTTACTTACAACAAAATTTTAGTTTCACTGCTGGTAAAACTAACATTTGTTGTAATTTCTGAGGTGTTTCATGTCTTGAAATGACCATAGATTATGTTCTGGTATTGTCATTTATCACAAAAACATTTCTGAAGTGTCTCTTGAAATGGCCATAGATTCTGTTGTGGGCTCATTTATCACAAAAACATTACTTACAACAAATGTTAGTTTCACTGCTGGTAAAACTAATATTTGTTGTAATTTCTGAAGTGTTTCATGCCTTGAAATGACCATAGAATATGTTCTAGGGTTGTCATTTATCACAAAAACATAACACAGTTGTTGTAATATCTGATGTGTTTCATCTCTTGAAATGGCCACAGATTATATTCTGAGGCTGTCATTAGTCACACAAACTTTACTTATAACAAAATAATACCAGCAGTAAAACTAACATTTGTTGTAATTTCTGAGGTGTTTCATGTCTTGAAATGACCATAGATTATATTCTGGGGGTGTCATTAAGTTTATAGAATAATTAATAGCAATGCTAGACTTCTGTTCTGGCTATTTAGTTATGACTATGTTCAGATTTGAACTTACTATCCCACATTTCAATCATTAATATAATACTGTTACCTCAATGCTTTATTTGGATTTGTTTTATAGTCCATTTTCACGGCTTTTTCACATCATGTTTATAGTCTTGAAAATAGATGGCGCCAGCTCTGTACAAGCTAAAGTAGCTCTGTCAAAATTATGTGAAATGTCAACGTCAACAACGTAGTGATATATTTTCGTATTAATCACACAAAAGCAAAGACAATGCATTTGTTAAGTATTTTGACATTTATATTTGAGTCAGCGCCATCTATCGAGCCAAATCGAACTACTTTTTTTTAAATTTGAAAATGAAAAGCCTTCATTGGTCTATGTTACATAAATTGACACTAGATTAGACATATAGTAGTGTCTATGTCTATCTAATTAGGGGTTTTCACGGCCGTTTAAAATCATGCATACAGCCTTGAAAATAGATGGCGCTGCTCTGTACTTAACTGTCAAAATAAAGTGTTATGTCAACGTCAACAACGTAGAGATATATTTTCGTGGTATTTTGTTAATATCACACAAAACAACAAATCGTTTGTGTAACGTTTATTATTTATTATTTATTTATAATAAACAGGCAGCTCTCGGAGCTGATGCGTGTATATATTAGTCCTTATCAGTGCACTTTAAATGTTTGTCAAGTCTATTTTTGAAAGAATTCACTGAGAGGGCACTGATCACTGAAGTCTGGGTTTATGAGCAAAGAATATACTACCTAACATGGGATCACTACGAAGTAATGTATAGTCATGGAGGTATAATAGTATGGAGTGAGTGCTAAAATAGGATAGAGTGTTCCTTCTTACTCCTATCCTAGAAGATAGCTTGCTATCCTATGTTAGAGAGAAACAAATATATTGTCACACGACAGTCGTTTTTCCGTTCCGTACCCTGAATATTGGCACCATGCATATACATCTTCCTAGATTGTTACCATGAATGTAGTAGTAATTTGACATTTGGCCTGGTACGACTTACACAAATAAAAACAGATAGATATATGCTTGTCTCATTCCAACACATGAATACATTCATATAAAAGAATGAGACTGGTATAATCGATACCGTTTCGTTTTTAGCCTTAGTTCCATGCTTTAGTTCTTCTTCCGAGGGTATAGTACGCGTACAAAGCACAGAGAATGCATTTGTTAATTTTGACAACCACAGTTGAGTCAGCGCCATCTATCGAGCCTAATCGAACTACTTTTTTTAAAATTCGAAAATGAAAAGCCCTTGTTGAACAAACTTGTTATTGATGTTTTAACTGCTGTTTGCAATGTTAACTATATATATGAATATTCTATCTAATTACTAGGTATACAAATATGTGTAATCCCGTTTTTGATGTGGCCTATGTGTATTGTTATAAGAATAGGATCCAATTATGTATTCTACAGAGCTAGAAAAAACATTCCTGGGGGGTTACTATGAGCTCTTATATCCATTCAGTTCAAAAACTATTCAGTACAAAATATCGGTTCATCGTTGACATTTTTCATCGTTGAATAACTTTAATCGCAGAAGTCTGTAGACCCTCTGCGATTGTGCCTTTAAATATAGTTGCGGACATCACGGAACCAATATTTTGTACTGAATAGTTTATCAACTGCATGGCAATAAGAGCTCATAGTAACCCACCTGATCTTATATGTATTATGTGTATTAATTAAGAGCTCACCACTCGTCACGTCTATATCCCACGATGGTGCAACCCACTGTGAAAAGTGGCCCATTGAGGCTCTGCCTACCCCTTCGGGGAAAGAGGCGTGTGTAATCTATTAAACGAAAATGCTGAACTAAAAAAGGGGCACTTTTATTTATTGAATAGGAACCTGAAAGATCAGACATTGTTTTGGTCTAGATACATATATGGGTCCAAAATTGTTTCCCTTACAAAACATTGGGGAACCAATGTGACGACCTCTCTGGCACGGCGCGAAGGTTCGCAACGAAGGAGATTGCGGGTTCGACTCCCGCCTCGGAACAAATATTTGTACGATCTGCAGATATTTGTTCAGGGTGTTCTGGGTATTTTCTATGCATAATACAAAATATCTGATAATGTATTGTATTATGTACCTATATCATTTGTCTAGAACCCATCACACAAACTAATACCTAGACTAGAACAAAAATATGTTGGCAGTACCTACCCACTTAGGCTGCGTCCCCAGTAGGCAAACTGTTCGCCGCCGACTGAGAAGCGGCGGCGTATCGGTTTAGTACGCCCTAACCTCTGCTGACCTAGAGTGAGCGCAAAACTACCAAACTGTGAACGAAAAAATAAAAGCAGAATCTAGCGATCTTACCTATATCTAACAACCTAACATCTAATGCATTTTGTGTTTTACCTAGATTCATAAGCAATAAATGATTTATGATCCATTTCATACGCCGCTAACTCGGTCGGCGGCGAACAGTTTGCCTACTGGGGTCGCAGCCACATTTCAGACCCACGGTACCCCTGACCATACCCCTGGTGGTACCGTAGGTCTTTTAAAGTTAAACGGTACCACCGAGTAAGTGACCATACCTAGTTCTGTGATGAACAAGTACTTAATTAATTTAGTAAAAAATAAAAAAACCCCCAACGCAATATGTTCAAATATTCAAATTTATTTATTCAACCAACATGGGGTCATTAGAATTACACATTACACAATTACACATTACACAGGTTACACACAATTATACGCAATGAAACGGCTGAACCGATTTTGATCAAACATAGCTAAGAACACTTCCGACAAATTAACATTTTAAACAAAAAAAAAGAAGAAATCGTTTCATCCGTTCGGGAGCTACGGTGGGACAGACATACACGCACACACACAGACAGACACGTCAAACTTATAACACCCCTTCGTTTTTACGTCGGGGTTAAAAAGGATATGATCTATGTTATTTATTGAAAAAAATGTGAGCTACTATTGAATGCAATGTATAATACCTACGCCTAGGATAACTGAATGTGTACCTACTAGCTAATTTTAGTCAGCTAATATAATATAGGTACCGACGTTCCGGCACCTACCAGTCGTGAGCTCCGGGCGCGCGCCCGCAGTTATCGCCGGGAAGCCGTCGCGTATACTCCTTGAGGAAGGGGGTATTAAGTCCCAGAAACTCGAGTCGGGTGTTTGAATCGGAACAAGTACTTACCTACGTGAGTTATTATCGTTTTTTTTTTTTTTTCAATTATAATATACCTAATCTTTAATTTTAATTTGATGTTTTAATGATATCCTTCATTCTATCGGCGGTGCTAAGTGTACATTTTATGACATCTACTTTTCACTAGAAACGCGATATTTAGGTAAGTACCATGATTTTCGAGTTTTGATTATTCGGATTATCGGGAACAATAAAAACTCTAAAATCATGGTAAATATCCCGTTTCTAGTAAAAAGTATGTACATAACCATGATAGTTTAAAAAGTTATATTTTATGACATCGTTTATCTTATCTTATCTTTAATTAGTACCTACGGTATATAACCTTACACGGTAGGTAGGTAACCTACCATTGAACTATAGGGATAAAAAAGTTTTAACAGTTCTATGACGTAACAGTCCTATAAGAACGAATGGGAGTTACTGAGCTATTTCAGGTAGGTAGGTACCCTACTTTTTAGATACTATACTCTGTTCACGGAGAATCAGAAAATCAGAAAACAGAAAAAAAAAAAAAAAAAAAACGGAAATTCGGAAATGAGGAACTAACTGCAACTGGTTTTTTTTTTATAATTGGCGTCGCGCATCTTTTCCTTTTGCCATCTTCAAGTATAATTATTGACTATTGTATTTTCAATATAATTTGCAACGTTACAATCGTTCCAAGTCGTCACAGTCAAGTTATGTTTTAGGTAAAACGGTGGCCGTTTTACAAAAACTTTGGTAATACCGTCGTGTGTCCGGCCTAAGAATAGACCCCTCCATCTCCTCCCGTGGATGTCGTAGTTAAAAGCCGACTAAGGGATTACCTTTTTTGTAATATTCGATGGTATAAGATTTGTCCTGGCTGCTAGGTAGCTTATTATGGAATGTGTTATTACTGGAAGAAAGCGTTAGCCGAGTCAGTCGTAGGAAGCAATGGCGGCGATGAGCTGACCACTTGTCACGTCTATATCCCATAATGGTGCAACCCTCTGTGAAAAGAGGTATATTTGAGGCTCTGCCTACCCTTTCGGGGGAAAAGGCGTGTGTCTGTATGTGTAGGTATGTATGTGTATTATATTAAATTATACAAGGCTCGTTTTTCGAAATATTTGTGCGCCGAAAGGCAAAATCTAGCGATCTAAAAAAAAAAAAAGCGGCCAAGTGCGAGTCGGACTCGCCCATGAAGGGTTCCGTAGCAGCAAGTAACATAATATAAAAGTTCTTGGAGTTCGTTGTAACTTTGATCGATATTTTAATAATAGTGTAGGTATTAAAAAAAACCCAAGTACTTGCTAGATCTCATTCAAACCAATTTTCATATATTTTTTTTTAGTTTTATCATTCTCTTATTTTAGAAGTTACGGGGGGGACACACTTTTTACCACTTTGGAGGTGTCTCTCGCGCAAACTATTCAGTTTAGAAAAAAATGATATTAGAAACCTCAATATCATTTTTGAAGACCTACCCATAGATAATCCACACGTACGGGTTCGATGAAAATTTTGTTTTTGAGTTTCAGTTCTAAGTATGGGGAACCCCAAATAATTATTGATTCCTTATCGGTCCCTTATCGGTGGCGGGATATTGTCCCAGCACTTTGAGGCTGCATAGCGAAAGCTGCCTCTGAAGCAGGCAGAGCTGTGCCGCTGTGTCTCGAGCTGCTGCGAACACTGGCGAGACCCACAATATCTGTAGCTGGATATCCATGACAACTTCTCGTAGAGATAAGACGGAGATTTATATTTCATAACACCAAACATAAGACACGCAAGGTGCAATTTGTGACGATGCTTCATTTTCAAGATGAAATGTCGATTCAAAAACGGCGTGACTTGAGCTCTAAATGGAACATCGAAACAAAAACGAAAAGGTGGGCCATCTGCTTGATCCGTCATACCAAGTAGTTTTAATAAATAAATAAATTAAACCGTAGGTATTAATAATATTTTATCATAAGTGCTGTATTTTTGTGTACTAACCAAATTATGGATCTGTGTGTCTGAAATAATAACCATACCAAGTAGTATTACCATACCAAGTAGTATTACCATACCAAGTAGTATTACCATACCAAGTAGTATTACCATACCAAGTAGTATTACCATACCAAGTAGTATTACCATACCAAGTAGCATTACTATACCAAGTAGTATTACCATACCAAGTAGTATTACCATACCAAGTAGTATTACCATACCAAGAAGTATTACCATACCAAGTAGTATTACCATACCAAGTAGTATTACCATACCAAGTAGTGTTACCATACCAAGTAGTGTTACCATACCAAGTAGTGTTACCATACCAAGTAGTGTTACCATACCAAGTAGTGTTACCATACCAAGTAGTATTACCATACCAAGTAGTATTACCATACCAAGTAGTATTACCATACCAAGTAGTATTACCATACCAAGTAGTATTACCATACCAAGTAGTATTACCATACCAAGTAGTATTACCATACCAAGTAGTATTACCATACCAAGTAGTATTACCATACCAAGTAGTATTACCATACCAATTAGTATTACCATACCAAGTAGTATTACCATAAAATAAGTAGTATTAAAAAATGTTGGAAAGGATTAAATAAAAACGACAACATGAAATAAAAATACATATATTAATTACATCGATTTTAAATTACAGCCAACATAATTTTAGGTTACAATAATAAAAATATACCTATATAATGATTGAAACAAAATAAATAATAAAAACAAGGTATTCTCCTTATTATATAACCTAATTTCTAAAAACCATTGACTATATGAGGGGTTGCTTCACGGAACAGGTAACAATCAAAAATCCTATAAGCATGGGAGAGCTTATTTATTATTATGGAATTCATTCAATTATTCTATAATAATTAATTATACTGAATTTCTCATGGAGTCAGCGCTTGAAGGAGTAGGCAGCTTAGAATATAGCATATACTTTATTTTGCGAAACTTGGGTACCTACATAAGATATAAGTTTTTTGTGAAAAATATATTTTTAAATACAAGCTTTTATAAAATTAGTGATCGTAACCGTGTGCTGATCAAAATGAGCCTAAACACGGCCAGTCTACTATTATCCCTCGAGGAGTTCCGTTGTCCACCTTCCGTCTCCATCATCAGATCAGCTCGTTATTTAACAAAAACTTGCTAAAACATGATTGCCCGCGGTCTATTATCTACGAATACTAATAACTATTAAAATGCAAAAGTGTGTCTGATTTGACGCCACCATTTTTTTCCGGGTCTCTTACCGCCCCCCTTTAAGCCACAAGGGGGTGTTATCGCCCACTTTGGGAAAGGCTGTATCTAAGCTATGCACCTAGGTATGTATGTAATATAGTTACCTATATTTTTCATTCATGCACTGACTTCACATAAATTCGTAACCTAAATACAAAAGAGATTTTTAACACACCCATTATAGAATTTGCAGCTAACATTTTTGGCATCAAGCAACGAAAATAGTAAAGAAGAAACTAAGCTTTGGAAAAGATACCAGTGGTATTAAGAAAGTCATCAATTTTTGGATTAGTTACATTTGGAGTATGCGTCACAGATAATTTTTTAGTTGTAGTAGAGATTTTTTAACCCC
The DNA here is from genome assembly GCA_932527175.1 of Operophtera brumata. Taxonomy (NCBI): domain Eukaryota; kingdom Metazoa; phylum Arthropoda; class Insecta; order Lepidoptera; family Geometridae; genus Operophtera; species Operophtera brumata. The sequence goes on along the minus strand of OW052227.1, from coordinate 1,382,813 downwards.
CGACGCAAAAACGACGGGGTGTTATAAGTTTGACGTGTCTGTGTGTGTGTGTGTGTCTGTGGTATCGTAGCTCCCGAACGGATGAACCGATTACGTTTTTTTGTTGTTTGGAAGGTTTTTATGTATTAGTCGGGAGTGTTCTTAGCAAAACTACTCATTGACTCTTAAGGCCGAAGTTCACTTTTTTATGGGATTTCAACATTTTGCAAAGTCAATCGAATGGTCCTAAAGGACTTTTATGATATAATGACGGGACTTGAAAAAGTACCACTGGAAAGTTTCAATAGAACAGTGCTTATAAAAAGTAGAGATAGTACCATTTTCAAGAAACTTAGAAAATTTACAACAGAAAATAAAAAAAGAACCAAATTATAGCCAAATAATTGAAGATATATTGTAGGAAATAGTCAAGAAAGTACTTTTCACTAGGAACGGGATATTTACCATGATTTTTATGTTTTGTTTGTTCCCGATATTTCGGCACGCGCATGCGCCATGATCACGGGAGAACTAACTAAAGTCTTTGCGAGTAGATGTTATTGGCAGATATGTCGATCTACCCTCTTTCTCACTCTTTTATTACGTATCCACTACCATCAGTTTCATTGTCACACTTCACTCAAAAATCATTGTAAATATCCCGTTTCTAGTGAAAAGTATGTACATAACCATGATAGTTTCAAAAGTTATGTCAAGAAAGTAAAGAAGGTGGGCAACCACTGACCCAGGTCAAAAATAAATGAACCAGGGCCCCTTCATGGAAGTAATTAGTACGGTTCTAAATGTTGTTTTTTATCCAATTTTTCTAAAGAACTTGTATATTATTAGAAGTTAGGAAGCAAAAGTTGTATTTCTAAATAATTAGATAAATCAACTCATTGCATTTGCGTGAAACAAAACGCAACAAGCTTCATTACTTTCCCACAACTTCTACGCAAGAAATTAAATTAGCTTTTTCATTATCAATAACCAAAAGTAACCCAACTGTACGTTACGTTAGTCAAAAAAATTGGGTCAAACAATGTATGGAGAGTTGCCCATGTTCTTTACACAAATTGCAAAAGTATAAATGCCCTTCTTACGTTAAATATCAATGTTTTCACACTAATTACTAAAGTAGGTAGATAATGATAGATTTTATCACCTACAATATATCTATTTGTTATTATAACATTTAGTTTTGTTTACTACTATGCACTAATGTTACTTTTAAATATGTTACAGTGTTCCCAATGTTAGTTTTTATTTAATTTGATGGCGTGATATTTGTTGACGTAAATTAGACACCATTTTGTTTCATGAATCTGAACAGAAAGGTATAAATCAGTCTTCCGGAAAATTATAATAAATGTCTCTTGTCTCAGAAACTTCATTAAATACAATTCCTATTTTTCAAAATGGTTTTTGATCTGTTTCAATAAGTAACTACTGTTTTATTGTATATACAACAAAATATTTGCATTTTTAGTGCATGGAATTACAAAGTGCCTGTTAAGGTGAATGCGCACGCTTGCGGCGCGTTTTTTTTTACATTACAGCTCATCAACACTTCTTAAGATAGCGAAAGTTGATTTCGCGAGAACTAGGAGACTTAACACACGAGTCTTAATTGATAGTATCTCATAAATATCATCAGTTTAGCTACGATACCCTTAAACAAAAAAAATACACAGTAAAAATGTGTTTAAAAAGGGGTATCGTAGCTAAACTGATGATATTTATGAGATACTATCAATTAAAACACGTGTGTTAAGTCTCCTAGTTCTCGCGTAATCAACTTTCGCTAGCTGAAGAAGTGTTGATGAGGTATAATGGACAAAAAACACCAAAAAAACAATAATTTCGCGCCTCAAGCGAGATCATTCACCTTAAGGATATCTTGGAATCATTAACAAAACAAGGTTTTTTAAGGCGATATGTTAAAATGTTGGATTCGTTGCGTTACATGCTCACTCATTAACAGTAAAAGTTACAAACTTGATATTAACAGAGTAATTTCTTGAGGATGTAATTTTAATAAATCATAGACTAGAAACACGATTGGTAAACTTTTTCTCGATAGATTTATTTTTTGAAATTGGCCCTCCTAAAACCCGTTTTAGGTCTCTCCTTTGAATAGATAAAATATTAAGCGTTAATTTTTATACTATTCAGTAGGTAATCACATTACTTAGATTAAAGTTGAAGAATTTATTTGTTATATTTGCTACTTTAGAAGCAAAACGAAGTTTTATCATTTGTCGCTTACGTCAGTTACTCGAGCGGCAGAAATCTATACCTAATCTCTTCCCGGTTCAAGTGAGTCACCGCGCTGTCACTTTCTTGCAGCTATTATTTTCTTGCTAGACTCCGTCCATTCGATATTTTAACATATCGCCTTAAGATTGACTTGGCCTTTGGTAGGTAAGGTACCCAAGTCGATTTTTCCTTCATGTATGAAATGTGGTCTGTTTTTTGTTATTTCCTTAATATTAAAAATGTCTAGATTCTAAGAATCACTGTAGAACTTAAAATTAATACTTAAATTAATGGTTAAAAATATTCTACACACTTTGTGCAAAATGGGCTTTGTGATGATAATTAACACACAATCACATTACAGAGAAAGTAGAGACAACATAATTAAAAATAATAATTTATAATAAAATTTACATTAACAATTAATTAACAATAAAAATGGTTGCGGTCATAAATGCATATTAAATTAGCCAAAGAAACTTAATTTAATTCAACCACATATAATGTTACTGAGAAATATCTTAGCACTCTCATAGCTTCTACTGGGGGTCCTAAATAGGGCACATGTGTCCTATCCAAGCCAAGGGAAAATATACCTAATTGCTATTAAATTATGCATCCATTCTCAACCACTTATATCTACTTACACGATAAAAGGCAACCTTTCATAAAATATTCGTTTCGAACAAAAACGAATTGCAAATCACTTTAATAAAAAAAAAAACTACACATTGAATAGCGAAAAGTTTTGCGGCCACTAAAACACTTAAAATTACTTTTCACTAGAAACGGGATATTTACGATGATTTTTGAGTTCATGATATTTCGGCATGATAACGGGAGAACTAACTAAAGTCTTTGCGAGTAGATGTTATTGGCAGATATATCGATCTACCCTCTTTCTCACTTTTTTATTTTTAACCACTACAATCGGTTTCATTGTCACTTGGAGTGATCTCCACCTCGACACACAAACGTAGCAGGTACAACACTTTTTTGACTCTTAAGCCCGCTGTACACATTGGGCCAAGGTGCTGGGCCAACGTGTTGGGCCAATGTGTAGAGAGCTACTTGGCGGTATGCTAAGCTAATTGGTCTAGTTGGCGCCAACATCGGCAGGCCAACCGAATAGTGTCGGTTTTTTGTGCACACATGAAGGATCTTGGCGCGCTCCGCAAACAGCGTTCTCACGTTGGCGTCTTGTTCAGTACGCTGTTACACGTCAGCGGAGACAGTACTGTTGCGCGTGAGTGAAATTTACCTTCCCTATGAATACTCACCATCCACCACCTTCTTTTGCGCCATTTCTCTTTAGTCACTCTACTTTGGTGCACATGTACTAATTAAACGCACTGTATAAATAAATAGCCGCGGCTGCAAGAACTTCTACGTCCATCTTTCATCGAAGCGCCAATGCAGAATGGTGAGTAAGCCAATGTGTAAGCAGCAAACTTGGGGATGCATCATTTTGGCCCAACACCTTGGCCCAATGTGTACAGCCTGCTTTACACATTCTACCATTCCATACTCCAGATAAAATAAATCCATCTTCTCTATTGAAATTTCTTTGCTTAGTAACCTCAATTGCCTCTTGTACCATTCTTGGTATGTAAAAATCATGGTAAATATCCCGTTTCTAGTGAAAAGTATGTACATGATAGTTTCAAAAGTACTTAAAACTGTTTTTCTATTTACGCACCACGGGAACTTTTGTACTACATTTGTGGGTGAGGGCTCTACTTAAAATACCGGCGCACAAATATCCACTCTGTTCCACCGATTATCATGAAGTACCGTAAAATGATGAGCTGGTGTTAATAGTTTATCAAACACTTCATGACTCGGCTGCGAAGACCGATGTCTCCGGGTTACTTGTCTTGTCCAAGGCGTGTCGAGTGGCGTTCATTTGTTCGGGACGTGTATCTTCTTGGACCGGAAGTCGTAGACCTTTCGGCAGAACAGCACCAGCTCTGGAGAGACTGAGGGTGGTAGCTTGGAGTCGTTCGGTGCGAAAGCTGGGTTCATTTCGCTGGCTGGTAGTGGTGGTACGATGGTAGGTGTTATTTTGATGCCCTCTTCGGCCGCTTTTAGCCGTTTTCGATATCTGTAACAGTAAATAAATAACAATAAATATAAAATAAATAATGCTGGACACTTGGCCGCGTTTCAGCTACAGCGAGTGTCCTCTGAACCCAATATATTATAACAGTATTATTAGTTTATAACATTTTTTATTTATTTTTATTTTATAACTTTTGAAACTATCATGGTTATGTACATAATTTTCACTAGAAACGGGATATTTACCATGATTTTTGAGTTTTATATGTTCCCGATATTTCGGCACAGTTGCATGCGCCATGATCACGGGAGAACTGACTAAAGTCTTTGCGAGTAGATGTTATTGGCAGATATATCGATCTACCCTCTTTTTCACTCTTTTATTACGAACGATACCACTAAAAAAAAAAAAAAAAAAAAAAAAAAAACATGGTAAATATTCCGTTTCTAGTGCAAATTATTTTTATTTTGTTTTTCTAAGATCTATCTTACTGATCTTGAAGTACCTAACTTAGTAGATTTTTGTTTTTGTTTTGTTGTTTTATGTGTTTGTTGTGTCGTGGGGGACAATAAATAAATTGTTCCGAGACGGGAATCCTCCTTCTATTAGAGAAAATATCAAATCACATGTGCGTAATCACGTTACTTAGATAAATAGAAAAGCTTTTTTTGTTTGGATTTGTTATTTTGAAGCTAAACGAAGTTTTATCATTTGCCGCTTACGTCGGCAGAAATCTATACCTCATCTTTTCCCGGGTTCAAGTGACTATAAGCGCTGTCACTGTCTTGCAGCTATTGTTTTCTTGCTAAACTCCGCCCATTCGGTATTTTCAAATATCGCCTTAACGCTTCTTACCTGCAGTACTCGTTGAAGGTGAGCGCGTAGCACACACTCTTACCGGCAGTACTCGTTGAAGGTGAGCACGTAGCACACACTCTTACCGGCAGTACTCGTTGAAGGTGAGCACGTAGCACACACTCTTACCGGCAGTACTCGTTGAAGGTGAGCACGTAGCACACACTCTTACCGGCAGTACTCGTTGTAGGTGAGCACGTAGCACACACTCTTACCGGCAGTACTCGTTGTAGGTGAGCACGTAGCACACACTCTTACCGGCAGTACTCGTTGTAGGTGAGCACGTAGCACACACTCTTACCTGCAGTACTCGTTGAAGGTGAGCACGTAGCACACACTCTTACCGGCAGTACTCGTTGTAGGTGAGCACGTAGCACACACTCTTACCTGCAGTACTCGTTGAAGGTGAGCACGTAGCACTTGTCCTCGATGCACGCGACGGAGTTGGCGTCCCGGTGTCGTGACGCGAACACCTCGTCGGGCGCGTCAGCGGGTTGCCGGCCGCGGTCCGTGTGCTCCGGCCGGTAATACCACACCAAGGACACCATCATCTCGCCTGGAACATATCACGAACAGTTTTACAATGGTAATCAAAATATCTGGCGCAGCCGGTGGGATAAGTGATCAACAATAAAACAATCAATAATCTACAACTCTGGGAATCCTAGTGTGGGGGTTAGTGAATAACCTACTTACTTATGTATAAACATGTATGTTGTTTAAATCAAAATATTTATTTACATAATTTGACGACTTCCGTAGCGTGGTGGGCGAGACGCAAGAGTTGTAAGTTCAATTCCTATAAGACAAATGTTTGCATTTTTGTTAATGAAACTTATAGGCAAACTGGCTTCCGGCCCACCTGATGTAATGTGGTCACCGTCACTTATAGACACCGGCAACACCAGGGGTATTGTCAATGCGCTGCCTACCCTGAATTAATTTATGAACATTTTTCTTGAAGCAACACATGTCGTAACCAAGCTGGAAAACCTCAGATGGAAGCCATAGTTAGTAGGTATGGAGAAGAAATGATCTCGAGAAACGAGTCGTACGAGAAACCCAGGGTTCTACGATGTGTGGATGAGCTTTGTCACGGTGCCGGGAAGAGCGATGGTAAAATCTGGATGCGGGGATGAGATCGAAAAGCTCGTCAGAGCATTCCCCGTTGTACAGGCGGTAGAACACGCAAAGAGATCCAATGGCTCTGCGCTGGCTAAGCGGTTCTAGAGTATTGGAGAGTTTAGGGTCGCCGATGATTCTAATGGCTCTTCTCTGTAGGGAGTCAAAGCGAAGCAGCTGGTACTTGGGTGCCCCGTGCCATAGATGGGAACAGTATTCAACGTGCGGCCTAACTTGTTCTTTGTAAAGCAACAGCCGTTGATTCGGCGTAAAATACTGCTTAGTACGGTTTAGCACTCCAAGTTTTTTGGAAGTCAGTGCAGCGTTCGCTTCGAGATGACTCCCATACTGGAACCTCATTAGTTATTATGGTGATAACATTGTAATATAACATAGTACCCAAAAGTCACATACCAGTCCTAATCCCACACTACAGACCGTTCACTGTAAGTTGGCACCTGCCATGGGTATTTACAGGTGCCATCTTACGGTGAACGAGCTGTAGAAGGAATCCTACGCAGCTGGTTCTTGGGTGCCCCGTGCCATAGATACTAGAATACTTGTTGGGGTACTAACCGTCTTCTGGGTTCTCCCACAGGCTGGCGACGCGCGCCACAAAGGGCTGCGCGCGCGCGACGTTAGCGCGCAGCAGCACGCAGTCACCACGCGCGACCTTGTCGCCGCTGGCGTGCGTCATGCGCGACCAGCAGCGCGCGACTCGGTCCACGCGAGAGTCGTTCTGGAACATGAAAAGAAAACAGTCATATAGGATGCAAAAACATCCGGCCACATTATTATCAACTGTATTTTGATATAGTGGTAGCAGCAGGGGTGTATTTTAAGATTAGCCGCCCCATAAATTACCGAGAAAAAAACAAAAAGTTTTAATAAAAAAAAAAAAAAAATTCAATACAATCTTTTATAAAATTAGTGATCGTAACCGTGTGCTGATCAAAATAAGCCTAAACACGGTCTACTAATATCCATCGAGGAGTTCCGATGTCTACCTTCCGTCTCCATCATCAAATCATGGCTATCACCATCATATTGTATTGTCATCGGAACTAGACAGGTATGCCAAATTACACCTCAATCGGATATCGGAAAGTCACCCTTATCGCTCCCGTGAAATACTTATCATTGAGTAGTTCCAATGGCCATCTCATGTCTTCTTCATCAGTTCCACTTCATCAAATGGAACGTTCTGAATTCACATGCTTGTCTTGTTGCTGAAAATACCGAAATCGCTATATATGTGTATGTGTGTGTGTGCCTTTATAGGCAGAGAGAAGCGGGACTCGAACTCACAACCTCCTGCGTCACAGGCGAACCTTCGCCCGCCAGGTCACAGAGGTCGTCCAATTTGGGATAGGTATGCCCTGGATTGACTAACCAGTACATGAGAGCGAAATCGGTGATTTATTAACTTACATTGAGGTAGACTTTCGATAGATGGTGTTCTCCGTCCCAGTTCCAGCCGTTGCTCCAGCGAGGAGGCGCGCGCGGCTCCAGGTCCGGCAGCGTCGCCGGCGCCAGCAGCCTGCGCCCGCGCCGGCCGCCCTTGCGCCGCGCGCGCCGCGCCCCGCCCGGTGCCGGCGACGCACACGCCTCCTCCACCACCAGAGTCGCTTCATCCGTCTTAATCGCCGGCCTCTTCGACACCAACAGCTTCACCACCTTCTCAACATTCTTAGCCTTCATTTCCGTCATCTTGCATCGCTTCACTTTACCCACCTCGTCTAGATTTGCCACTTCCTTATTTAGATCGACTAATTCCTTTTGAGATTCTACTTTATCAGCTGTAGGAACATCGTTGGGTATCGGTATCGTGACTTCTGGCACTAACTTGTCATCTAATCTTGATTCAATCATGTCTTTTGAAACTTCCTCATTAATTTTTTCTACTGGTTTTGGGATATCTTTTTCTATGGTACTGTTGGGCTTCTTAATTTCTGTCAGGTCACACTTGTTAAGCGTTATACCGTCCTCTTTGAGTACGGGTTTAACGGTGGGTGGTTTTAATACTGATTTGTGTGTGACCTTAGAATCTACCTTATCGAGTTTGCAAGCATTTTTGTAAGCTAGCTTCTTTTCTATCAGTTGGCTTACTGCTGCAATGGTGTTCGGTCGGACGCCATTGCCGGTGCTAGCAGTCTCTACAACATTGTTGTTGATGTTTAACATCTTTTTGGCGCAGTTTTGAGCGATGTTTTCAATCGGAGATAGGAACAGTTCCGCAGGATTCAACCCTTTGTCTGCATCAGCCCTGTCAATGCTGTTTTTCCGAATGAGATTATCCAATAGCAGAGCGCTCTTTGTTTTCGGTATCTGAGTTGTGAGGTCATCTTTTTCCATTACAAGCTGAACCCCATTCGTCACCAGGACTCCGTTATTTACTTTAGGATTTTCATCACTTTGGGATTCCAGAAGAATTTTCTTGGTTCGTGATCTATTCGTACTCGTATCGAGTTTGCGTTTTACACTTTTCTTGTCAGCTGGCGGTGATTTAGGAGTTCTCCTCGGCTGCGTCGGTTTCTTCTTAGGTTCCTTAGGGGTTGTTTCGACACGCGGGGGTTCTGGTGGATCGCCTGAGACTTTCCTCCTCTTAATTAATTTGACATGTTCCCCTATCCCGTTAGTTTTGCACCCCTCCTCTAGCTGCGTATCTTTCATATCGATTTCTAACTTCGGCCTGGAGTATCTCCGTTTTACAGCTTTGGGACTATCTGTTACGAATGTGGTATCGGCCGTTGTGGAGTTATGTTCTCGCAGCGCTTGAGCGTCCGGTTTCCTCGCTGATGCGAACGTGGGGCCTTCGTTCTCTTTTTTGATGTCAACTAGGGGGGTGGTTCGCTCGTCTGAGGATGAGAGGTCGATTGGGGCGCAGGGTGGTGAAGATATTTCGACGACATCGTCATCAGCGTCGCTGTGGGGCTGCGGCTGTGCGGATAGAAGGCCCTGCGTGTCGTCGCCTGCGAGCGAGCGCCTGGCCATGGCTTTCCCGAGGCGGGCGCGGCGCGGCGCGGAGGGCGGCGGCTGCGGAGCACACACGCCAGCGGAGCCCCGCGCCGGCGAAGGAGGCCCGGGCACTTCCCTCGCGATGCGGAGGTTGTCGCGGACGTCAAACATCTCGCGCTTGGGTGAAGCACCTCCTATAGTCGGGACTGGACAAGGGTGCGGGACGTCGGCCCCGGCTGGTGGCACTGGCTCTAATGGTGGATCCTGCAAAAGAATAAACAACGATTATTTATTATTGATTCGATTAGATCAACGAAACGAGGAAATCCGTTTGCGGAAACCAAGGCTTATATTAGAATTATCAAGTTGAAGTGGCATCGAACAATCGCTGATGAATAAAGGTTATCGAGTGGCAACCACGAACCGGAAGACATAGAGGCAGCCCCCACTCGATGGACCGATGAGTTTTTTTTTTAACTATAATATACCTCTGTTTGACCACGGTCTCACCTGTTGGTAAGTGACGATGTGGCCGAAGATGAAGCACAAAGGCATCACAAAGGACCTATTCACCCTAGCCTTGAAGAGACCCAGATTATAGTTTTCAGGAAAGACATACGACGGTAGTGTAACCACTCCTTAGCAGTTCGCATTATAAAGGTAAAACTGAAACGTTTAGTACGAATAGAGTGTATACTAATGAGGTAAGGATGGTCCCGAGCCGTGCGTCTGCTCGACCTATGATGAAAAGGAGATGGTGGGATCAGATCGTGAAGTTCCTGGTGACCCTAACGCACGCGTTGGTGGTGTAACGCTAAGGCTGCGTTTCCACCAGGGTATGTGCTAGACAGCTGAGCGGTTCGAAGATGCGTAGCGACGCTGTGAAACTGTGCGCAGATGAGCGGTGCGAGGATGTGTAGCGGGCTCTTCAGATGCGAGCGTGATGTGTCTCGCTCGCGTCCATCCTTTGCACATATCTCTCGCACAAATCCCTCGCGTAGGGCATTGGCAGTCAGATGTAATATGCTGGCACGCAGGTTTGCTCGTTGCAGTAGGCAAGTGAAAATAACTCTCTTCAAAGCCTACTGCCAATCTTTCTACACGAGCACGTTCAGCTATACGCAGAAGTCGCTTAGTGCCCTGCGCGTCCAATATAATAATGTTTTAGGATGCTGATGGGACTTCCTCGCTTCTGCAGTGCATCAGCGATGTTTGCGGAGGCTCGGGTTGATGGTTTTCACGCCATCATCCGTAAGAAAACTGCCTCATTGCTCAGCAGAGTGCGGAGCAGTTCCAACGGCATCCTGCAGCTCATTCCTGATCGCTATGACCTGCCAGTAATGAAGGCTTTTAGCCGGGTCCTGATCAGGTAGGTAGTCTCGCTGGAGTGTGGTCGGGATTCGGATGGGAGTTTTCGCTCACACTGATGTAACTGATGTATTTATAACATAGTTTTTAAGAACATATACTAACACTAGTAGTGCCCCGCGGTTTCACCCGCGTTAGTATCGATCCCGTGGGAATATCGGGATAAAAATGTGCCTAGGTGTTATTCCGGGAGTCCAGTTATCTCCATTCCAAATTTCATGCAAATCCGTCCTGCCGTTTCAGCTTGAAGAAGTAACAAACACACTACACACAAACACAAACTTTCGCCTTTATAATATTAGTGTGATATAACTTTTGAAACTATCATGGTTATGTTCATAGTTTTCACTAGAAACGGGATATTTACCATGATTTTTGAGTTTTGAATGTTCCCGATATTTCGGCACAGTTGCAGGCGCCATTACATACCAAGAATGGTACAAGAGGCAATTGAGATTACTAAGTACCGAAATTTCAATAGAGAAGATGGTTTTCAATTATCTGGAGTATGGAAGCCTGTGGTGAGAATGTGTATGTATCAAAAAAGTGTGGTACCTGCTACGCGTCCAGATACCGTTAGTGTTGTGTGTCGAGTTGGGGTTAAGTGTGACAATGAAACCGATGGTAGTGGTATCGTTCGTAATAAAAGAGTGAGAAAGAGGGTGGTGATATTTGCCAATAACATCTACTCGCAAAGACTTTAGTTAGTTCTCCCGTGATCATGGCGCATGCAACTGTGCCGATATATATAAAACAAAGTCGTGTTAGTTACACCACTTATAACTCAAGAACGGGTGAACCGATTTGGCTGAAAAATGGTGGGGAGGTAGCTTAGAACCAGGAGATTGACATAGGGGGGAGGGATAGGAGGGGGGGGGGGGGTCACCGGGGGCTACCCGTGAGAAGCCGGGGCGAGTCGCTAGTATATTATATTAAGACTGTTCGTTGTGTGGGATTGCTATTTCCAGCAGTGGACGTGTGATGTTGGTAGATAGATCGCAGTTACCTTGCCGCTGCCGTGGCTGTCTGCGGCAGCATCCAGAGCGCACACCCGCACCTTCGATCGGAAGGCGCCCCCGGGCTGCGCTGGGGCTGAGGGGACATCCGGGCCGGCACCGGCTGGGGCTTTACCAGTAGCGGGCCCAATAAGGACGTTTTTTGGACACGCGTTAAGGGGGCACGGGCATCCGCGGTATTCTGAAACAATTAACATTATAAGGTGAGCTAGCTAAGTCTGCGGAATATGTGATATTATCTGAACATGACGGAACAAGCAGATGGCCCACGGTTACCTCTGCCTTTAACCCGTTGAGTGCCTTATGAGCGGCATATGCTCATAAGAAAAATTCACACTGCGTGCCTTATGAGCAAGGTTTGCTCATAACAGATTTGTGTGATTGGTCAATATTTTTGGCTATGTTCGAATTCTTTGAGCTTTCCTATTGGCTGTACACAATATTGTTCATTCAGTGGAAGTTCACTCGTGCCTTTTGATTGGTAAAAAACCGAAGCAAACATACAGAAAAAAATATTTGAAGCCACCGATGTGACTCGCGAGCGCGACCAGTAATTTCGCGCGTGTCGACAGAGCCGGTCCGGTCCGGCCGGTCATGAAAAATGTCTTTCTGGAGGAATCAGTGACTGTTTTGGATATATTTTTGCATAAATTTACCAGAAAAACATTGTAGATTTAGTGTGTGTTCGTATTATTTCAAAAAGAGGTATAAATCAACGCGATAAATGGAACTAAGTTTTGACGACATGGAATTTCATGTCTTGTGGTCGCTCGGTGCAAATTGTATGGCGCGGCCGCGGGATGGTACCAAAATGGCGGTGCTTTTTTTTTCGAAGTTGTAAATTATCTTTTTCTAGTGTTTTATTTATTTTCAAAGTGATAAAGTTTTGTGAAATGATTACGTAAATATGTATGCTACATACTTACATGTGTAATTTTGGTGAAAGCTATTGTGAATGAGTGCAACGAGATAAAATATGTGTGTGAAATCACAATGTGTGTGTGTCTTCGAAAATAATAATTTACTACGAGGTCATGTAAGTTTTTCAAATATATTACTATTTATTATTAGGTAGGAAAATTCAATGCCATAACAATGATGTATAACACTTGTCATATAATTATGCGTAAACACTTGAAAATATTTTTTTCCGATAACATAAACAAAAAAAGAATTGCTAGAAAAAGTGCTGTCGCTTGGGGGCCATTTTTTTTTTGGGGTATCTTCGCTTGACGGGTTAACAATGCTATCTCATAGGTCACGTCCACCTACGATGCGCCCTATGTGGCATTGCTCTGCGCCCGCCACAATGAGACAAAAAGATGAAAAGTCTCACGTGCTTGTTATCTCACCCCCTTCAAACCGGAACACAGCAATGCGAACACTACTGCTTTGCGGCAGAAATAGGTATGGATGTAGTACTTCCCCGGACGAACTCTTTCACAAAAATGCTCTGCTACTACTACTAAAATACACATATCTTGAAGATACTATGGTATGGTTTGATGATCTCTGTGGCGTGGTGGGCGTACGTTCGCCTGCGACGCAGGGGGTTGCGGGTTCGATTCCCGCCTCGGAACAAATATTTGTGCGATCTGCAGATATTTCTTCAGGGTGTTCTGGATATTTTCTATATATAATAAAAAATATCTATCTATGTAATATATTGTATTAAGTAGACCCATAACACAAGCTCTGCTTAGCTTGGGGCTAGATAATGTTGTGTGAACTGTCCAGCATTATTTTTTATTGTTATTATTTATGGTGTAGGTAGGTCAGCGGCTTATGTTGATTAACAATTGCTGTTATAGAAACCACAATGTTTTTTTTACAAAGGTGGAACCGAAACGCTTATTGCGAATTGCGATAAGTGGAAGAATTTGGGAAACCTTCGCCCAGCAGTGGGACAATACAGGTCAAGAAAAAAAAGTATGTTTTTTTTTTAGGTTTTTTTTTTAGAACTAAGACGGAACAAACATGTGGCCCAACTGGTGTTAAGTGGTAACCTCTGCCTATGAACAGTGCATTATCACATAGGTCCCGCCACCCTGAGACAAAAATAGAATGCATTAACACTACAATGCATAATCACAACAAACTCAAAATTAAGTAAAATTAATACTTTTGGATTACAACACAACATAAGTAGGTACGAGATAAAACGGTGCATAAAGAGGGTAGATCGATATATCTGACAATAACATCTACTCGCAAAGACTTTAGTTAGTTCTCCCGTGATCATGGCGCATGCAACTGTGCCGAAATATCGGGAACATTGCAAACTCAAAAATAAAATAAAAATAAATAAATAAATAATGCTGGACAGTTCACACAACATTATCTAGCCCCAAGCTAAGCAGAGCTTGTGTTATGGGTACTAGATAACTGATATACTTAAAACAATATATTACATAGATAGATATTTTTTATTATGCATAGAAAAAACCCAGAACACCCTGAACAAATATCTGCGATCGCACAAATATTTGTTCCGAGGCGGGAATCGAACCCGCAACCTCCTGTGTCGCAGGCCAACCGTCGCCCGCCGCGCCACAGAGGTCGTCAAAATTCAAATCATGGTAATTATCCCGTTTCTAGTGAAAAGTATGTACATAACCATGATAGTTTTAAAAGTTATAAGTAGGTACTAATGATAAATGGTTACGAGTACAATGTTCTGGATCTTATTGGGAATAGTGTGTCATTTATTGGACTGGTATAGCAAAGTATGCCGAAAAATTCCTAATCTTGGATTTGATTTTTAACCCCCGACGCAAAAACGATGGTGTGTCATAAGTTTTACGCGTGTGTTAGTGTGTGTGTGTGTGTGTGTGTGTGTGTGTGTGTGGTGTGTTCTGTGTGTGTGGTGTGTATCTGTGTGTGTATCTGGCTGTGGCATCGTAGCTCCCGAACGGATGAACCGATTTTGTTTTATTTTTGATTGAAAGGTGAATTAGTCGGGAGTGTTCTTAGCTATGTTTGATCAAAATCGGTGAAGCCGTTTCATTGCGTTGAGGGTTTTTTTTATTTTTACAAAACTAATTACTTGTTAACAGACTAAATCAAGTACAATATTCAAATTATAAATATGCATCGATGCTGCATTACAATTCCGAGGAATCACTGTACCAGAAACACGTATGGACAATATTTTCTCGATAGAAAAAATAAAACAAAGTTACGATGTCTATCAATGTTAAAAAAAAACATATTTTTTTGCTTAAATTCGATTAATTATTAAAATGTTGGATATTATTGCATAAAAAAAACAGTATAATAAAATCAATACAACAAAGCCGAGGGATTACTTTAGGTGGTTTAGTAAAATTATCTATATTTTACGAGATAAAAACAACTTTTTCGAGCGGCTCGAGGCGTTTTTTTTGTATGTAGATTTCTGCCTAGTGTTAACGCAGTCTTAGGTACTTACCAACATATGGTATCCTTTGAGGAGAGTGCTGGTAGCAAGGCGGCGCGCCGTAGTACTGCGGCGGTGGATACGGCTCGCCTGTAAGACCTCCCATCTGCAAATAATACAACACTATAAACAAAATGCAAAGTAACGTCTAAAACCTTATCGGAGCTTGGATACTAAATAATTTGGTCGAATGAATCATTCGTGATTCACTATTCGACATTTTATCACTGGGAATTTCCTTATAGCAATTGGGAAACTTCTCCCGACTGAGACGGCAAGTGGGATTTAACTAAATTTACTCCAAATATACCTATAACTACGTTCTCTTTTTCATTGAACTGACTCATAATGCTGGTTGCTTTTTTATACTAATGTATTTTACCAAACATGGGCAAACAGAGTACAATTTGATATTTAATGACTGTTGTTGGCTTTTATATTCGTCATTATTTGCGGAAAATTATATTTGGTTGAAGAAAACAGTCGATTTATAGCGAAAATAACATCGAAATAACTTAAAATAGTTTTTTTTTTGTGTAAACAAACAGTACATACTTATCACAATATATTTCACTAAGCTAGTATTAGATTAAGAAACAAAAATCAATGTGAGACCAACACCGTTTACCACAGATTACTACAAAATATAAAAGTATGTATAAATATATAAAATATAAATATATGTTATGTCATGAAAGAAAGAAGAACGAAAGTTTTTTTTTTTAGTTTCCCCCAAGACATACCACACGCATAAAATATGAAAACAAAAATCTAGTACTAAGAAACTAGTAGGTACCTACACAAAAATAAAAAAACCGCCCAAGTACGAGTCAGACTCGCGCACGAAAGGTTCCGTACCATTATCTACAAAAACGGCAAAAAAAACACGTTTGTTGTATGGGAGCCCTCTTATATATTTATTTTATTCCGTTTTTTTTATTTGTTCTTATAGCGGCAACAGAAATACATCAACTATGAAAAATTCAACTGTCTTACTATCACGGTTCATGAGATACAGCCTGCTGAAAGGCGGACAGACGGACAGCGGAGGCTTAGTAATAGGGTCCCGTTTTACCCTTTGGGTACGGAACCCTAAAAAGGAAAACCAACTTAAAAGCCAACACCGTGCTGGCAATGATTGCTGCTAGGGTGGGATTGTCCTTATACCAAGCACTGCTGCGAGCGACACCTGCCCAGCAATCCAATTAGTTTGTAACCCGCGACGCAAAAACGACGGGGTTATATAAGTTTGACGTGTCTGCATGTGTGTGTGTCTGTCTGTGGCATTGTAGCTCCCGAACGGATGAACCGTTTTTTTATTTTTATTTGAAATGTGAATTAGTCGTGAGTGTTCTTAGCTATGTTTGATCAAAATCAGTTCAGCCGTTTCATTGCACTGAGGGTTTTTTTAATTTTTACAAAATTAAGTGTAAGTTTGTGCGTTCCTTTATGAGTTTTGCTCGAAATACATTTTTAATTTGAAAGCCACAGGTAGTCAAATGTAGGTAAGATGCTAGAGCAGGGGTCCCAAAATGGTCCCAAACTTATTTTGTCTACTGCCCACTTAAGAGAATAAATTATTATTTTTTCACCTACTTAAAACCACTGTAACTTCAAATTAAATTAATTATTGTGAGCTATATTAGCGGAGATTAAACATGCATAAATTGGGTTATTTAACAAAAACTTGTTAAAACATGATTGCCCGCGGTCTATTATCTACGAAAAGGACCTATCTATGAATACTAATAACTATTAAAATGCGTTGTCTGATTTGACGCCCCCATTTTTTTTCTGGGTCTCTTACCGCCCCCCTTTAGGCCTGCAGCGCCCACAAGGGGGCGTTATCGCCCACTTTGGGAACCCCTGTGCTAGAGAGAGGTTCAGGTTCTTACCGGCGCATCAGGTTGTGTGTGTGGAGGTGGCATGGGGTATGGCGGTCCCGGAGGCCTGTAGTACCGACCATAGCAGAGATCTGGGTAGTACGGTGGGCCGTACTGTGGCAACATCTGATTGGACAAACAAAATAACCGCATGAGCTTTGCGTAGGTTAATAACTCTAGTTCATCAATTTAAGGTGGGCGCGCAAAATAACCAATGTTAGATTAGATTTTTAACTGACTAAATCAAGTCATCATCAGCCCACACTAGTCCACTGCTGGACATGGGCCTCTCCCAACACGCGTCACTGAGCCCGGTGTTCGGCTCTTCTCATTCACTTTCTGCCGCCGCCTCTCGTAGGACATCGCTCCACCTAGCCAGAGGGCGCCCCACGCTACATTTGCCAAGACGCGGTCTCCACTCAAGAACTCGCTTACCCCAACGGTTGTCGGTTCTTCGGCATATATGACCAGCCCATTGCCACTTCAGCTTGCTAATCCGGTGGGCTATGTCAATGACTTTAGTTCTCAAGTAGTTTCAAATCAAGTACAATATTCAAATTAAAAATATGCACAGATAATACATTATAATACCGAGGGATCACCTAGACAGAAAAACGATAGGACAACATTTTCTCGATAAAAAAAAAACAAAGTTACCTCTAACTTATGGCTAGATTCAATTGTGTCAATATGGTACAGATTATTAGGTCAAATATTATATAAATAAGATCAATACAATAAAAAGGTGGGTTCAACCTTCGACCAAAGTAAAATAAATGGACTGGCCTTACCCATACAAAACGTCCGTGAAAAATAAGACAATTCGGATTTAGGGTACGGTCAACAAATAAACTATCTATCTATCTATCTATCTATCCAGCCACTGCTGAGTAAAGGCCTCTTCTCTATAGCGCCACTCCTGGCGGTCTTGTAAATAAACTAGGTGAAATTAAATTATTGAACTTCTTAAAAACTGTATTTTTTTAACACTTAATACTTTAACAGATGCAATGTGTTTTCTAAAGTTATTTCAGTAGGTTTATAGTACAAAAATTTCTTGTGTTGTTTGCACTTGCAGAAAAGCACAGGAAGGCATTGTATTACCAAGGTATCTAATTTTGGTATTTTTCAGCATAGCTGTCACTCGTTGCCGTGACATAGACTGACTGAAGCGAAGTGTACTAGCTAGGTCTGTTTAGAAGCTTCAAAACTATCGTTCCCTAAGGCCCGTCCATTCATTTTATTTACGTCGATGGGTTCAACCACGGGGTTTTTTAAAATTATCTATATTTCACGAGATATTTAATAAAAACCGTTTTTTAGAGCGGCGCGTGGCGTTTTTTTTGTATGAAGATTTCTGCCTGGCCGTGGCGCAGTCTTAAGACAATATGTGAAAATTTTGGAGTTGTTGCATTACATGCGCACTCACTATCAGTAAAGGTTACAAACTTGATGTTAATACAGTAATTACTTGAGGATGTAATCTAAATAAATCATAGACAAGAAACACGATTGGTGAAACTTTTATCAATAGCTTTATTTTTTGAAATTGGCTCTCCTAAAACCCGTTTTAGGTCCCTCCTTCGATTAGAGAAAATATTAAGCGTAAATTGTTATACTACTCAGTAGGTAATCACATTACTTAGATTAATTAAAGATAATTTATTTGTTATATTTGCTACTTCAGAAGCAAAACGAAGTTTTATCATTTGTCGCTTTCGTCAGTTACTTCCGAGCTGAAGAAATCTATACCTCATCTCTTCCCGGGTTCAAGTGAGCAACAGCGCTGTCACTTTCTTGCAGCTATTGTTTTCTTACTAGACTCCGCCCATTCGGTATTTTAACATATCGCCTAAACAAAAGATTAATTTAAAAATCAGACTGGACCACAGAATACATAATAGTACAGGTACGGAAGATTGACTCTGCAAAATCTATATATATATATATATATATATATATATATATATATATATATAAAACAAAGTCGTGTTAGTTACACCACTTATAAATCAAAATCGGTTGGACCGATGTTAGTTATCTCTTTTTTGGTGGATTCTTCTCCGCTCCGAATAGCAGAATAAGTAACGGGCTGTTTTT
This sequence comes from Operophtera brumata, assembly GCA_932527175.1. NCBI lineage: Eukaryota > Metazoa > Arthropoda > Insecta > Lepidoptera > Geometridae > Operophtera > Operophtera brumata. The sequence goes on along the minus strand of OW052227.1, from coordinate 1,363,793 downwards.
CACCGGGGGCTACCCGTGCGAAGCCGGGGCGAGTCGCTAGTCATTTAAATAAATAGTGACTCTTGTCCCACACAATAAAATGCAATTCAGGTCGCATTGCGCTAATTACAGGCACATAAGACTTTTCATGTTTATATAACTTTTGAAACTATCATGGTTAAGTACACTGGTTGGTTTTCACTAGAAACGGGATATTTACCATGATTTTTGAGTTTCATGTTTATGTCTCAGGGTGGCGGGCGCAGTGCAATGCCACATAGGGCGCGTCCTAGGTGTACGTGACCTATGAGGTAATGCACTGTTCATAGGCAGAGGTTACCGCTTAACATCAGGTGGGCCATCTGCTTGTTCCTTCATTCGAGTAGTATAAAAAAAAACCTACAGCTAAATTCACCTAGTAGTTCCCTCTCCTACTATCGCGTAGCTCTTATCTTGTCTGGCTCATTGAAATAACTCGACAGGTCGAGCCCGCCGGGTACTTATAGCTTCGACAACCTAGCATACATCCAAAGATACGCGAGAAACACGTAGGTACCCCGGCTGACCTGTCAGTCAGCCTGGAAAAAGAACAGTCATCTGGCCTACCACTGCGCCGCCTACGTACTTGTGTACCTTTGTTTGACCACGATCTCACCTGTTGGTAAGTGACGATGTGGCCGAAGATGGAGCACAAGTCAAGTCAAGTCAAAAGTATTTTATTCATTGAAATCACAAGGATCATTTTGAATCGTCTTAAAAAATCAATTTACAGTTACTCCTGTTCCAACGCAACCAGACCTAGAAGAATCAGGCAACAAACACGGTCTGTTTTTCTTTTGATGATCCTTCTTACTACTAGGTGGAGAGCGCCTGTGTGGTGCCTCGAGAACAAGTGGAAGCTGATTCAAGGAAAAAAGGAAAACCAAATTAAAAGCCTTACTTAGGTAGGCAGTCAAAAGTAAGATGATAGAGAGAATCAGCAAAAGTTCATAAGGCAGCACACACTACGCTTGATATACACATAAATAACACATCAGTAATAAATTATATGCAGGTACAGACATTGCAAATTGACAAATTAGGTGTCGAGGGGCAGAGCGACATCAGGCCACGCGGCTTTATCATTAATATAGTCATGTAGTGTGTAATACGCTTTCTTAATTAAATTATTCTTTATGTAAGATTTAAATCTTCGAATCGAAAGTTTAGAAGCACTTTCTGGAAGTTTATTATAGAACCGAACAGAATTCCCCATAAAAGACCCACTTACTTTTTTTAATCTAAATTTGGGAATACTCAGTTTATTTTTATTTCTCGTGTTAAAACAATGCACGTCACTTTTTTTCATAAATCTATCTAAGTGTTTATGTGTATATAATAAGCTTTCGTAGATGTATTGCGATATTACGGTGAGAATGTTAATTTCCTTAAAACGCTCCCTCAAGGAGTCACGTGGCTTCATTTTATAAATGGCACGTATTGCCCGTTTTTGTAAAACAAATATTGCTTGGATGTCTGCTGCTTTCCCCCACAGAATGATGCCATATGACATAACACTATGGAAGTAGCCAAAATAAACTAGCCTAGCTGTAGCTTCATCAGTAAGATGCCTTATCGTACGAACTGCATATGCAGCGGCACTAAGTCTACCCGCAAGTGCCTCAATTTGTGGTCCCCACTGCAAACTTGCATCAATATTAAGTCCTAAGAAAACAGTAGAGTTTACAAGATTGAGTGTCTCGCCATTTACTTTAATATTAGTTGGGTAATGTTTTACATGTGGCAAAGTGAATTTAATGCATTTCGTTTTTTTAGCATTAAGCAACATATTATTTACTGTGAACCAATCAAGAACTCGCGATAGTGATTTATTTAGATCATCGTAATTAGCTTTTGACCTATCAACTTTGAAAATTAAAGACGTATCGTCAGCAAATAAAACTATATCACATATGTCTTTTACATAAAAAGGGAGATCGTTAATGTATACTAAAAATAGAAATGGGCCTAGTATTGAACCCTGGGGCACTCCCATAACAATAGACGATCCTGAAGACCTTTCACCACCAACATCAACTTTTTGTACTCTATTGGATAAGTAAGATATAGGATAAGTGCACAAAGGTCTAGAAGGCACCTATTCACTCTAGCTTTGAAGAGACCCAGATCAGATTATAGTTTTCAGGAAAGACAGACGACGGTAGTGTATTCCACTCCTCAGTTCGCATTATAAAGGTAGAACTGAACCGTTTAGTACGAATAGAGGGTATACTAATGAGGTAAGCATGGTACCGAGCCGTATGTCTGCTCGTCCTATGATGAAAAGGAGATTGTGGGATCAGATCATGAAGTTACGTTACGACCTAGCAAGTTAGGTATAGTCTAAGATCCGAACTAGAAACGATCATCACCCATCTGTTTAATGGATGAAAAGTATTTTGTATGAAATTTAATATATTAGAAAATATATCTCGGGCTGTCTAAAAAATTCCGGTCCAGACAATGATTAATAAAAAAAAAAAAAGTTTTTTAATAACCGTGTTAGTTAGACTGTTGAAATTTTTACAGATGATGTATTTCTGTTGCCGCTATAACAACAAATACACAGAATAAAATAAATATTTAAGGGTGCTCCAATACAATTAACGTGATTTTTTTGCCGTTTTTATAGATAATGGTACGGAACCCTTCGTGCGCGAGTCCGACTCACACTTGGCCAGTTTTTATAGATAATGGTACGAAACCCTTCGTGCGTGAGCCCGACTCGCACTTGGTTGGTTTTAAATTTTTTAACAAATCATAGTCTGGGCAGGAGGCCAATTCTCGGATTGTAGAGATTATCTTAATTAGAGTGAAATTAGAGATAATGTCGAAGCATGAATCTCTACAAAAAATATCACGAAAATGTCACAATAACCATCAAATCGTATTCGATTTGAATGATTTTGGTCGACTTATGTCTATTTGTGACATCACGAGAATAGCAAATTAAGATTTTATTCGACATCCGCCATCTTTTTTCGACATATGTCGAATTCGACTTATCTCTAAAGCACGAGAATTGCCCTCCAGGAATTTTTTAGACAACCCATTCGAGATATATTTTCTAATATATAAAATTTGATATAAAAAATACTTGTCATCCATTAAACAGATGGGTGAAGGTCGTTTCTAGTGCGGATCCTCTACTAGTACGTCTAATCTCAGATTGCAGATTATTACGAACTAGAGGCTCAAACGCCGACTAATACCTTAACTATGCATAGCTAAGTAGGTAGCCATTGTTATTGAGTCTATCTCAATATTGTTCGCCGCATGCAAGCAAATTGAAATCACGGAGCAACCTCATTTAGTCTAAGCTTCACAAACACTAAGTTTAATTAGAGTGACAATAGGCTGTCAATTAGCTTTGCGCAGACGCAGAGGACAGCAGGCACATCGTCAGTAATGGGGCACTGTTTTGATTGTTCGGGATATTTCGGCACAGTTGCATGCGCCATGATCACGGGAGAACTAACTAAAGTCTTTGCGAGTAGATGTTATTGGCAGATATATCGATCTACCCTCTTTCTCACTCTTTTATTACCACAGAATAAATAATAGTACAACACTACCATCGATTTCATTGTCACACTTCACTCTACCTCGACACACAACACTAACGGTGTCCGGACGCGTAGCAGGTACCACACTTTTTTGATTCTTACACATTCCCACCACAGGCTTCCATACTCCAGATAATTGAAAACCATCTTCTCTATTGAAATTTCTGTGTTTAGTAAACGAATATCCTGTTTCGAGTGAAGTGTATGTACATAACCATGATAGTTTCAAAGTTATAAGGCCTGTTCCTTGTTTATAAATAGGGGGATACCAGTTACTAACAGAGAAAGGTACCTACGGAAAAAGAAGTTGGAATGACACAGAACTAATGATGGAAAAAACATCAGAGATGGAAAAATGTGCTGTCTAGAAACCTGCAGCCGGATCGCCTACAATTACACCCTGGGCTGGAGTTCCAGCAATATTAGGACTTGACAACAAGAGAAACGACGATAAAAAGAGAGATAGAGAATAAAGATACTAGAGTGGATGTACCGATAGAGCTTCCAGGGACCCGAACACGTAAACGGCCCCCGACTGGATAGAGGCAGCTTAAGACTATACGTCATAGTTTATTTATGACGGAACAAGCAGATGGTCCACCTGATGTTAAGCGGTACCCTCTGCCTATGAACAGTGCATCATCACATAGGCCACGTCCACCTAGGACGCACCCAATGTGGCATTGCACTGCGCCCGCCACCCTGAGACATAAAGATGAAAAGTCTCATCTGCCTGCAATTTCACCGGCAAACCGGAACACAGCAATGCGAGCACTACTGCTTTGCGGCAGAAATAGGTTCATGCTATGGAATAGACTCTCCGATCTGATAGGCCGATAGCACAGTCGTGGGAAGACAGTGGATAGAGGGACCTAAATACTATCTGTGATGACAGTCTATGGGAGAGGCCTAAGCATAGTTGTGAAAGTTCTCTGGCTGATGATGGTGAGCAAAAGAGGGGGAGTAACTTACTTGTGGATGCGGTGCATGGTAGTGTGGCGGGTGGTATCTCGCCAGTGCGCGGTCATCATTACTGGTCTCTTTGATCAGCGGCCCGGCTGGCTGGTAATATCCTGGAACAAGAAGAAAGGGACATTCAATTAAAGGTTCAGGTGGAGGAAAAGATATAGTAGTGACTCAATAAATTCTATATAAGGGTCCGAAGTTCAGGCATACGGTTGATATGAAAGTGTACCTATAATGTTGGTATACTACAAGTATCTCTGTCAAGAGTCAAATACGTATTTTTAGCAAAATCTACACAGTTTACGACAACAACAAAATTTTAAGGTGGATGCTCACGATTGAGGCGCGTTTTTTTTTTTGTGGTTTTTGCTCATTACATTCTGTATACTGCTCATGAACACTTCTTCAGATAGCGAAAGTTGATTTCGCGAGAACTAGGAGACTTAACACACATTTTTTAATTGATAAAATCTCATAAATATCATCAGTTTAGCTACGATCCCCCTAAACACATTTTAACAGTGTTTTTTTTTTATTTAGGGGATTTGTGCTGCAAAGCAGTATTTGTATTTGTATTTATTTATTCAACTAGAACGGCACAGGTCAATTACACTAATGAATTTACATAGGTATAAAAATTAACAAAGGTAGGCAATCATATTAAATTAAAAATAACAATTTAAAAAATATAAACAATGATTTGGTAAACATATTAAATTAAACAATAAGAATTTAAAATATAAACAATTATTGGGTAATCATATTAAATAAACAATAACAATTTTAAAATATAAGTAAACAACAAAGATTAAATTACAGCAATAAATAAATTAAAAAATAAAATAAAAAGCATGTCTAAGTTCTAACACAAAAAATTAGGTAAATCAGTAGTACTCGCATTGCTGTGTTCCGGTTTAAAGGGTTATGGGTGCTGGTGAAATTACAGGCACATGTGACTTTTCATCTTTATATGTTTTAGGGTAGCGGGCGCAGTGCAATGTCACATAGGGTGCGTCCTAGGCAGACGTGACCGTGACCTATGAGACAATGCATTGTTCAAGGCAGTGGTTACCCCTTAACATCAGGTGGGGGCCATCTGATATGCTTGACTTTCAAAGAGTAAAAAAAAAAAACTATTGCCAAATAAGATGATTGAATCAATAGTTCCTTCATCCTTAGTCGGACTGCAACCACAAACTAAATATCATCATAATTGTTGATTCTTGGTTTAAATCCAAGAAATCATTAGTTAATGCATTTATGCAGGTCACGTGGTTGCGATCAAACGCCACACTGTCCTTATTACTTTGTTCCAGTTGGAAGGGCAGACACATGATACTTCCCACAATACAGGCAGGCCTCAGGGTCAGGGGCGCAATTCTATTGTACTTGCTGTGCTTATAAGGCCTTGAACCTGATATGACGACGAACATTAGCAATCTAGACCACTGAATAGCCGATTCAACTGGCGCAAAGCGATCTTTTACCGACTTCAAAAAATAGAAGGTTCTCAATTCGTGTGTTTTTTTAACCACCGACGCAAAAACGACGGGGTGTTAAGTTTGACGTGTCTGTGTGTGTGTGTGTGTGTGTGTTTGTGGCATCGTAGGTCCCGAATGGATGAACCGATTTCTTTCTTTTTTTTGTTTGAAAAGTGAATTTGTCTAGAGGGTTCTTAGCTATGTTTGATCAAAATCGGTTAAGCCGTTTCATCGCGTTGAGGGTTTTTTAATTTTTACAAAATTAATTACTTGTTAAATATTTGTAACGTCATATCTCCGTCATTTATATAAAGTTTTTTTTTTTGTTGACACGATATATTTCCACATTGGTCCCATTTTCATCAAAACCTGGTTCTGATGATGGGATCCATGAGGAATTGAGGGAACTCCTCAAATATTATACGCACACATATTTTTTTTATACTACTTGAATGACTGAACAAGCAGATGACCCACCTGATGTTAAGCGGTAACCTCTGCCTATGAACAGTGCATTACCTCATAGGTCACGTCCACCTAGGACGCGCCCTATGTGGCATTGCACTGCGCCCGCCACCCTGAGACATAAAGATGAAAAGTCTCATGTGCCTGTAATTTCACCGGCACCCTTACCCTTAAAACCGGAACACAGCAATGCGAGCACTACTGCTTTGCGGCAGAAATAGGTATGGTAGTAATACCATTATTATCATGAATGTATCGTAAACATACTGTATCGATCTTCGTTATCTACATACAAAAGTCAAAGTCAAAGTCAAAAGTATATTATTCATTGAAATCACAAGGATCATTTTGAATCGTCTTAAAAAATAAATTTACATTTACTCCTGTTCCAACGCAACCAGACCTAGAAGAATCAGGCAACAAACACGGTCTGTTTTTCTTTTGATGATCCTTCTTACTACTAGGTGGAGAGCGCCTGTGTGGTGCCTCGAGAACAAGTTGAAGCTGATTCAAGGAAAAAAGGAAAACCAAATTAAAAGCCTTACTTAGGTAGGCAGTCAAAAGTAAGACATACTGAAGTTCAATTATTTGCAAACGAATTTTCATTCTAAATATACAAGGCCTTTGGGTGTCTACGCCGTAGCATGACGTAGCACATAGTTTGATACCCACGATTAATCTAGACTTCCTAATAGACTTCAAAATATTCAAGGTCTTCAAAACTCTACGACGTAGCTGCCATGTTTGGGATGGCTCGGCCAAACACCAGCTTGCTGCCTTGGACTCGATCGAACGTAGAGCTTTCAGGCTTATAGGTGAGCAACATATGGCGGAGACTAAGATCCAGAGTCTCGAGCACCGTCGTAAGGTTGCATGCCTTGCGATCTTCTATAGGTTACATTTCGGTGAATGCTCCCAGGAACTGCACGATCTGATCCCACCATCTCCTTTTCATCATAGGTCGAGCAGGCGTACGGCTCAGTACCATCCTTACCTCATTGGTATACCTTCTATTCGCACAAAACGTTTCAGTTCTACCTTTATAATGCGAACTGCTAAGGAGTGGAATACACTACCGTCGTCTGTCTTTCCTGAAAACTATAATCTGGGTCTCTTCAAGTCAAGAGTGAATAGGTGCCTTCTAGACCTGCTTCATCTTCGGCCACATCGTCACTTACCAACAGGTGAGATCGTGGTCAAACAAAGGTCTATCAATGTTAAAAGAAAAAAAAAAAAAAAAAAAACGTAGCATTGGCGTAGCAAATGACGATGATATAAGGTAGGTTAGATTTATACTTTTATTTTGAAGGTAAAATTAGTATGAACTACAGATTGTAATGATTTTGTCTAAATCGGATTTTGGCTAAATCGAAAGACTTGGAAGGGGTGCGAAACCCTAGAAGCCTTCCTTGCGTGAATTTACCTACCAATTGTTTGAAAATATGGAGGTAAAGTTATACGAAGGTTATTTGTAAGTAAAATGCAGGTACTTAATTAAATTTTGTAGAGTCCATTGTCCACGAAACAACTGTCGTGTGCGGATGTGGTTTCCCGCGCCGGCCGCGATACAGTTTCGGGCGTACTACCCCCCTTAATTACACTGCACTCTTTAACCAACTCTATTAAAAGACAATAAGGTTCATGTTTATTTGAACGTGAATTTTACGACTGCCTACACATGTTGCGACTTCACACTACATTCAAAGATAAACTGTGGTCGGGACTGTTTCCTATTGCGTAAATATCAGTTTTATTTTACGAAGTTTCTGTTAAATTACAATCGGGTAACATTGTACATACACTGTAGAACATACAGACAGAAACACAGACGAGAACAAGCACATCGCGAGACAGCAGCTTAACTCCGTCACTATCTAACTCAGTAAAGTTCTGGTAAGTTAGAAGGTGACAGATCACCGCTCGCGCTACGAAATGTGAACGAAAATCACGAAAACCGATATTTAAACAAATATTTGCTGCGTAATCGAATATATAAATCAACCATGCCCTCTAAAATAATATTATTTGTTACTCTTATTAATGTACGCTGATAGGTAATAGAGATATTTACGTTATAAGCGCATTGTAGAGGTAAGTTCATGATTTTGTTATCGAGAAAATTTATCGAAATCGTGTTTTGGATGGAAATATGATAAAGATTAACATATATATTTTTTATTGTCTTAAATTGTGTAGATTTTGCTAAAAATACTTTTCGTAAGGCGGAAAGAGTCCTAACTCCTGCTTTTAGTTAGTTAGGTTTAAACTAACTCCGGAGTTTAGTAAACCACAGACAAAAGCTCTTCTTATGTTGGCGAGCTGAAGTTTCTCGCGGCCAAGATATATGTATGCTCGTTAAATAACATACCAAGCTTGTAATACTTAAACACAAGTCTTTTTCCCCGAAGGGATAGGCAGAGCTTCTTATCACAGTGGGTTGCAACATCGTGGAATATATACGTGACAACTGGTGAACTCATCGCCGACATTTCTTCACACGGCTGACTCTGCTAACGTTTTCTTCCAGTAATAACACATTCCATAATATAGCAGCCAGGACAAATCTTATACCAACGAATCTTATCAACAAGTCCGGGTAATCCGTTAGTCGTAGGCCCGTAGGCTTTTACGACATCCACGGGAGGAGAAGGGGGTCTATTCTCAGGCCGGACACACTACATGACAACTCTATAAAATTAAAGAGCAATTCCAATAGAGTTTCATCACTACAATAAATTATTTACAGCATTATTAATACATTAATAATATAATGGCGATACGCTGCACAGGCGTCCATTAATTCATTCAGATCGCAATCACAGTATAATAAAGGCCATAAAAACAAAGACGTTATTAAAATAAACCGGCCAAGTGCGAGTCGGACTCGCGCACCGGGGGTTCCGAAGGATTACCACAAGTTTCTGACGTTATCGAGTCGCTAGCGAGTCAAATATTCACCAATCAAGTTATTAACACAGCGAGCTATGGAAAGGGCTATGCTCGGAGTTTCCCTGAAAGATAAAATCCGAAATGAGATTATCCGACAGAGAGCTAAAGTCATTGACATAGCCCACCGGATTAGCAAGCTGAAGTGGCAATGGGCTGGTCATATATGCCGAAGAACCGACAACCGTTGGGGTAAGCGAGTTCTTGAGTGGAGACCGCGTCTTGGCAAACGTAGCGTGGGGCGCCCTCTGGCTAGGTGGAGCGATGACCTACGAGAGGCGGCGGCAGAAAGTGGATGAGAAGAGCCGAACACCGGGCTCAGTGGCGCGTATTGGCAGATACCTACGTCCAGCAGTGGACTAGTGTGAAGTTATTAAGATTTCTAGTCACCCCGATGTCATTGGTCAATATTTCACATTGACCCGCGAATAGTTTCGCTAGCGTCTCGCTAACGTTAATTATTCGTGCTTGTTCCACCATACAAACCTGTAGGTATATAAGTAAAAGTTATGGTATTTTTATTGCTAAATGAAATCATCATGAGGAAAGGGGTAGTAAGTTTAAAATTATTGTAAATATTTTTATTATATGATGTAACTAAAAATTTATGCTTTTCAAAATTTCTCCTTTATCTGTGCTATAAGACGTTGTTTCTTACCAAATTTCAAGCTTCTGAGTTCACGGGTTCCCTGTATAAATTTTGATTCCCATGCGAGTGTCCAAAATTTGCAGCATAAACGGCTGTATCTTTTGATTGCGTTGGCTTAGAAGTTTGTTTTTTTCACAGCTCCATTAGACCTGAGTATTTGATATGAATTTCAGCTTGATACCTCCACGCGTTCCTGAGAAAAAGGGTCTTGACAGATAGACGGACAACAAAGTGATCCTAAAATGGTTCCGTTTTTACTTTTGAGGTACGGAACCCTAAAAACAAAAAGGGATAGCATGACGCGGATGTTGCTCGAGTGCAAGCGGGATAGCTATTGACTATAAGCAGGTGCATTCGAGAACTAATTATCTGGTTGGCGGTTACTTTGTTGATAAAAAATATGAATGTTATACTAACTCAGTTATTGTGAGAGGGTAGATAAATTATGCAAATATTAAAATAAATAAATAATGCTGGAGAGTTCACACAACATTATCTAGCCCCAAGCTAAGCAGAGCTTGTGTTATGGGTGCCAGATATGATATACTTAATACAATGCATTACGTAGATAGATATTTTTTATTATACATAGAAAATACCCAAAACACCCTGAACAAATATCTGCAGATCGCACAAATATTTGTTCCGAGGCGGGAATCGAACCCGGAATTTCCCGTGTCTATAATATAAAAGTGTATAAAAAGTATCTCTCGAACCCCTCCACATTATATTTTAATTTTTTATCTGAATAAAAATGCACGGGTGGTGTTTGCGAAAAAATTTAATCGTTTAATGAAAATTACGTCTCATCGGGGCACAATATTTGTTTTGGAGTTCCCATCTCGTACAATCTCAGACGGGCTTCATTCGAACCAGTTGGGAACCCCTCGTTCACTATCTAGGTATGTTTATATCGGTGGTAAAGACCAACTGCACAGCTTATCATTTTTACATGATTAACAAAAACTACTGATACCCAATTAACAACCGTAACTCTGGCCATTGTAATTTATCAATTAGGTTGATGTACTGACTTCCTTTCAATACGTTGCGTATACAACACGCATAAATACTTTTTCACACCACCTGCTCGACAATGTCCAATTTAAGGGTAAGGGTACCGGTGAAATTACAGGCACATGAGACTTTTCATCTATGTCTCAGGGTGGCGGGCGCAGTGCAATGCCACATAGGGTGCGTCCTAGGTGGACGTGACCTATGAGGTAATGCACTGTTCATAGGCAGAGGTTACCACTTAACATCAGGTGGGCCTCTTGCATGTTCCGTCATCCAAGTAGTATAAAAAAAAAAAATTACAAATCGTGCAACCTCAACGTAAAGCTTTATTTCTTAAGGGATATAAAGTTGTATGAAACTCCGTCGGGAATAAAGTGATTTGAATTTGGAACGTCAAATTCGTGTGGAAACACGTGGAAAACTCGAAGTAAAAAAATGCCCACATGGCATTGTAAAGAGGTTTGTTCGAAATTAGAAATGACCACCATAAGCAGAAAAAAAAGAGCAGCCAAGTGCGAGTCGGACTCGCCCATGAAGGGTTCCGTAGCAGCAAGTAACATTAAATCAAAGTTCTTGAATGGTTTACGATTTATGACGTATTAAAAAAAAATACTTACTAGATCTCGTTCAAACCAATTTTCGGTAGAAGTTTACATGGTAATGTACATCATATATTTTTTTTAATTATATCATTGTCTTATTTTAGAAGTTACGTGAAGTGGAACACTTTGGAAGTGTCTCTCGCGCAAACTATTCAGTTTAGAAAAAAATTATATTAGAACCTCAATATCATTTTTGAAGACCTATCCATAAATACACCATACGAATGGGCTTGATGAAAAAAAAAATATAGTTTCAGTTCTAAGTAAGGGGAACCCCAAAAAAAATATTGTATTTTTTATTTTTTTTGTGAAAATCTTAATGCGGTTCACAGAATACATCTACTTACCAAGTTTCAACAGCATAGCTCTTATAGTTTCAGCATTATTTATTTTTAGTAGTAGTAGAGCTTTTTTGTGAAATAATTCGTCCGGGGAATTACTATCACTATACCTATTTCTGCAGCAAAGCAGTAGTGCTCGCATTGCTGTGTTCCGGTTTGAAGGGTATGGGTTGCCGGTAAAATTACAGGCACATGAGACTTTTCATCTTTATGTCTCAGGGTGGCGGGCGCAGTGCAATAGTGGTTAGTTTTTAAGGTTTTTATTATTTGTTATTTTATTTGTAATGTACTGTTTATTATTTTATTTGTAATGTACCTACCTTTATGAGTTTTGCTCGAAATAAATTGATTTGATGTGATTAGAATGCCACATGGTTGCGTCCTAGGTGGACATGACCTATGTGATAATGCACTGCTCATAGGCAGAGGGGTACTGTATAACATCAGGTGGGCCATATGCCATAATCATACATTGTTCTGTTATTCAAGGTAGTCAAAATAATGCACTGCTCATAGGCAGAGGGGTACTGTATAACATCAGGTGGGCCATATGCCATAATCATACATTGTTCTGTTATTCAAGGTAGTCAAAATAATGCACTGCTCATAGGCAGAGGGGTACTGTATAACATCAGGTGGGCCATATGCCATAATCATACATTGTTCTGTTATTCAAGGTAGTCAAAATAATGCACTGCTCGTAGGCAGAGGGGTACTGTATAACATCAGGTGGGCCATATGCCATAATCATACATTGTTCTGTTATTCAAGGTAGTCAAAATAATGCACTGCTCATAGGCAGAGGGGTACTGTATAACATCAGGTGGGCCATATGCCATAATCATACATTGTTCTGTTATTCAAGGTAGTCAAAATAATGCACTGCTCATAGGCAGAGGGGTACTGTATAACATCAGGTGGGCCATATGCCATAATCATACATTGTTCTGTTATTCAAGGTAGTCAAAATAATGCACTGCTCATAGGCAGAGGGGTACTGTATAACATCAGGTGGGCCATATGCCATAATCATACATTGTTCTGTTATTCAAGGTAGTCAAAATAATGCACTGCTCATAGGCAGAGGGGTACTGTATAACATCAGGTGGGCCATATGCCATAATCATACATTGTTCTGTTATTCAAGGTAGTCAAAATAATGCACTGCTCATAGGCAGAGGGGTACTGTATAACATCAGGTGGGCCATATGCCATAATCATACATTGTTCTGTTATTCAAGGTAGTCAAAATAAATAAAAAAGTTGTGCCAGTACTGCTACTATTAATGAGAAAAAAAACTGGATTTAGGTCCGCTGCAGACGAGGCGGTTTGCCTTGAGACAGCGGCGCAGCTGTTCTACAAACTGGATTTAGGTCCGCTGCAGACGAGGCGGTTTGCCTTGAGACAGCGGCGCAGCTGTTCTACAAACTGGATTTAGGTCCGCTGCAGACGAGGCGGTTTGCCTTGAGACAGCGGCGCAGCTGTTCTACAAACTGGATTTAGGTCCGCTGCAGACGAGGCGGTTTGCCTTGAGACAGCGGCGCAGCTGTTCTACAAACTGGATTTAGGTCCGCTGCAGACGAGGCGGTTTGCCTTGAGACAGCGGCGCAGCTGTTCTACAAACGGGGTCTATTTCTGAGGCGCCTTTTTGTTAGCTGTTTCATTGTGCGGTGTACGGCTGTGTACGGCTGTGTACGGCTGTGTACGGCTGTGTACGGCTGTGTACGGCTGTGTACGGCTGTGTACGGCTGTGTACGGCTGAGCGAATCTTTGCCGATCATTTTGCGTTTTTGTAGCGAATAGGTTTGGAAAGGTGCAAGTATTGAACGTTTTTTTTTAATACTACTTGAATGACGGTACAAGCAGATGGCCCACCTGATGTTAAGCGGTAACCTCTGCCTATGAACAGTGCATTACCTCATAAGTCACGTCCACCTAGGACGCGCCCTATGTGGCATTGCACTGCGCCCGCCACCCTAAGATATAGATGAAAGTCTCATGTGCCTGTAATTTCACCGGCACCCTTACCCTTCAAACCGGAACACAGCAATGCGAGCACTACTGCTTTGCGGAAGAAATAGGTATGGTAGTAGTACTTCCCCGGACGAACTCTTTCACAAAAAATCTCTACTACTACATAAAGAATTAAATGTTGCAAGTATTGAATGTTACAGTTTTAGGGTTCCGTAATCAAGGAACCCTTATAGTTTCGCCATGTTTGTCCATCTGTCTGTCTGTTCGCGCTTAGCAAAAGTAAACTGAACACTAGAAAGCTGTAACTTGGATATACTCTTCCTACCAGTTTCTAAAAGAGACGTCGTGTACCTACTTTTATTTTATTTCTTTTCCTAGTGTTTTTTTGAGTTATTTTGTGTTATTTTGGTGGCATTATAACCAATGTAACTCGTTTAAGGTGTAGTGAAATGAAATGCACTCAAAAAATCTCTGAATGCGTCACTGCGTGGATGGCACTGAGAGACACTCAATTAATTGTAGGTACCTAGTTTTTTTTTTTATACTACTGAATGACGGAACAAGCAGATGGCCCACCTGATGTTAAGCGGTAACCTCTGCCTATGAACAGTGCATTACCTCATAGGTCACATCCACCTAGGACGCGCCCTATGTGGCATTGCACTGCGCCCGCCACCCTGAGACATAAGGATGAAAAGTCTCATGTGCCTGAGAGTTGCCTCTAGTTGAGTTAGTTATAAGTACTTCGTTTTTGCCTTTTGTGTTTTATCTTTTTTTTATTTTTTATTCGTTGATTGTCATTTCTTCTGTCCATGTCTGCCGTTCCAAATAAAGAATTTTTCTTTCTTTCTTTCTTTCAAATGGAAGTGAATTGCGTGACTTCAAATTGGTGGAAATTGGCTGCCAATGTTTTAGTAAAACGGCCACCGTTTTATTAAAACATGACTTGACTTTGACGACTTGGAAGGAGTGTAATTATGAGAGCGCTTCAATGATTGGCGTCATTCAATCTCGTGACAAAAACACACGAGAATAACAAACGCATACAATAACAAAATAATTAAAGGACTTTGTGAGTCGTTCAAAATTAATTCCAAAGTTATCTTGGCAATTATCTCCACTTGTCACAATTTTTCACACTTTCCACGAGTTTGAGATACAAGAACGTGTTCATGTAGACAGTATTTTGCCGGCGCCTGAGTGTCGCTTGCCGGTCTGAGTTTGTGCTGGAGGGATGTTGACAGCCTGTCGTAGTAGTAGAGCATTTTTGTGAGAGTTCGTCCGGGGAAGTACTACCACCATACTTATTTCTGCCGCAAAGCAGTAGTGCTCGCATTGCTGTGTTCCGGTTTGAAGGGTAAGGGTGCCGGTGAAGTTACAAGCACATGAGACTTTTCATCTTTATGTCTCAGGATGGTGGGCGCAGGGCAATGCCACATAGGGTGCGTCCTAGGTGGACGTGACCTATGAGGTAATGCACTGTTCATAGGCAGAGGTTACCGCTTAACATCAAGTGGGCCATAGGCTTGTTCCGTCATTCAGTATATAAAAAAAAAAAAAAAAAAAACCTGGCCAATGCGTAGGAACAATTATATCTGTGGCGACGCCGCCAAAATTGACCAATCAAACGTAAGTAAAGTTTGAACGTTTGAGCCTTTCTAAATTAAGGAAATGTAAAAAGAGTCCTTCAGGGCAGGCAACGCATCTCTGCAACCAACCTCTGGTGTTCCAGATGTCAATAGGCAACGGTAACCGCTTACCATCAGGCGGGCCGTATATATGCCAGTTTGTCGAGCAATTACATAAAAAAAAGAAAAAAAGAGAAAAAAAAAGAAAAATGGTTGTGTATGCCGCAAAATTACCAATCTCAGATTAGATTTTTAGCTGACTAAATCAAGTACAATATTAAAATTATAAATATACAGGGATACATTATAATTCCGAGGGATCCCGAAACACGATAGGACAATATTTTTATCGATAGAAAAAAAACCCAAAGTTACCTCTAACTTTTGGCTGGATTCGATTGTTTATTAAGGTGGATGCTCAAGATTGTGGCGCGAAATTCTTTTTTTTTTGGTGTTTTTCACCTCATCAACACTTCTTCAGATAGTGAAAGTTGATTTCGCAAGAACTAGGAGACTAAACACACATGTTTTAATAGATAGTATCTCATAAATATCACCAGTTTCACGACACCCCTAAACAAAAAAAAAACACTGAAAAAATGTGTTTAGGGGGATCGTAGCTAAACTGATGATATTAATAATGCTGCACATTTCACACAACATTATCTAGCCCCAAGCTAAGCAGAGCCTGTGTTATGGGTACTAGATAACTGATATACTTAATACAACATATTACATAGATAGATAATTTTTATTATATATAGAAAATACCCAGAACACCCTGAACAAATATCTGCGAAAGCACAAATATTTGTTCCGAGGCGGGAATCGAACCCGAAACCTCCTGTGTCGCTGGCCGCCACGCCACAGAGGTCGTCATGACATACTACATCGACATGATATTTATGAGATACTATCAATTAAAACATGTGTGTTAAGTCTCCTAGTTATCGCGAAATCAACTTTCGCTATCTGAAGAAGTGTTGATGAGGTGTAATGGGCAAAAAACACCAAAAATATGAATTTCGCGCCACAAGCGTGAGCAGTAAAAAATAAGATAAATATAAAATCAACTCAACAAAGCCGATCTATATTTTACGAGATATTCAATAAAAACAGCCTTTTCGTGCGGCGCGAGTAGGTTTTTTTTGTACGAAGATTTCTGCCTGTGTTTGGCGCAACCCCTGGTCTCCAGTAGACAGTAGGCTTCGTACCGGTAACTGCACTTAGTCGGCAGACTCGGCAGTAACCTGCTTTCTACGTGAATGTGTCATGAGGCTTCGTGCCAAGATGTTTGACAATAATGGATTTTTTATTGAGCTCTCAAACATGAGCTCGCAAGTTTATGAGTGCACTGTTTATAAAGACAATTAAAAATAACACTTTTTACTGGCTTTGTGGGGAGCTTATCTTTTGTAGTGTACCGCTAGCCTGCTTTATACAAACGAAGGTTGATTCTCGTTAGTATAGTAATTAATTCAGGACAATATTTTTTTTATAGAGTAACGACTAATCTATAGCTATCTGGTTTGTAAAGAACATGGGCAACTCCCCATACATTGTTTGACCCAACTTTTTTGACTAACGTAACGTACAGTTGAGATACTTTTGGTTATTGATAATAATATGTTAATATAATTAAAAAGCTAATTTAATTTCTTGCGTAGTGTGGGAAAGTTTTGAAGCTTGTTCCGTTTTGTTTCACGCAAATGCAATGAGTTGATTTATATAATTATTTAGAAATACAACTTTTGCTTACCAACTTCTAAAAAGTTTTTAAGAAAATTTTGACGATAAACAACATTTAGAACCGTACTAATTACTTCCATGAAGGGGCCCTGGTTCATTTATTTTTAACCCGGGTCAGCGGTTACCCGCCTCCTTTGTATACTTACTAATTTTTTTTTTTTTTTTCTTATTCTATATTGTCCCACTGCTGGGCAAAGGTCTACCCCAAATTCTTCCACTTGTCCCTGGCTTTGGCAGTCTCCACTCCTTCTCAAAATTAACAAGACCGTCCCGCCAAAGCTTTCTCGGCCGACCCCGAGGTCGCCGTCCTTCAGGTAACCATCAATTATAAAATTTAATTATTATAAACAAAATGGATGAGATGTGAATTTTTATTAAGTGAAAAATATTAAATAAACAAATTATCTTTATAACTTTTGATACTTTTTTTTTTATACTACTTGGATGACGGAACAAGCAAGTGGCCCACCTGATGTTAAGCTGTAACCTCTGCCTATGAACGGTGCATTACCTCATAGGTCACGTCCACCTAGGACGCACCCTATGTGGCAATGCACTGCGCCCGCCACCCTGACACATAAAGATGAAAAGTCTCATGTGCCTGTAATTTCACCGGCACCCTTACCTTTCAAACCGGAACACAGCAATGCGAGCACTACTGCTTTGCGGCAGAAATAGGTATGGTGGTAGTACTTCCCCGGACGAACTCTTTCACAAAAAAGCTCTACTACTACTCTACTACTATTGAACTCAACAATAATGGTAAATATCCCGTTTCCAGTGAAAAGTATAATATCTTATCTTATCTTAAAAGCTTCTACTAAGCTTCAAAGTTAGTATAAAAAACCGGCCAAGTGCGAGTCGGACTCGCGCACGAAAGGTTCCGTACCTTTATCTATAAGAATGGCAAAAAAATCACTATTGTTGTATGGGAGCCCCCCTTAAATATTTGTTTTATTTTAAAGTGAATATATAACTAAATACTCTGAATATTTCAAGCGTCTACCTGTTGCCGTTATCAATATAGAGCAAAAACGTGCAAAACAATAACGTTAGTTGTATGGGAGCCCCCTTAAATATTTATTTTATTCTGTTTTTTAGTATTTGTTGTTATAGCAGCAACAGAAATACATCATCTGTGCAAATTTCAACTGTCTAACTATAACGGTTCATGGGATACAGCCTGGTGACAGACGGACAGACATACAGACGCGGGGTCTTAGTAATAGGGTGCGGAACCATAAAAAGTAAGCAATAACAAGTAATTAATTTTGTAAAAATTAAAAAAACCCTGTTCGCAATGAAACGGCTGAACCGATTTTGATCAAACATAGCTAAAAAACACTCCGGACAAATTCACCCTTCAAACAAAAAAAAAAACGAAATCGTTTCATCCGTTCGGGACCAACGAGGCGACAGACAGAAACAGAAACACACACACACACACACACACACACACACACACACACACACATACACGTCAAACTTATAACACCCCGTCGTTTTTGCGTCGGTGGTTAAAAACAACAATGTTTTATTTCGCAAACTACGACTGCCCGATTGAACAGTCTCGAATCAGAGCACTCAAACCCCACACGAGGGCTTAGCCGCAGCAACAAGCTATCAGAAACCAATCGACCAACATCGAAGGGTTCAAAAATTAAAACAAAATCCGGATAATCGGATAGCAAACACGAGTCCGGGACTGAATGCCACCGCGACCGTTCAATTAGCAATACAAGCGTCAATTAGGCTCGCCACACACCGCACCGCAGAGCGCGTTGTACCGTATCGCAAAGACTAATAGATTCGCTAACGTGATAGGAGTTAGGTCGTTCGGTTTAGGTTTGATTGCGCCGCTGTTGGATGCCACCGTTTTACTAAAACATGACTTGACTGTTACTTTGACGACTTGGAAGGAGTGTAACGTTGCAAATAGTAGGGTCTAGTTTTATGTTTATGTTTAAAACCCTATGGGTATTTTTTTTTTGTGTTTTATTCTTTTTTCTATGTAATATTTCTTTGTTTTTTTGTTTACATGCTATTTTTTTTTTTTATTTGTTATTTCTCTTAAGTGTGTGTGCTACAAATAAATCTTTCTTTCTTTCTTTCAAATTATATTGAAACTACAATAAATATATTTGAAAATCTCAAATGCACGAGTCGTGCGAAGTCAATTATATATAGAGAGAAAAAAATATGTTTTTTTTATCATTGATAGATCTTTGTTTGACCACGATCTCACCTGTTGGTAAGCGACGATGTGGCCGAAGATGGAGCACAAAGGTACCTATTCACTCTCTAGCCTTGAAAAGACCCAGATTATAGTTTTCAGCAAAGACAGACGACGGTTGTGTATTCCACTCCTTAGCAGTTCGCATTTTAAGGGTAAACTGAAACGTTTACTACGAATACTGATGAGGTAAGGATGGTACCGACTACTGAGCCGTGCGCCTGCTCGTCCTATGATGAAAAGGAGATGGTGGAATCAGATAGCGAAGACCCTGGGAGCATTCCCCGAAATGTAACCTATAGAAGATCGAAATGCATGCAACTTTACGGCGGTGCTCGAGACTCTGGATGCTGAGGGACACACGGATGTTTTAAAGTGAAATCTGTCGCGACGCCATTTAGGCGTGGCGTGTAGCTTTACGATTAACGGCAAGGGAGGCTCGCTTCCGTGCGTTTGTCGGTCCGCATCCGGATTCGTGTGAGTTAGCCTTAGGCAAAGTTTTAACGATCGCCACTGGCGTTTTGCTTTGACAACAATCCGAGTGTTTCCTAGTCGACAGTCGGAGAACGATTGAAGTTTTTCACAAACTTGATGCGCTAAACTGTTTCGCCAAAATGTATTAACTTCTCTCTCTTCCCTTCTTTTAATAATGGTTTCTGAGGAATGCTCCAAACAATTTTGCCAATGTCAAGTGATATATTTACTATAGTCAAGTCGTCAAGAGTCTCCGTCAAGTCAAGTGTCCATGTCTAGCTTCGAAAACATTGAAAATTACTCTTTATATTGTTCAAGAACTGAACTGAACTGTACCCTATACGACAGCAAAATGAAAGGTAGATATACAGACAGATAAACTCTTTATTGTACATCTAATAATAAGTAAGTTTTTTGTGAAAAATATATTTTTAAATACAAGCTTTTATAAAATTAGTGATCGTAACCGTGTGCTGATCAAAATGAGCCTAAACACGGCCAGTCTACTATTATCCATCGAGGAGTTCCGTTGTCCACCTTCTGTGTCTATCATCAGATCAGCTCGCTGTATTGTTATCGGAACTTGACAGGTATGCCAAATTTCAGCTCGATCGGTGGAGGATAACTACTTTAAAATTCAGTTGTAAGATTCCACCCGGACATACATTGCAAGTTAAATAAAACCTTGTAAAAAAAAAGTATAGGTGGGACTTAAAGCTAAAACCCACCAAGCTAAGCTCCACCAACCGGTGGAGTAAACGAGTTCTGGAGTGGAGACCACGTCTTGGCAAATATAGGGCACCCTCTGGCTCGGTGAAGTGACGACTTGCGTGCGCTGGCTGGGAGAAACTGGATAAGGAGAGCCGGAAACCAGGCTCAGTGGCGCGCCATGGGAGAGACCTATGTCCAGCAGTGGACTGCAGTATGTTGATGATGAAAGCTAAAAGCTTCGTTTAATATTTTGATATCTTAAGCATTATTAATAAAGATGAGCTTCCGGCCTCAAACTTGTCAACACCTTCAACTCCCCTCTTTTTAGAAGAGGAATAAATATTATGAATAAAATATCTTAACCTTATTTTTATTGTTAAAACTAGAATAGTGTACCATCAAAGTGACCAATAGAACGGTAGCTAAACTAGCTAGCAGCGAAACTTGCCTCAGTTTTTTTTTTTTTTTTTTTTTATTCTACTTGGATGACTGAACAAGCAAGAGGCCCGCCTGATGTTAAGCGGTAACCTCTGCCTATGAACAGTGCATTACCTCATAGGTCACGTCCACCTAGGACGCACCCTATGTGGCATTGCACTGCGCCCGCCACCCTGAGACATAGATGGAATGTCTCCATGTGCCTGTAATTTCACCGGCACCCTTACCTTTCAAACCGTGAACACAGCAATGCGAGCACTACTGCTTTGCGGCAGAAATAGGTATGGTGGTAGTACTTCCCCGGACGAACTCTTTCACAAAAAAAGCTCTACTACTACTAAAATAGATCAGATAGTGTACAGTTACAAACTTACAACCAGTGGTTTACAAAATGAGCCCGCAGCGAGTCTTAGGGCGTAATTTTTCAAACGTTAATTCGTAACGGTGCCCTCGTGCAGTAATAGGACCACCGAGGTTTATTAATGATGATGCCGGCGGAACCCATCTCGAATCTATTGTCAAAATAACGTGCGGAAAGATTATGTTTAGAAAGTTTGATCGACGTCAGAAAACTTTACAGAATTTTAGCTTTGTTTGTCAGACAGAGCCGTTTGCTAGAGTAGAGTTTTAAACCAGTTTCTCTGTGGTAGCAAATAAAATATAAAAATATTAAAAAAAAAAAAAAAAAAAAATAGAAAATAACTCTACGATTACACTTTGTTTATTAGAACTTTTGAAACTACCATGGTTATGTAAAAACACTAAAAATGTGTTTAGGGGGATCGTAGACTCGTGTGACTGATGATTTTTATGGGATACTATCAATTATAACATGTGTGTTAGGTCTCCTAGTTCTCGCGAAATCAACTTTCGCTATCTGAAGAAGTTTTGATAAGCTGTAATGGGCAAAAAACACCAAAAAAATTGAATTTCGCGCCTCAAGCGTGATCATCCACCTTAAGTACGATGTGTCACATTTTGAGATAAAACAAAATTACGTGTACCTTTTTTATGAATAAAATATGACTATCTGACTATCTGTACATACTTTTCACTAGAAACGGGATATTTACCATGATTTCCAATCAAAAAGTGTGGTACCTGCTACGCGTCCGGATACCGTTAGTGTTGTGTGTCGAGGTGGAGTGAAGTGTGACAATGAAACCGATGGTAGTGTGAAGAGTGAGAAAGAGGGTAGATCAATATATTTGCCAATAACATGTACTCGCAAAGACTTTAGTTAGTTCTCCCTTGATGGCGCATGCAACTGTGCCGAAATATCGGGAACAATCAAAACTCATCAATCATGGTAAATATCAATATCAAAATATCAATATCTCGTTTCGAGTGAAAGGTATTGTTTATTAGTTTGTAGCGTATTGTTTAGGTTTTTTTATTTGACCTTATTATTTATTTTAGCACGTAAATTTCGGAAACACAGCCATAATAACATGATGATTCCAATAACAGATTAATTTGTCTCAGTCAGTCGAAACGGTCGGCATTCGTATTTCAGTTCAGTTGGTCATTCAATATGATTAGAATTTAGAGCCGTGCCAGCGTTCACCGTTCACAACACACCGTTTTGATCGACCGTGAAATATAAAGTTTTTGTACTTTTCCAGCCAGTAGTTTTTTTTTGTATACTACTTGGAAAGACGGAACAAGCAGATGGCCCACCAGATGTTAAGCGGTACCCTCTGCCTATGAACAGTGCATTACCTCACAGGTCACGTCCACCTAGGACGCACCGTATGTGGCAGGCATTGCACTGCGCCCGCCACCCTGAGACATAAAGATGAAAAGTCTCATGTGCCTGTAATTTAACCGGCACCCTTACCCAGTAGTGCTCGCATTGCTGTGTTCCGGTTTGAAAACCGGAACACAGCAATGCGAGCACTACTGCTTTGAGGTAGAAAAACAGTAGATATGTTAGTATAGATACATATTTATTTATTGCTCATCCGGCCCCCTGTAGTTTATTGATGTTCGTGGCATCACCTAGCTAGGCCCCGTCTGAAACCAGCGCTGCACTAAACCTAGGTCTGGTGCAGCATATCCTACGGTTACCGTAGCCTAATGGACTTCTGCAATACCAGAGGAATCACACGCGCGTTGCCGACACTTTAAAAAATCCAAACAACCCTTTCGAAGAACCCCATACTGTAAACGCTTGGGCAAACCTCTGCAGGGAGATCATTCCACAACCTGAGTGTTCGCGGGAGGAAGTTCCTCTGAAACCGCACAGTCCGGGACCACCCTGGCTCATGTGTGCGGATGAATCCTCTGCCGAATGCGAGTGGTGCAGTGAAAAAAGGTTGCTGTAGGCATCATGTCAAACAGCGGAAGAGTGCGAAAGCGTAGCCGTTGTCCCGACAAAATGCGTCCGGGTGAACACAGTGCTGGTTTTAGCCGGTTCAAGTCCGGCATAACCCTCCTGTTACAGTCTAGGTTCAGGCTGAAAACCAGCGTCGATATCGTTCTCGTCCGGTAACTTCATTAAGCTGAGGCTGGACCTGTTTAGCCGCACACTTAGGGAAAGACCGATTTTACCCATTCCATCACGTAGGGTCTAGTTTTATGTTTAAGTTTAAAACCCTATGGGTATTTTTTTTATTTATTTATAAAATATATTTTTTTTGTTTACATTCTATATTATTTTTTATTCCTATTAAGAGTGTGTGTGTGCTAAAAAAAAAACACCTCTTTTTCTTTCTTTCTTTCTCCTGTCAGAGGACTTTCACTGGGAACACCAAGATTGGGGGAATCTTGGTGTTCCCAGTGAAAGTCCTCTGATTTCAATAGCAAAATAGTTTACAGGTGATATTGAATACCAAGTCAGTTTATCGGAGCTGTAACAATAAACATAATGGTTGTTCGCAGTCTATCGTTATAATTTGGCAGGTTCCGATTCAGCGGGTCACGTCACGTCACGGCGCGGTGTCAATGACCGCGAATTGTGTGGCAATCGCGCCGCTTAGAATATAGAATAAACCAGACGATGCTATTAGTACGGGGCGCTGTGTCGCCAAAACACAATGCCTCCCTCGCGCCTATCTTACTTCCCACCAGTAGGGGGTAATGTCACAGAATAAATATTAGTACAATGTGTTGGTAATGTTGGCAACAGTGACAAAATGGACGCTTGACTTTTTCTAAAGAATGAATGGTAAACAATATTCATTATTTAAACCAAAACGATACCTATTTAAATGTAATTAGTATGTACTTACAGCGGAAAATAAAATCAGGCTTATATCCCTCCAAAGAGCAGTAGAAAGAAGTATGATAGGCCTTAAAATGCGTGATCGCATCAGAAGCTCTAAGATCAGATCTAAGACAAAGATATTAGACGCTGGAAAAATGGTAGCAAGTCTCAAATGGAAATGGGCAGGTCACATTGCGAGAGTGAAGGACAATAGATGGAGTGAGAGAGTCTTACACTGGTGGCCCCGCGACGGAAAGAGAGAACGCGGCCGGCCCGTCCGCCGCTGGAGAGACGACATCATTGCAATAGCTGTGAAGCAATAGTACGAACTGCGGAAAGCAGGATGAACTGGCAAGAGATGGGGGAGGCCATTATTCAGCAATGGATGGCCCCTGAATAAACAAAATAATAACAAATAACAAGTATAACAAACACGGGGAAATCAAGGCTATTTTATTTATTTTTATTTTTATAAGTATGTACTTACGTATGAAATGTGATTATATCCATTTTCTTTTTACGCCTAGCAGAATTTTTACATGTGGGAACGACACACGACGGCTTATTCACAAGAAAATCTTTCGAGTTCGACACGACTAGCCGCACGGCCGACCACGGACAGACTGGGTGAAACTGTTCTCATTGAGGCTAGTTTGCGTGGTGATAGTTTTTACGCGTGACACGGGTTCGCTGGTTCTGGTTCATTCTATGTTCTAAGTCGCGTAATGACCCCCGCTCGTGTATTAACTTGATTAGGTATAGCTAAAACACGCATGATATGTTGGAATACACAAATTAATCTGTACTACTCTGACATGTGGAGTCTGTCTCTCTCAGACTTATTTACAAGAATGCCTTGTTCATTGTTAGATATTAATTGATTACTTTAAAGGCTTAGCGGTATGGTTCCGTATTCCGAATTTGATAGAGCATAGGATCACACCTCTCCTAGTAACGATTAATTAAATCCACAGTACTTATTATAAAATCTTTAATACGTCTTTTACTGTCACCTAATCCCAACATGATATCTACTGATCCTACCACTTATATTATAAATTCTAAAGCTTGGATGTTTGTTTATTATTTTTGACGACCACTGTGGCGCGGCGGGCAAGGGTTCGCCTGCGACGCAGGACTTTGCGGGTTAAATTCCTGCCTCGGAACAAATACTTGTGCGATCTGCAGATATTTGTTCAGGGTGTTCTGGGTATTTTCTATGTATAATAAAAATATCTATCTATTTAATGTATTGTATTTAGTATATCATTTATCTAGTACCCATAACACAAGCTCTGCTTAGCTTGGGGCTAGATAATGTTGTGTGACCTTTCGAGCATTATTTATTTATTTATTTATTACTCAATCAGGCGCCGAAACGGTTGAACCGATTTCTATGAAATTAACAGAGAATGGGCCATCTGCTTGCTCCGCCATTCCAGTAGTATAAAAAAAAAAAAAAAAAAAAAAAAAGGAGCATATTGTTGGGTAAAAAATACAATAAATAAAATCAATACTTAAAAGCCGAGGGTTTACTGTAGGGGTTTTGTAAAATGGTCTATATTTTACGGGATATTCAATAAAAACTGCTTTTTAGTGCGGCGGCGCGAGACGTTTTTGTTGTATGAAAATTTCTGCCTGGTTGCCCTAAAAGTTATAATTTAAAACGAGTTGCATCAAACCGTGACTAATGCGCAGTAGTATGTATGTATATGTAAACATTTGTCTTAATTATGAGGTGTTAAAATATGCAAAGATGTACAGCATAACTGTTATAACTTCAATTAAAAAAAATATTTTAAAGCGATAATAGACCCAGAACTGTAATATAGACCTATCTTAGAAAGCATACTTCTCCAGAAAGGGGGGCCAAAATAGTTTTAAAAAAACATATAGTAGGTATAATATAGTCAAGAAAATAAATATAAGTTTTTTTAAAATTTGCTTTTGCTTTTGACTGGTAAAAAAAACAAAGCTTTCTATGGCTTACACAAACAAAGTCTACTGCTTCCAAACGCCTGAAGCGATTTTAATGATTCTGTCACAATATTAAAGGCAATTTATAGGTTTATAAAAAAGTAAGTTTACTCTTTTGTGCTTTTGTGATGGTTGCACCATCGTGGGATATAGACGTGACAAGTGGTGAGCTCATCGCCGCCATTGCTTCCCAAAACTGACTCTGCTAAAGCTTTCTTCCAGTAATAACACATTCCTTAAATAAGCTAGCAGCCAGCACAAATCTTATACCAACGAATCTTACAAACAAGTCCAGTTGCTGTTTTTCGTGATTTTCACTCACTATTTATTTCGCGTGCTCTGTTCTGCCCCGTTCTTACTTACCAGAACTTTACTGAGTTAGACAGGGACAGAATTTGGGTGACTAATCACCTTAAGGCGATATGTTAAAATTCCGAATGGGCGGAGTCTAGCAAGAAAACAATAGCTGTAAGAAAGTGGCAGCGCTATTGCTCACTTGAACCCGGGAAGAGATGAGGTATAGATTTCTTCAGCTCGGAAGTAACTGACGTAAGCGACAAATGATAAAACTTCGTTTTGCTTCTAAAGTAGCATATATAAAAAATAAATTATCTAATAATCTAAGTAATGTGATTACCTACTGAATAGTATAAAATTTACGCTTAATATTTTCTCTAATCGAAGGAGGGACCTAAAACGGGTATAACGACGGCCAATTTAAAAAAAAAAGCTATTGATAAGAGTTTCACCAATCGTGTTTCTTGTCTGTGATTTATTTAGATTACATCCTCAAGTACCATATAGAGCATTACAGGCCGATGTCAAGTAATTACTGTATTAACATCAAGTTTGTAACCTTTACTGTTACTGAGCGAGCATGTAATGCAACGGCTCCAAAACTTTAACATATATTCTTATAAATATAAGCAAGTTTCTTCAGTAAATGCTTTACATCAAAATATCAAGATTTTGAAGAATAAGGTTACGTCATTTTGTGCTCAGCTATTTTGCAGTAGGAAACTAACCGTTGATTTGAGTACTTAATTCCATTTACGTCATTGATCTTTACGACTTGTAGACGTGTCATGTGATTCAAGGATAAAGACCGAGTATAAAGCTGAGAACAAACTATCGGACGCGTCCGTCAGCCGCGGCCGACAGACGCGGATTAAGCTGAGAACAAACTATCGGACGCGTCCGTCAGCCGCGGCCGACAGACGCGGATTAAGCTGAGAACAAACTATCGGACGCGTCCGTCAGCCGCGGCTGACGCAATCGGTTACGTTTATTACCTATGACTAGATTCACATCAATAGGTTGTGTTGTGTTGGGGCGCGTTCTATCGCGGTGACAATCGCCAGAGAGGTGGTGGGGGATCTATCGCGACTATTCGCGACACAACATGCCACATCAATGTGAATCTGTCATTACAACGCGTCACCGCGAGGGATGCAGTTCATTCCATAACTAGATATTGTTTTTTTTTGTTCGTTCTACTATATAAAAATATCCGATGAACTTATTGAGTTAGTACGGCAATATAGAGTACTCTATGACACTTTAGTGAAACATTACATTTATTACATTATTTTTTTTTCTTAACATTTATGTAAAGAATAAAGTTAAATAAATACATTATAAGTATTCAAACCACAACTCTCACACGATGAATGATCTGAAAATGCGCCATATTGCGACACAACACAACACGTCAGTATGAACACTCCGTGATACAACAGAAGGCGCCCGAACACACCCCAACACAACAATATGAACCTAGCTTTAGCGGTGTGTTCGGTAGTCGAGACGGCGTCTTCGGACGCTTCGCTTCGGTCAGGTTTGTCAATCGAGAAACATGACGAGCACCGACAGCGAGGACGAATTTATAGAGTTAGCGGCAGCTGCCTTATGTTGTCCTTTATGTTGTTTAGCTGCAGTTATATAGGCATTCGTGGCCACGAATACATTCAATTAATTTTTCTTCATCGTGCGCGGTTGGTTCGCTTGTGACACTCGAAACGTCCGCGGCCGCGTCCCGTGCCCCGCTCACACCGTCCGCGCGCGTCCGTCTTGCATTGCTATTGCAAGATACTAAGCTAGCGGGCTAGATTATGTTCGGACGTCTGAACGCTCAAGGGCGACTCAAGATCACGTCCGCGTATTACGACTGATAGTTTGCACAGTATTCAATGTACTGGCTAGATATCAATATGCCGCGTCAGTCAGCTGCGGCTGACGGACGCGTCCGATAGTTTATTCTCAGCTTTATGCTCGATAAAGTTCCTACTCAAGAAATAACGTAGGCACGGGCGTTTGGCAAATACAGATGTCGTGAAAAAAATATACGCGGATCTGCGCGAGGTCGCTGGCCTTAGATTGGTTACCTAGACATGAGACGAGTTGTCGTGTTTTTGTTCAGGCTTTTTGTCGCTCCAGCGTGCGTTACCCCTCGGCTTTTAATTTACAGAATCAGTATTTCCTTGGTTTTGTGATTCAACTCAACACTTTTACAAGCTTTTATTTAACTTGCTATCGATGGGTTATGGCTGAAAATCAGTGTTTTTGCTTCTTGAGCAAAATATCTAGCTGAGCCATGGCCTTTTTGACTTTATGTATGTTTGTCCGGGTGGAATCTTGCAACTGAATTTTAAAGCAGTTATCCTCAACCGATTGAGCTAAAATTTGGCATACCTGTCAAGATCCGATGACAATACAATATGATGGTGACAACTAGCTGATATGATGATGGAGACGGAAGTTGGACAACGGTACTCTATATTTATGTTGCATATTTTATGTATATTTTATGTTATTGCAAATAAATAAATAATAAATAAATAATACTGGACAGTTCACACAACATTATCTAGCCCCAAACTAAGCAGAGCTTGTGTTATGGGTACTAGATAATTGATATACTTAATACAATATATTACATAGATAGATATTTTTTATAATACATAGAAAATACCCAGAACACCCTGAACAAATATCTGCGATCGCACAAATATTTGTTCCAAGGCGGGAATCGAACCCGCAACCTCCTGCGTCGCAGGCATATCTTCGCCCGCCGCGCCACAGAGGTCGTCAAATAGGTTTCATAATCGTATAATTTATAGTAAATAAGTTGACTACACTATTGAATTAGGTATACCTTGTAATGATAGTTGTTAATGAAATAAATAATAAATAAATATATGAACTCCTCGATGGATAATAGTAGACTGGCCGTGTTTAGGCTCATTTTGATCAGTACACGGTTACGATCACTAATTTTATAAATGCTTGCATTGGAAAATATATTTTTCTCAAAAAACTTATTGATACATACAATAGCTAGACAAATCTATAGCTTTTAAAAGCAAATAATGCTACCTCTATTTAATCAGCAACATAAAACATCTTTGCTTATTGGTTTAACCTTTGGCAGGTAACCGTATCGGCCTACGCAAAACATGAACGTAGGTTTCCGATAGGAAAGGTACTTACTTTCTACCTAATTAAATTACCTTCTTTCGTAAATGCTTTACTTTGTATCATTGGGTTTTAAGTTCGCAAGAAATGTATCAACCACTAAGACCGCAATAAAATAACCAGTTCTATATATAAACATTTACGCAATCTAGTCTTTCTTCTACTATATAAAAATAAGTCGGGTTTTCCTTCCTGTCGCTATAACTCCAGAACGCATGAACCGATTTGGCTGAAAATTGGTGGGGAGGTAGCTTAGAACCAGGAGATTGTCTTAGGGGGGGGGGGGGGGTCACCGGGTGCTACCCGTGCGAAGCCGGGGCGAGTCGCTAGTTGTTTATAAATGTACAAACACCAGCTAGCAGGATACCAGTGCTTTGCTACGTATCACATCACAAAAAAAAACTTTGTCATCCATTTTTACCCTTTTTCAAAGGTTATTTTGAAAAATCTTGAAACATGTTTGCTATTATTTTGTACTCATATTTAAGTAAGTTCATATTATTATATAAGTACCCATACTAAGTTTCAAGCAAAAGGCACCACCCGATAAAAAGTACCAATACAAATTTTAACACCCCATTGCAACCGCTTTTGGGGGGACCCTTTTATTATCTGTATTGAAGCATAATTTCATTTTGTAAAAGTTTCAGTTTGTAAGTCCAATAAATACGTCCGGTTTTTATACAATAGATTTCACTCCTTTTCACCCCGTTAGGGGTTGAATTTACAAAAATCCCTTCTTAGTGGGTGGTTTAGCTATAAAAGGAACCTACGATCCAAGTTTCGGCTTTCTAGGTCCAGCGGTTTCGGCTTGGTGATGATGAATCAATAAGTCAGTCAGTACAAATTACTATTGGAATGAAAGAACTCTTTCACGGAAAGCGTCGTCGAATAAAAATCACTCGATGGAGCGAAACGTTCTTATTAGGGTTCCGTACCCAAAGAGTAAAACGGTACCCTATTACTAAGACTCCGCTGTCCGTCCGTCTGTCTGTCTGTCCGTCATCACCAGGATGTATCTCATAAACCGTGATAGTTAGATAGTTGAAATTTTCACAGATGATGTATTTTTGTTGCCGCTATAACAACAAATAATAAAAACAGAATAAAAAATATTTAAGGGGGCTCCCATACAACCACACACCAAAAGTGTTTTTTATTTTTTTATTTTTGTAAACCAACAGCCATTTATACAATAAATGATGTTTAACATTTACAAAATTATGGCCAAAAAAGGTCTACACAGCTTGAAATTAATAAAAAGATTCTACTTAGTACGATATATCAAACAAAACTAACTAGTGGCTACAAACAGAACACACAGACTGGTGGACTTACAGAGTAGTTTTTATAGATAATGGTACGGGACCCTTCGTGCGCGAGTCCGACTCGCACTTGGCCTGTTTTTCGATACGCTTCGTGAAATAGTTATTGTATGTAACAGCCTTTCTTACGAACTTCGTAGAGCGTTTGCGACAGTCGTTCGGTTACACTTTGACCATGACGTAACTGTGACGTAAATAGCTTACGTAAGGGGATGCTACCGCAGATGTTAGTATTGCAGGTACGTATAGAGCTTCACAAAGACTCGGCTAAACATGAACTGGATGAGCTTTTTATTTCGAATGGATTTTAATGCAGTTGACCGCCTGGGGTCATGACTGCGTTACCGGGCTTTTGGTGAGCGCGGATGGCGCTCAACCTGCAAAGTTAGGTTGGGGCAACTAGCACAAGGGCACCACTTAGGTACGGACCTCGGCTTGGGCTGTTGCCGGTTGGGGAGGAACGGGCAAAACGCCCCGGAACATGCTTGTACCGGTTTAGGCGTAGGGTACAGAAGGTACTTAGAAGGTTCGTCGACCTCGCCGGCGAGGTCGGTGCAAAGGTAGAGTGTTGTCTCTGTCTTGACTGGATGACGTCACTACCGCATTTGCGGTAGTGATAGGGTCATCAGGATCACCAAGAACATGTCTTGGTCTACGGAGGGACTGATCAGAGGGAGGCTCTGTGGGGTAGTCGGGGATGGAGGATATGAGAGGGTTGGTATGATTTATTGCCAGGTCATAATGCCGCCGGGAGGCGAGCTTCATGAAACTGGCAATCGACTCTAAATCTAGGTCGCGGTGGAGGTCTACATTGCGTACGTACCAAGGCGAACCTGTGGCCTTACGCAAGAAACGGTTTTGGACTACTTGGATCTTTCGGACATGTTGGGAATGAGCAAACACCACAGAGGCGTATGTCATGATAGGTCGTATGCAAGTTTTGTAAAGTGTCACCTTATTTCTAAGGGACATTTTACTCTTCTTGCATACGAGAGGAGTAAGACGACCGAGAATGAATTTAGCGTGATTGCTAACTTTTTTGATATGAGGGAGAAAGGTCAATCGACTATCAAGGATCACTCCCAAGTAACGGGCTGACTTTACCCAGGGAATGGGTTTGTCAAAGAGATGGATCGCACGGGGTGTAGGGCGCCCCCGTGAAAAGTACACTGCTGCACTCTTCGTTGGGTTTACCTCAATGCGCCATTTGCGGAACCATGCACCTAGTGCAGTGAGAGCGGATTGCAGTCTTATACACACCCGATTCGGATTCCGATCCGATGTATATAGGGCTGTGTCATCCGCGAAAAGGGCGATTTCCACTTGATGGTGGGACCGGGGCATATCGCTAGTATACAGCGTGAATAGAAGGGGGGCTAGGACGGAGCCCTGGGGGACTCCGGCTCTTATAGGATGCGGGTCGGAGAGCGTACCTTCCACGCGATAGCGAAAGCTACGATTTTGGAGGTAGTCTCGTAGGATGAGCACGAGTCTATCTGGTACTCCGAATTTAGAGAGCTTGTAAATCAAGCCGTTGTGCCAGACTTTGTCGAAGGCTTTCGCCACGTCGAGGAAGACAGCTCCCGTACCCGCAGGCCAGGTATGATTGAATTTGGATAGGACATGCTCCGTGATGCGAAGCACTTGTTGGGGACATGAGTGTCTGGCTCGAAAGCCAAACTGCTCATTCGGGAGGAGCTTTAGCTCATTGACAATGGACCAGAGCCGGTTAAGGAGGAGACGCTCATATATCTTCCCCAGGGAACTGAGGAGACTAATAGGGCGGTAGCTCGAAGGCTGTGACTGATCTTTGCCTGGTTTTCGAATACCAATGACATTGGCTTCTTTCCAGGCATCGGGGAAGGTGCAAGTGGACATAGCCGCATTAAAGATGCTGACTAGAAGATAAATGAGTGCAATAGAGAACTGCTTGAGTACTCTATTGCTGATGCCGTCGGCACCAGGGGCTTTCCTAGGATGAAGATCCTTGATAATCGAAAGTAACTGGATGAGCTTAGTGAAGGCGTTTCTCTTTATACGTGAAATGAACACTGTGTTGGTACGATATAGGTTGTTCTTGGGGGTTTTGCTCTCCGCAGACGGGAAAATATATTTGGAATTAGTTTTTTGTACTACCAAGGTAGCAAACAAGCTTACGGCCCACTTGTTGGTAAGCGGTTACCGTAGCCTATGGACGCCTGCAATACCAGAGGCAAAAAACACGCGCGTTGCCGACCCTTTAACCATTTCCAAACACCCCTAGATATTGTAGTAGAGTACAAACACCCCTAGAGTAGTAGTAGAGCTTTTTTGTGAAAAAGTTCGTCCGGGGAAGTACTACCACCATACCTATTTCTGCCGCAAAGCAGTAGTGCTCGCATTGCTGTGTTCCGGTTTGAAGGGTGCCGGTGAAATTACAGGCACATGAGACTTTTCATCTATGTCTCAGGGTGGCGGGCGCAGTGCAATCCCACATAGGATGCGTCCTAGGTGGACGTGACCTATGAGGTAATGCACTGTTCATAGGCAGAGGTTACCGCTTAACATCAGGTGGGCCTCTTGCTTGATCCGTCATCCAAGTAGTATAAAAAAAAAAAAACCTTTTGAAGAACCCCATACTATAGTCACTTGGGAAAACCTCAGCAGGGAGATATTTTGTGAGTCAGATTCGTATTTTGTTGAAATACATAATATAAAGGCGATAATACAAAAAAACGATGGTAAAAATCAAATGATTTATTTATTTACCTCGTAATAAACCCACCAGGTAGCCAATAAACCCACCAGGTAGCCAACCCATCATGCTAATTAGTCAATCTGTCCTCGAAACTTAAATATTTATCACTATAAGGTTTTACAACCTTGCTAGTATAATATACAAATCGGGCCGCGCTCCCCCTGTGACCTTGGCCGGCGAGGGTTGGATCCCCTCGTCATTATTGTGCACTAAACACTCCATGGTTAATGACATTGCATTCAACGATCACTTCACATAGCTTCAATAAATAGTAGATTATGCACTAAGGGAATAAAGCAGTGTTTTACGTCGCGGGCGGCATATTGAACCCTGAGTGTAACGAGGGACTCTAGAGTTATATAGAGTCCTGAGTGAAGCGAGGGGTCAAGCTGCCCACGATGAAGACAGGCTTTATTCCAGAGGAGCATACTCTACTGAAAATCACAGCACCAAACACCGTCTTTTATTTCACATTCTTTGTAAAACACGCTTTTTTTTTTTTTTTTTTTATTGGCGCCGCACGTCTTGTGCATTTGCCATTTTTAAGTATCCGTATTTTCACTATATTGTATTTTCAATATATTTTGCAACGTTACACTCCTTCCAAGTCGTCAAAGTCACAGTCGAGTCATGTTTTAGTAAAACGGTAGCCAATTTTACTAAAACTTTGATAGACAATTTCAAAAGTCACGCAATTCACTTCCATTTCATTTCACTACACTTGTGCTTTTTAAACGAGCTACATTAGTTAAAATGCCACCAAAATAACACAAAATAACTCAAGAAAACACTAGGAAAAGAAATAAAATAAAAGTAGACAACGTCTCTTTTAGAAAATGGCGGGAAGAGTCCTACCTTTTCCTTTTTTCTTTGAGTTCTGCTTATGGTGGCCAGTTCGATTTTGGAACAAACCTCTTTACAATACCATATAGACATTTTTTTACTCAGAGTTTTCCACAAGTTTCCACCATAGATTTAGTATATGTACTAGATCTACAATCAGAGATCGAAGATGGAACCAAAAAAAATATGTGCACGTGTTGGTGAAAGTCTATGTCCGAGTTAAAAATAGTGTTGTCCTCGACCAACACTTTTACATTGTCGATAGAATTCATCATCCGTCCGTGATGTGTATGGTAGATAAATACATCTTAATGCAGATTAAGTCTTTCATGAATAACACAGTTTGGCAGATTTTACGTCATAAAGAGAATAAGGTTCTTATTCCAATTTTGAATACAGTTAATAAATAAACCTTTATTATTTATTGACCCTAAATATTACAGTTTTATTTATAGGTGGGATCTTCCCTTTTAAATTTAAACTTTAAATGTTTGCTGCATATACCTAGTGGAGTTCTTATTTGAGTCCATCCCACTCTTCTTATAACCGATAATCATTTTTCTCGTAGCAAAGGATTACTTGGAAATCTGAAAGCACAAAAACATTTTATATCAGCCGTGCTACGCCCATATAATTTTTCACTCTGTCACTTTATCTATACACAATTTGTTACCCCAAAGTTTATTATTTTACAAGTGTAAACCACGCTTTATGGATAACACTAAATGTAAATGTAACCCAAAAATTCCGTTCCAGTGGGACTCGAACCCGCACCCTCGCCTGTCATCGGCGATGCATTAAACAATTTAGCCATAGATCGAGCTATGACGCTGGTGACGAAATTTGTGGGCACTATCAACTCGGCTATAGCGCCAAGTTGATAGTGCTGTATCTACAGGTGTTTCATTGGAAACCTTCTGTTCAAAGTTCGAAAGTAAAGGCATCGCTGATCACAGGCGAGGGTGCAGGTTCGAGTCCCGCTGGAACGGAATTTTTGGGGTATATTTAAATTTAATTTGTTACCTATTATTTTATTAAGCAGAAATAAACAATATTTATTTCTAAAAAATAAAAAATAAATATACCCTTTCGGGAAAAAGGCGTGTGTACAACAACGTAAATATTTACTCCAAAATATCTATTACACAAACTGCAATAAAAACACCCGTGGTGCTTTAAAGTTACCTTTTCAATAGTCAATACAAAAACACACACCTCAATGTCCACCTGGTTATTATAGATTTAAAAAAAAACAGTAAAATGTTAACAGAGCACACATATTTACTCCAAACAAAGTAAACCTCCATTCTAGGATGGACAAAAATTTAATTTATATGTAGGTATAGTGCGCGTCATGTAAAAAGAACGCTGGTGGTCAAGCTTCTACAGGCGTTCCAGCGTTCTTTTTACGTGACGCGTACTATAATTGTACATTATTTGTGGTAAACTAGGTAGGCACTCATTCAATGCATAGGTATACATCTCTTAAATAAGTAGAAAAGTAAGTAATCTCTTAAAAAGAACGCTGGAACGCCTGAAGAAGCTTGACCGCCAGCGTTCTTTTTACATGATGCGCATTATACTACGATATAGACTGCAACAGGACTATCGATATTTCTGACGTCATCACTTGGTCAAGCCCTATCGTAATCAAACATTTTTATATTTTACATAAAATATTGTTTATTTCTAGGTGCAGCAACGAAATATTATTAAAAAATGTAAGGGAAAGTCCTAATCTACGAATGAAACTGGTTTTTAGGCCATTTACTAAAGCAGAATTGATAAAATAAGCAATACCATCGAACTACCAATAATCTCTTATTTACCTGTGAAACGTGTATTTTCCCGGATAATTACGTCTTGTATATTCACAGTCACAAACTGAACACGACACCATTGTCATACAAAGTAATATTTGTTATTTAATAGTAAGATTACTAAAAAAAATACGAAATTAGTTAAACTGCACAAGAGACCGTCCGGTATGGGCATGTACTCAAGCAAAACATGTCACATTCAATACATTGTTGCTGTCACTATTCTTCTTGCACGGGGTACATTTAAAAATGACTTCTCTCTCCCACGCTTCGTTTGTCTATTTAGCGTAGCGAAAAAATTCTACGTCTATGGTTTCCACACGAATTTGACGTTCCAAATTCAAATCACTCTATTCTAGGGAGTTTCATACAACTTTATATCCCTTGGGAGATAATGCTTTACTTGAGGTTGCATGATATGTAATTGGACATTGTCGAGCAGGTGGTGTGAAAAATGTTTTAAAGCCACATGCAAAACGAATTCTTCCGCAGACAAACTTTTTTTTAAAACTATGATAGACCTTTGTTTGACCACGATCTCACTTGTTGGTAAGTGACGATGTGGCCGAAGATGGAGCACAAAGGTCTAGAAGGCACCCATTCACTCTAGCCTTGAAGAGACCCAGGTTATAGTTTTCAGGAAAGACAGACGAGGACAGTGTATTCCGCTCCTTAGCAGTGTTTTCTATAAAGTCTATAAACTTAAACGATGCTCACTAATGAGTGTGATTACATTGATTCGCGACCGCATTGTGTTAGTGTGTTCTATTCTCGGCGCGTGTGAATAATTATTACTTGCCAAAATATCTAACCGATGATTACGATCGTATAATTATTCTATTTATAGGGACGTAGTTTAAACAAAGCCACAAGATTTGCGTCAAGAAAGACTTACAAACACGAAAATTGTACAAAAATAAAAAAACACTAAAATTAAACGACTGGAATCACTTGAAACTTTCAAACTCCAAACAAAAACTTCACAAAGGGAAAGTACAAGCAAGGAAAAAAGAAGTCCGTCCGATGCCAGACGAAGCAAGTAATTGTGTGGAAATACTACGTGAAGGTGACTTAATCGAACGAAATGTGAAAGGATTAATAGATTTTAGAGTCGTCTCATGTCGGTTGTAGGGCCACATAAGGGCATCGTCTACGGTGGTGTATACAAGGCGTCCCAAGACTATGCGACATGAATGGAAGTACCTTAAATATTGTAGATAGGATATTTTGTGGAAATTAGATTTTATTTAATTTTGAAAACTTAGTAATACTGCATTCAAAGATTTTCTAAAAATTACTCGCTTCGTCTGGGAACCGAACCGATTTAATTAAAAAAAAACTTAGTACGCATTATTACTAATTTTTAAAAATAAAATTAAGTCTCCTTTCAATAAAATATCCTACCTACAATATTTAAGGTACTTTCCCTTCATGTCGCTTAGTCTTGGGACGTCCTGTATAATTTACTAGCGACTCGTCCCGGCTTCGCACGTGTAGTTTCAGGATGCTAAACAGCCCCCCCCCCCTCCTACCCTCCCCCCTGGTAGCCTATGTCACTCAGGGTGAATGTAGCTTTTCAATGGTGAAAGAATTTTTGAAATCGGCACAGTAGTTTTTGAGTTTATTCATTACAAACATACACACACACAAAAATACAAATCTTTCCTCTTTATAATATTAGTGTAGATACCTAACTTAGTATAGTGATGATGGAAGAAGGAAAAATACACAAGTAAAGCCAACAACAAGTAATTAATTTTGTAAAAAAAAACCCCTCAACGCAATAAAACGGTTGAACCGATGTTGATCAAACACACACCACAGAACACAGTGTTTTGTCAGAACACTCCCGAAAAATTCACATATCAAACAACAAAAAAAAACGAAATCAGTTCATCCGTTCGAGAGCTACGATGCCACAGACAGACACACACACACACACACAACCATACACACACACACACACACACACACAAACAGACACGTCAAACTTATAACACCCCGTTGTTTTTGCGTCGGGGGTTAAAAATATAGTCTCCTTTCAGCAAAATATCCTATCTACAATATTTAAGGTACTTTCCCTTCATGTCGCATAGTCTTGGGACGACCTGTATAATATAATGTATACCTACCTAGTATAGTGATGACGGAAGAAAGGAAAATTACAAAAATTAAGCCAACAAAAAGTGAATAAAAGTACCGAAAAGTGTTGATGAACTGACAGATTTATGGACGAGAGAAACATCTTATTTTTATAGGGTTGGATCTAGACATTATAACGAGGTCGTTGCCCCTTCGCGTAGCGGCTTTTTGTTCATTTTTAGCGGAAAAAGCCTATCAGCCTACTGAAGAGGAGACTTTTAATATAATAATATGTAGTAGTAGAAATTATAATAATATAAATAATTGCAATAGTATATTTTTTGTAGTAGTAGAGCTTTTTTGTGAAAGAGTTCGTCCGGGGAAGTACTACCACCATACCTATTTCTGCCGCGAAGCAGTAGTGCTCGCATTGCTGTGTTCCG
Organism: Operophtera brumata; assembly: GCA_932527175.1. Lineage (NCBI taxonomy): Eukaryota > Metazoa > Arthropoda > Insecta > Lepidoptera > Geometridae > Operophtera > Operophtera brumata. The sequence goes on along the minus strand of OW052227.1, from coordinate 1,324,625 downwards.
GTTTGAAGGGTAAGGGTGTCGGTGAAATTACAGGCACATGAGACTTTTCATCTTTATGTCTCAGGGTGGCGGGCGCAGTGCAATGCCACATAGGGCACGTTAGGTGGACGTGACCTATGAGGTAATGCACTGTTCATAGGCAGAGGTTACCGCTTAACATTACGTGGGCCAACTGCTTGTTCCGTCATACAAGTAGTATAAAAAATAAAATAATTCTTATTTTACTTGAGATTCAAGGAGCAAGTAAAACATTTATTCTTGAAAACTAACTGTAAATGCATTATTGAAGACATGCGATATTGTACGTAAATAAACCTTACAAATGTAACAAGAAAAATGGTTTGTGGACTTAGAATATAGAATAAACCAAAACCCGTGACACGCGTAATATAAACTGTCACCACGCTAACTAGTCTCAATGAGACTAGTTTCATCCAGTCTGTCTGTGGTCGGCCGTGCGGCTAGCCGTGTCGAACTCGAAATATTTTCTTGTGAATATGCCGTCGTGTGACGTTCCCACGGCTCAGTCGCAAAACGTCCACTTCTCATAATGTACACCGCACTTTTTCTCGATATGACCACTTCGCAAATTGTACACTCGATTTTTTCTCATAACGTACACTGTGCGTTTTCTCTAAATGATTGTTTCGCTAAATGTACCTACACTGGATTTTTCGCATAATGTACACTTCACTTTTTCTCAAAACTACTTCGACATGTAAAAATTCTGCTAGGCGTAAAAAGTATATAATCACATTTCATACGTAAGTATTACATTTAAATATCTTTTTAGTTTAAATAATTTGTTTACCATTCATTCTTTGGAAAAAGTCAAGCGTCCATTTTGTCAATGTTGCCAACATAACCAAAATATTCCCCTACTGGTGGGAAGTATGATAGGCGCGAGGGAGGCATTGTGTTTTGGCGACACAGCGCCCCGTACTAATAGCATTGTACGCACCTTCTGGTTTATTCTATATACTAAGTATGATAGGCGCGGCGGAGGCATTGTGTTTTGGCGACACAGCGCCGCGTAGTAATAGCATCGTACGCACCTTCTGGTTTATTCTATATTCTAAGGTGGACTATGACTAATAAACAATATATCTAAGATAGTTATTGAGCTAGACGACTAGTCGCGACTGCGCAAAACGAGTTCCCTAAGGCGCCACGAACATCCTATATATACTGAGAATGTAAGTTAAGTACATACGTAGGTTATCATACGTCAAATTATTTGATTGTGACGACCTCTGTAGCGCGGTGGGGCAACACAGGAGGTTGCGGGTTCGATTCCCGCCTCGGAACAAATATTTGTACGATCTGCAAATATTTGTTCAGGGTGTTCTGGGTATTTTGTATGTATAGTAAAAAATATCTATCAATTTAATGTATTGTATTAAGTATATCAGTTATCTAGTACACATAACACAAGCTCTGCTTAGCTTGGGACTAGATAATGTTGTGTGAACTGTCCAGCATTATTTGTTTATTTATTTTGGCTATAAATATCCTGCCCCACCGTCGTCAACGAAAATAACGAAAAACGAGACGCGCTGTCAATGGGCTGCGTTACGTGGGACAGGCTGTCAACATCCTCAAATAATAGAAATGAAATCAGAAAAGTAGTAACATCATTAAGAAATCATAAAATCTATTTTCTCGGGCCATCTTCGGTCGTTCACCTCACGTTCCTCTTTCGGGAAAGTAGACCGAAGTCCGCAAAATGGTAAATTTATTGCAGCCCTATTCTGCGTGTCTGGATTGCCACGAAAATGAGGTCGTCTACTTACCTCCACCTACATGCTAACAAAATCGACAAGGGATATTAGAAATTTGAAAGTGGCCTAAAATTAAAATGATATTAAGGATCTCGCAATTTTTCTGTCTAACCGTGCCAATATCCATTCTTATAAGCTGTGGGATGAATCCGGACAACATTTTGAGATTCATATGAATGACAGAATAAGCAGATGGCCCACCTGTTGAGCGGTAACCTCTGCCTTTAACAGTGCATTATACACAGGTCACGTCCACCTAGGACGCACCCTATGTGGCATTGCACTGCGCCCGCCACCCTGAGACATTAAGATGAAAAGTCCCATGTGCCTGTAATTTCACCGGCACCCATAACCTTCGAACCGGAACACAGCAATACGGGCACTACTGCTTTGCTGCAGAAATAGGTATGGTGGTAGTCCTTGCCCGGACGAACGCCTTCACAAAAAAGCTCTACTACTAACCTACTAATATGATTGAATGTACCTACATAATTTGTGTAACCACAATGTTGAGTGAAATATATAAATAAATAATCACAAAGCAACGTATCTCTAGGTATTTGGTTTCCTAACAACTTCTCATATTAATTTGTACTATGCTATTTATATTCAAATATATATTAATAAAACGATTTGAGTTGTTAAAACCGGTCGTCGGATTTACACGTGCCAATAAGAGCAGGGACCGCGGCAGTAAAAATAGTTTTTAGATTTAGAAAAATATTTGATTCGTCTTTATGGTATAGCTTAAGGTGGGGTAAGTGACGTAAGACGCAAAATTACCAATCTTAGATAAGATTTTTGACTGACTAAATCAAGTACAATATTGAAATTAAAAATATGCATGGATACTATAATACCGAGGGATCACTCAGACAGAAAAACGATAGGACAAAAATTTCTCGATAAAAAAAAACACAAAGTTACCTCTAACTTTGGGCTAGATTCGATTGTTTGTCAAATTTGGTACAGATTATTGGGTCAAGAATTGAATAAATAAGATCAATACAATAAAACGGAGGGATGAAACACGGGGTTTTTTTAAATTATCTATATTTCACAAGATTTTAAATAAAAACAGCTTTTTCGAGCGGCGCGTGGCGTTTCTTTTTAATGAAGATTTCTGCCTGGTGTTGGTGCAGTCTTAAGGACGCCAAATATCTTTGCCGAGTATTGAAGCACCAAGAACGTTTGCTGTTGCCCCCAAAGCTACTGAAAACGAGGCTATGACGCCTGGTAATTCTTGAAAAAAACACGTTAGATAACGTAAAATTTCGGACGATACCCATAATTTAAGTCCGTACGTAGTGAGCGAATCTTCTTCAGCAGTATGCAAATGAAACGTCGTATATTTTGTCATATCGTGTAATTCACATTTTAGGGATTTAAACCGTTGAAAAAAGTCGTCATTTATAAATAATTAAATTGTAATGTGTTTTTTCGAGTTATTTCCTGTAATTTTGGTGGCATTTTCACCGGTGTAACTTGGATAAATGGCACATGCGTGATATAGTGAAATTTAAGTGTACTGCGTGTCTTTTCGATATGGTGGATTATCCCTGTAAAAACTCTGTTTTTCCGCTACCATTTAAACTAGGTTATGTCTTGACGGAGACTCTTGACGACTTGAATATAAAATATATAATCTATGTCACTTGACATTGGCGAAATTGTTTGGAGCACTCCTCAGAAGTTTTTAAAAGAAGAGAAGAAGAAGATGTGACGTCTTGTCTTCGACAATTTTTTAACTATGATATACCCTCGATTGATTACGATCTCACCTGTTGGTAAGTGACGATGTGGCCGACGTTGGAGCACGAAGGTCTAGAAGGCACCTATTCACTCTAGCCTTGAAGAGACCCAGATTATAGTTTTCAGGAAAGACAGACGACGGTAGTTTATTCCATTCCTTAGCAGTTCGCATTATAAAGGTAGAACTGAATCGTTTAGTACGAATAGAGGCTCGGTACCATCTTTACCTCATTAGTACTAAACGTTTCAGTTCTACCTTTATAATGCGAACTGCTAAGGAGTGGAATACCCTACCGTCGTCGTCTGTCTTTCCTGAAAACTATAATCTGGGTCTCTTCAAGGCTAGACTGAATAGGTGCCTTCTAGACCTTTGTGCTCCATCTTCGGCCACATCGTCCCTTACCAACAGGTGAGATCGTGCTCAAACAAAGGTCTATCACAGTTAAAAATAAAATAAGAACTTTCGCTACAATATTTTAAGCCACCGTTCTATGTCGTGCAAATAATTCCAGTCCATCCCAAGGTTGTCTGGCAGAGATCGCTTATAGCGATAAGACCGCCCATTGTACTTCCGTGTTTAGTTTAATATTAATTCTTAATTAGCTTATTTTCCGTGTTGTGCAATAAAGTGTTTTCTATCTATCTATCTATCTATCTATCTATTCACACCTGCAGAGTTATTTGGCGAGTAAGTATTATGATTTTGTTTACGCAAACTCCTAACACGAGGCCAGCTGTCGTTACAAACACTTGGACAAACAGTGTCCGCGAAATATAATGAATGCCAAATTATTGCCTTTTCATGAGAACTGCGTACATTAACTTCAAGGAAACTTGTTAATGCATGCTTTTGTTACGTATAGGTATGTTTTTTTTATAAAACAATGTGCTTTGGCTTTGTGCTACGATTATTGTATTATTAAGATTATTAATAACAAACACTACGTCACACACGCGTTTTTGTGTGTAAGCATTTAAGGTGAATGCTCAAGCTTGCGTTTTTTTTTTTTGTGTGTTTTGTCCATTACAGCTCGTCAACACTTCTTCAGATAGCGAAAGTTGAGTTCGCGAGAACTAGGAGACCTAACACACATGTTTTAATTGATAGTATCTCATAAATATCATCAGTTTAGCTACGATACCCCCAAACAAAAAAAAAACACTGTAAAAATGTGTTTAGGGGTATCGTACTAAACTGATGATATTTATGAGATAGCGTCAATTAAAACATGTGTGTTAAGTCTCCTAGTTCTCGCGAACTCAACTTTCGCTATCTGAAGAAGTGTTGTTTTTTTTTTTTTTTATTCTACTTGGATGACGGAACAAGCAAGAGGCCCACCTGATGTTAAGAGGTAACCTCTGCCTATGAACAGTGCATTACCTCATAGATCACGTCCACCTACGACGCAACCTATGTGGCATTGCACTGCGCCCGCCACCCTGAGACATAAGGATGAAAAGTCTCATGTGCCTGTAATTTCACCGGCACCCTTACCCTTCAAACCGGAACACAGCAATGCGAGCACTACTGCTTTGCGGCAGAAATAGGTATGGTGGTAGTACTTCCCCGGACGAACTCTTTCACAAAAAAGCTCTACTACTACTAAAATGATGATGGGGTTGATGAGCTGTAATGGGCAAAAAACACCAAATATATTTGAATATCGCGCCACAAGCGAGGACATCCACCTTAAAATCGATGTAGCAGCGATTTTAGTAATTGTTCGATATTATGAAGGTTTGTATTATAATGAGCTTATTAACTGTAATTTTTGTTCCTTGTTTTTAGGGTTCCGTACCCAAAGGGTAAAACGGGACCCTATTACTAAGGCTCCGTTGTCTGTCTGTTCTTCTGTCACCAGGCTGTAACTCATAAACCGTGATAGTTAGACAGTTGAAATTTTCACAGATGATGTATTTCTGTTGCCACTACAATAACAAATACTAAAAAATAGAATAAAATAAATATTTAAGGGGGCTCCCATACAGCAAGTGTTTTTTTTCCCTTCGTGCGCGAGTCCGACTCTCACTTGGCCGGCTTTTAAATTATTAAGGCGATAATAGACCCAAAACTGCAACATAGACCTATCTTACTAAACGGATGATGTCCTGTAATGGGCAAAAAACAAATTTGAATTTCACGCCACAAGCGTGAGCTTCCCACCTTAATGATTATTTATAAAAATCTAAAACTTTTGTATAAACCTATAAATTGCCTTTATTATTGTGTAAGAATCATTAAAATCACTTCAGGCGTTTGGAAGCAGCAGGCTTTTTTGTGCAAACCATAATAGGAAACTTTAGATTTATTTCCAGTCAAAAGAAACGGGAAATTAAAAAAAGAAAACGTATTTTTCTATTCTTGTCTATATATATACCCTTAGGTATAAAAAAACATAATACTTATATTATGTTTTTTTAGCCCCCGACGCAAAAACGACGTGGTGTTAAAGTTTGACATGTCTGTTTGTGTGTCTGTCTGTGACATCGTAGCTCCCGAACGGATGCTTTTTTGTTTGGAAGGTGAATTCGTCGGGTGTGTTCTCAGCTATGTTTGATCAAAATTGGTTGAGCCGTTTGATTGCGTTGAAGGTTTTTTTAATTTTTACAAAATTAATTTCTTGTTTTAATTATTCGGTCCATCCGTTTAGGAGAAGTAGGCTTTCTAAGATAGGTCTATAATGCAGTTTTGGGCCTATTATCGCCTTAATAGAGTAACGGGTTTGTCGGTTACAATATTAGTAGCAACCGCGATAAATAACTTTGACTCTTCCCGCCATTTTCGAAAAGAGACGTTGCCTACTTTTATTTTATTTCTTTTCCTAGTGTTTTCTTGAGTTATTTTGTGTTATTTTGGTGGCATTTTAACTAATGTAGCTCGTTTAAAAAGCACAAGTGTAATGAAATGAAATGGAAGTGAATTGCGTGACTTTTGAAATTGGTGGAAATTGTCTACCAAAGTTTTAGTAAAATTGGCCACCGTTTTACTAAAACATGACTCGACTGTGACTTTGACGACTTGGAAGGAGTGTAACGTTGCAAAATATATTGAAAATACATTATAGTGAAAATACAGATACTTACTTGAAAATGGCAAATGCACAAGCCGTGCGGCGCTAATTATAAAGAAAAAAAAAAACGCGATAAAGTTAGATGATAAAACAACAATGCTTGCTATAATAGCTAGGTACCAATTAAAATGTTAAAAATACCTACTTACACAGCTTGTACAGTTACATTTTACGATTAAATTCATTGGTATTTCTTTTGTATTTGTTTTTATAGGTTTATGGTAAGTAAAGAGCATGTAGCTATTTTAGCTATTCAGCTGTAGTGTCCGGCCCAATAATAGACCTCTCCATCTCCTCCCGTGAATGTAGTAAAAGCCGATTAAGGGACTACCCGGACTTGTTTGTAAGATTCGATGGTATAAGACTTGTCCTGGAGGGCAATTCTCGTGCTCTAGAGATTAAGTCGAATTCGACATATGTCGAAAAAAGATGGCGAATGTCGAATGAAATCTTAATTTGCTATTCTCGTGATGACACAAATAGACATAAGTCGACCAAATCATTCAAATCGAATACGATTTGATGGTTATTGTGACATTTTCGTGACATTTTTTGTAGACATTCATGCTTCGACATTATCTCTAATTTAGAGATAGTCTCTACAATCCCAGAACTGCCCTCCTGTAGACTATCGAGTTTTATTTTTCCTATTGCTTACATGGATATTGTAGGTAAATAAATACACTATTTACTATTCATAAAATCAAGACGGTAGCCATAGTAAGATTATGAATTCCAAACCCGCGCGCAAGTGCCAAATCCTACACGGGCGACGAATTTAAATTTAAACAACGCAGAGTTATTGATAGTTGTATTCGATTCGTGTTTTATGCCATTCAGTTAAATGCTGTACATACAATAGTAGTTTTTTTATTTTATTTTTATACTACTTGAGTGACTGTACAAGCAGATGGCCCACCTGATGTTAAGCGGTAACCTCCGCCTATGAACAGTGCATTACCTCATAGGACACGTACACCTAGGACGCGCCCTATGTGACATTGCACTGCGCCCGCCACCCTGAGACATAAAGATGAAAGTCTCATGTGCCTGTAATTTAAATTTTTCTGAATTCAATTTCAAGATTATGCACTGTGGGAATAGAGCAGTGTCTTACATCGCGGGTGGCGTATTGAACCCTGAGCGTAACGAGGGACTCTTAGAGTAGAGTCCTGAGTGAAGCGTGGGGTTCAAGCTGCCCAAGACGAAGACAGGCTTTATTCCAGAGGTGCATACTCTACTTTTCAAACCTTCTGCGAGACAATAAAAATTCACTGAAAATCACAGCAACAAACACCGTCTTTTGTTTCACATTCTCTTGGTCTGTGGTTTTTGTAAACGTACTTTTTTTTTGAGTTCTGTTTATGGCCAGCTTGAATTTCGAACAAACCTCTTTACAATGCCATATGGGCTTTTTGTACTTAGAGTTTTCTACGAGTTTCCACACGAATTTGACTTTCCAAATTTAAATACTTTATTATTATTTTTTGTATGAAGATTTCTGCCTGGGATTGGCGCCGCCTTAAGCTGTGCAATAACGGAAATTCTATCTATCTATATCTAGTGTAAAAATAGCTGATAAGTAGGTACTTTGATAATAAATGAATATGCAGAAAGTATCTACTTATAAAAATCTACTCACAAATTTTATTTTATTTTATTTTATTTTATGATATAAGGTAAAAAAAAGGTTTAAATGATAAGGAGTAGGTACGGCAGCGGCTTATCGACTGCGCTGACAGTTGGTAGTACTTTCTACGACCTTGTGACACTAACTAGCCCTAGTTAAAACATACCGCTTGCCGTCAGGACAACAGGTGACACACATACAAAAATAGTTGGATTAGGTCAGTGATTATCGCCGAGATTCAAAATGATTTATGATCCAAGGTTGAATATTTTTTGTCTTTATTTTAAATAAAATTAAAAATAAATAATGCTGGACAGTTCACTCAACATTATCTAGCCCCAAGCTAAGCAGTGCTTGTATTATGGACCCTTGCAAAATTAAGACAGGAAATATTTAATGTTGGCCATTTATCTAACTGACCTAATCCAACACGACCTCTGTAGCGCGGTGTGCGTAGGTTCGCCTGCAACGCAGGAGGTTACGGGTTCGATTCCCGCCTCGGAGCAAATATTTCTACGATCTGCAGATATTTGTTCAGAGTGTTCTGGGTATTTTCTATGTATAACAAAAATATCGATCTATGTAATGTATTGTATTAAGTATATCAGTTATCTAGTACCTATAACACAAGCTCTGCTTAGCTTGGGGCTAGATAAAGTTGTGTGATCTGTCCAGCATTATTTATTTATTCTGCTCATGTAAGATTGAACCAGTAAATAGGTAATTGTTAATTATAATGTTTATAAGTACCAATTACATACCCACTTTACGTTATGACCGAGTACCTTTAAATTAAGTGTCATGCTAGGCATATTATAATTGAATAAGGCCGTGGTATGTCCGGCCCAAGAATAGGCCCCCCCATCTCCCCCCGAGGATGTCATAAAAGTAGATGTTTAGTAGTAGTAGAGCTTTTTTGTGAAAGAGTTCGTCCGGGGAAGTACTACCACCATACCTATTTCTGCCGCAAAGCAGTAGTGCTCGCATTGCTGTGTTCCGGTTTGAAGGGTAAGGGTGCCGGTGAAATTACAGGCACATGAGACTTTTCATCTTTATGTCTCAGGGTGGCGGGTGCAGTGTAATGCCACATAGGGTGCGACCTAGGTGGACGTGACCTATGAGGTAGTGCACTGTTCATAGGCAGAGGTTACCGCTTAACAACGCAGGGGGGCCATTGGCTTGTTCCGCCATACTAGTAGTATAAAAAAAAAAAGTCAATAGTATTTATTGGTAAAAAATTAAGATTTTAAACGTCAATGGTAGGTACAATTTATTCTACATTAAGTATGGTTATTGGATTAGTAGAGGTGTTATAAGATACTATCAACTAAGGAATTACCCGGACTTGTTGATAAGATTCGTTGGTATAAGATCTGTCCTAGATGCTAGCTTATTTAAAGAATGTGGTATTACTGGAAGAAAGCGTTAGCAGAGTCAGTCGCGGGAAGCAATGGCGGCGATGAGCTCACCACTTGTCACATCTATTTCCCAACAACCACAGTTAAAAGAGGCCCATTGAGGCTCTGCTTACCCTTTTGGGGAAAAAGGCGTGTGGTTATGTATATACGTTATATACGTATTAGTAGTAGGGCTCTTTTGTGAAAGAGTTCGTCCGGGGAAGTACTACCACCATACCTACCTATTTCTGCCGCAAAGCAGTAGTGCTCGCATTGCTGTGTTCCGGTTTGAAGGGTATGGGTGCCGGTGAAATTACAGGCACATGAGACTTTCCATCGTTATGTGTCAGGGTGGCGGGCGCAGGGCAATGCAACATAGGGTGCGTCCTAGGTGGACGTGACCTATGAGGTATTGCACTGTTCATAGGCAGAGGTTACCGCTTAACACCAGGGGGGCCATCTGCTTGTTCAGGCATTTAGTAGTATAAAAAAAAAAAAAAAAAAAACTTGTCTGTTGGGTGTGTTATGTTATGTAAAAAGCTAAATAAAAAAAACTATAATTATTAAAATTTAAGGTGGATGCTCTACCTTGTGGCGCGAAATTCAATTCTATTGGTGTTTTTTGCTCATTACAGCTCATCAACACTTCTTCAGATAGCGAAAGTTGATTTCGCGAGAACTAGGAGACTTAACACACATGTTTCAATTGATACTATCTCATAAATATCAACAGTTTAGCTACGATACACAATTTTTTTTTGTTCAGTGGAATCGTAGCTAAACTGATGATATTTATGAGATACTATCAATTCAAACATTTTTTTTTTTTTTTTTGCTGCTGGAATGGCGGAGCAAGCTGATGGCCCACCAGATGTTAAGCTAACCTCTGCCTATGAACAGTGCATTACCTCATAGGTCACGTCCATGTGTGTTAAGTCCCCTAGTTCTCGCGAAATCAACTTTCGCTATCTGAAGAAGTGTTCATGAGCTGTAATGAGCAAAACACCAAAGGCCTCTAAAACTTGTAACAGATATTACTTGTCTATAGTTATAGTCAACCCTTTGCAAGGGTTAATTGGATGAGCCCCAGCCTCATATAAAATTTACAAAACACAGTCATGTCGTGATAACCAAATATTAGGTTTTGAAGTACTTATAAACAGTAATTTATATGGTTAGTTGCAATTCATCTATCTACACTAATATTATAAAGAGGAAAGATTTGTATTTTTTGTGTGTGTGTATGTTTGTGATGAATAAACACAAAAACTACTGTGCAAATTTCAAAAATTATTTCACCATTGGAAAGCTACATTCACCCTGAGTGACATAGGGTACCAGGGGGGGTGGGGGTATAGGGGGGGGGGGGGGGGGGGGGGCTGAAACTACCCGTGCGAAGTCGGGACGAGTCGCTAGTGTAATATAAAAACAACTTGATTATACATATAACCTGGTTACTATGTTACATTTATTTACAGAATGAATAATACAACATATACAAGTAGGTATGTAAAATATTAAAAAATACATATGGAACATTTGTGCTACCGCTGCTAACGATCTTAAGGTAGCTCAACTGATCCAAATCACTACCAGACGGAAGCGTCCCTAAGATAATACCTAAGACACCTAGTTACTTAGATACCTAATTAAGACCTACCTACTGCTGGCTTATACATAGTTAAACAATCTTAAAGAAAAAAAAAAACCGTGACAGGAGTTTACTCTAAACTCCACTACAGTATAACATACATACATACATACATACATACATACCCCCCTTCGGGGAAAAAGGCGTGTGTCTATATAGACACGCCGTATTCCTCGAAGGAGGGTAGGCAGAGCCTCAATGGGCCTCTTTTCACCTTGGGTTACACCATCGTGGAATATAGACGTGACAAAGGGTGAGCTCATTGTCGCTATTGCTTCCCACGAATGACTCGACTTACGCTTTCTTCTAGTTAACACATTCCATAATAAGCTAGCAGCCAGGACAAATCTTATACAACGAACCTTATCAACAAGTCCGGCTTTTACGAAATCCACGAGAGGAGACGGATGGGTCTATTCTTAGGCCGGACACACTACAGCTGAATAGCTAAAATAAATAAATATAAATAAAGCATAAAAAGTTGATAGCAGACTGTATATTATAAGGATGCAAACACACTTACTGGCAAATATTGTTTTCCGCATGGCCCCAACCCGAGCGATCGTATGTTCATTCATTCACTCAAACTTGTCAAACACTCTTCTTCTTCTTCTTCATATAATGGCATCTGAGGAGTGCTCCAAATAATTTCGCCAATGTCAAGTGTAATAAAATTAGTCAAGTCGTTAAGAGTCTCTGTCAAGTCATATGGCAGAAAAACAGAGTTTTTACATGGAAAAATCCACCATTTCGTAAAGACACGGAATACACTTTCACTACATCACACACGTACTATTTATCCAAGTTACACCGGTTAAAATGTCACCAAATTTACATACGTCCGTCCGGGACTGAATAGACACACAAAATTAAAAGAATATCGCAACACTACGCATATCAAGATATCAAGGCGATGATAAGTACACGAGGTCGAATCTGCGATTCGCGAGGTCAAACGCGGCCTTCGCCAAATTAGCGCGATTTACATAACTTATTTGATATTACATATGTTATTTGCATTATATAGTGTGCGGATATAGATAACGGACAAGGTTTTTTTTTATGTGAATGAATGACTGAACGAACAGATGGCCCATTATAATGTAAGGCTGCGCCAACCTAAGACAGAAATATTCATTAAAAAAAACCGGCAAAGTGCAAGTCGGACTTGCGCACCGAGGGTTCCGTTCAAACCTGTAGGTATATAAGTAAAAGTTATGGTATTTTTATTGCTAAATGAAATCATCATGAGGAAAGGGTTAGTATGTTTAAAATTATTAAAATTATTTTTATTATATGATGTAATTAAACATTTATACTTTTCGCAATTTTTCCTTTATCTGTGCTATAAGACGTTGCTTCGTACCAAATTTCAAGATTCTGAGTTCACGGGAAGTACCCTGTAGGTTTTGATTCCCTTGCGAGTGTCGAAAATTTAAATAGTAAATAAATAATGATGGACAGTTCACATTTGCAGCATAAACGGCTGTATCTTTTGATTGCGTTGGCTTAGAAGTTTGTTTTTTTCACAGCTCCAAGGGACAGTAGACCTGAGTATTTGATATGAATTTCAGTTTGATACCTCCACGCGATCCTGAGAAAAGGGTCTTGACAGACAGACAGACAACAAAGTGAGAGTAAAAATCCTCCTTGGTCTGGCCGACTTGTATTATAATGGAAAAAAGTTATTTTGTAACATAATTTTATTAGAGAAAAAGTGTTATAATACGATTATATTTTTGAATTTCGGTATTGTTTTTATAATACGTCAATATAAAATCGTATGAAGTTTATAATTAGAATTTCACGATATGAGAGTAGATAATACATAGTTATATATACACGAGCAGCTATTTTCGTCTGCCTCTATTTTTATTTGAACACAGTTATTTATAGAACAATATTTGTGCGATCTGCGGATATTTGTTCAGGGTGTTCTGGGTGTTTTCTATATGTATAAAAAAAATATCTATCTATGTAATGTATTGTATTAAGTATATCAGTTAACTAGTACCCATAACACAAGCTCTGGCTTGGCTTGGGGCTAGATAATGTTGTGCGAACTGTCTAGCATTATATATTTATTATTCACTAGCGACTCGTCCCGTCGTCGCACGGGTAGTTTCAGGAGGAAAACCAACCCCTCCCCCCTTTCCTATCCCCTCCCCTGGTAGCCTATGTCACTCAGGGTGAATGTAGCTTTCCAATGGTGAAAGAATTTTTTAAATCGGCCCAGTACTTTTTGAGCCTATTCATTACAAACATACAAACATACAAAAATAGGTACAAATCTTTCCTCTTTATAATATTAGTGTAGATGTAGATAAACTAACTTCCTCGTAACAACAAAGCCTATAAAAGCGCTGTCATAATCACTTCCTCAGTATTTTGTTAGTGACCTCAGCTGTTATCTAAAGCCACGGTCGCATTGAAAATTATGTAGATACGAAGATTTTTGATAGTACTACTCTAGGACAAAATATTGCGTTTCTAAAGTTATTAAACGACTACAAAAAAAGGAAGAGGCCGAGTTATTTTTAGGGAAATAATTGAACGAGCCAAGCAAGTTGCTGAGCCAACTTGGAAGAATCGGCGTTTATATGTATGTATGCATGTATGTATGTATGTATGTATGCATGTATGTATGTATGTATGTATGTATGTATGTATATGTATGTTCGTATGTTTGTCCGAGCATAACTTCCGAACCGTTAATCGGATCTTCATTAAATTTGATTGGGGGGTAGTGTTGGTACAATTTGTTGCTAAGGTTATGAGCTATATCGATCGGGGGGTTGTTGAGATATTGGGGTACAAAAGGGGGTAAAAAAAAGTGAGAATATCAGATCAACTGGGGTGTCATATGAAAGCCCCTCACTTCGACATTTCAAAACTATTTTTATATTTTTTTTACTTAAATGTAGTTTTTGAGATATTAGGGTAAATCGATAATGTAAAAAACAAAAACCTCTAGGGTTCACCATAATATTGCATTGTCATCGGAACTTGACAGGTATGCCAAATATCATCTCAATCGGTTGAGGACAACTGCTTTAAAATTCAGTTGCAAGATTCCACCCGGACATACATACATACATAAACAAAGTCGTGTTAGTTACACCACTTATAACTCAAGAACGGGTGAACCGATTTGGCTGAAAATTGGTGGGGATGTAGCTTAGAACCAGGAGATTGACATAGGGGGAGGGTAGGATGGGGGGGAGGGGTGGGGTTCACCGGAGGCTACCTGTGCGAAGCCGGGGCGAGTCGCTAGTTGCAAATAAAAGCTTGTAAAAAGATGCGCATACTACAAGTACCAATGGCGACCCATACGTCTATTAATATCTACGTTCAATTGAGAAAGTGTCGCGACACGAATAGCCCGCTATAAATATGCTTGGTTACCACTTAACCGATAGATCAGGGCTGTATCTACACCTAGGAAGATGTACTACATGGAAATAAGGCTATAAACAAACCGGATACGATTAATACCAGTCTCATTCTTTTATATGAATGTATTCATGTGTTGGAATGAGACAAGCATATATCTATCTGTTCTTATTTGTGTAACTCGTACCAGGCCAAATGTCACACTTGGTACCAATTGCTACTACATTCATGGTACCAATCTAGGAAGATGTACATTCATGTTACCAATACTCAGGGTACGGAACGGAAAAACGACTGTCGTGTGACAATATATTTGTTTCTCTCTAACATAGGATAGCAAGCTATCTTCTAGGATAGGAGTAAGAAGGAACACTATATAAAATTAGTGGCTATTTTAGCACTCAATCCATGTACTACTACATTCATGATCTACGCACTGTGGTTTAATCTGCGCCTGCACAGACAGACGTGACACGTGACGTTTATTTTTATGATGCGGGCACCGCTTTAGCTGACACACGGCAGTGTGTCAGCTAAGTAAATAATGCTGGACCGTTCACACAACATTATCTAGCCCCAAGCTAAGCAGAGCATGTGTTATGGGTAGATAACTGATATACTTAATACAATACATTACATAGATAGATATTTTTTATTATACATAGAAAACACCCAGAACATCCTGAACAAATATCTGCAGATTGTACAAATATTTGTTCCGAGGCGGGAATCGAACCCGCAACCTCCTGCTTCTCCTCCTCCTAAATACTATCTAGGTTCATCCAAACAACATACCAAACAAGTAATTAATTTTGTAAAAAATAAAAAAAAGCCCTCAACGCAATGAAACGGCTGAACCGATTTTGATCAAACATAGCTACGAACACTCCCGACAAATTCAACTCTCAAACAAAAAAAAACAAAAAAACTAAATCGGTTCATCCGTTCGGGAGCTACGATGCCACAGACAGACATACACAAACACAGACACACACACGCACACACACAGACACGTCAAACTTATAACACCCCGTCGTTTTTGCGTCGGGTGTTAAAAAACAATTTTACCCCAATTATTGCAACTTAAGCGTTTATTTTTGTACGATATGACTGGCCTATATATGGGAAACTGTCAAGTGCGTGTCCGGCACTGTAGAAATTGAATTCCAAAGTTTTGATATGGGTTCTTTCATAGTGTGTAATGGATAGAACTAGATGCTTAGCTAACTTTTTCGATTACCAACTGAAAGGTAGCGTATCTCCCCCTCCAACACGGCATTTCCCCTCCGAGTCGATTAATGTATCTAACTACCTTTACCACAAACATATAATAGTACAAGAGTGTTAAGAGTATTTTCTTTTACAAAGAGTATTGAGAAGTGAGATAGCATCAAAAAATAAATGTGTAAAAGTAATTAATTCAACGACAAATTCCCCTTACAAACAAAAACAAAAAAAACGGCTCATCCGTTCGGGAGCTACGATGACACACACACACACACACACACACACACACACACACACACACACACACACACACACACACAAGCCGTGCGGCACCAATTATAAAAAAAGAAAAAAACATATTTTTTTGTGTAAAATACGTTTTTCAATACAAGCTTTTATAAAATTAGTGATCATAACCTTGTGCTGATCAAAAATAGCCTAAACAAGGCCAGTCTACTATTATCCATCGCGGAGTTCCGTTGTCCACCTTCCGTCTCCATCTTCATATCAGCTCGCTGTCACCATAATATTGTATGTCATCGGAACTTGACAGGTATGCCAAATTTCATCTCAATCGGTTGAGGATATCTGCGTTAAAATTCAGTTGCAAGATTCCACCCGAACATACATTGCAAGTTAATATTAAAGCTTGTAAAAAGAACTCGAAACTTTGTTAAAATGCTGCCTTGCCGAGGGAGGGCACTCATGCGTGATTCCTCCTACCAAAATAGGGTTGCACCACGAAAGCCAATCAATAAAATAGAGTTAAAATAGAGTTGCGCCACGTTCATGAGAGGCAATCAATTAGATACTTCGATTATTGGCTCGTTAGAACGACGCTGTAAATCACTCCGAGTTGTGTGGAAATACTACGTGAAGGTGACTTAATCGAACGAAATGTGAAAGGATTAATAGATTTTAGAGTCGTCTCATGTCGGTTGTAGGGCCACATAAGGGCATCGTCTACGGTGGTGTATACAAGGCGTCCCAAGACTATGCGACATGAATGGAAGTACCTTAAATATTGTAGATAGGATATTTTGTGGAAATTAGATTTTATTTAATTTTGAAAACTTAGTAATACTGCATTCAAAGATTTTCTAAAAATTACTCGCTTCGTCTGGGAACCGAACCGATTTAATTTAAAAAAAAACTTAGTACGCATTATTACTAATTTTTAAAAATAAAATTAAGTCTCCTTTCAATAAAATATCCTATCTACAATATTTAAGGTACTTTCCCTTCATGTCGCATAGTCTTGAGACGCCCTGTATACCTAAAAAAAAACTTTGTATGCATAATTAATAAATTTTAAAAATAAAATTAAGTCTCCTTTTAACAAAATATACTACCTACAATATTTAAGGTACTTTCCCTTCATGTCGCATAGTCTTGGGATGGCCTTTATACCTAAAAAAAAACTTTGTATGAATTATTACTAAATTTAAAAAATAAAACGAAGTCTCCTTTCTACAAAATATCCTACCTAAAATATTTAAGATACTTTCCCTTCATGTCGCATAGTATTGGGACGTCCTGTATACCTACTGCAGATTGACAACAGATGCACTCACAACTTCACAAGTTCAGATAAAAGATACAACTCAATAGGCGCAACTCCCGTTTTTGAAATTTAAATTACCGTGCTCTTGTTCCGAAATTTAAATTTCGTCATAGACGCGACGCGTGAGACTGGCATAAATAAAAGAGTTCGTAAATAGGGGTAACGAACATATTTATTGGCCGTTTTTATTGTCTGGTGCGCACGTGAATATGTGAATAATGTAACATGGGAGCACCGGGAATGCGGGCGGCGGAACGCCCCGCTGACCCACTCCCGTTCCCACTTGATTACTGCACACAGATCCAATTGAACAAAAGCTGAAAACTCGGCTAACACGATTATATCTACAACGTTGTTACATGATATGTTTCTATGGATATATAATACGGTAACTTCTGCCCACGTCTACCTAATAATAATGTTATATATTTATGCCTGAAGACTAAAGTCTTCAATCAGTGCGTCCTACCAGTAATGACCTATGGTGCCAAAACGTGGACACTCACGGTAGGGCTAATCCACCAGTTCAGGGTTGCACAGCGAGCTATGGAACGGGCTATGCTCGGAGTTTCTCTGAAAGATAAAATCCGATAATGAGATTATACGACAGAGAACTAAAGTCATTGACATAGCCCACCGGATTAGCAAGCTAAAGTGGCAATGGGCTGGTCATATATGCCGAAGAACCGACAACCGTTGGGGTAAGCGAGTTCTTGAGTGGAGACCGCGTCTTGGCAAACGTAGCTCGGTGGAGCGATGACCTACGAGAGGCGGCGGGCAGAAAGTGGATGAGAAGAGCCGAACAGCAGGCTCAGTGGCGCGTATTGGGAGATGCCTATATGTCAAGCAGTGGACTAGTGTGGGCTGATAATGATGATGATGTATTTCAGAAATCGCCGATGCCAAGACCAGACCAAGACGTCTGGAATACCAGAGGGGCTAGTCTGCAAATTTGACAAGCAACTTATACGGTCGTGTGGTGTACACTACACAGATTTTTGTACGGGATTTGAGGTTCTCTAGGTGCCCGCTAGGGGCGCTCTTCGATTTCTCCATACTAAAATCCATGAAGTGTACACCACACGACCGTATAAGTTGCTTGTCAAATTTGCAGACTAGCCCCTCTGGTATTCCAGACGTTCAAAATTAGTTTAAAAAATTAGGGCAATGTGTAGCTATTTATATGTGACTCTGGGTGTTAAGTTATGTTAAAATACAGGTAACTCACACACAACAAGCTTGTTGCTTGCAGACTAGCCACTCAGTTGTCGCCAGAGTGTACGGTTGAACAACCACCGTTTGAGGTGGTCGTTCGGTAGTTACGATGTTGAAGTGAGATTGCTGTCAAAGTCAAGTCAATCCCACCCATCCCCAAAAAAAAACTATTCCCAATATTTCATCTATGGATATCTTATGGAGATGAAGAAATATTGAAGAATATAAAGCCAATGAGTAATATGGAATTAAATAAGGATGGTACCGAGCCGTGCGTCTGCTCGTCCTATGATGAAAAACATTAGGTATATTTTTAAGGCCGCAAAACGTAGCCTCAATTGGATTAATGAAACACATATTGCGTGGTATTCTGTACACAGTAGGCGAGCTAAAAGTCAAGGTTGCGCTTTCGAGGCGGACTCACCGTAGGTAACGCGAGACCTATCGTCACATAGTCCGCATGCGGAGGTCGGCTTACCTGCAACAAAAAGGTACTTACTTAAAACGATAAAAAGTCTGTTTTTTGGGTTCCGTCCACCATCCGTCGTGGGTATCAGAAACAACGAGTACCGTGGTACCATAACACACCAGGAAAAAATATTTGCAGATCGTACAAATATATAGGTCCCGCAGCGGGAATAGAACCCGCAACCTTTCGCATCTCAGCCGGCTACTCGCCATAATCACATATAAAATAAATAAATAATTCTGGACAACTTCACACAACATTATCTAGCCCCAAGCTAAGCCAGAGCTTGTGTTATGGGTACTAGATAACTGATATACTAAATATAATACAATACATAGATAGATATTTTTTGTTATACATAGAAAACACCCAGAACACCCTGAACAAATATCTGCAGAACGCACAAATATTTGTTCCGAGGCGGGAATCGAACCCGCAACCTCCTGCGTCGCAGGCAAACCATCGCCAGCCGCGCCACAGAGGTCGTCAAATAATAATTAACAGATGCAATTTTTTAAAATTTTATTTATCTTGCAATTTCTGTATGTTTGTCCGGGTGGAACCTTGCAACTGAATTTTAAAGCAGTTATCCTCAACAGATTGAGATGATATTTTGCATACCTGTCAAGTTCCGATGACAATGCAATATTATGGTGATCTGATCTGATGGTAGACAACGGAAATCCTCGGTAGATGTAGACTGGCCGCGTTTAGGCTCATTTTGATCAGCACACGGTTACGATCACTAATATTACAAAAGCTTGTACTGAAAAATATATATTTCACAAAAAACTAAATATTGGTCTATATAATAGACCAATATTTAGTTTTTAGTTTTTTTTTTTTTTTTTTTTTTTCTTATAAAGAACAAAGAAAAGAGGGCCATTTGAGGCTCTGCCGACCCTTTCGGGGAAAAAGGCGTGTGTCTATGTATGTTTTAGTTATTAGAACAAAGCCAAAGCTCAAATTATTAAATTCCCGCCTTGAAAAGTATGTTTTGATAACCGTGATTCAAAAATTCATAATACAATTTTTCTCTATGAAATAAATTTGACTGAAACACTCATGTGTTATGCATCGAGAGGAATATTCTGTTTACGCTTCGACGTGAGGGGAAGGAATGAGGAAACATTTTAATTTCGACTTTACGTCTCGCAGTTAAGGTTAGTTTTTTTCATTACTGGCATTAAACACGAGTTGTATATTGTTAGTTTACTTTTTATAGCCCATTACCAGCGGGAAACGAACTTCCCACACTGCAAGGGTTAATTTGATAAGTTTCTTTCCGTGTTTATGCTAAAACATGTCAATTGAATTCAAAATAATACAATTTATGTTGCCTAATTTATACTTATGGTTTCGCTTTTCAAAATAATACAATTTATGTTGCCTAATTTATACTTAAGGTTTCGCTTTTCAAAATAATACAATTTATGTTGCCTAATTTATACTTAAGGTTTCGCTTTTCAAAATAATACAATTTATCTTGCCTAATTTATACTTAAGGGATTCACTTTTCAAAATAATACAATTTATTTTGCCTAACTTATACTTAAGGATTCTCTTTTCTAAATAATACAATTTATGTTGCCTAAATGATACTAAAGGATTCGCTTTTTAAAATAAATCATTATATTTATGTTGCCTAATTTATACTTAAGGATTCTCTTTTCTAATATGTTGCCTAATTTATACTTACGGACTCGCTTATGTCATCATTAGTCTTTACATGTTGTATTAAATAACATGAGTCGGAGAACTAACTGATAACTAACCTAGAACCTATAGAAGTAGGTCGGTTAGGTTTTTATTACTCTACGAACTTGAAGTCTACATATTAGGTAATCTCAGCTTTAAAACACGTTTAGAGCGTTTTAATTTAGTCAAAGGTAAAAAAAAAATTGGAAACCTGAAGCCCAATTCTCGTAATCAAAAATAGTCAAATTAAACTTGATTTTTTATTTTTTATTACGTATACAACTTGGTGTGTTTACAGATCAATCAAATGGCCCACCTGATGTTAAGCGGTACACTCTGCCTATGAACAGTGCATTACCACATAGGTCACGTCCACCAAGTACGCGCCGTATGTGGCATTTCTCTGCGCCCCGCGTGAGACATAAAGATGAAAAGTCTTATGTGCCTGTAATTTCACCGGCCCCCATACCCTTCAAACCAGAACACAGCAATGCGAGAACTGATGCTTCGCGGCAGAAATAGGTATGGTGGTAGTACTTTCCCGGACGAACTATTTAGTAGTAACTTTAGAAGTAGTAGAGCTTTTTTGTGAAAGAATTCGTCCGGGGAAGTACTACCACCATACCTATTTCTGCCGCAAAGCAGTAGTGCTCGCATTGCTATGTTCCGGTTTGAAGGGTAAGGGTGCCGGTGAAATTACAGGCACATGAGACTTTTTTCATGTTTATGTCTCAGGGTGGCGGGCGCAGTGCAATACCACATAGGGTGCGTCCTAGGTGGACGTGACCTATGAGGTAATGCACTGTTCATAGGCAGAGGGTACCACTTAACATCAGGTAGGCCATCTGCTTGATCCGCCATTCCAAGTAGTATAAAACTATTTCTAGTGAAAATTAAGTCAATCTCGTACGCCTGCGAGTTTCCTAATATCTAAGTTTACATCGCTGTATCTTCCTGTTATACAAAGAAGTCTTTGTGAGACGCAGTAATCGATAGTTAAGGCGTGTTTACATTACTGACGTCACCCTCCCCTAACTGATGACTCATGGACATCTGAATAGCCTACGCAGCCCTCTCTCATTAAGCGGTGTTGAGTGATCCGTGGTGAGGGCTCCACGGCACTTGGGATCGGGTTTTATCTCTGTAATGTTGGGTCAATTGATTTCAATTAGTTATTGGGTATCGGTCATAGCTGATAGAGTTATCCATTCCCATAATTATCCTATTAACATCTTTGAATAAAGCTATTGTTCAAAAT
The DNA here is from genome assembly GCA_932527175.1 of Operophtera brumata. Taxonomy (NCBI): domain Eukaryota; kingdom Metazoa; phylum Arthropoda; class Insecta; order Lepidoptera; family Geometridae; genus Operophtera; species Operophtera brumata. The sequence goes on along the minus strand of OW052227.1, from coordinate 1,302,519 downwards.
GACACATGTCCACTGAACAATTAAAAAAAAGCGGCCAAGTGCGAGTCGGACTCGCCCATGAAGGGTTCCGTAGCAGCAAGTAACATAATATAAAAGTTCTTGGATGGATTACGATTTATGACGTATTAAAAAAAACTACTAGATCTCGTTCAAACCAATTTTGGTTGGAAGTTTACATAATGTACATCATATTTTTTCAGTTTTATAATTCTCTTATTTTAGAAGTTATGGGGACACACACACACACACACACACACACACACACACACTTTTACCACTTTAGAAGTGTCTCACGCGCAAACTATTCACTTTAGAAAAAAATTATATTAGAAACCTCAACATCATTTTTGAAGACCTATATGACCATAGATTGACCATAGACAACATTGTCACACGTATAGGTTTGATGTTTTTTTTTTTTTGAGTTTCAGTTCTAAGTATGGGAAACCCCAAAAATAATTGTTTTTTTTTAAATTTTTGTGTAAAAATCTTAATGCGGTTCACAGAATACATCTACCTACCAAGTTTATACAGTATAGCTCATATAGTTTCGGAAAAAAAGCCTGTGACATACACGGACAGACAGACAGACATGACGAATCCATAAGGGTTCCTTGTCTTTGACTACGGAACCCTAAAAACATGGGTTAACCAGTGGCAAAGAGGGGTTTCCACGGGCGTTTCAAATCATGCATACAGCATTGATAATAGATGGTACTTAACTGTCAAAATACAGTGAAATGTCAACGTCAACAACGTAGAGAATATTTTCGTGGTATTTTGTTACTATCACACAAAAAAAACAAATCGTTTGTGTAACGTTTATTATTTATTATTTATTTATAATAAACAGGCAGCTCTCGGAGCTGATGCGTGTATATATTAGTCCTTATCAGTGCACTTTAAATGTTTGTCAAGTATATTGTTGAAAGAATACACTGAGAGGGCACTGATCACTGAGTCTGGTGGTTTACGAGCAAAGAATATACTACCTAACATAGGACCACTACTAAGTAAGGTTTACTCGTAGTACGCGTACAGCACACAGATAATGCATTTACATGTTGATTGTTGACGGTGAAATTACAGGCACATGAGACTTTTCATCTTTATGTCTCAGGGTGGCGGGCGCAGTGCAATGCCGCATAGGGCGCGTCCTAGGTGGACGTGACCTATGAGGTAATGCACTGGTCATAGGCCGAGGTTACCGCTTAACATCAGGTGGGCCATCTGCTTGTACCGCCATTCAAGTAGCATAAAAAAAAAAAAAAAAAATGTACATTACCATGTAAACTTCCACCGAATATTGGTTTGAACGAGTGAGATCTAGTAAGTAGTTTTTTTTTAATACGTCATAAATCGTAATCCATCCAAGAACTTTTATATTATGTTACGTGCTGCTACGGAACCCTTCATGGGCGAGTCCGACTCGCACTTGGCCGGTTTTTTTAACAACAAAGAGAGCAAATCGTTTTTTTTTTCGTTCTAAATTTTATCTCTCATAATTTACGAATAAAACCCAAGACAAAACGCTGTTTCTTCAGCCAGTCTCGCCTTAAGAGAATTTTGTTAAACATATTATGTGAATATTTCAACCAATTAGGGATAGTGAATGAATGTAGGTATTTACGTTGATAAAGGGACAGATCCGGCCGTACACGGATCCTACCGAGGTCGACACGATTAAGCGCTCCCAGAGTTATTATAATTTATACAGCTTTATGGAGATGATTCGAGAGGCGAGTAAAGATTGAATTTCAAGACTATTTATCAGCTGTTTTTAATCCCCGACGCAAAAACGACGGAGTGTTATAAGTTTGACGTGTCTGTGGGTGTGTCTGTCTGTGGCATCGTAGCTCCTGAACGGATGAACCGATTTCGATTTTTTATTTATTTGAAAGGTGAATTTGCCTGGAGTGTTCTTAGCTATGTTTGATCAAAATCGGTTCAGCCGTTTCATTGCGTTGAGGGTTTTTTAATTTTTACAAAATGAATTACTTGTTCATTAATATTTAAGACTAGCGACTCGTTCCGGCTTCGCACGGGTAGTTTCAGGATGAAAAACAGCCCCTCCCACCCCACCCATCCCCCCCTTTGGTAGCCTATGTCACTCAGGTTGAAAGTAGCTTTCCAATGATGAAAGAATTTTTGAAATCGGCCCAGTAGTTTTTGAGTTTATTAATTACAAACATACACACACAAAAATACAAATCTTTTCTCTTTATAATATTAGTGTAGATGTAAATAAATAAAATAAATAAATAAATAAATAATACTGGACAGTTCACACAACATTATCTAGCCCCAAGCTAAGCAGAGCTTGTGTTATGGGTACTAGATAACTGATATACTTAATACAATATATTACATAATTAGATATTTTTTATTATACACAGAAAATACCCAGAACACCCTGAACAAATATCTGCGATCGCACAAATATTTGTTCCGAAGCAGGAATCGAACCCGCAACCTCCTGCGTCGCAGGCCAAGCTTCGCCCGCCGCGCCACAGAGGTCGACAAAATCAGCCCCATTACCATTGGGGGGACATTATCTAGCCCCAAGCTAAGCAGAGCTCGGTTATAGGTACTAGATAACTGATATACTTAATACAATACATTACATAGATAGATATTTTTTATTATACACATAATATACCCAGAACACCCTTCACCCTTGGGGAACACCCATAATTACTTTCTTAAACATTTTTAAATAATAAAAAACTATATCTAAGTACACTCAAATCGAAAAATTCGAATTACGAATTCAAAGGCGGTTCTACACAGACGCACTTTATAGACGCATATACATAAAATTAAGAATAAAACTCATTATAGTACCGCTATCTTTTTTTTTAATTAATTCATTAAACTAGTCTATGGTTATAGCCTGAATATTAAAAAAAAGGCGCACGCATGCGCAGTTCGAACTGTGAAAAAATGGCGCACGCATGCGTAGTTTGAACTTAATTTCCCGCGCTTCCCATACATTTTTTTGTTGTAACCTACCTACTTTGTTTAATTTCAATTTTTCCTATGAGTGAAGATAAAGTAGTGTATGAAACTGCATATAACTTAGGTATTAAAATACTCGAGTCAAGCTATTATCGCATTCGGCTTCGCCTCATGCGATAAACAGACTCTCGTTCTTATATGACAGTTGCAGAAACTACTATTATTTTCGCTCTATTCGCGTGCTATTTTGTCACTTTCTAACTTACATGAACTGTAATGAGTTAGATAGTCATAGAATTTGGCGTACATAGATAATTACAGGTCTAGCGCTTAACGGAGTCAGTCCCTGAGGTATGGGAGCGGTACGGGAAGGGTATTTTCGTGTCTCAAATTATCAGATGACATGTGACATACTGAAATCGAAAACACGGATTGAGGCACGGTACCATCCATACCTCATTAGTATACCCTGTATTCGTACTAAACGTTTCAGTTCTACCTTTATAATGCGAACTGCTAAGGAGTGGAATACACTACCGTCGGCTGTCTTTCCTGAAAACTGTAATCTGGGTCTCTTCAAGGCTAGAGTGAATAGGTGCCTTCTAGACCTTTGTGCTTCATCTTCGGCCACATCGTCACTTACCAACAGGTGAGATCGAGGTCAAACAAAGGTCTATCATTATTTAAAAAGAAGACACCCTTTCCATACCGCTCCCATTCTTTAGCTTGTGGGATGAATTTCTGGGATCAATCAGCATCATGCACCCCTCAGGGACTGACTCAGTCAAGCGCTTAACCAGTAGTTTACATTACCTTCACGTGCAGTTAGATTATCTGAAGCGTTAATGTTTGTTAAGTAGCACATTAACAGGACAACTTTATCGACTCACTTGTTAGTTCGGTGCTAATCGAGGTGCGAGATCTAAGACCTGCGCATACTGCACACTTTCTATCGGCCGACAGTTCAGTCGGGAAATTAATCAGTATGAAAATATATGCAAGTGCGCACATTATAAGGCTGAGAACAAACTTTAGGACGCGTCCGTCAGCCGCGGCTTATTGATATCTAGCCAGTACATTTAATACTAGACTGTGCAAACTATCGGTCGTAAGACGCGGACGTGACCTTCCCCCTTATTCGCTATGACCAAATGTGACATAACGCGAGCTCGTTACGATATCTGTGTGGAAACATCGTTCAGAATACATTGTGACGTCACACGTTACTGTCAAGTAATCTCCTATGATCATAGCGAATAATATGATCCTATTATCTATGTTATAGTAACATATAATATATATGTTAGATATTATATCCTATGATCGGCCCTGAAGTCGCTCTTGAGCGTTCAGACGTCCGAACAGAATCAGACGCGGCTTAGCGGTGTGTACGGTAGTCGAGACGGCGTCTTCGGACGCCTCGCTTCCGTCAGGTTTGTCAATCGAGAAACATGACGAGCAACGACAGCGAGAACTAATTTATTTAGAAGAAGCTGCCTTATGTTGTCCTCAAAAAAAAGTGAAAAGGAGTGTTTGGGTCCATGATATTCATGTAAAACGATTCGAGTATGGTGAATTCCATACATTGTATCCAGACTTACAAAAAGATGAAAAAGTTACAAATTAATGAAGAACAATTTAATTTTCTGCAGTCTGTGGTTATATAGGCATTCGTGGCCACGAACACATTCAATTATATTTTCTTCATGGGACATGTTAACTCGAGCGCGTTTGGTTCGCTTATGACACTCGAAACGTCCGCAGCCGCGTCTCGTGCCCCGTTCACGCCGTCCGCGGACGCACAAACATCCAGTCGGCTAGATTCTGTTCGGACGTCTGAATGCTCAAGGGCACGTCCGCGTCTTACGACCGATAGTTTGCACAGGTTAGTATCAAATTTACTGGCTAGATATCAATAAGCCGCGGATGACGGACGCCTCCGATAGTTTGTTCTCAGATTAAGGTGGATGCTCACGATTGAGGCGGGAAATTTTAATATTTTTGTTTAGTTTTTAATTTTATGTCTCCTAGTTCTCGCGAAATCAACTTTTGCTATCTGAAGCAGTGTTGATGAGATGTAATGGGCAAAAAACACCAAAAAAAATGAATTTCGCGTCCCAAGCGAGAGTAGTCCACCTTAACGATTCGGTATCGGCCGATAGTGCCTTCAAACTGATCTGTCGGCGAACTATCGGCGGATTGAAAGTCTGTAGTTTGCGTGTTCTCTAAGCTGTGTGCGTACTATACTTACCGGCGTTTGCGCCTGCGACGTTGACGTAGTGATCGTGAAGCGTATAGAAGGGATAGTCACCTAGTTTGAACAGGTACGCGGACATAAGCACCGCGTCTTGTCTCGGGTCCACATGCTGCGTGGGCCTCATCAGCGAAGATATGGAGAAATCCGTCGTCGCCGGTCCTTGGCCCCATCCAACACTGCACAACTTGCACTCCTCAACCTTCATCGTCCACTAACACTAATAAATAACTCTATCCGTTTTTTTTGTACTCGGTTTGTACTGGGCACTAGTAAATCACATGTATAATTGTCCGTGGGGTGGCTTGCACATCACAGGAGATATCACAGCGTTCCGCGGCGTCTGTAATCCGTTTCGTAATACCATGAAGATACAAAATACATAGTACAGAAGGTCAGTTCTGGGCGACTTTGATTTTACGGTTGTACAAAAAAATCGTCTTTGCCGCATGAAAAAGCAGTTTTTATTGAATATCTCGTAAAATAAAGATAATTTTACCAAACCCTTACAGCAAACCCTTGGCTTTATTGTATAGATTTTATCTAGCTAATTTTTTTACCCAATAATATGCTCCATTTTAATAATCAAACGAAATTAGGTACAAGTTAGAGGTAACTTTGGGTTTTTTTATATCGAGAAAATATTTTATATCGTGTTTTTGGTACTGTAATTCCTTGGAATTATAATGTATCCATGCATGTTTATAATTTGAATATTGTACTTGATTTAGTCAGTTAAAAAACAAATCTAAAATTAGTAATTTTGCGTTATACCCGACCTTAATTACCTACATTTTGGAACGTCAATTAATGACATTTCAGCTCCGGCCGATTATGATTTTAATTACCGTAGCACTAGGGCTGGCTAAAAAAAGCCAATTCTTTTGTGTTCAGTGTTGTGTTTGGTCAACCAAACACAGCAATTCATGTACGATCCTGCATTGCACAAATCACAGTCACAAAACAGCAACAAAACAAATAGGTACCTAAATAATCACGCCTATAGCCAAAGCGCGGGCACTCGCGACGTTTGACCGAGTTTCACCGAGATCGTCGTGTATACGCGTATAAAGGTGCGCCTGTTATCGCTCGTACGGAGCTGACCTTCTGTACTATGTATTTTGTGATAAAGAGAAGATCGAGTCTCAACGGGCGCAATCACTGTCGCGTCTGTACCCGTTGCAGCATCGAGTCGAGTCCGTAAATAATGTAAGCTTTCCGACCGACTCCGCTTCCCGAGAAGCGAAATTAGTCTGAAACACGACGTCTACCACGACATACAAATCGTCTGTCTCGGTCGCTGTTTATTTTATAGTTTTGATATTTAACTAATTGTTTTGGCAACTGTTTAACTTCAACAAACGCAATGATGAAACACAAAACTTTATCTTCTTTTCTTCTTATAATGGCTTCTGAGGAGTGCCCCAAACAATTTGAGGCTTGTTTTGTTTTGTTTAGGTTTTGGTTTGGTTTTTAGTTTTAGTTTTTCTTTTTATAGCTTTTAGTTAACATAAATAAATAAATAAATAAATAATGCTGGACAAAGTTCACACAACATTATCTAGCCCCAAGCCAAGCAGAGCTTGTGTTATGGGTACTAGATAACTGATATACTTAATACTATATATATTACATAGATAGATATTTTTTATTAGACATATAAAATACCCAGAATACCCTGAACAAATATCTGCGAACGCACAAATATTTGTTCCGAGGCGGGAATCGAACCCGCAACCTCCTGCGTCGCAGGCTTACCTTCGCCCGCCGCGCCACAGAGGTCGACATGGGACATAATTAATTGTTGTATAAGGTGGGACAAGCTACTGGCTCCTAAAATACAGTTTTTAACTAGTTTGGGAACCTATGGATTCAGTAACATATGAAACATTGTATTATGTCAATATAGTTTTTTTTATGTCAAGTGATATAATTTATTTTTTATAGTCAAGTCGTCAAGAGTCTCCGTCAAGTCATACTCCAGTTTAAATGGTGACAAAAACAGAGTTTTTAAGGAAAAAAATAACACATTCGAAAAGACACGCAATACACTTAAATTTAACTACATCACACATGTGCTATTTATCTAAGATACACCGGTTAAAATGCCACCAAAATTAAACGAAATAACTCGAAAAAACACATTAAAATATAATAAAATAAAAATTACGACGTTTCTTTCAAAAATGACAGATTGATCCCTCACAAAACTTTATTCAGAGTATATTGATCAATCTTCATGACTTGGCTCTCGAATGTGACCTTTTGCAGAATCTAAAAGTCATCTCAAGATCTGTTCTAAATCCATAAATATTACAAGATATTGCGCATTCGTTATGCGAAGTTAGCATAAAAGGTAAAACACAAGTATAGGTAGATATTAATTGACCTTCGATAAAGAATACAACTAGATTTCGGGCCACGTACTAAATCAAAGCTAAATCACAGAATAAATATGCTAAATACCGTCAGCGTGGGTATATATACTTATACAGCTATATTTGTTTACTCGACTGAAAAAAGGGTTTTAAAACAGGTCTAAATTCAACCTAATCACAACCATGACACCTATCAATAAACTAGCAAATCTTCAAAATATTATCTTATACTTACGATCATACGTCACAAAAAACGAGCAAAGCAATAAATAACTACTGTCACTTAGAAATGAAAAGACACAGGTTAAACAAAATTTAGTGTGAAATCAACCTTATAGAGCTACAAGTTCTCACAAATACAAATAAAAATAGCAGCTCACTTAGTCTAAGTGAGCTGCTATTTTTATTTGTATTTGTTATTCACCGAGACGTATTTTTTGCGCCGACCTGACATCTAGTTGTAAACTTGATCGAAGTAATTAACCTCTGCAAAAATTTCCAGAACATTAAACCGAATTTGTACTATTATTTATTCTGTGACCGAACTGAATCGTCTTTACCACAGAATAAACAATAGTCTTTCCAGTACGGAGAGGAGCATTACAGTTTGTATTTGTAAAGCTCATAAATAAGTAATTACGCGGCTCTCAGGCGTTTGTGAAGTTTGTTTGTTGAAAGATGACAGCGATTATGTATGTGATGGTAAACATATAGTGTGGCTTAATATTAGTGTGGTGTAGGCGAATGCCGCTGCAATGCGGCTTGGCTGGGTCAGTGCAATGCCGGCTGAGTTCGAACCTAGCGCATTCCCGCACCACTGCGATTGTTTTCACTCTTCTTTTCCTTTCTAATGTACCAAATCTAACTTCTTTTTTTTTCGAATAAAAAAAAACAAGTTAGATTTGGCTCGATAGATGGCGCTGACACGAATGTCGTTTCCAAAATTAACAAATGCATTGTCTGTGCTTCTGTGTTAGGTATAGTAACAAAATACCACGAAAATATATCACTACGTTGTTGACTTTGACATTTCACTTTTTTTTTTCTTTATAATTGGCGCCGCACGGCTTGTGCATTTGCCATTTTCAAGTATCTGTCTGTATTTTCACTATATTGTTTTTTTCAATATCGTCGTCATAGTCACAGTCGAGTCATGTTTTAGTAAAACTGGCCAAATTTACTAAAACTTTGGTAGACAATTTCCACCAATTTCAAAAGTCACGCAATTCACTTCTATTTCATTTCACTACACATGTGCTTTATAAACGAGCTACATTAGTTAAAATGCCACCAAAATAACACAAAATAACTCAAGAAAACACTAGGAAAATAAATAAAATAAAAGTAGACAACGTCTCTTTTCGAAAATGGCGGGAAGAGTCCGTCATTTCACTTTATTTTCACAGTTAAGTTTAGAGCTGGCGCCATCTATTTTCAAGGGTTCAAGCATGATGTGATACGGCCGTGAAAACCCCTCATTGGCATCGCAAGGATTCTGTATTTGCCATTTTTAAGTATAATTTGCAACGTAATAATTTGCGTGTGTCATGATAGTAAACATATAGTGTGGTTTAATATTAGTGTGGCGAATACCGCTGCAATGCGGCTTTGCTGGGTCAGTGCAATGCCGGCTGAGTTCGAACCTAGCGCATTTCCACACCACTGCGATTGTTTTAAATGCTTTTACAAGCTTTATATTAACTTGCAATGTATGTCCGCGTGGAATCTTGCAACTGAATTTTAAAGCAGTTATCCTCAACCGATTGAGCTGAAATTTGGCATACCTGTCAAGTTCCGATAACTATACAATATGATGGGGACAGCGAGCTGATCTGATGATGGAGACGGAAGGAGGAAAACGGAATGTATGTTTGTCCGGGTGAAATCTTGCAACTAAATTTTAAAGCAGTTATCTTCAAGCGATTGAGCTGAAATTTGGCATACCTGTCAAGTTCCGATGACAATACAATATGATGGGGACAGCGAGCTGATCTGATGATGGAGACGGAAGGTGGACAACGGAACTCCTCGATGGATAATAGTAGACAGGCCGTGTTTAGGCTCATTTTGATCAGCACACGGTTACGATCACAAATTTTATAAAAGCTTGTATTGAAAAATATATTTTTCACATAAATCTTATTCTCTTTCTTTATAATTGGCGTCGCATTTAAAGAAAGTTGTGTTTGCCATTTTGAAGTATAATTTATTATTGTATTTTCAATATAATTTGCAACGTTACAGTCCTTCCAAGTCGTCAAAGTCACAGTCAAGTCATGTTTTAGTAAAAAGGTGGCCGTTTTACAATAACTTTGGTAGACAATTTCCACCAATTTGAAAAGTCACGCAATACACTTCCATTTAATTTCAGAACCTTACTTACCTCATTAGTATACCCTCTATTCGTACTAAACGTTTCAGTTCTACCTTTATAATGCGAACTGCTAAGGAGTGGAATACACTACTGTCTTCTGTCTTTCCTGAAAACTATAATCTGGGTCTCTTCAAGGCTAGAGTGAATAGGTGCCTTCTAGACCTTTGTGCTCCATCTTCACCCACATCGTCACTTACCAACAGGTGAGATCGTGGTCAAACAAATGCCTATAAGTGTTATAAAAAACACTTGTGCACTATAGACGAGCTACATTGGTTAAAATGCCACCAAAATTACATAAAATAACTCAAAAAACACTAGGAAGTAAAAATAAAAGTAGAGTAAAGTAGGCGTCGTTTCTCTGAAACATAAAATCTGAAATGAGATTATCCGAAAGAGAACTATAGTCATTGACATAGCCCACCGGATTAGCAAGCTGAAGTGGCAATGGGCTGGTCATATATGCCGAAGAACCGACAACCGTTGTAAGGGAGTTCTTGAGTGGAGACCGCGTCTTGGCAAACGTAGCGTGGGGCGCCCTCTGGCTAGGTGGAGCGATGACCTACGAGAGGCGGCGGCAGAAAGTGGATGAGAAGAGCCGAACACCGGGCTCAGTGGCGCGTATTGGGAGAGGCCTATGTCCAGCAGTGGACTAGTGTGGGCTGATGATGATGATGATGAGACGACTTCTCTTTTCGAAAATGGCGGGATAGTCCTTTCACTGGATCGTTTTCGCGTGTTTTTTGTTTTTTCACAGAACAGACTTGCTAAGCAGAGGCGATAGGTATAATATCGTACCTACACTAGTTGCGTCTAATCTAAACTGCGTCGTAGATTATGTTTACTCTGTGCTTGTCGCTGTTCCCAGACAGCCTTGACGTCATCTTGACCTGACTGTACTCGATACTAAAATCAAAATAGATTTTAATATTTCCTCGTAATGTCTAACCCATTTAAAAATGTCACTCAGATGTTGCGATTTATTATCCGATCGATTTTATGACGTTTATCTGAGCAACAAGATAGTTAGTATGCATCATTGATCTATATATATATATATATATATATAGATATATATATACGTGACCTATGAGGTAATGCACTGTTCATAGGCAGAGGTTACCGCTTAACATCAGGTGGGCCTCTTGCTTGTTCCGTCATCCAAGTAGTATAAAAATATATATATATATATATATATATATATATATATACTAGCGAGTCGCCAAGGCTTCGCAAAGGTAGCCCCCGGTGAACCCCCCCCTACTACGCCCCCCCCCCCCCCCTATGTCAATCTCCTGGTTCTAAGCTACCTCCCCACCAATTTTCAGCCAAATTGGTTCACCCGTTCTTGAGTTATAAGTGGTGTAACTAACACGACTTAGTTATATGTAGATTGATCGTGGATAATTATGTCAATGTGGTGCATTAAAACCTTTTTTTCTCCAGGATTTTTAACGAAAAACATACAAATAAAAAAGTTAATCTACATCATATTATATTTATTTATTTTTATTTTATTTTATTATCTTCGGCAATATGGCAATATATAATATTATATGGCATGACACCTAATTTTCATTTTTTTTTTAAATAAATTGAAATGTAACAAATAAATTTGCAAAGTAGCCTCTGTTTTCGTAGTTACTACCATTTTTCTCCTAAACAAAATCAACAACTTTTTTTTTTTTTCCATTTCATCATAGGACGAGCAAGCGTACGGCTCAGTACCATCCTTACCTCATTGGCATACCTTCTATTCGCACAAAACGTTTCAGTTCTACCTTTATAAAGCGAACTGCTAAGGAGTGGAATACACTACAGTCGTCTGTCGTTCCTGAAAACTATAATCTGGGTCTCTTCAAGTCAAGAGTGAATAGGTGCCTTCTAGTCCTTTTTGCTTCATCTTCGGCCACATCGTAACTTACCAACAGGTGAGATCGTGGTCAAAAAAAAGGTCTATCAAAGTTAAAAAAAAAAAAAAAAAACTGTCAGTCGTAAGATGTGTTTATTGCCTTCAGTATATAAAAATAACACAACGCAGAGAGGACCTCTTATTATTGAAAATTAAATTCCTAATGATTTTTATATATATAAAAAACTTGATTTTCGCTCTCATTTCGTTTCGCGAGTGTTATTCTGTAACTTCCTAACTTACCTAAACTTTGATAGTGACCAAAGTGCCTCTGCGGCTAGTTTCGTTTTAATTCGCAGGCGATTCTCGCAGAATTCCTAGTAGAGCATGTAATTTCCGAAGATGACTGATTATTTTAACTTATAAATTTATCTCCATCCAAAGGTTGTCCGCTGTTAAGCGATAAGACCGCCCATTGTACTTTTAATTATATAAATAAGTTTCGTTTCTTTTTTTTTCGTATTTTTATTTATTAAGGTGTAAAATAAGGTATTTTCTATCTATCTATCTATTTTATTTGTTTACAATGAGTAACAGCTTGCGTTGTTGGTTTATTAAACTTTTGTAGATAATCAGTTGTTTATCGGTTTTATAATTAGTTCGATGAAAATTGAATTAGTTACTCAATTTTTAATTTTTAGTATAGTAGTTGTGCTTTTTTTGTGTAAGAGTTCGTCCGGTGGAGTACTACCTCCATACCTATTTATGCCGCAATGCAGTAGTGCTCGCATTGCTGTGTTCCGGTTTGAAGGCTATGGGTACGGGTGAAATTACATGCACATGAGACTTTTCATCTTTTTGTCGCAGGGTGGCAAGCCCAGTGCAATGCCACATAGGGCGCGGCCTAGGTGTCCACCTATGAGGTAGAGGTTACCGCTTAACATCAGGTGGGCCATCTGCTTGTTCCGTCATTCACGTAGTGAAAAAAAATACTATTTCGTAAGAGGTATTAGCAATTTTATTATTGCTAGGTATTCCTATATATTATCTATGGCTTACGTGTACGGCATAGCGTCTTAATGTTGCACAGCGGCCTTGAAATCGCCGGTAAACAATCGTCACGTGTCTCGCCTTTGCTAAGTCATAAAAATCGGCGCGCGCGCTCTATCCACTAATAATGATACCGTATTTACGTCACGTGACGGTCATAAAGATACAGCTTATCTTTGTCTGAATAAAGTAATAAATATTGAAGAACATATAAAAATGCTTTAATATGATGATTATGTATAATGATTAAATGAGTATACGTAATTCAACGCAAGGGGGAGCTCATCCACACATCATCGACACGTGGGTATCTCGTACAGCTCGCTTTACGAGATCTTTTTTCCCCCATACGTGCAAGTTGTGGAATGGGCTCCCTCCTGAAGTGTGTCCGCTAAACTACAAAATGAGCCGCGTCAAAAAAAAAAAGAGTCCTTCAGGGCAGGCAACGCATTGGCAATGCCCCTGGTGTTGCAGATGTCAATAGGCGACGGTAACCGCTTACCATCAGGCGGACCGTAAGCCAGATTGTCGAGCCATTACATAAAAAAAAACTACTTCATGAATGACGGAACAAGTTGTTGGCCATCAGGTAACCTCTGCCTATTACCTGATAAGTCATGTCCACCTAGGACGCGCCCTATCTGGCATTGCACTGCCCGCTACCTTGAGACAGAGATAAAGTCTCATCTGCCTGTAATTTCACCGTCAATAGCGTTCGAATTTAATTTTAGTTGAAATCTTTATCCTTTTCTGGAAGTTTCCGATGGCTTGTGATATAAAAAAAGGTCTTTATGCGCACGTGCGGTAAGCAGCTGCTATGGCAGATGTTGTGAACGGAACTTCCCTACCCGGCTACCTGCCTCACCTGACTTACTATTCAACCACTGTCGAATTACACACACAACACGATTCGAGGATAAAATACTCATTCGGATAACAAATTATTTAAAATTTAATTTATTTATTTCATTCAAGTAACTTAGACTCATAATAGGTAGATACATACACATTCAATAACAATAATAACACATGTCACACACACACAACAACACACAAAATCAATTAAACACAAAAATACAAAATGAATGAAAAAAATAAAAGATAAAAAGTCAAGTAACGTCGCTCTCTGTTTTGAATAGCAAGAATTAGACGGTGGGGCCGCAAAATTGGGTGCTTACCAATCTTAGATTTTTAACAGACTAAATCAAGTACATTATTAAATTATAAATATGCATGGATACCAGAAACACGATTTTCAGGATAGAAAAAAAAACCATTGTTACCTCTAACTTCTGGCTAGATTCGAATGTTTATTAAAATTGAGCATATTATTGAGTCAAAAACTACATAAATAAAATCAATACAACAAAACCGAGGGTTTACTGTAGGGATTTTGTAAAATTATCTATATTTTACGAGATATTCAATAAAAACTGCTTCTTCGTGTTTTTGTATGAAGATTTCTGCCTGGTGTAAACTGAAGCTTCATTCCAAAGTTGTAGTATTATAGCGAATGGCGACAACACCGTAGGTAAATATTTGGCAATGCTTTCTGGCGATCGCCCAATAGAGCAACCGTTCGATATGGTTTAAACAAACATTAAGAAAGCTCATACAGTAATACGTTCAGCTGATCCATACACATTTGTAAAGGCAATTGAAATAAGTTTTTGTGAAAAATATATTTTTCAATACAAGCTTTTATAAAACTAGTGATCGTTACCGTGTGCTGATCAAAAAAACACGGTCTGTCTACTATTATCCATCGAGGAGTTCCGTTGTCCACCTTCCGTCTCCAGCATCATATCAGCTCGCTGTCACCATCATATTGTATTGTCATCGGAACTTGACAGGTATGCAAAATATCATCTCAATCGGTTGAGGATAACTGCTTTAAAATTCAGTTGCAAGATTCCTTCTAAACAAACATACATTCCGTTGTCCACCATCATCAGATCAGCTCGCTGTTACCATAATATTGCATTGTCATCGGTATTGCACAGGTATTCCAAATTTCAGCTCAATCGGTTGAGGATAACTACTTTAAAATTCAGATCCAAGATTCCACCCGGACATACATTCGTTTCGTTTCGTTTCGTATGAGGTAGTGCTGGCCTCTGGTGTCGGAGTTTGTCAAGCCGCCCGAGGGCCTCTGACATGGCTTATCGACTGCTATTAATCAATAACAGCCGGGACCGACAGCTTAACGTGCCCTCCGAAGCACAGAGCGATGGAAATCCGCACATAACTTAGAAAAGTCATTGGTGCGGAGCCTAGGATCGAACCCGGTATCGTTGGATTCTGAGTTGCACTATTGAACCGTTAGGCTACCATCGCTTTTCGCATCGGACATACATTGCAAGTTAATATAAAGCTTGTAATGTAAAATACATTTCACCAATGCCGTGCCTTACGTGTTGGTTCACGATAACTTAGTTTCCTAAATTTATTTTGGCTTTAATTCTTGGCCTCCACCCAGGGACATCATCACTCATATCTGATACAGTTTTATTGTTCCATTGCAAGGTATCAGAAGACTATTGAATTGCAGTTTACAAGGACTGTTTGCTTTGAAATGGCTCCCAGAAAGAATGTTGGCTTCAGTTCAGGGGCTCCCAAACTTTTTTAGTTTACTGCCCACTTTGAGAATAAATTAATTTTTACAGACCTTATAATTATTTTTTAGCGCCCCCATTTTTTCACCTACTTAAAAATAAATAAATAATGCTGGACAGGTCACACACTATAAATTCAAATTAAACATGCACAAATCGGGTTATTTAACAAAAACTTGTTAAAACATGATTGCCCGCGGTATATTATCTACGAAAATGACCTATCTAGGAATACTAATCTATATACATATATAAAACAAAGTCGTATTAGTTACACCACTTTTTTACTCAAGAACGGGTGAACCAATTTGGCTGAAAATTGATGGGGTGGTAGCTTAGAACCAGGAGATTGACATAGGGGGGAGGGGTAGGGGGGGTTAACCGGGGGCTTCCCGTGCGAAGCCGGGGCGAGTCGCTAGTAACTATTAAAATGCGAAAGTTTTCTGATTTGTCGCCCCCCTTTAGGCCTGCAGCGCCCACAAGGGGGCGTTATAGCCCACTTTGGGAACCCCTGTTTTAGTTGATCAAACGCTTGAGAGGGTAGCAAGTAGCGCTTCCGATCAATTGGCAACGGATGTTGGCGCTTGCCCAATTCGTTCCCGGTGTGGTATTGCAGAGCCACAGATCGGCTCGATGATACTTTTATGATTTATTGAAATCATAGAATAAACTAGAACCCGTGTCACGCGTAAAAACTGTCACCACGCAAACAACTCTCAATGAGAATAGTCTCGCCCAGTCTGTCTGTGGTCGGCCACGCAACTAGTTGTGTCGAACTCGAAAAGATTTTGCCGTCGTGTGTCATTCCGACACGTAAAAATTCAGCTGGGCGTATCATTATATTATATTATCTATAAAAACCGCAAGAAAATCACGTTAGTTATATGGGAGCCCTCTTAAATATTAATTTGATTCTGTTTTTTAGTATTTGCTGTCATAGCGGCAAAATAAATACATCATCTGTGAAAATTTCAACTGTCTAACTATCACGGTTCATGAGATACAGCCTGGTGACAGACGGACAGAGGAGTCTTAGTAATAGGCTCCTGTTTTACCCTTTGGGTACGGAACCCTAAAAACATTTTGTTGCCATAACAAACATTTGCAACATAAATTCTCACGTAGAAATATTTGTCCTTTCTCTGATAAGCGATAACGGCGAAGAAAACGGTAATCTCTGAGAGTTATCGCAAATTAACACTATCAGTCTCGATTACCCTATCGCCGATGTACTGATAATATTATACAACAGATAATAATAATCCAGCACTTTCATTTTTGTATATACTTCCATTTAAGGTGAATGCTCACGCTTGCGGCGCGAGATTCAATTTTTTTAGTGTTTTTTGCCAATAACAGCTCTTCAACACTTCTTTAGAGCTTGTGTTATGGGTACTAGATAACTGATATGTACTTAATACAATACACTACATCGATAGATATTTTATGTTATACATAGAATACCCAGAACACCCTGAACAAAGGTTGCCTGTAAGAAATCGCTTTCAGCAATAAGGCCCATTGTACTGTAATTTGATTTAGTTAATCCTATTTTTTCGTTTTGTTTTGTGTACAATAAAGTGTTAATGTATCTAACAAATAATCAAGGTTACAAACTAACTTGAGAGAGCATGTAACGCAACGACTCCAAACTTTTAACATATCGTCTTAAGGTGGAATGCTCACCGTTGCGGCGCGAGATTCATTTTTTTTAGTGTTTTTTGCCAATTACGGCTCATCAACACTTCTTCAGATAGCGAAAGTTGAGTTCGCGAGAACTAAGAGACTTAACACACATGTTTTAATTGATAGTATCTCACAAATATCATCAGTTTAGCAACGATACCCATATACAAAAAAAAAACACTGTATAAATGTGTTTAGGGGGTATCATAGCTAAACTGATGATATTGATGAGATACTATCAATGAAAACATGTGTGTTAAGTCTCCTAGTTCTCGAGAACTCAACTTTTGCTATCTGAAGAAGTGTTGATGAGCTGTAATGGGCAAAAAACATCAAAAAAATAATAATTTGGCGCCGCAAGCGTGCGCTTCCAACTTAAGACGATATGTTAAAAGTTTGGAGTCGTTGCGTTACATGCTCTCTCAAGTTAGTTTGTAACCTTGATTATTTGTTAGATAGATTCAAACTTTATTGTACACAAAACAAAACAAAAAAATAGGTTTAACTAAATCAAATTACAGTACAATGGACCTTATTGCTGGAAGCGATTTCTTCCAGGCAACCTTTGTTCAGGGTGTTCTGGGTATTCTATGTATAATATAAAATATCTATCGATGTAGTGTATTGTATTAAGTATATCAGTTATCTAGTACCCATAACACAAGCTCTGCTTAGCTTGGGGCTAGATAATATTGTGTGAACTGTCCAGCATTATTTATTTATTATTTATTTATTTATTTGATGTTAATACAGTAATTACTTGAGGATGTAATCTAAATAAATCATAGACTAGAAACACGATTGGTGAAGCTTTTCTCAACAACTTTATGTTTTGAAATTGGCTCTCCTTAAACCCGCTTTAGGTCCCTCCTAAGATTAGGCTCAAATTTGTATAGTATTGAGTAGGTATACTAATCACATTACTTAGATTAATACGAGTTTTTTTTTTAAATATTTGCTATTTTAGAAGCAGAACGAAGTTTTATCATTTATCGCTTGCGTCAGTTACTTCCGAGCTGAAGAAATCTATACCTCGCCTCTCTCGGTTCAAGTGAGCAATAGCGCTGTCAATTTCTTGCAGCTATTGTTTTCTTGCTAGACTCCACCCATTCGGCCAACTCCCCGATGGATAATAGTAGACTGGCCGTGTTTAGGCTCATTTTGATCAGCACACGGTTACGATCACTAATTTTATAAAAGCTTGTATTTTTTTTTCACAAAAAACTTATTTTTTTGAGGATTTCTGCCTGGCGTTGGCTCAACCTTAAAGCTAACTTATTACAGTGCTCTGCACCTAAGTGGGGTTTGTTTACGCAAGTCGCTTTATGCCTTATGTAAGCAGTTTGTGATTCTTGTGAAACCACGCGGTGTGCTTTCGTCGACGTCGGCTGCTCGCGTTACATACAACCGACATCGACAAATTTTTAATGATGATTAATGTAACCGAGATTTTGTTGGGAAAGATCTCAAATTGAGTTTAATGTTTCAATTGTATTACTTCGAACGTTAGCTATGTTATGAAAGAATTCAATATGTGTGGTCCATTCAACTTGCCCTTTTCCCAATTTATTTGAGGTCGGCGCAGTACGTCTTTTTCTTCCACTCTCCTTGTCAGCCGTCATCATTCACTCCCTTCTCATTCATATAATCTCTCACTCAATCCATCCATCTATTCTTAGGTCTTCCCTTCCATCCACTAACATTCATATTCATACCATAGAGGAAAGTCGGAGTGGGATTGAGGGTCGTGAAGTTGGACTCTCGTCATAATGTGGGCTTTAGCTCATTTATGGTGAGGGTCCCTACGGAGGATCTGAAGATCTACTTGAGCCCTGACTTCTGGCCGAAAGGGGTGAAGTTCCGGCGGTTCAAGGGCCGTCTGTCACGTGATCCCCCGGGCCGCGACGCGTCGGCGATCGCACGCCGATTTAATGTGTTAGATTGAGTAGATCCTGTTTGATCTATTGAGATTGATCCATTGTCCTGTTTGATCCATTATACATATAATTTTGTTCCTGATTGATCCATTGTAAGTTATAAATATCTTTATATGTATGTTAGTTGTAAGGTATATATTACTATGGACCTTTGTCTAGGTACAATGTACATTTTTCACTGTTGCCTGAAATAAATGTATTGAATTGAATTGAATTGAATTGAATTGATACCTCTCTTAGTTACATGCGTTTCATCCCTACTCATAACATGCCCATACCAAGCTAAACAACAGCCTCCTGGCTGTGGTAGCTGATAGGCCAGATTCCCACCTCACTCAGCACTGGACTAAGATGCATTCAGTTATGGCCAATTACACATATAACTGAGTGCATTTTTTCCCAGTTGTTAGAATAAATATATAACTGTGTTACTGTAGGAATTAATAATATTTTTTTCATAAGTGCTGTATTTTTGTGTACTAACCAAATTATGGATCTGTGTGTCTGAAATAAAGTCTTTTTATTTTTAATTTTTTTTAAACGATTTCCTTTCAACTTTTCTATCACTGGTGCAGTTTCAAACTTCCTCTATACTCATTCCTTATTTTATCCATTCTTGAGGCCGTGCGAAATATTGATTCGTTTATAATCGCCCATGAACTCGATTAACCAAACAATAGAACTGATTTATTAGCTTTTAAACAAAACGTGCGCATCATAATGATTGTTCGATAGTGTTTGATGATAAACACAAGTGTAAAGTCAAGTTTTATAACGAAACAATAAATGGGGAACTAACATAGAGACTCGTGACGACCCACATACACGAAGTAGAAAGGTTACGAAAACATCACTAGTGAATGAACGTACCGTGACAATTGGGTTAAATTAACCAATAATGAGAAAAGTTTTCTGGGTTACAACGACATTATCTGTGGAACAAGCTGAATACACTTTTTTTTTTGTCAACCCCCGACGCAAAAACGACGGGGTGTTATAAGTTTGACGTGTCTCTCTCTCTCTCTCTCTCTCTCTCTCTCTCTCTCTCTCTCTCTGTGTGTGTGTGTGTGTGTGTGTGTGTGTGTGTGTGTGTGTGTGTCTGTCGCCTCGTAGCTCCAGAACGGATGAAACGTTTTTTTTTTGTTTTTTATTTTAAAGGTGTATTTGTCGGGAGTGTTCTTAGCTATGTTTGATCAAAATCGTTTCAGCCGTTTCGTTACCTTGGGTTTTTTTGTATTTTTTACAAAATTAATGACTTTTTTATAATATACTACAATATATTACGGCACGAGCAGATGGCCCAGCTGATGTTAAGCGTTACCCTTTGCCTATGAACAGTGCATTATGTCATAGGTCACGTCCACCTAGGGCGCGCCCTATGTGGAATTCCACTGCGCCCGTTAACCTAAGACATAAAGATGGAAAGACTCATGAACCTGTAATTTCACCGGCACCCATTCCCTTCAAACCGGAACACAGTAATGCGAGCACTACTGCTTTGCGGCAGAAAAAGGTATGGTGGTAGTACTTCCCCGAACGAACTCTTTCACAAAAAAGCTCTACTACTAACGTACTCGTATGACTACTAACGTGAATGAACGTACCGTGATAATTGGGCTAATTTAACCAATAATAAGAAAAAGTATTCTCGGTAACAACATTATCTGTGGAACTAGCTGACCACCAGTGCTTTGCTACGCATCACATCACAAAAAAACTAAAACTTAGCCACCCCTTATAACCTCCTTTTAAGGGTTATTTTGGAAAATCCTGAAATATGTAAAAAAAAAACTGTATTTTAAGCACCTACTCTTACTAATTTCAAGAAGAGGCACCATGCGATAAAAAGTTCCTATACAAACTTTTGGAATACACCCTATTGCACCCGCTTTTGGGGGTAGTTCGGGGAAAAAATATTTTACCCTTATATGATTTGTATTGAAGCATACTTATGCAAAGTTTCATGTTAGTAAGTTCAAGAAATACGATTTTTCATACAATGGTTTTCACCCCTTTAGGGGTTGAATTTACAAAAATCCCTTTTTTACTGGGTTTTGCTATAGAAGGAACCTACGGTCTAAGTTTCAGCTTTCTAGGTCCAGCGGTTTCGGCTCGGCGATGATGAAAAGTCAGTCAGTCAGGTTATATATAGGTATAGAAGATATCTGCTATTATATTTACCAATTAGTATTATTTCAGGGCATCTGGTCGAAGCGACGCGTGACCCGAGAGCTGGCTCTTATCTGGCTCAACGCATTAGTATTGCCATTCAGTGTGGCAATGCAGCCAGCATCTTAGGGACGCTTCCGTCTGGTAGTGATTTGGATCAGTTGAGCTACCTTTAGATCGCTTGCAGCGGTCTTCAGGTAGCACAACTGTTTCATATGTATTTTGTACATACCTTGTATTATTATTTCTGTAAATAAATGTATTTACCAATTAGATGACGCGATAAGGCTATGTTGGTAAGTATACAGGGTATACAGGACGTCCCATGACTATGCGACATGAAGGGAAAGTACCTTAAATACTGTAGATAGGATATTTTGCTGAATGGAGACTTTATTTTATTTTTAAATTTAGTAATACTGCATTCAAAGACTTTCTAAAAATTACTTGCTTAGTATGGAAATTGAACCTTTGATAAATATGTAAAATATGGTATCGTAAACAAAGAAATAACATAAAATTAATCAATTTAATTTTAATTTTTCATTTAATTCGTTTCGATTCTCAGACGAAGCAAGTAATTTTTAGAAAATCTTTGAATGCAGTATAATTTAAAATAAAATAAAGTCTCCATTCAGCAAAATATCCTATCTACAATACTTAAGGTACTTTCCCTTCAGCTCGTATAATCTTGGGACGCCCTGTATAACGAACGAGCACAACTTATACACGACAAAAGAATAATGTAACTGGATCCAATGAAATTGCCCTATTTACGGTATCAATTTTATGGTCTTTGCTCTACCGAACAGTTTGCTCTAAAAAATAAAGGAGATCAAACAATAGACGTGATTACGTGTTATTGTTTAAATTGGTGCCACACAAACCGAGGTAGGCAGGGCGAGTGAAAGGCCCGCTTTCTCCAGCCCTGCGGCGTCTCTATACGATGTAGCTCTATTGCTAAATTTCACACTCTCCCAGCATCGGTATCTATCAATTACACAGATAAATGGCTTTGGAAACTGTATCTGTATGTTACACTTTCCTTTAATAGGGTAGTTGAATTTCAAGTGGGAGCCAGCGATCTAACGATAAATTTGATTCCATTTCAATAAATAAATTAAAGCTTAAATCCTCGAGATTTTTATCTAAACCTATATAAGAGTTTAACCTGACTGACTTGTTGATTGATCATCGCTGAGTTGAAACCGCTGGACATAGAAAGCTGAAACTTGGAGCGTAGGGTTTATAGCAAAACCACCCACTAAAGGATTTTTGTAAATTTAATCCCTAAGGGGGTGAAATGAGGTGAAATTTTCTAAGATAAAACTAATCTCATTGTTCAAAATTTCAAACATTTTCCGATAAAATATTAAAAAAAAGGGTTTTTTAAGTGGGTCTATTAAACATGGAGAGTAGGTTTTATAGCAAAACCACCTACTAAGGGATTTTTGTAAATTCAACCCCTAAAGGGGTGAAAAAAGGTGAAATTTTCAAGGATAAAACTACTCTCACTGTTCAAAATTTTAAATATTTACCGATAAAAAAAATAAAAATGGTTGTTAAAGTGGTTCTATTAAACCAAGCATATTTAACTCAACGAGCTGCGGGTTTCTGTTAAGGCGCGATAGGTTCTCAAATGTCTCTAGAATTTTAAAGTTTTTGATAAGAATTTTCATAGTTTTCTATGAAGAAAAAAATATATGATATTCTTGAGCTTTTTATCTAGTGAAATCAATAATTCAACACAATATTTGAATTACTTCACTCGATAAAAAAAAATAACAAAGATACCTCCTTTTTAAAATTTAAATGCTATTTTTCACTCACTTCTCTCACGTTTTAATTTTTGAAACATTTGGTTACATGTTAGTTATTATTTGATTTAGTGAATTCATCAACAAAATTAAACAAAACTTTGAACGATATTTTTATATAATTTTTTTATGCATAAAAACACGGTATCAGAGCGTTCGCTCGCCTTCTTCGCCTCATACAAAAACTTTCGTTGAACCTATAGCGCCTTAAAACAAGTTACCTAAGTAGAAGATTTACTCGAGAGTTGAGAGTGGCTATGTGAGGTAAAGTTTAAGGACCGCAAGTTTGAATGCAACTTGCAGCCCAGCAGACCGCCAACTGCGGACTACATACAAAGGATCTGTTAATGAGTTACTTTATAAAACTACTAGCAGCGCCCCGCGGTGTTACCTGCATAGGTCTCCATCCCGTGGGAATATCGGGATAAAAATGTGCCTAATGTGTCATTCTGTGAGTCAAGCTATCTTATAGCTCCTAAGCTAGCTATCATAGAGAATGTGTTATTACTGGAAGAAAGTGTAAGCTGAGTCAGTCGTGGGAAGCAATGGCGGCGATGAGCTCACCACTTGTCACGTCTATATTCCACGATGGTGCAACCCACTGTGAAAGGGGCCTATTGTGGGTCTGCGGGGAAAAAGGCGTGTGTCTATGTATGTAAGTGTAAGCTGAGTCAGTCGTGGCAAGCGATGGCGGCGATGAGCTCACCACTTGTGGTGGAGTACCTCAAGCAGAAGACAGGGCTAACTATGAGGGTCGAGCAGTTGTAGTCTCGCCATGATGTCAATTTTATTTCCTTTATGGTGAGGGTGCCGACTGACCGTCTATCGACCTTCATGAATGGAGAGTTCTGGCCGAGAGGTGTCAAGTTCGGGGGTTCTTCGGACGCCTGACACGAGACACCGTGCAGTTGCGTCATACGTCACCATCTAAACGTGTGCATAAAAGTGTTTTTTATATGTATGTTAGTTTTTAAGGTATTTATGTTGGGCTTATTGTATTGGCCTGAAATAAAGATATTTGATTTGATTTGACTTGTCACGTCTATATTCCCACGATGGTGCAACAGAGGCCCATTGAGACTCTGCCTAACCCTTCGGGGAAAGAGGCGTGTGTCTATATATGTATGTATGTAAGCTATCTCCATTCTAAATTTCATCGAAATCCGCCAAGCCGTTTCAGTGTGAAGAAGTAACAAACATACACACAAACACACTCACAAACTTTCGCATTTATAATATTAGTAGGATTTAATTCAGTGCTTCAAACTTCGAGTAAGAATAAAACTAGATTTCAGGTCACGTACAAAATCAAAGCTAAATACCGTCAGCGTGGGTATACTTATACAGCTATATTTGTTTACTAACGAACTTAAACAAAAGTTTTAAACCAGTTCTAAGTTCAACCTAATTACAACCATGACACCTAGCAATAAAGTAGCAAATCTTCTAAATATTATCTTATAACTTTCATTCTTCACAAAAAACGAACAAAGCAATAAATTACTCCTGTCTCTTAGAAATGAAAAGACATAGGTTAAACAACATTTAGTGTCACAAATCAACCTTAAAGTGCTACAAATACAGTTCTCACAAATACAAATAAAAAATAACAGCTCAGTTTTCAAGGGAGCTGTTATTCACCAAGATGTATATTTTGCGCCGACCTGACATCTAGTTCTATTCTTGATCTAAGGCTTCAAATGAATTGCCTATAGTATTTCAGCTAAGAATTTTTATAATTATAAATGCGACTTGTCAGAGATTTTACAATGATGAAATTCGTAACAAATTGTCGTGGCAATACCATGAATAATTAAGGGAAATTCCCGAAATATGAGCAAAGGAATCCAAATAGTTTAACACGGTTAAAGCCAAGGATTATTCAATCATTTTAAAATTTAGGTAAGTATTGTAAAATATCTATATTCTAACTCTAGGCCCGTGGGGACCAGGGGCACATACAATTTTCAAGGAACTTGCGGAACGTCTTTGAGTCCACGCGTGACCGGAATGCTGGCTTTTATTTTGGTCAACGAATAAGCATTGCCATTCAGCGTGGCAATGCAGCCAGCATTCTGGGCACGCCGTCATCGGGTGACGGCTTGCTGATCTGATTGGTAGGTTCTTATTTTAGTTTTGTTTTATTGTCTTAGTTTTAATTGAATAAATAAATAAAATAAATAATGCTGGACAGTTTACACAACATTATCTAGCCCCAAGCTAAGCAGAGCTTGTGTTATGGGTACTAGATAACTGATATACTTAATACAATATATAACATAGATAGATATATTTTTTATTATACATAGAAAATACCCAGAACACCCTGAACAAATATCTGCATATCGCACAAATATTTGTTCCGAGACGGGAATCGAACCCGCAACCTCCGGCTTTTATTAAAAAAAATTAATAAAATTATGAAATGATAAAAAAAAAAAAAAAAAAAAATTGTTGGTAAATATCTTGAAATCTATCAGGAAAGCATTGAAAGTGGTTATTTGCTTCGCGACAATAAGTAATACCTTCACAAGTTAGTAATTGTAAAACAAAGTACCTTCTTACTGTAGCATAATAGATTTTCAGTTTTATGAAGCAATTTCTCGCTATGGCTAACATATTATTTAAAACTGCTTTGCGCAGGATAAATGATTCTTTAATGTTTTCAGTATTAATTTACTTTGGTTCGGCTCTTTCATTAGTTTTTACAAGATTTTATTAAACTTGCAATGTATGTATGTTTGTCAGGGTGGAATCTTGCAACTGAATTGTTTTGTTAGTAGTAGAGCTTTTTTGTGAAAGAGTTCGTCCGGGGATGTAGGTACTACCTACATACCTATTTGGCTATTTCTGCCGCAAAGCAGTAGTGCTCACATTGCTGTGTTCCGGTTTGAAGGGTATGGGTACCGGTGTAATTACAGGCACATGAGACTTTTCATCTTTATGTCTCAGGGTGGCGGGCGCAGTGCAATGCCACATAGGGCGCGTCCTAGATGGATGTGACGTATTAGGTATTGCACTGTTCATTGGCAGAGGTTACCGCTTAACATCACGTGGGCCATCTGCTTGATCCGTCATTCAAGTAGTAGGTATAAAAAAATATATATGCTACTATAGTTTATTATGCTAGTATAGTTTGGTCCACTCTGATTATCACATTCATGTTTTTTTTTTTTTTTTTTTATACTACTTGTTTGACGGAACAAGCAAGAGGCCCACCTGATGTTAAGCGGTAACCTCTGCCTATGAACAGTGCATTACCTAATAGGACGCACCCTATGTGGCATTGCACTGCGCCCGCCACCCTGAGACATAAAGATGAAAAGTCTAATGTGCCTGTAATTTCACTGGCACCCTTACCCTTCAAACCGGAACACAGCAATGCGAGCACTACTGCTTTGCGGCAGCAATAGGTATGGTGGTAGTACTTCCCCGGACGAACTCTTTCACAAAAAAGCTCTACTACTACTACTACTACTGTGCTGGTATTTAGTGGAAAGCCAGTATTGTGCTCCAAATCGCCCCTTTATGCCACGTTATAGCTTGTTTGCTGGGTTTGGTCTAACTGGGGCATAACCTCGATGGCACTAATTGATAGCATTCACAGTCTGGCTTGAGGCGCAGATTCTACGCTCCCGGTAGCAAGCGCCCCATTTCAGGTGAACTTGCGACTCTGTTTATTCGTACCTATACAGGTTGTATATTTATTTTGGTACGGAGACTGTTAGTTTATGATGGTATCACACTGTAGGTATAGGGACAATTCGAGATATACTATTAAATAAGTTTTTTGTGTGATATATTTTTCAATAGGTAGGTTTTTTTTAAAATTCTACTTGAATGACGGAACTAGCAGATGGCCCACCTGATGTTAAGCGGTAACCTCTGCCTATGAACAGTGCATTACCACATAGGTCACGTCAACCTAGGACGAACCCTGTGGCATTCATTGCACTGCGCCCGCCACCCTGAGACGTAAAGATGAAAAGTCTCATGTGCCTGTAATTTCACCGGCACCCTTGCCCTTCAAACCGGAACACAGCAATGCGAAGTACCTACAAGCTTTTACAAAATTAGTGATCGTAACCGTGTGCTGATCAAATGAGCCTAAACACGGCCAGTCTACTAATATCCCTCGAGGAGTTCCGTTGTCCACCTTCCGACTCCATCATCAGATCAGCTCGCTGTCACCATCATATTGTATTGTCATCTGAACTTGATAGGTATGCCAAATTTCAACTCAATCGGTTGAGAATAACTGCTTTAAAATTCAGTTGCAAGATTCCACCCGGGTTCCACCAGACAAACATAGGTAACCTACATAGGTACCTATAGGTACACTTGAAGTTAAATAAAGGCTTGTAAAATATAGAATAAGCTGGCTCTGATCTGGCTAACGCATTAGTGTTGCCATTCACCGTGGCAATGCAGCCAGCATCTTAGGGACGCTTCCGCCTGGTAGTGATTTGGATGAGTTGAGCTACCTTTAGATCGTAAGCAGGGGTTTTTAGGTAGCACAACTGTTTCATATGTATTTTTTTAATTTTGTACATACCTACCTACTTGTATTTGCATTATTCATTCTGTAAATATATGTATTCCTATTTAAAATTTAATAATATCTGGTTCCCACTAACCCCGCTATTTTTTTTTTTTTTTTTTTACCTAAAATAATATTTACGTTATGAGACGTTTTTCACTTTGATTTTATTACCTACTTATCCTAATCTTTTTTTGAGTTATTTTGTGTTATTTTAGTGGCACTTTAACCAATGTAGCGGGTCTATAGAGCACAAGTTTAGTGAAATGAAATGGAAGTGAATTGTGTGACTTTTCAAATTGGTGGAAATTGTCTACCAAAGTTTTAAAACGGCCACCGTTTTCCTAAAACATGACTCTACTTTGACTTTGACGACTTGGAAGGACTGTAACCTTGTACTAATGTTTATTCTGTGCTGTAACGCTGCAAATTATATTGAAAATACCATTTATTCCTACTAATCCCTTTTGGCAGTTCCTTTAAAGGAACTAATCGGATATACTTTTCCCACTAGTTCCTTTGAAATAACCAAAGGATCTAGTGGAAAAAAATGTCCCATTAGTTCCTTAAGGAACTGCCAAAAGAGACTAGTGGGATTAGTGTATTTTCGATTTATTCCCACTTCCTTAAAGGAACTAATGGGTCATTTTTTTCCACTAGTTCCTTTGGTTATTTCAAAGGAACTGCCAAAAGGGATTAGTGGGAATAAATCGAAAATACACAGATTAAAATGAAAAATTACTTGAAAATGGCAAATGCACAAGGCGTGCAGAGACAAACCTACAAGAAAAAAAAACTGGTTCCAGTAAATACCAATACGGGACCCTTGATGTTGCTTTTCCCGCAATATTTTACTAGCTTCGGCATTCTGTGGCTTCGGTTTAATGACTGTGCCACTATTTGGTCACGTCTGTTTTAGAAATTGAATTAGGGCCCGATGCCAGTAAACAACGACCGCGTGGATTAGTTACCCTACTGTTGACCGAATGAATATTTAATAGGCTGTTGACATTTAAAAAGGCAACCACACCACAAGCCGGCCCATTTACGTCAGCAAATAAGTAGGAAGTAGAGGATTTGAGCAATCGCAGACGCGAGGAAAGCCGGCCGGCGACATACCTACAACCGTACCTATGCAGATTCAGTAGCATCTACGATACGACCTCGTCAACCGGACGGAACTCGTTTTAGCATAATACCAGCAATATCTTTGCGCGATCAGATCAGCGGCATTCACCGGACACCACATAGGTACATTATGACACTAGTGACATTTACATGAATAGGAAGTAGTTTCGTTACACGATCCACACTCATATAGTTTCCATAGATCCATAGGTTTGGCACAACACGACACAAGATGCAAAAGCAATCATCGAATCCAGGTTAAACGCGCGCGCGGATAATGCGTCGTGTTTACAGTTGGCGCGGCGTTTTTATTGAGCCGGTGGCGCGAGATCGACACGCTAGCTCGCTTCCGCGGTTGACAGTTGACTGGCGAGCGCGGCGCGGCGCGGACAGCGGACGACGGAAGAAAGCTGTGTCGCGGTGGTGGGGAGCGCGGCCGCGGGGCGTGTGCGGGGCGTGGGGCGTGCGGCCACCTGCAAGCGGCGGGAAGCGCCTCTCGCCTGTAGCGAGCGACTGCGAAGCTTCCCGCCAGTGTTGCCAACAATAATTTCGAAATTCCGCCGACTTCATCACACGACATGCGCATGGCTCAGTCAGTACCATCCTTACCTCATCAGTATAGGTACCCGCAATTCGCACTAAGCGTTTCGTTTCCACGTTCGTAAGGCGAACAGCTAAGGAATGGAACAAGTTGCCGTCGTATGTCTTTCCTGAAAACTATAATATGGGTCTCCTCAAGGCAAGAGTAAATAGGTGCCTTCTAGACCTTCGTGCTCCAACGTCGGCCGCATCGTCACTTACCAACTGGTGAGATCGCGGTCAAACGAGGGACTATTATAAGTAAAAAAAGAATTCATTACGAAATTCCGTTAGAAAGCAGTTAAACCACCAATTTCGTCTACAAAAAAAATATTTTTTGAAAATTAGAGAAAAGGTTACAAATTACGTACAACAATCGTTTTTTTAAGTGAATCTTGTTCTATATTATCTAAATCATCGTCACTATTTGGGGTCTCAATCATTCCGGATGCAGTAGAAACTGACGGCTGGCTATATTTTACAAGGCTTATTTGAATAAAACCTTTTGCTACAAAAAATCGCTAAAAATCCATACCCTACATGCATACATAGGCACACGCCTCTATCCCCGAAGGTGTAGGCAGAGCTTCAATGGGCCTCTTTTAACAGTGGGTTGCAACATCGTGGAATATAGCTTCAGGAATGTGTGCAGACCCTAGTGTAGATGGATTTCACGCAATCGTGCGGAAACGAGTTGCCTCCTTGATGAGCCGCGTGCGAGGTAGCACCATTAGCCTCCTCGTAACCATCCAGGACAGGGTCGACTGTCCCGTCGTGAGGCACTGGAATGCCATACATATGGCTTCCAGAACCGCTATGTTTAATTTGCGTTAGGTGTGTGCTTTTGTTTTGGCTCTTTTTAACCCCCAACGCAAAGACGACGGGGTGTTATAAGTTTGACGTGTCTCTCTGTGTGTGTATGTGGGTGTGTGTGTGTGTGTGTCTGTCTGTAGCATCGTCGCTCCCGAACGGATGACAGATTACGTTTTTTTTTTGTTTGAAAGGTGAATTTGTCGGGATTGGTTTTAGCTATGTTTGATCAAAATCGGTTCAGCTGTTTCATTGCGTTGAGTGTTTTTTTTAATTTTTACAAAATTAGTAACTTGTTAAATTGTGTTTACTGTATGGATTTTATCTGAAATAAATGATATAATAATGATATAGATAATATCATACCCGCTATACCGCATAAACCGCTAGATATGACGGGAGATCCGTTATGTTGGCAACACTGCTTCCCGCTGCTGCTACGCAATAAACGCTCGATAAACTTTCTCATTAGGCGCACCTAAGCGTGTGACCGTAAGCTCGTTTCTGCTTGCACATCAAACGCGATGCAATAACAAAATATTCATGCAGTTATACTTCGATCAACAACACAACTAGATGTTAGGTCGGCGCAAAAAATACGTTTCGGTGTGATTTCGGTGAATAAAAGCTCACTTGAAAAGTGAGCTCTTATTTTTATTTGAAGAAACTTATTTGTTTAAGAACTTTATTTGTAGCTTTTTAAGGTTGATTTCACACTAAATGTTGTTTAACCTATGTCTTTTCATTTCTAAGTGACAGGATTAATTTATTGCTTTGCTCGTTTTTTGTGACGAACGATCGTAAGTATAATATAATATTTTGAAGATTTGCTACTTTACTGCTAGGTGTCATGGTTGTAATAAGGTTGAACTAAGAACAGTTTTAAAACTTTTGTTTCAGTTTGTTAGTAAATAAATATACATGTATAAGTTACAGGGCGTCCCAAGACTATGCGACATGAAGGGAAAGTACCTTAAATATTGTAGATAAGATATTTTGCTGAAAGGAGACTTTATTTTATTTTGAAAACTTAGTAACACTGCATTCAAAGATTTTCTAAAAATTTCTTACTTCGTCTTGGAATCAAACAGATCTTATGAAAAATTAAAATTAAAATGATTAATTTTCCGTTATTTCTTTGTTTTAAGATACTGTCTTACTCAAGAGGAATTATTGTTTTTTGTACATTCTTTCGATTGGCATTATAAAAATACGGAATGCTTTTTTTTCACATTTACGTCGGTTCGATTCCCAAACTAAGCAAGAATTTTTTAGACAATCTTTTAATGCGGTGTTGCTAAGTTTTAAAAATAAAATAAAGTCTCCATTCAGCAAAATATCCTATATACAATATTTAAGGTACTTTCCCTTCATGTCGCATAGTCTTGGGACGCCTGTATACTATACCCACGTGAACGGCATTTAGCTATGATTTTGTACGTGACCCGTAATCTAGTTGTATTCTTGATCGTAGCACTATGCTTGCACTAAGCTGTGTCTCGTGCGCGGGCGGGGGCGTACCGCGTACGTTAATGCGTGCGCGCATTTAAACTATTGAATTTCTGACTATGGCGCATAACTTGTTGAATTATGCAGGATGTTCAATAGGGTTTTAGCATAAGGAGAGAGATACCCATACTATACAAGGATCACCTGTTCATTGTACTGTCGCAGATAACTAAATCATGATTTTCTGACCTTGTTTTTTTTTTTACATTAGTAAACCTTTGTTTGACCTCGATCTCACCTGTTGGTAAGTGACGATGTGGCCAAAGATGGAGCACAAAGGTCTAGAAGGCACCTATTCCCTCATAGCCTTGAAGAGACCCAGATTATAGTTTTCAGGAAAGACAGACGACGGTAGTGTATTCCACTCCTGAGCAGTTCGCATTATAAAGGTAGAACTGAAACGTTTAGTACGAATAGAGGGTATACTAATGAGGTAATGATGGTACTGAGCCGTGCGTCTGCTCGTCCTATGATGAAAAGGAGATGGTGGGATCAGATCGTGCAGTTCCTGGGAGCATTCCCAGAAATGTAACCTATAGAAGATCGAAAGTGCACAATTTTCAGAAGTTTTACATGCTTAAATCGATTTTTTCTAAGGATATTAGATCAGCTAAGTAATACTGGATTAATTGGTATATAACCTAGCTTCAGCTGCAGCAAATTGACTTCAACGAATTGAGCTACTGTTTTCTCGAAGACTAGTAGTTTTTGATGCTACTTAGAATGACGGATCAAGCAGATGGACCGTGGTACCCTCTGCCTATGAACAGTGCATTACCTCACAGGTCACGTCCACATAGGACGCGCCGTGTGTGGCATTGCACTGCGCCCGCCACCCTGAGACATAGAGATGGAAAGTCTCGTATGCCTGGTTATTTCACCGGCAACCATGCCCTTCAAACCGGAACACAGCAATGCGAGAACTACTGCTTTGCGGCAGAAATAGATATGGTGGTAGTACTTCCCTGGATGAACTCTTTCACAAAAAAGCTCTACTACTAGTAACAAGTAATTACTTTTGTAAAAATTAAAAAAACCCTCAACGCAATGAAACGGCTTAACCGATTTCGATCAAACATGGTTAAAAACACTCCCGACTAATTCACCTTTTACACAAAAAAACAAAATCGGTTCATCCGTTCTGGAGCTACGATGCCAGACACAGACACACACACACACAAACACAGACATGTCAAACTTATAACACCCCGTCGTTTTTACGTCGGGGGTTATAAACTGATATGAACGATAGTTTTAGCGCCCGAGAATTAGTCAAGTTTGATTAAAATTGGTTTTATTTTCAGGATATACGTGTTGTTTTATTTTCAGGATATACGTGTTGTTTTATTTTCAGGATATACGTGTTGTTTTATTTTCAGGATATAAGTGTTGTTTTATTTTCAGGATATAAGTGTTGTTTTATTTTCAGGATATACGTGTTGTTTTATTTTTAGGATATACGTGTTGTTTTATTTTTAGGATATACGTGTTGTTTTATTTTTAGGATATAATTACGTGTTGTTTTATTTTTAGGATATACGTGTTGTTTTATTTTTAGGATATACGTGTTGTTTTATTTTTAGGATATACGTGTTGTTTTATTTTTAGGATATACGTGTTGTTTTATTTTAAGGATATACGTGTTGTTTTATTTTCAGGATATACGTGTTGTTTTATTTTCAGGATATACGTGTTGTTTTCTATCGCAAAATAAATTGTACACAAACACAACTCCAACAAACTTTAAAGCCCGAATCAAATATAAATCCTCTCGCCTTCATCCAAGGTACATATTCCAGTATTTTCCACCAACACGGAACACGATGCAATATTCAGGTATCGGTCGCAATACCATACAACCTTCAGTGTATTTCCATCGTGGCTCGACACGTGGCCACGTGTTTGTTAAGCCTCCACGGGCTATTTGCAATATTGCTGGACCCAGGCTAGTAAAGTAAATAATGCTGGACAGTTCACACAACATTATCTAGCCCCAAGCTAAGCAGAGCTTGTGTTATGGGTACTAGATCACTGATATCTATATATATAAAACTATGTCGTGTTAGTTACACTACTTATAACTCAAGAACGGGTGAACCGATTTGGATGAAAATAAGAAGACCAGGAGATTGATATAGGGGGGAGGGGTAGGAAGGGGGGGGGGGGTTCACCGGGGGCTACCGTGCGAAGCCGGGGCGAGTCGCTAATACTTAATACAATACATTACATATATAGGTAGATATTTTTTATAATACATAGAAAATACCCAGAACACCCTGAACGAATATCTGCAGATCGCACAAATATTTGTTCCGAGGCGGGAATCGAACCCGCAACCTCCTGCGTAGCAGGCGAACCTACGCCCGCCGCGCTACAGAGGTAGTCTTACTAGACTAGATAAATAGGTGTAAATATACACCTATTGTAAATATACACCTATTGTAAATATACACCTATTTATGGAGACTCATTATCGTGAAAATATATTACGCCCACAAGCCCCCTTATTCGCTATGACCAAACGATATCTGCGTGGAATCATCGTTCAGAATACATTGTGCGTCACACGTTATTGTCAAGTAATCTCCTATGGTCATAGCGGTAACCCCTGCCTTTAACAATGCATTACCTCATAGGTCACGTCCACCTAGGACGCGCCCTATGTGGCATTGCATTGCGCCCGCCACCATAAAGATGAAAAGTTTCACGTGAGACTTTTCATCTGTTTCTCATAAAAGCTTCATTATCTTATGGAAATATTGCAAGGCAATATGTAGGTTAGGTTTTGTATATGTACTATCAGCAACATAACTCCCTGCCCAGTTTCAAAACCTTTTCGCTTGCAGTGATGACCGTAAACTAACTCCGCCCCTATTTTTGTTTGCCAATGAGACATTATATCCATTGTCTAAGAAAGTCCTTTGTTTTATGACTTTTACAAATTCTAATAGATTCACCTCCAACCACCGACATCCTACGATCTTTGAATTTTCAAAAATCGAATTGCCATATTCTGACGTAGCACCGTGTATGGAATGCTAAATCCATCGTAGAGAGAGTTATAAGAATATCTTTTTTTACCGTACTTATGCCAGACGTTGGGTCTAGCGCAGCGGGGTTTAAACAAATAATGTTTATTTTAAGGGCTGTAATAAAATAACAAAAAAATTAGCTTGTTCAATATATATTTTTTTTTTTTTTTTATACTACTTGAATGACGGAACAAGCTGATGGCCCACCTGATGTTAAGCGGTAACCTCTGCCTATGAACAGTGCATTACCTCACTGGTCACGTCCACCTAGGACGCGCCCTATGTGGCATTGCACTGCGCCCGCCATCCTGAGACATAAAGATGAATAGTCTCATGTGCCTGTAATTTCACCGGCACCCTTACCCTTCAAACCGGAACACAGCAATGCGAGCACTACTGCTTTGCGGCAGAAATAGGTATGGTGGTAGTACTTCCCCGGACGAACTCTTTCACAAAAAAGCTCTACTACAATATAACAATAAGCTTCAACTAAGTAGGTAAAACGGGGCGGGGATGACGTCACTACGACTAGTCACTGATCACACCAAATTCACCTTTACCATGGGCAGGGACTTATGTTGCTGATAGTACCTATGCAAACTAATACATATTTGAACTTCCCTGAGCTCGGAAGCGAAGGATCTAGGTCAACAATATGCACTGGGTGATCACTGGACTGCTTACTGTGTGGCTATGTTTACTTTACAACTGTTAATACGTACTCAAGCAGTCTGTTATGTTATTATTTAGTGCCACAAGTCCTTGTGGCAATGCAATAACTAAAATTTAATATTATTATCACTGTTTATTTAAGTTATAGCTGATTCATAAATTTTTAACTTATTCACATTTTCATAAATTGCCAGCAGTTTGTTTTTTTAACACGCTTTTATTAGCTTGGGTTGTATGTATGTATACACACATACATACAACATACACACATTCTTGACGACCTCTGTGGCGCGGCGGGCGAAGCTTGGCCTGCGACGCAGGAGGTTGCGGGTTCGATTCCCGCCTCGGAACAAATATTTGTGCGATCGCAGATATTTGTTCAGGGTGTTCTGGGTATTTTCTATGTATAATAAAAATATCTATCTATGTTATATATTGTATTAAGTATATCAGTTATTTAGTACCCATAACACAAGCTCTGCTTAGCTTGGGGCTAGATAATGTTGTGTGAACTGTCCAACATTATTTATTATTTATTTATTTTTATTTATTTATGTATGTAACGGAATCTTTGAGCATAATTTTCACCAATTTCCACAAGTCTGATTAATTTGAAACTTTGCATACGTATCAAGGACCGATGACAATGCAATAATTTGATAACAGTTTCCTGTTATCCTTATTAGGACCGCCAGGATTAATAAATTCTTTGATAGATCCTCTGTAGTAAATGATGAGATTGCGAAATGATTTGTGAGAAATTTCAATACCACATGTCAATAAATAACTAATTGATAAATCGAACTAAAAAATGAAAAATAAATAATAGTTAAAAAAACTAAAAAAAACACGCTTTTATAGCTAACCGAACTAAAAAATAGAAAATAATTTTCAATTTCAAAGAGTTTATATTACAGTAGTAGAAGATCGAACAATCAATCAGTTTTTTATTTTAGTAAAAGGCACACCACGTTTTTAAAAAGCTAAAAAAAAAACTGATTGATTGTTCGATCTTCTACTACTGTAATATAAACTCTTTGAAAATGAAAATTATTTTCTATTTTTTAGTTCGGTTAGCTATAAAAGCGTGTTTTTTTAGTTTTTTTAAACTATTATTTATTTTTATGTTTTGTAGAGACACTTTGGCATACGTCCCGCCTGATGGTAAGCGGTTACCGTCGCCTATTGACATCTGCAACACCAGAGTCATTGCCAATGCGTTGCCTGCCCTGAAGGACTCTTTTTTTTTTGGAAGCGGCTCATGTTTTATTTTTGCGGAAACAACTCAGGAGGGAGCCCATTCCACAACTTGCACGTATGCGGGAGAAAAGATCTCGTAAAGCGAGCTGTACGAGATACCACGTGTCAATGATTTACAGAAACAATAATACAACTATTATTATATACAAAATTTATAAATACAAATGAAGCATTTGAGCTACACAAAGACCGTTGCAAATGATCTAAAGATTACTCAACTGATCCAAATAACTACCAGACGGAAGCGTTCCTATATAGGATGCTGGCTGTATTACTTTGCTTAATGGCAATACAATGACGACGAGACGAGACGAGACGGTCCTTGTGTTTTCAATGATTAAAATACTTTTGAATTTGAATTTACAAGCGTTGAGCCAGATTAGTACCAGTTCTCGGGTCACGCGTATCTTCGACTTCCTGAAATAATTTTGAATATGCGAAGGGCCCCGGTACCACACGGACCCAGAGTCTCGACCCCGAAAGGCTCAAATAATATATGTAATGCATATTACCGCCTTTTCGGAGCCGCAGTTTTTGTGATGATTGCATAGAATGCATGTTACATACGTAGGTAACGTGGGCAGGATATTACTGCATACTTGCTTGGCATTTCATTAGTAATAAACATTATTGTTGCATGAAATATTGTAAAATGTACAAAGTAGGTAGGTACATCTGCGCGAACTCTATACATTATTTTATTTGAGTCAAGTTTGTACTGTTTCTCGCTAGTATAATAATGTAATAGTCACCCATATATTACAAATTTTGCTTATATTTATATCTACACGCAAAAAGTAGGTACTATACTTTTCCCTTCATCGTGATACGGGGAAAAAAACATCGCCAGAGTGGGGACCAAAAAATCCCACTTATCTATTCCCACTACAGATATTAAGGCCAGGATTCTCGAAAACAACCTCTTTTTTATTCAACTTTACCATCAAATATGATTTGTTTTAATCGGATAAAAATATATGTTGTAGTCTGAAAACCATTCTAGATTATTCTACGGTTCAAAACACGATACGTACAATTTCACTCGATCAAAAAAAATTAAGAAAACACTTAAATCTTAATCGTTTTTTGAGTTGTACTCAAAGAATATCAGACTCATACTCACAAAAATTCGTCAAAAAATAGGAAATGAGGTTATCTAGATTATTCTATGGTTAGTTTTTCGCAAAAGGTTTTTTTTTTTTGTAATGAGCTATTATATAACAATGCGGCCCGCGCGCCTCGACTCAGTAGCCCGCCGGGCGTCTCCGAGGTAGGACCTGTGTCGTTTTTTGCTGGCTCGCTACCTTCCCCCGCTAATCGATCGGAACACACCTATCCGATAGATTACCAATTGTTTTCATGTTTTGTTTTTAGGTAGTGCTTTGTGTAATAGGGAAAAAATGGGGAATATAAACAGAAAAAAATACAAAAAACCCATAAAAGAACTCCGGAAGATTTTAAAAGAAAGAAGGTGAGTTCCATTTTACCTGTTTGTAATTAGTTAGTTACAAATCTCATTTAGTTAGTAATCCTCATTTATCAATTGGTAGGTAATTACACCTATCTGCTTGAAATCTATAGTACCTACCTATATACTGTGACGAAAGCAAGTTGGCATAGTACTGGTCTGTCGTATCGTCGTGTCGTATGTAACTATACGACGGTAGAACGATCGTTCCTACTTGCACGTCATATGTATCGGTAATATTAGTACTGCACATTGATTCCTAGGGTAGCTACATTTAGTAGTTAGGTACTTACCAACTACCAACTGCTTTCGCACAGGTAGCTAGGTGCATTAGCTGTAGTCAGGAACAATACCTAGGTAACAGAAGCTAGTAGGTAAGTACCATCTACCTACCTACTACTTTTGCGTAGACAGCTAGAAGCATTAGCTGTAGTCAGGAACAGTACTTAGGTAACAGAAGCTAGTAGGTAAGTACCATCTACCTACCTACTACTTTTGCGTAGACAGCTAGGTGCATTAGCTGTAGTCGGGAACAGTACATAGGTAACAGAAGCTAGTAGGTAAGTACAATCTACCTACCTACTACTTTTGCGTAAACAGCTAGGTGCATTAGCTGTAGTCAGGAACAGTACATAGGTAACAGAAGCTAGTAGGTAAGTACAATCTACCTACCTACTACTTTTGCGTAGACAGCTAGGTGCATTAGCTGTAGTCGGGAACAGTACATAGGTAACAGAAGCTAGTAGGTAAGTACAATCTACCTACCAACTACTTTTGCGTAAACAGCTAGGTGCATTAGCTGTTGTCAGGAACAGTACATAGGTAACAGAAGCTAGTAGGTAAGTACAATCTACCTACCTACTACTTTTGCGTAAACAGCTAGGTGCATTAGCTGTAGTCAGGAACAGTACATAGGTAACAGAAGCTAGTAGGTAAGTACAATCTACCTACCTACTACTTTTGCGTAAACAGCTAGGTGCATTAGCTGTAGTCGGCAACAGTACATAGGTAACAGAAGCTAGTAGGTAAGTTTATATAAGTGTCATATTTTCTTGGTAACAAATATGGAGCCAAAGCTGTTACAATTTTACGCAAATGTTTACTGCCTGAAATCGTTGATAGTAGGTATGAACGTGGCATGCCAATCAGAAATCTTTCATTGCAAGACAAGGAAAATGAGCAGCCTGATAAGTCCGCATCCAATACAAACACTCTGCCGCAACCAGATTTACAGCAACCAGATTTGCAGCAACCAGACCCAAGCACGCGCGTGATTCAAATTAGTGAGTTTTGATTTTTTGTGCTAGCAGTTGTATTTTCGGGCTGTGAGTGAATAAATATTTCTAATATTACTGTTTTTCACCTTTATGTTGACGCTTCGAGACGTTCAGAAGCTTTTTCATCATGAGCACCACCCGCGTTCATTCGCATACATAGTTCTGATCCCATACTAGAATTCCCTGTGTTCGAGTTCTGAAGGGCCAACAATACATCCATGCAGACATAAAAACATACATAGATGCCAAACTCACTACCCTTCCTACTGAAGCGAGACATGCTATCCCTCACTAAAAGTAGTTGGGCTAAAAACACGCGTAAGCCCTCAAAGACGTATCGCGAGCTGCTAACATCGAGGCGTAGTGTATATAGCTCGGTCTTGCACTCCCCGCCCCTCGCGCCCCACGTGATTGCCGGTCTTGACGTCTTCGTTGGACGACTGTATTATGAATTGTTATAGATCTATTAGACTGTGCTAATATTGAGAATACTGAGAGGTAAAAATATGGATTTATAATGAACCCATCACAGGGTCGATGGTTTTTGCTGTTGTCTGCCACTGGGGGACGGTGGCACTTTTTCCTATCGTCCCCCAGGGGCGCCGAATAGGTGGGGGACAGCGGGAATGAACGTTTATCACGTTATTTCTACGAGTATTAGTTGGTTGTACTTAGATACTCCACCTATCTACAGCACCTACCAAACTGCTTGAAAGTAGTAGGTCGGTAGATACTTACCTACCACGCCTAGCTACTGTTCTTGACTTCTTCACCCAGTTACTGCATCTATCTAACGCACCTACCTGTCTACACGAAAGCAATAGGTAGGAAGATGGTACTTAGCTGCGAGATTTTGTAACCTATGCACTGTTCCTGACTACAGCTAATGCACCTAGCTGTCTACGCAAAAGTAGTAGGTAGGTAGATTATACTTACCTACTAGCTTCTGTTACCTATGTACTGTTCCCGACTACAGCTAATGCACCTAGTTGTCTACGCAAAAGTAGTAGTTGTTGTAGATGGTACTTACCTACTAGCTTCTATAACCTAGGTACTGTTCCCAACTACAGCTAATGCACCTAGCTGTCTACGCAAAAGTAGTAGGTAGATAGATTATACTTACCTACTAGCTTCTGTTACCTATGTACTGTTCCCGACTACAGCTAATGCACCTAGCTGTCTACGCAAAAGTAGTAGTTGTTGTAGATGGTACTTACCTACTAGCTTCTATAACCTAGGTACTGTTCCCAACTACAGCTAATGCACCTAGCTGTCTACGCAAAAGTAGTAGGTAGGTAGATTATACTTACCTACTAGCTTCTGTTACCTATGTACTGTTCCCGACTACAGCTAATGCACCTAGCTGTCTACGCAAAAGTAGTAGTTGTTGTAGATGGTACTTACCTACTAGCTTCTATAACCTAGGTACTGTTCCCAACTACAGCTAATGCACCTAGCTGTCTACGCAAAAGTAGTAGGTAGATAGATGGTACTTACCTACTAGCTTCTGTTACCTATGTACTGTTCCTGACTACAGCTAATGCACCTAGCTGTTTACGCAAAAGTATTAGGTAGGTAGATGGTACTTACCTACTAGCTTCTGTAATCTAGGTACTGTTCCCGACTACAGCTAATGCACCTAGCTGTCTACGCTAAAGTAGTAGGTAGGTAGATGGTACTTACCTGCTAGCTTTTGTAACCTATGTACTGTTCCTGACTACAGCTAATGCACCTAGCTGTTTACGCAAAAATAGTAGGTAGGTAGATGGTACTTACCTACTAGCTTCTGTAACCTAGGTACTGTTCCCGACTACAGCTAATGCACCTAGCTGTCTACGCTAAAGTAGTAGGTAGGTAGATGGTACTTACCTGCTAGCTTTTGTAACCTATCTACTGTTCCTGAATACAGCTAATGCTCCTAGCTGTTTACGCAAAAATAGTAGGTAGGTAGATGGTACTTACCTACTAGCTTCTGTAACCTATGTACTGTTCCAGACTACAGCTAATGCACCTAGCTGTTTACGCTAAAGTAGTAGGTAGGTAGATGGTACTTATCTACTAGCTTCTGTTACCTATGTACTGTTCCAGACTACAGCTAATGCACCTACCTACCTGCGCGAAAGCAATAGGAAGGTAGATGGTACTTACCTACTAGCTTCTGTTACCTATGTACCATTCCCGACTACAACTAATGCACCTACCTGTCTACGCAAAAGTGTAGGTAGTTACCTACCACACCTGGCTACTGTTCTTGACTACTTCACTTAGTTACTGCATTCGCTCCTCGTATCATCGACGATATCGTCGTAGTCTTTATCGTCAAATGTGAAAGCGCCCATTCAAAGTAGTAGGTAGGTAACTATCTTCGAAATCGCAATACTAATATTACCGATACACAAAAATAAATAACGAATTTTGTACAACAAACTAAATTATAGCGTTACTACTGTTGCAATATATACTGTGACGCACAAAATATGCACAATAGGGTCAGAGAGTTCATTTGAACTCCGAGTCCGCGCGACTCGCCTCGCGGGGAGGGAGGTAGCACTAAATGCCTACTGCGCCCGGATAAGAAAGCCTTAAATGGACTGACTGACTTATTGATTCATCATCGCCGAGCCAAAACCGCTGGACCTAGCAAGCTGAAACTTGGACCGTTGGTTCTTTTTATAGCAAAACCACCCACTAAGAAGAGATTTTTGTAAATTCAACCCCTAAGGGGGTGAAAACCATTATATGAAAAACCATATTTCTTGAACTTAGAAACTTGAAACTTTGCATAAGTATGCTTCAATACAAATCATAAAAGGGTAAAATACTTTTTCCCCGAACTACCCCCAAAAGCGGGTGCAATGGGGTGTTAGAGTTTGTGTGGGAACTTTTAATCCTGGGTGGGTGCCTTTTGCTTGAAACTTGGTATGGGTACTTAAAATACAGAATAATTGAACACATATTTCAGGATTTTTTAAAATAACCCCTAAAAATGGGTAAAACGGGGTGACAAAGTTTTAGTTTTTTTGTGATATGTGATGAGTAGCTAAGCACGGGAATTTAGTTAGTTTAGTTCATATGATTCCATAATGTTTTTATTATAAAACATCTGGTGACAGTGTTGACACGGGAAAACCAGCTTGATTGTTATAATTGGTTTATGAGTAATACGTAAAACGCTTTAGTGCGAGGGAGCCAGCGGCAAGGGTGACTCCGACAATAACGAGATCAACGTATTATTCATCTTTTCAGATAAGTACAGTCTCTTGATTTGGAACATTTCTCTGCCATCATTGACGTCTTCGTCTGTCATAATCATCAACCATTTTCTTATAATGCTTCACGATCTGATCCCTCCATCTGCTTTTCACCATTGGACGAGCAGGCGCACGGCTCGGTACCATCCTTACCTCATATACCTTCTATTCGTACTAAACGTTTCAGTTCTACATTAATAATGCGAACTGCTAAGGAGTGGAATACACTACCGTCGTCTGTCTTTCCTGAAAACTATAATCTGGGTCTCTTCAAGGCTAGAGTAAATAGGTGCCTTCTAGACCTTTGTGCTCCATCTTCGGCCACATCCTCACTTACCAACAGGTGAGATCGTGCTCAAAAAAAAGGTCTATCAATGTTAAAAAAAAATAAGAAACAATGTAGACAAAATGTAAACAAACCGTTATGCATTCTAAAATATTGTGACAAAACTGTTTTATTACAGGCTTTTATTTAACTTGCAATGTATGTCTGGGTGGAATCTTGCAACTGAATTTTAAAGCAGTTATCCTCAACCGATTGAGATGATATTTGGCATACCTGTCAAGTTCCGATGAAAATGCAATATTATGGTGACAGCGAGCTGATCTGATGATGAAGACGGAAGGTGGACAACGGAACTCCTCGATACATAAAACTTATTTTTAACCCCGACGTAAAAACAACGGGGTGTTATAAGTTTGACGTGTCTGTGTGTGTCTGTCTGTGGCATCGTAGCTCCCGAGCGGATGAACCGATTGGGTATTTTTTTTTGTTTGAAAGGTGAATTAGTCGGGAGTGTTCTTAGCTTTTTTTTGATCAAAATCGGGTCAGCCGTCTCATTGCGTT
Source organism: Operophtera brumata (assembly GCA_932527175.1). NCBI lineage: Eukaryota > Metazoa > Arthropoda > Insecta > Lepidoptera > Geometridae > Operophtera > Operophtera brumata. The sequence continues at coordinate 1,259,056 of OW052227.1, read as the reverse complement.
GAGGGTTTTTTAAATTTTTACTAAATCAATTACTTGTTAAATATATCAATATTAATTTATCTTTGTAGCTTTGTATCTTTTAATTATAGCGATTTATTTTTATGTTAAGTGGGTTCTTTGTTTATAACATTCCACATCCAAAATGGCTGCTCGTTTAAAAGTCCTACATAATTTTAAGCGCATTTCACTATATAATGCTTCACTAAAATGTTCCTTTCTCATTACGGAAATGCGGGTCCCAAGCGAAGTCGCGCGAAACGAGCCTCTTTTTGTGTAAACAACACAAAGGTTCCAGCCAGCTGCGCCGGCGCATCCTGTCTACGTCACTACACCTTTTGCATTCATTGATCACGGGTCGTATGTCTGTCCTTGTTGGTCAGGTTAGGTTACTGTGTGTTAGAACGAGATGACTATAGGTACATGTGGTTTGGTATACTTGATAGTAACGGCAGTCTTCCGCATGCGTCTTATTGTTTGATAATGTCGTGTAGTTGTGTTGTTTTTTTTTTGTTCGAGTCTACTCCCTATACCCTGCTCCCTAGACATGTGACCGTCAGAAAGAATCGGTAACGAAACGCAGTGTTAAGGTCGGGTATAACGCAAAATTACTCATCTTAGATTTGATTTTTAACAGACTAAATAAAGTACAATATTCAAATTATAAATATGGATGGATACAACATTATAATTCCGAGGGATCACTGTACCAGAAACTCGATAGGACAAAAATAAGGGTACTTCAACTAACTTACAAAATACTTATTACAAGTTACAGATAATAAGTGTTTTAATTGCGACACATACTGTTTAAGACTCCGCCAACCCATAGGCAGAAATCTTCATACAAAAAAAATGCCTCGCGCATAGAAATAGCAGAAATAGCAGTTTTTATTGAATAGGTACTACCGACTCGCCCCGGCTTCGCACGGGTAGCCCCCGGTGAACCCCCCCCCCCCCCCCCCTCCTACCCCTCCCCCCTATGTCAATCTCCTGGTTCTAAGCTACCTCCCCACCAATTTTCAGCCAAATCGGTTCACCGGTTCTTGTGTTATAAGTGGTGTAACTAACACGACTTTGTTTTTTATATATATAGATCTCGTAAAATATAGATAATTTTACAAAAACCCTACAGTAAACAGGCTTTGTTGTATTGATTCTATTTACCTATTTTTTTACACAATTATATGCTGTTTTTTAATAAACAATCGAATCTAGCCAAAAGTAACTTTGTTTTTTTTCTATCAAGAAAATTTTGTCCTATCGTGTTTCTGTCTGAGTGACCCTCGGTATTATAATGTAGTATCCATTCATATTTTTTATTTGAATATTGTACTTGATTTAGTCCCTTAAAAATCAAATCTAAGATTGGTAATTTTTCGTTATACCTCACCTTTTTTTATCATTGATAGACCTTTATTTGACCACGATCTCACCTGTTGGTAAGTGACGATGTGGCCGAGGATGGAGCACAAAGGTCTAGAAGGCACCTATTTACTCTAGCCTTGAAGAGACCCAGATTATATTTTTCAGGAAAGACAGACGACGGTAGTGTATTCTACTTCTGAGCAGTTCGCATTATAAAGGTAGAACTGAAACGTTTAATACGAATAGAGGGTATACTAATAAGGTAAGTGTGGTATTATACCGAGCCGTGCGCCTGCTCGTCCTATAATGAAAAGGAGATGGTGGGATCAGATCGTGCAGTTCCTGGGAGCATTCCCCGAAATGTAACCTATGGAAGATCGAAAGGCATGCGACCTTACGGCGGTGCTCGATACTCTGGATCTTAGTCTCCGCCATTATGTCATACCTTAACCCATCTCGGTTGATTCGTAAGCAATTAGTTTGTCGATGGCGACTTATCTAAGACGGTTGAGTCTCGGGGCTCGCTCGGGCGCCAGGAACGCCGGGACTCGTCAAAGGCCAGTCGGTCGTCGATATATCATCAACGTTGCGAGATTGTGACACAGTAATTTAACGCGTTCGGTCTCGACAGCTTATCATTCAATACAATTCCAGTCGCTGCTAATTGATGTGGGGGCATTAATGTGTAATTTACAAACTTATTGGACGATATATTTTTACAAGCTTTTAATTAACTTGCAATGTATGTCCGGGTGGAATCTTGCAACTGAATTTTAAAGCAGTTATCCTAAACCGATTGAGATGATATTTTGCATACATGTTATAAGTTCCGATGACATAGCAATATTATGGTGATAGCGAGTTGATCTGATGATGGAGACGGAAGGTGGACAATGGAACTCCTCGATGGATAATAGTAGACTGGCCTTGTTTAGGCTCATTTTGATCAGCACACGGTTACGATCACTAATTTTATAAAAGCTTGTATTGATAAATTCCTTTTTTTACAAAAACTTATTGAAAAACAATTCATTGTTTTTATCTCAAAGAGATTGCTGCAAAAATGAAGACCAACAAGCACAGTATTATTGGCGAGAGGGGCGAGCCGCAAAAAATGCAGTGTTTTTAGATCAAACAGAATGAAGCAACAATAATTCCTATCAGTACGAAATATAACGGCGAGCGGAGAGAGCCGTGAAAATGCAGTGTTCGAGGAGTTTTTTTTTTTGCTAAGAATGACGGAACATGCAACTGGCCCATCTGATGATAAGCAATAACCTCTGTCTATGAACAGTGCACTATCACATAGGTCAAGTCCACCTAGGACGCGCCCTATGTGGCATTGCACTGCGCCCGCCACCCTGAGACATAAAGATGAAGTATTCAAAATTATGTCTATAATTTGAATATGCGGCGAGCAAGCGCTAATATAAGACAAATACGGAACGCCTAGCAATACGGGACAGCAAAATCGATTACGGAACCTGCCCCTTATATACGGGACGTATGACAACCCTAGCGATAGCAGTAATCGTGCGTCAACCTAGATCCGTGCTGAAAATCAGCGCTGCAGTTTACTGCAGCATTAGGCTGCGTTTCCATTGACGCGGAGCTGGGCGGAGCGGAGCTTAGCGGTGCATGAATTGACCAATCACTATGCTCGAAATCTCTGCTCCGCTTCAGTGATTGGTCAATTCATGCACCGCTAAGCTCCGCTCCGCCCAGCTCCGCGTCAATGGAAACGCAGCCTTATGCTGAGCGCGGGCCTTTTTTGACGGCACTAATACACGCAGCAAAAAACGTGTTCTGTTTGTGTTGTTATTGTATTGCATTCCATTATTGTGTGTGTATTTGCCGTTCAAAATAAACTATTTCTATTCTATTCTATTCTATTCTAAATAACACTTAATAAGCCAGCAGCCAGGACAAATCATATGCCATGGAAAATATCTCAAAAAATTTAAAAAACACATTGAGCTCTTAAATATTGTATGATATTTTAAGGAAAATACTAGAGTAATTCAATTTCTAAGAACTACAAAAGCAGGTGTATTACCTATTCCTACTTTGTCACTCGAAATGGAAGTTTTCAAACCTGTTGCTAAAGGGACAGCCCTATCCACACAATCATTGTTGACTGATTGTGGTTAGTAGTGTAGGTTAAGGTCACAATTTATCTTTACTCCGACGTATTGTAGAAATATTTGAATGTAACGGGTCCGTAGACAATCTTCCATGAGAACGTTAACATATTATTATACCTAATAGACTGGTAAATCATATTAAAATTTTGAAGTTCAACGGCATTTTGTGAGTTATTTGGGCAACGTGACTTTTTCGATGTAAAAAAGCCTCCTGAATTCGGTTCTGAATGTTGCCAAAACGAATTTTGGATAACCTCCCCGCTTTCCTCCGTTTTTCCTGGAATTATGTCCCTAACCGCGGTTTTTACGATTTTAACCAAAAAGTATTGCAGTTAGAAAAAAAGAGTCAAGGATAAAAAGCATCTCAATAAAATTTTCTATAACATGGTGTATAAACTTTTTTGGTAGGTCTTATGGTTTGTGAGAAATATCTTCCTGAACTTCATGTTTTTTTTTTATAATTTTGGTAAACAAAAACATTTTCAAGTTCAACGGCAATCTGTGGGCCATTTTGGCAAAGTGACTTTTCCGTCTACTTATAAAAAACTACATTTTAAAAAAATGAAGTAGAATGGCTGGCAGCCTAACTAAAGTCATAGAATATATAATAAACCAGGAACCTTGTCACGCGTAAAACTATCATCACGCAAACTAGTCTCAATGAGAATAGTTTCACTCAGTCTGTGGTCGGCCGTGCGACTAGTCGCGTCGAACTCGAAAGATTTTCTTGTGAATATGCCGTCGTGTGGCGTTCCCACATGTAACAAATTATGCTAGGCGTAAAAAGAAAAAGGATACATTCACATTTCATACGTAAGTATTAAATTTAAATATCTTTTTGGTTTAAATAATGAATTTTGTTGACAAATAATTCTTGGAAAAAAGTCAAGCGTCCATTTTGACATTGTCACAAAAATCAACTTTTTTACTATACATCTTGGTATGACAGTTCATTTCAGTTCAGATGGCCCACCTGATGTTAAGCGGTACCCTCTGCCTATGATCAGTGCATTACCTTATAGGTCACATCCACCTAGGTCGCGCTCTATGTGGCATTGCACTGCGCCCGCCACCCTGATACATAAAGATGATACGCGCGGGGGAGGCATTGTGTTTTGGCGACACAGCGCCCCGTGCTAACAGCATCATACGCACCTTCTGGTTTATTCTATACTCTAAGACTAAAGTGTGAACAAGATAATGTCTGCGTGAGACGGACAGACAGACGTGGTGAGGAAGGAAGTGTGATGTTCAAGGCCCACAGTGACTGCGGACCATTTAATTATCTATACGAGTTCTTGACGCTTCCGGTGCATAGTTTATCTGATGAATTGCAGCAACTACTTGACTTCCTTTTCTGGGTATTTTATTATTATTATATTACAAGCTTTATATTAACTTGCAATGTATGTCGGGGTGGAATCTTGCAACTAAATTTTAAAGCAGTTATCCTCAACCGATTGAGATGATATTTTGCATACCTGTCAAGTTCCGATGACACTGTAATATTATGGTGAGAGCGAGCTGATCTGATGATAGAGACGGAAGGTGTATATCGGAACACCTCGATGGATAATAGTAGACTGGCCGTGTTTAGGCTCATTTTGATCAGCACTCGGTTGCGATCACTAATTTTGTAAAAGCTTGTATTGAAAAATATATTTTTCATAAAAAACACATTTTATTACAACTAGTAGATACGGTTATGTTCAGCTCAGTATTTCTATTTACAATATAAAACAATGTTATGGCACTTAGCAGTTCGCAATCATTGGGTTATTTGATTTTGTTGGTCCATATTTGGACAATACATACTTACAAACATTAAGACACACGCCTTTTTCACCGAAGGGGGGTAGGCGGAACCTCAATGGGCCTCTTTACACTTTTTTTTTTAATTCTTACTAGGTACTTAGAGTTACTGAACAAGCAGATGGCCCACCTGATGACCCTCTGCCTACGAACAGTGCATTATCATATAGGTCACATCGATCTAGGACGCGCCCTGTGTGGCAGTGCACTGCACCCGCCACCCTGAGACAAAGATGAAAAGCCACATGTGCCAGTAATTTCACCGGCAGCCATACCCTCGAACCGGAACACAGCAATGCGAACACTACTGTTCTGCTTTTTTTTCTTCTGTTTATTGTTCTTACTCGTAGTACCCGGACGAACGATTCACGGAAAAAATCTCTACTACTGACAAAAAAATGCTGCAATTGCTTTCATCTGTCCGGATGTATGTATACATGTATGTATGTATGTATGTTGGTTATCGCATACAGGTCGTAGTTTCCCACTAATCTTCACGAAACTAAATATACAGGTTCTAACATTTTATTGTTTTTTTTCATCGTCAACGATTTTATTGAGGGGTTTTCCCCCAAAAAGGGGAAAAGTTTGCTGCGGCAACATTTACTGTCTGATTTTGTCAATATTTGGCAGAAACATTACGTACTTATTTCTAAAGAATTTCGTAGAGGTGCTCAAAATATACAGTCAGTTTTTTTTTCAGGGCCATATTGGTGAAGTCTGAAACCGAGGTTCAGGTTCAGGGAGGTTTCGAAAAGTGATTTTCGATTTTGGAACTCGATGGTGACTTTTCTTATAACTTACTAGCGACTCGCTCCGGCTTTGCACGGGTAGCCCCCGGTGAAAAACAGCCCCCTCCTAACCCCTCCAAACAGCCAAATCGGTTCACCCGTTCTTGAGTTATAAGTGGTGTAACTAACACGACTTTGTTTTATATATATATATAGAGAAGATGATATCAATACAAGTGCTTCCTCCAGTTGTTCTGTCAATCGGTGATTTGCAGCAATTTTGCTGATATTAAGTCACTCGATGACATTCAAAAATCACATAGGTCATAACGGGGCAATAATTTACAGAGCCGTAATGCTCAAAGCTGCGAATAAATCCTGAACTTTCAAACAGTTCATTTTATCCGCGTGTTGTTGTTCAGGAATTTTCACAGTTTCTGCAATTTCAGCTTAGTTCTCTGAAACACAGGCTTCAAAGTGCAAGTTCGTAAAAGTTACAGCTGTTCTACGCTGGAATACATATTGTGCATAGAAATGAGCTTGGCTACGAGAAAGCGATGTCGAATTAATACCAGCCACACGTAAGCTGTGTTTATTCTGGAGAGATATAGTTACCATTCGTACTATAAGCACAGAGGACGGTGTTTAAAGTCTTAACAAACAACTGACTCATATGTATGGTGTATTAGTGCACATATGATTTCGGTATTAAAAGGACATTGCATTGAAATAAATAAATCGATATTATAAAACAAAGTCGTGTTATAGTTACACCACTTATAACTCAAGAACGGCAGAACCGAATTGGCTGAAAATTGGTGGGGAGGGAGCTTAGATCCAGGAGATTGACATAGGGGGGGGGGGGGGGGTCATCGGGGGCTAGCCGTGCGAAGCCGGGGCGAGTCGCTAGTAAAAATAAAATAAATAATGCTGGACGGTTTACACAACATTATCTAGCCCAAGCTAAGCAGAGCTTGTGTTATGGTATAACTGTATTGTTCACTTCAAGCACTTGTATTGATATCATAAGTTATAAGAAAAGTCACCATCGAGTACAAAATAGAGCCTCTATCTCCTAACTTCACTTTTCGAAACCTCTCACGGATTCAGACTTCGCTATTGTGGCCCTGAGAAAAAATCTACTTGTATATTTTGAGCACTACTACGAAATTCTTTAAAATTGAGTACAGAATGCTTCTGCCAAATATTAACAAAATCAGACAATAAATGGCGCCGCAGCAAACTTTTCCCCTTTTTGTTTCGTGAAGATCATGGGAAACTACGACCGGTACGCGAGTACCAACATACATACATGCATGTATACATACATTCGGACAGATGAAAGCAATTGCAGCATTTTTTTGTTAGTAGTAGAGCTTTTTTTCGTGAAAGAGTTCGTCCGGGGAAGTACTACCACCGTACCTATTTCTGCCGCAAAGCAGTAAGCGCAATGGTCACGTCCACCTAGGACGCGCCCTATGTGCATTGCACTGCGCCCGCCACCCTGAGACATAATGAAAAGTCTCATGTGCCTGTAATTTCACCGGCACCCTTCAAACCGGAACACAGCAATGCGAGCACTACTGCTTTGCGGCAAAAATAGGTATGGTGGTAGTACTTCCCCGGACGAACTCTTTCACAAAAAAGCTCTACTACTCCTAGGTGTCGTCTCATCGTATTGTGTTCGCTAACTGATTCTTATTGAACTCTGATTTGTACTAAGCAGTGTGGTTAAGTAGGCGAGCAAACAAAATGGGGTTTTATAGATTGTACGAAACCAGTTTAACGGTCTGACCGAGACCGTTAACTGCGAAATCATTCCATTTGCGGGCTCCTATTTGAATGGCTTGTGAACTTTTTGTTGTATGAGCTTTGTGGTACAAATACGTACCACCTTCCAGTACTTATAAACAGAGTATTCTGGTGACGATGTGGCCGGAGATAGAGCACAAAGGTCTAGAAGGCACCTATTCACGCTAGCCTTGAAGAGACCCAGATTATAGTTTTAACTACGGTTAAAAAACGGTTTAAACATGGTTGTAACTACGAAAACAGAGGCTACTTTATTTCTAACATTTTAAGATATTTTTTCATATTTTTGAAAGCAAGAGGACATGCTTTATATGATGTAGATTAACATATATTTTTTGTAGATTTTTCGATAAAGATCGTGGAGAAAAAACGTTTTAATGCATGACATTTCACATATATCCACGCCTTAAGTTCTCGTTTTAATTAGTTCGTTACAGTATCGCAAGCGACAAGATTAAATTTTAAACAAGTTATTTAGATGAAGTGCAGCTCAAAGCTCTCTGTAACAAGAACTTAAGTCCTCGACGATGAGATTCAAATCCTCTCGTACCTTGACCGAGATAGAAAGAACTTTGTTGAAGGCCAATTATATGTAATCTATCTTCTATAAGTATTAAGTACTATGAATGAAACTGTAACTGGGCCGAATATGATATTTATTGTCTATTATCTCTAAGGGCCGGCGCCCAGTGCCGGCACGGCACGGCACGGCATGGCAGGTTGTGCTGCGGCGGCGTTCCGTGGCAAGCCGTGGCATCCTGCAGAAAGCCCAGCCGCCGCTGCTCAAGTTTCAACCTTATTTCAACTAGCATAGCAATCAAAGAATTACAATCAATTAATTTTGTAAAAATTTAAAAATCCCTCCACGCAATGAAACGGCTGAACCGATTTTGATCAAACATAACTAAGAGCACTGCCGAAAAATTAAAATTAAAAAAAAAAAAAAAACGGTTCATCCGTTTGGAAGCTACGATGCCACAGTCAGACACACACACAGACACGTCAAACTTAGGTTTCTAATGAAACACCTGTAGATGGCTGGTAGAGGGTTACATTTAAATTTAATGTTATCCATAAAGTGTGGTTTTACACTTGAAAAATAATTATATCATTGAAATTAGATTAAAAATAACTTGATTAGTAATCAAATCCTTTGCCATGCCATGCCGTGCCACACCATCAGTAGGCGCCGGCCCTTACACTTTTTCGGTATTTTCAGCAACAAGTCAAGCATGTGCATTCAGAAAGTGCCATTTGGTGAAGTGGAACTGATAAAGAAGACCAGAGATGGCCATTGGAACTACTCAATGTAGATATTTCCTCAGATATTTCACGAGTGGTGATAAAGGTGACTTTCCGATGCTTTCCGATATCCGATAGAGCTAAAATTTGGCATACCTGTCAAGTTCCGATGACAATACAATATGATGGTGACAGCGAGCTGCTCTGATGATGGAGACGGAAGGTAGACAACGGAACTCCTCGATGGATAATAGTAGACTGGCCCGTGTTTGGGCTTATTGCTCACACGGTTCCGATCACTATAATATTATAAAATCTTGTATTGGCGATAAATTACTAGCATCGAAACCATTTTTTTTTCGAAAATAGGTTCGATTCGTAGCCGAAGCAAGTAATTTTCAGAAAATATTTAAATGCAGTATTACAACTTTAAAATAAAGTCTCCTATCAGCAAAATAGAAAGAAAGAAGAAAGAAAGGTATTTATTTTGACCAAATCTGCACACAGAATCAATAAAAAAACACATAATATGTAAGTACAGAGCTGTGTACAGTACTGTCAAAAAAGGTACCTAGGAGGTAGGTAGGATCCTATTTACAATATTTAAGGTACTTTCCCTTCATGTCGCTTAGTCTTGGGACGCCCTGTATACAGTAGAAAGTGCTTATTAGTTCACGCATCCTTACTTGTTCTGATGTTGCCAACACATAACGTGTCCGAGATAAATTGGGAGATACAAGACATCAACGATTTAGTGTCAACATTTTTCTTACTAATCTTATCATATCTTTGCATATAACTGCGATAAAAATGTAGAGCTTATCGATAGATAAGTAAAATATTAACATTGTTATGTGAATCAAATCAGATACTATAGGAATAAGATTTATAATAATATTTTGTTTATACATATTTTACCTGTGGCTAGGTGCTCGGCCCGCGGGCGGGGGACGCGGTCGCGCGGCGTACATATTTAGTCACAGATTATACATTAGTATACGTGGTGTCGGTTAACGTCAGCGCGATCCGGCCGACCGAGCGTGGAAGACAGGGTTCCATGTCAAAAACTTACTGTAAACTTACCTGTACGGTGAAGCAGCAAGTGTCAAAAACCATAGTTTTTACTTTCAGCGTCCAGTGTGTCTTACCTGAAACAAAAGGTTACCTTGAATTAATATAAAGCTATGGTAACGGCACTAATGACTATTGGGAGCTAATAACAGAATTTTTCAACCCACTGTCATATGAAACTTCAGTAGTTCAGTAGTGTCATGGCTGCCTGCATTCATTTTAGTGACTCTTTTTGTTTATTTTATTTTTTGTATAAACCAGTTTTGTATAATGGGGCTTAATCTTGTTATTGTAATTTTATAGTTAGTTAGTTGTATAAGTATGCTCGTTTCGTTTCGTATGAGGTAGTGCTGGCCTCTGGTGTCGGAGTTTGTCAAGCCGCCCGAGGGCCTCTGACATGGCTTATCGACTGTTATTAATCAATAACAGCCGGGACCGACAGCTTAACGTGCCCTCCGAAGCACAGAGCGATGGAAATCCGCACATAACTTAGAAAAGTAATTGGTGCGGAGCCTAGGATCGAACCCGGTATCGTTGGATTCTGAGTTGCACTATTGAACCGTTAGGCTACCATCGCTTTTTAATCGCTTTTTTTATAAGTATGCTATAAATATATTTAATTTTAATTGCCTGTGCGTGCATACACAACACTCAATCGGAACCTAAGCGGATATCCGTGGTACACTCTGGGCCTCAACGGCAGATCAGCGCTGGGTTGCCAACGCGGCAGCAAACGCCGAGTTCTTTTTTATTTCTTTGTAATTTGTTTTTGTTCTAGATTTTATTTAGAACAACATTTATTTGATTTTTTGTTGGTGCGTGTTTTTGTATGTAGTCATAAATAATCGTTTCATTTTTTCTTTCTTTCTTTCTTTAGTTAGCCAACTAATTGAAGGCATTTTCATCGCAGTGTAGCTGTAATCAACTTTATCCTCAACTTCTATGCTATAAGCATCATCAGCCTGTAGAAGTTCTGCTTCATAGAATTCCACGACAAACGGTCGGAATAAGGAATAAGATTTATAAATATAATGATTTATAATGATTTATAAATAGGTCGGGGTATGCCGCAAAATCCTTTATCTTAGATTAGATTTTTAACTGACTAAATCAAGTACAATATTCAAATTATAAATATGCATGGATACTACATTATAATTCCGAGGGATCACTGTACCAGAAACACGATAGGACAATATTTTCTCGAAAGAAAAAAAATATTACGTCTGTTTTTAACCTAGATTCGATTGTTTATTATAATGGTGCATATTATTGGGTAAAAAAACTAGATAAATAAAATCAATACAATAAAGACGAGGGTTTAATGTAGGTGTTTTGTAAAATAATCTATATTATTTATTTATTAAAAAAAAAAAAAAATTAGCTTTTTCGAGAGGCCTGGGGCGTTTTTTTTTGCATGGATATTTCCTGGGGTTGGTGCAGATTCAAATTCAGACAACATCCAAATTCCGTCACTTTCTAACTCATTAAAGTTCAGTTGAGTTAGAAAGTGACTAAATAGCGCTCGCGAAACGAAAAGAAAGTGAATATCACAGAAAACAACTATTTGCCACGTGAAAAACCGTCGCATCACAAAGTCATATGTTCAACTTGAAGATAAAGTCTTTGCCGACATTTAGGTGCAAGAAAAAGTACAAAACTCTAAGTCGTTTATAAGTTAAATCAAATTTTCAGTTGAAAACAGCTGCACTTTGTTATTTTTTTCACATGGTTAATGAACAGATACAACATTTTTGTACGTTTTGTTCTCGCCGTCGTCGTTTCGTATGAAGTAGTGCTGGCCTCTGGTGTCAGAGTTTGTCAAGTTGCCCGAGGGCCTCTGACATGGCTTATCGACTGCTATTAATCAATAACAGCCGGGACCGACAGCTTAACGCGCCCTCCGTTTTGTTCTTATTTTTGATAAGGTAAACATAATTGGAACTAACCTACATATTTTTAAGACCTACATGACATTATGTTCAAGCAAATAAATATATCTTCTTTATCTTTATCTTTGTTCACTTTACAGATAAAAGGTCAATCAATCAAATTACTTTTTCAGCTTATAACACGACTCCTTTATGTGGAGAGAGCCTCCAAATAAGACGAATAAGCTGCTACATACACCTTAAGCTGCCTGCATGCACCGACTAACTTTATAATGTCCTCGATACGTACACGATACACATATTTTACACAGTATACTCTGAACATAGGACACTTTTTTTTCTAAGGAAATCAACGCGAGAGAAACCGCATGTGAAAGCTAGTAGTAAATATTTTAACTTGGTTGCTAGAAGAATACATAGGTACATACATGCATAGACACACGCCTTTTTCTCCGAAAGGGTAGGCAGAGCTTAAATGGGCCTCTTTTCACAGTGGGTTGCACCATCGTGGAATATAGACGTGACAAGTGGTGAGCTCATCGCCACCATTGCTTCCCACGACTGACTCGGCTAACACTTTCTTCCAATAATAAGCTAGCAGCCAGGACAAATCTTATCAACAAGTCCGGGTAATCCCTTAGTCGGCTTTTACGACATCCACGGGAGGAGACGGACGGGTTTATTCTTAGGCTGGACACACCACAGCTGCTAGAAGAATGAGTTAAAGAAATGAGGACATACATACATACATAGACACACGCCTTTTTCCCCGAAGGGGTAGGCAGAGCCTCAATAGGCCGCTTTTCACAGTTGGTTGCACCATCGTGGAATATAGACGTGACAAGTGGTGAACTCATCGCCGCCATTGCTTCCCACGACTGACTCAACTAACGCTTTCTTCCAGTAATAACACATTCCATAATAAGCTAGCAGCCAGGACAAATCTTATACCAACAAATCTTACTAACAAGTCCGGGAAATTTCACCTATTAAAAATCGGGCTTACTGTATTTCTATTGACTCTTTTCATATTGTTTCTTTCCTTTCCAGTTATTGTGCCGTACAAAGAGATAATAAACTACCCACATTACTTTCTTTGTAGCATAGTTAATAGGCAATACGTAGGGCTTATTATTATATACTAGCGGCTCGCCCCGGCTTCGCACGGGTAGCCCCCGGTGAAAAACAGCCCGCCCGCGATATTTTATTACTTATAATTTCTCCCGTTTTTTACACATTTACCACTATATCTTTGCTCCTATTGGTCGTAGCGTGATGTTATATAGCCTATAGCCTTCCTCGATAACTGGACTATCCAACACAAAAAGAATTATTCAATTCGAACCAGTAGTTTCGGAGATTAGCGCGTTCAAACAAACAAACAAACAAACTCTTCAGCTTTATAATATTAGTATATATGAGTGTTACTCGTATGCTTTGTTCAGCGAAGCACATTCACTGACTCATAATATTCTATTTATATGTTTAGTTTACACAGAGCGGGAACATTTTGGTAAGTTTTATGTCATTAGTTTACAAAAACGAGGCCAAAATATTTTCAAATACCAATAATTTAAGCTATTTCCAACACATGTACACATAAAGTGGCTCTAATTTCACCGCAATTAGGTACACAATGACACCTGTAATCAAACTGTGACTTTTTAATTGCTATTATTCACTAGTGAGTTATACAGACAGTTGAACATTTACACAGTGTGTATTTCTGTTTTATTATTATTTTCTTCACAAGTTTTTTTTTTTTTTTTTTTTTATGTAATAATGTTACAAACAGGCAGGCCTGATGTAAAGCAGTCACCGCCGCCTATGGACATCTGCAACACCCATGGAATTGCAAACGCGTTGCCTACCATTACGAGCCCTATTGATATTTCTCTTGAATTTACCCATATTGTAGCCCTGTGGTAAAACATCCAACGGGAGCTCATTCCACGCTCTGCAGATACGCGGGAGAAACGAGCGCGTGAAACGCACTGTGCGAGACCTCCACGCGTGCACAATGTGCGGGTGAGCTCGCAAGTGCAAGTGTGTTGAAAAACTTCGTATGATACACGTGTGTATTCCTCACCTAACGGCTTGGGTCTCAATGGCGCCTCACAGCGGTAATCACCAACATTACACACTAGTACCATAATGTACTATTCCATAAGAGTTGACACCTCTGTCACCAATGTGTTGTCAGCAATATCGTGGGGTATCCTTAGTTAATGTATTCAGATCCAAAGTTTATAATCATGATCGAATCCTACAGATAATTTACCTCCCAATATGTGTCCTTGACATTTCATATCCAATGTGTAAACCACTTTTCATATTATACCTGGGCGACCGAGCTTCGAAAAGAGTTTTTTTTTGTGTCAAATAACGTTTTCCCATAGATGAGACCTAGCTAGATCCATTTTTCGCCCCAAAAACCGCCAATATGTGTCCTTGACATTGAATGCCTGAGTAGGTATGTTATGTACCTATAAGATGAACTTTCTTGAGCCACCTCCATCCACTGTTCCATTCGGTCGATCCATTTCGGTTTTGTTATATTTATATATTTAATTTATTAAAGAATAATTTTTTTTTAAATTTTATTTGAATGTTATTAATATTAATAAATGTCACAGAATTGAATATACACAAACAAATTAACACAAATAAGAAAAATAAAATAATAATAAGAACCGGCCCAGTGTGAGTCGGACTGGTGCACGAAGGGTTCCGTACCATTATCTATAAAAACGACAAAAAAAAAACACGTTTGTTGTATGGGAGCCCCCTTAAATATTTTTGTATTCTATTTTTAGTATTTGTTGTTATAGTGGCAACAGAAATACATCATCTGTGAAAATTTCAACTCTCACGGTTCATGGGATACAGCCTGGTGACAAACGGACGCACAGCGGAGTCTTAGTAATAGGGTCCCGTTTTACCCTTTGGGTACGGAACCCTAAAAACTACTAAAATAAACGCATGGAATGTCACAAATGTCAAAAAAATCTTGTGTCATAAATTCATCGACGGAGTAAAAAAACAAAAACAAAAAGTTGTCATAATTTATTTTTATATATACATATTTTGACTTTCAATTAAATAAATAAATTAATAAATAATGCTGGACAGTTCACACAACATTATCTAGCCCCAAGCTAAGCAGAGCTTGTGTTATGGGTACTAGATAACTGATATACTTAATACAATATATATATATATTTTTTATTATACATATAAACTACCCAGAACACCCTGAACAAATATCTGCGATCGCACAAATATTTGTTCCGAGGCGGGAATCGAACCCGCAACCTCCTGCGTCGCAGGCTAAGCTTCGCCCACCGCGCCACAGAGGTCGTCATTTCATTGCTTCAATTGCTTTCATTTCGGTGGGCAGAGCATTGAATAGTTTGTTCCCGTACAGCCGTCCCCTTTTATCGCTAAGTTAGCGTATTGCACTGAACTATAGAGATATATAGGTAGGTACTTAAAATTGTTTTTTTTTGTCTAATTACTCCTTTGTCGACCTCTGTGGCGCAGCGGGCGAAGGTTGGCTTGCGACGCAGGAGGTTGCAGGTTCGATTCCCGCCTCGGAACAAATATTTGTGCGTTCGCAGATATTTGTTCAGGGTGTTCTGGGTATTTTCCATGTATAATACAAAATATCTATCTATGTTATATATTGTATTATGTATATCAGTTATCTAGTACCCATAACACTAGCTCTGCTTAGCTTGGGGCTAGATAATGTTGTGTGAACTGTCCAGTATTATTTATAATTACTATTTTTGTTTAAGTACTAGTTATATTGCATGATGTGAAGCGGATTATGGTGGATTTAATTTGTCAACTTTTCTTGTACCCTTTCTCGCAATAAATGAAATTAAATGAAACAAATATGTATCGGCCGTGAATTCCTTCCTGTGACGCTAGATATGAGTCACCCTGTGATTCAGCACAGGCGCATTATTCACTTATTTGGGTTTCCCGACTCTTTGATAGCTGTACTTTTTTAGAAACTTGGACAAAGGTGGAGACAGGCATACACACAATACTAGAAATAGGAATAAGATTGCAAGTCATACAACTAGATTGGCTAGAGTTCGTAAGTCGTTCATAGGACAAAGCTCAAAGTTTTTTAATAAATTACCTGACAACATTGTTACTTTATCTGAAAATAAATTTAAGAAAATTCTGAAAAGAACAAGTAATTAATTTTCAAAAATTAAAAAACTCTCTACGCAATGAAACGCCTGAACCGATTTTGATCAAACATAGCTAAGAACATTCCCGACTAATTCAAATTACAAACAAAAATTAATTAAAAAACTTGTATATCCTTTCGGGAGCTACGATGCCACAGACACACACCCAGCCACACACTAAGACACACACACAGACACACACACACAGGCACGTCAAACTTATAACACCCCGTCGTTTTTGCGTCGGGGTTAAAAAAGGCTTACTATAAACTAAAAGATTACATAGATGACAAAAGGGCCTTTGAAATGATTGTAAGTACTGTATTTTTTTTTTTTTTTTTTTAACTTCATGACTTTGTAATAATGTGTATATTTAACGTAATGTTAACTATCAACTAAGACTAGATAGTCATAGAAATGAACTAGCTGCTAAGTTACAAGGAACGGGTAGCCTTACATATTCAAGACTGAAAAGACACAGTATACCAAGTCTAGTGGAAAGATTCACAGAGAAAGATTGAGAGATGACTCACTGGACGTATCTCTCTCCATTCAACACAAAAAACGGATCGAATCGGACAGTAAATTGGATTATTGTTATTAAAACAGATCGCCAAGAAGAAGGATAAATAATAAAAAAAAAAAAAAAAAAACTTCATGACAATAATGTGTAAGTATTTACCTTTGATTTATTTTTAAATCACTTACTTACAAGAAATAACCGATTGAATTGAATTATTGCATTATTTAATCAACAATGACCTAAGATAAATATTTTATTAATAATACTTCCAGAAACAAAAACATTGATAACAATTATCAAGGAGGTCGGTAATAAAAACATGCGTCACTGGTTCCAGAATATTACTTCCAAGTAACGGAATATTTGTAGGTAGAACATTTGGTGATAGCTTAGAATATAGAATAAACAACAACCCCTGTCACGCGTAAAAACTGTCACCATGAAAACTAGTCTCAATGAGAATAGTTTCACGCAGTCTGTCTGTGGACAACCGTGCGGCTAGTCGTGTGGAACTTGAAAGATTTGCTTGTGAATATGCCGTCGTGTGACGGATTTTTACGTCATGTAATAATTCTGCTCAGCGTAAAAATAAAACATATAGAATCACATTTCATACGTAAGTATTACGTTTAAACATTTAACGTTAAGTTTTGTTTCTTTTTTTTTTCGTATTTTTATTTATTAAGGTTATTTATAAAGTATTTTCTGTCTTTTGTCTTTCTATCTTAAATATCTTTTTGGTTTAAATAATGAAATTTGTTTACCACTGTGAAAAGAGGCCCATTCAGGCTCTGCCTAGCCCCCCCCCCCCCCCACCCCCCTTCGGGGCAAAAGGCGTGTGTCTATGTATGTATGTATTTGTTTACCATTCATTCTTTGGAAAAAAGTCAAGCTTTGTCATTGTTGCCAACATCACCAAAATATTACACCTACTGGTAGGAAGTATGGTAGGCGCAGGGGAGGCTTTGTGTTTTGGCGACACAGCACCCCGTACTAATAGCATCGCAAGCACCTTCCGGTTTATTCTATATTCTAAGGGTGCTAGTTGAGTGAGTGATCCTACTACACGCAACAACAACTCGACAAATACTAGGAACAAGAAGAAAGATCACTAACGAACAAAAAGAACCCAACCATTCACAGAAACTGTCGCTTCTATAACAAAACCGACAGTTCATTCAAATGTAATAACAAAAAGGGTGGACAAAAACGGTATAACAATGCAAGCGGCGCCAGAAGAGGTCGGCGTTTCTGCTAAACACAAATATTGGTGTTGGGAATCCCAGCTCGGGAATACCGACACGCTACCTGTGGACGTGGACGCTACGCGACGATTGAACAACGATCGAAGATTCCTGCTGCTTGTTTAAAATTCTAATTCATTTATTGCGAGCTGGCTCTTATCTGGCTCAACGCATTAGTATTGCCATTCAGCGTGGCAATGCAGCCAGCATCTTAGGGACGCTTCCGTCTGGTAGTGATTTGGATCATTTGAGCTACCTTTAGATCGCTAGCAGCGGTTTTCAGGTAGCACAACTGTTTCATATGTATTTTGTACATACCTTGTATTAGTTATTTCTGTAAATAAATGTTTATTGCGATGTATGGGTTAGTAACTGGTGGTTAGTGGTACAGTTAATTGTTCGGCCATAATCGGCGTTTAACGCATGCAAAATATATTCAGTATTTAAAAATTAAAAATCACCTAGTTCTATTTAGTCACATATTCCTAGTCATAATTTTTTTTTACCCCCGACGCAAAAACGACGGGGTGTTATAGGTTTGACGTGTCTGCGTGTGTGTGTGTGTGTGTGTGTGTGTTTCGGAGTTGCAAATTCCTGTCTGATAACGACTCTGCCTCTGAGAGAGAGGTTACATCCAGTTGACAACCTCGCGGCGAGCGAAGATTCGCCTGCGACGCATGAGGTCGCGTGTTCGATTTCCGCCTCGGAACAAATATTTGTGCAATCTGCAGATGTTCAGGGTGTTCTGGGTGTTTTCTATGTATAATAAAAAATATCTATCTATGTAATGTATTGTATTAAGTATATCAGTTATCTAGTAGCTCTGCTTAGCTTGGAACTAGATAATGTGCACCAACTCCCCCAATCATCAATGTCCCAGGAACTGCACGATCTGATCCCACCATCTCCTTTTCATCATAGGACGAGCAGGCGTACGGCTCAGTACCATCCTTACCTCATTGGTATACCTTCTATTCGCACAAAACGTTTCGGTTCTACCTTTATAATGCGAACTGCTAAGGAGTGGAACACACTGCCGTCGTCTGTCTTTCCTGAAAACTATAATCTGGGTCTCATCAAGTCTAGAGTGAATAGGTGCCTTCTAGACCTTTGTGCTCCATCTTCGGCCACATCGTCACTTACCAACAGGTGAGATAGTGGACAAACAAAGGTCTATCAATGTTGAAAAAAAAAAAAAAAATGTGTGAACTGTACAGCATTATTTAGTTAAATGTTTTAATAAGAATTAAATTATAACAATTCGTTTACACTAACTATTTTTAACTTGGTCATGTAATTGGATTTAACCTTCAGTATGTTGTTCGAATATATACTTTTTGCCTTGGCATATTTATAACGGGACCATGAAGAATCTGTCCACGGTATCGATATTACGATGACCTATAAAACTATGTCGAAAACAGAATATTAAACAACAGTAGTATAGGAAACTGTTACATTAACAGAGGTTAGTTAGTAATACCAAGTTATGTGCAGTTTTAAACGCTACTTTATCTACACACATGCAATAAAACGTAGTTACTTGACCAACAATGAACATGAAAAATTATAGAAAAAATAATAAACTGGAACACAACAATACTGCTATGCGAAGGTTTGGTGATAGTACTTCCCCGGACAAACCCTTTCACAAAAAAGCTCTACTACTACTAAACATCTGATTACTGAACATTTATGACATATATTTAATACTAGCTGACCCGCTCGCGACTTCGTCGACGCGTAGACTTTCATACAAACTTTAACACCCTTTTTCAACCACTTAGGATGCGAATTTTCAAAAATCATTTCTTAGTGCGCGCCTGCACCCTTTAATGAGTGCTTGTGCTAAATTTCAGACCTCTCGGCCCAGTAGTTTCCGAGCTTTCGTGATGAGTGGTCAGTGAGTGGACTTCTCTTTTATATATATAGATGACTATGTTAGGTTATTAAAAGGTAATACATTTGTTTACAGAAATAACAATACAACTAATACCTACAAGGTAAGTACAAAATGCATATGAAACAGTTGTGCTACCAGAAGACCGCTGCTAGCGATCTAAAGGTAGCTCAACTGATCCAAATCACTAGTAGTAGTAGTTTTAGTAGTAGTAGAGCTTTTTTGTGAAAGAGTTCGTCCGGGGAAGTACTACCACCATACCTATTTCTGCCGCAAAGCAGTAGTGCTCGCATTGCTGTGTTCCGGTTTGAAGGGTAAGGGTGCCGGTGAAATTATAGGCACATGAGACTTTTCATCTATGTTTCTGGGTGGAGGGCGCAGTGCAATGCCACATAGGGTGCGTCCTAGGTGGACGTGACCTATGAGGTAATGCACTGTTCATAGGTAGAGGTTACCGCTTAACATCAGGTGGGCCTCTTGCTTATTACGTCATCCAAGTAGTATATAAAAAAAAAAAAGACGGAAGCGTCCCTAAGTTGCTGGCTGCATTGCCACGCTGAATGGCAATACCACAGATTACTTAATAGTTACGCAATACTAATGCGTCGAGCCAGATAAGAGCCAGCTCTCGGGTCAAGCGTCGCTTCGACCAGACGCCCTGAAAGAATTCTGAAAACACGATGGAAACACGGACCCAGAGTCTCAACTCAGAAAGGCTCAAATAAGTAAGCTCTGTCGAGACTTGTATATTTGCGTCTTTTGAGGTCCTCAGCGGAATCTGCCGCCGCACGGGCCCTAACTGATGTCCCGCAAGGGTATCAACGCATGTAGCGTCCCACACCAAAGGCCTACCCTTCTCCCACGGATCAAGAGTCATGCCGTCAGGCCGCTTACCATCGTCACGTAGCAGACCATTCGGTTCTAGAATTGCTGGAATGGTAACGCTAAATTGTTAGGTTCTAAATTGTATGGAAATTAAATGCTGCTCAGTAGAACACAGTCATACCACAATAATAGAAGGATTACCTACTAGTCAAGAGTGCTCAAGTGACAATATGGCTGACGCATGTAGGTACATACTCTGATTCATCGCGAGTCGAGCCATTGCAATGCTTTGTGCAACTACTTAAAAATAAATCACTAATCACTGGCATTGTATGACCGAAATCAGTTCGCTAAACCACCAGCCAACAGTCAGAAAATGAATGGGTTGTCAACGAGTAACACACTGATGATTTTTTCAGGGATGTGAAGTGACATAGTAGATTTTGCACTATGGGAATAAAGCAGTGTCTAACGTCGCCGGCGGCATATTGAACCCTGAGCGTAACGAGTGGTCAAGCTGCCCAAGACAAAGACAGGGTTTATCCCAGAGGAGCATACTTTTCACACCTTCTGCGAGACAATAAAAAATCACTGAAAATCACAGCACCAAACACCGAGTTCTGCTTATTGAGGCCAGTTCGATTTACGAACAAACCTCTTTACAATGCCATATGGGCATTTTTTACTTAGAGTTTTCCACGAGTTTTTACACGAATTGGACGTTCCAAATTCAAATCACTTTACCTCCCTAAGTTTAAAAAGAAAGGAGAAAGAGGAAAATATTTTACCCCTTTAGATCTGTATTAAAAAAAAAAACATGATTATGCAAAATTTCAAGTTTGTAAGTTCAAGAAATAAGGTTTTTCATACAATTGTTTTCACCCCTTTTCACCCCCTTAGGGGTTGAATTTACAAAAATCCCTTCTTAGTGGGTGGTTTTGCTGTAAAATGGACCTACGCTCCAAGTTTCAGCTTTCTAGGTCCAGCGGTTTTGGCTTGGTGATGATGAATCAATAAGTCAGTCAGTCAGTAATAGGTACCTTAGGTTTAGTCAAAGTTTCCTACTTGTACTTGTAGAGCAGACTCTTCTCCGCAACTAGGCCACCAACGGGCCCTTTTTGTTCCTAAAAAGTTTCCTACATCGAAGATAGCAAACTACCAACTGTTTCGAAGCCACTGACCGGAGATGACGCAAGATTTTTATGATCGATAGATTTATTGATTCAGTTTTAAAAATCTCTAAATAGATTTTAATAGTCCTTTGACTTAGATGAGGAAAATCTCAACTGAATTTAAAGATTGAGCTATTTATGGCATAGTTCATGGCAGCTGTTTTTGTCTTAGACTCGATGTAGAAGCCAAAGTAGAGAGTAGGCGTGAGTGAAATGCCTAAGAGCTCGAGGTGATCTCCTATAGCTACAGGTACATCTCGGAAGACAGGAACTTGGAGAAACTGACTTTTTTTTATTCCAATTCAATTAAATTCATTTATTTCAGGCAACAGTGAAAAATGTACATTGTACCTAGACAAAAGCCCATGACAGCATGCTGATATACCTTACGGCGCGTTCACATAGAACGTCCGTTTTACAGGTCCTTTTAAACGTATTGTTATTAGTGTATGTAGTTGTATGAGCGAGTTCACGCAGAATACAGTATTCCGGATCCAGTAATCGAGAACAATTGACAACTACATACGTTAGCGCGTCTAATAACATAATAATGACAATACTTTTATTTGAAATAAGACAAATAAATTAAGTTTAAAAAAAATGTTTTTTTTTGTATCTTAGTGCAGGTAAATTTTTCTTGACCAGCAACCCTAAAATAATATAAGTGAGGCATATCAGATCATTTAGAAATTACATACAAACGATATTAACATATATGTACGTAAAACGGACGTTCTATGTGAACGCGCCCTTACAACTAACATATATATAAAGATATGTCGAACTTAATCTAACACACAGTAAATAATTTAAAAAAAAAACTATTTTTTCGGCGAGAAGAGACAAGCCAGCGTTTTAGAGGCGTTGAACTTGACTAGATTGTATCTTATTTTTTCAAATATTTTTACTGTTTATTATGTGGCGCAAATATATATTTTATATTAAAAGAAAGAAAGAAAGAAAGAAAGAAATAAAACGTTTATTGGTGACAAAAAGCATTTTTTTTTCTATTTTTACCTACTTGGCACAGGTTTATCGATTTGCTTGCTCCTTCAACAACTTTGCTCAGACTTTTTCAGTAGAAAACTTTCCTTAACATGCAAAGTTCATAAATGACAAAGTTAAGTTCAGGAGTTTGAACAAAAGCTACGGGACGAAGGTTTAAAGAGATTATTAGGAGTAAATTAGATTATAAATACTATCATGAGTTAAAGAGAGGCGTAACTATTTGCTAAGTATTCTCAACTTTGCGCTTCCCACTTCATGCTTGAAGTCGCTGAAGTTGAATGAACCGTATAAAAACCATTGAGGATAAAAAACCACAGAGTAACAAAGCCAGTTACAGAGCGCAATGTATGTATGAACACATAAACCATAGGCGCAGGAAACCTGCTTCTCTAAGATGGTCGTGAGACAAAACATAGCTACGGCATAAAGTCAAGAGGTATACAGTCAAGCAGGTACTCACAATCAATCACAATCACAGGACACTGTCCTCTGAACAAACACCTCTTTAATATCGGGGCTTTAAGACAGCACACAGACAGAGACAGAGGGTGTCTGACCGAAGAAGAATCGGCTGCCCACGTAGTCCTGGAATGTGTGGGAGTAGCAGCTCAACGTAAACAAATCCTCATTTCGTTTCATTTCATTTATTTCACCTTGTAACATAGTTTCTCACACTGGGCAAGTCACTCAACAACCCGAGGTCACTCCGCCAAGCCTGCGAAGACCCCAGGAAACTTCTGTGCTTCTGGACGGAGTTAGGCTAACTACCTAGTCAGACAACTCTCACGCATAATGGACCGCCCATAGAGTTCGAATGCGGAAAACGGAGTTCTTTAACATTAACATTAACATTAACATTAACTCATTGAGTTATAAGCTGGGTTTCTGGTTTGAAATCCAGTGTGCTATGATGCCGGAATTAAAATTAAATTGGTCTGACAGAACGGCCAGCATGCTGATAGAACTGTAACGGACGCGATTTATCAGGGAAGCAGTTCTGTTGCGTATTCAATTTCAATTTCAACTTCAATAGCCTTTATTAAACAAATCTTAATTCTAGTTTATTATAAAAATCTTATCCTTAGACATCAGTAATGCGATTGTTTTGCTTTTCAGCATAGGCCTCCCCCAGCCTTTTCCAAAGTTCTCGATCGTGAGCTTTCCTTCTCCAAAGCCCTCCTGCAGCTACTCTGATGTCGTCCTCCCACCGTTGGAACGGTCGACCTCTAGCTCTCTTTCCTTCTCTCGGGTACAACTCAATCTGTTGCGTTTGATCGCGCAGAAATCATCAACGCGCCCATCTGAGCACATGCCTGAAGCGCTGCAGAACTGCGGCAGCCCCAACAGCACCTGCAACCGTTGTTGTACTGGACTCGTAGAGCGTTGTAGGCCTTCTGCGTATACCTGAACCACAGGCGGCACGTGTAATTTTTTTGCCAATAAGCCCTGAACATGGTGACTTTGACCGGGACAGAATAACGTGCAAACCTGCGAGCCAGCATCATACATCTAACCGCTAACGCTCTACGTTCCCTCTCAATATCAGAATCATCACACATATCCTCAGTAACCTCAGTGGCCCAAGTATACGTAACCTTTTTAACCCCCGACGCAAAAACGACGGGGTGTTATAAGTTTGACGTGTCGGTGTGTGTATGTGTGTTTCTGTGTGTGTCTGTTTGTGGCATCGTAGCTCCCGAACGGATGAACCGATTTCGTATTTTTTTTGTTGGAAAGGTGAATTTGTCGTGGTCTTAGCTATGTTTGATTAAAATCGGTTCAGCCGTTTCATTTTTTTTTTATTCTACTTGGATGACGGATCAAGCAAGAGGCCCACCTGATGTTAAGCGGTAACCTCTGCCTATGAACAGTGCATTACCATATAGATTACGTCCACCTAGGACGCACCCTATGTGGCATTGAACTGCGCCCGCCACCCTGAGACATAACGATGAAAAGTCTCATGTGCCTGTAATTTCACCGGCACCCTTACCCTTCAAACTGGAACACAGCAATGCGAGCACTACTGCTTTGCGGCAGAAATAGGTATGGTGGTAGTACTTCCCCGGACGAACTCTTTCACAAAAAAGCTCTACTACTACTAAAGGCGTAGAGGCGTGCGTTGAGGTTTTTTTTTATTTTTACAAAATTAATTACTTGTTATATGAGCATGTTGTATCTTTAGCACCCAAAATCTGTGAGTGGTACGAACCCATGTTCAATGCGCTCACTACAGCCTGTTCGTTACCCCTCCAAGCATAATAGGCCAGCAGTGTTTGTGGACTCGAATTATTATAACCGGTTCCGTGCGAGTTGAATGCGCACGACGAATGTTCCGTATCAATTAGTAGTTCACAGTAAAACAACTGGAAAACAAGTAAAGAGGGCTTTTCATTTTCGAATAAAAAAGAAGTAGTTCAATTTGGCTCGATAGATGGCGCTGACTCTAGTATGCTTGTCAAAATTAACAAATGCATTGTCTGTGCTTTTGTGTGATAGTAACAAAATACCACGAAAATATATCACTACGTTGTTGACTTTGACATTTCACTTTATTTTGAAAGCTAGGTCAAAGCAGCGCCATCTATTAGCACATGATTTGAAACGTATTTCTTGAAATTGTTTTGTAAAAAATAAAGAATTAAAATCGGTTCGTCCGTTCGGGAGCTACGATGCCACATACACACACACACACACACACATACACAGAAACGTCAAACTTATAACACCACGTCGTTTTTGCGTCGGGGGTTAATAACACTTTACTGACTGTAGGTTGCGTTTTTGAGTCCCCTTGGTGTGTCCGGCCCAAGAATAGACCCCTTCATCTCCTCCCGTGGATGTCGTAAAGCCGACTAAGGGATTGCCCGGACATGTTCGTAAGATTCGTTGGTTTAAGATTTACCATGATTTTTGAGTTTTAATTGTTCCCGATATTTCGGCACAGTTGCATGCGCTCTGATCACGGGAGAACTAACTAAAGTACTTATGTACTGTATGCACATAACCATGATAGTTTCAAAAGTGGTATAAGATTTGTCCTACAGTAAACCCTCGGCTTTGATGTATTGATTTTTAATCGAATCTTTTACCCAATAATATGCACCATTTTATAAACACAATACTCAATACTCAATATATTTATTACTAAAAAAACAAACAAAAAACAAAATCAAAATAAACAAACATAAAACAAAAAAAAACAAAAAATCAATAATAAAAAAAAAATGTTAAAATAACAACAAAACAAATTGATGATTGATGTTGTTGATTGTTTAAATTTTTAAACAATCGAATCTAGGCAAGATGTAGACTTAACTTTGTTTATTTTTATCTATAGAGAAAATATTGTCCTATCCTGTTTCTGGTACAGTGATCCCTCGGAATTATAATGTAGTATCCATGCATATTTATAATTTAAATATAGTAGTTGATTTAGTCAGCTAAAAATTAATTTTAAGATTGGTAATTTTGCGTTATACTCCACCATAACCTAGGAAAATAGCGTTGTCCTCAAAGCGCGTTGCGCACTTGCGCATCGCACGTAAAAGCCAACAAGGGGAAGAAAACTTTTTTTTTTTTTTTTTTATACTACTTGAATGACGGTGCAAGCTGATGGCCCACCTGATGTTAAGCGGTAACCTCTGCCTATGAACAGTGCATTACCTCATAGGTCACGTCCACCTAGGACGCGCCCTATCTAGCATTGCACTGCGCCCGCCACCCTGGACATAAAGATGAAAAGTCTCATGTGCCTGTAATTTCACCGGCACCCTTACCCTTCAAACCGGAACACAGCAATGCGAGCACTACTGCTTTGCGACAGAAATAGGTATGGTGGTAGTACTTCCCCGGACGAACTCTTTCACAAAAAAGCATTACTACTACAAAAACCACCGGAGTTGAGACTCCATCCACCGGAGTTGAGACTAAATGTACTAATATTTATTCTGTGACTAAACTACGATCAACAAGCTGCCAAGCGCGGTGACTTTTTAATGTTAATTTTATTATTTTTTATTATAATCATGAGCTTTTCTGTAAATCTGTTTACTCGCATTTTCCAGCTAATTTTCTAATCAAAAATTAAACAACATTAATAAAGCTTGTTGTACTCGGTGCAGACAAAAAAAACAAATATAAAACTCTTAAATGGCAGAATTAAAAAGGCAAAGAGCGGAGGGGTTGTTGCGGGCGTGCCTTATCTCCGCAGACACTGGCTGCTCTGTGTTTATTACTCATTCCACTAGATGTGTGGTGTGTACCATAAGTGTAGTACCTAGGTGCATCCGTTTATAGTCTACGGTGTGTAATATTAGTCGCCAAGGCGCGGTTTTTAAACTCACCCTCGTGTTTTAATAACCCCTGTTATGTTTCAGTTTTATAAAACCAACTATTATTCTATAAAAAACGTAATTGTTACATTTCGAATTCCACCACGTTATCTTCTTCTTCGTCTTCTTGTTATAATGGCTTCTGAGGAATGCACCAAACAATTTCGCCAATATCAAGTGATATTATGGTGTCGATTCTGTGCAGCATTCTCTAATTTTAAACCGCGTTAAAGTTGTCGCGCGCGCTTTCTAACAGACTGAAATAAAGGAGCGATAATTTTAATGCGGTTTAAAATTAGAGAATGCTGCACAGAATCGACACCTATATTAATTGTTATAATATTAGTCAAGTCGTCAAGAGTCTCCGTCAAGTCATAACCCGTTTAAATGGTGGCAGAAAAATTAAGCATTTGCAGGAAAAAATTAACCATTTCAAAAAGACACACAATACACTTATATTTAACTACACCACACATGTGCTGCACCGTGCTACATGTGTGTGTGTTACACCGGTTAAAAAGCCAGCAAAATTACAGGAAATAACTCGAAAAAACACATTAAAATGTAATCTATGTATATAAAACAAACTCGTGTTAGTTACACCACTTATAACTCAAGAACGGCTGAACCGATTTGGCTGAAAATTGGTAGGGAGGTAGCTTAGAACCAGGAGAAGCACATAGAGGGGTCACCGGGGGCTACCCGTGCGAAGCCGGGGCGAGTCGCTAGTTAAATATAAATGACAACTTTTTTTCAAAAATGGCAGATATAATCACCACCTTATCTCTTCTTCTTATTTTTAATATAATGGCTTCTGAGCAAAATTTAGCCAATGTCAAGTGATATAATTAATTATATTTTTATAGTCAAGTCGTCAAGAGTCTCCGTCAAGTCATAACCCACATGCGTGATGTACTCGTAGTGAAATTAAAGTGTATTACGTGTCTTTGCGAAATTATGGACTAATAGCGACTCGTCCCGGCTTCGCACGGGTAGTTTCAGGATGAAAAACAGCCCCCCCCCCCCTCCTATACCCCCTCTGGTAGCCTATGTCACTCAGGGTGAATGTAGCTTTCCAATGGTGAAAGAATTTTTTAAATCGGCACAGTTGTTTTTGAGTTTATTCATTACAAACATACACACACAAAAATACAAATCTTTCCTCTTTATAATATAAGTGTAGATATAAGTTGGGATGTAGTGGGTTATCAACGTCTGGCTCAGCAAGTCGAACCCTTATGGGGGTGGCTGAGCCCTCGGTTAAAATCGTTGTGACTCACAATCTCTCGCCAGTAGCTCCTCGTAGCTGTCCTGCATGCAGCGCCACATCCCGGTAACCACGTCGACTCGTGGGCTAAACCTGGCAGAGGGGGGCTTGGAGTGCCTCGGTACCTCAAGTCTAAGCGGTCGCTCCCCGCTCAGTGCACAAAGTCTGTCTCGGCAATATGCAACCCATCTCCGATGGCGAGGCAGCAAAGGCATGGTGGAAGGCCTTGAAGGTGACGATAGGGGCCATATAGCTATCGTCGGCTAGACACTGCATCCTGCTCCCCTCCGATTGTAGCGGTTTTCCGTTCCATTGGGCCAAGGGGAATGTGGACGAGAGAGTGCATCTGTGTTTGCGCGCACACTTATGCACTTAAAAATATCCTGCGCATCTGACTGTATCTGCTTTTAACGGACTCCGAGATTATAAAAGACCCATGGCGATGGACGGAAGTAGAGAGGTTTGGCTTTGATGCTTGCTGGGCTTTGTCTGATGTCTGCACGTGGGCGGTAGAGGGAGAGTGGTCGCTTTTGCACTGCTCTGGGGTAACAGTGCGGCTCGGCAGCACCCTCTGCGACGAAGCAGCTCTATTAAGAGTGGCACTGCTTCCCCCGCTCAGCCGGGGAGGGGACTAGAAAAGGTGTCCCAAACAAATGCTTATCCCAAAACTTTAAGGAGGGAGTAACCACGGCTGTCTCCGCATCTCCCAATATGTGGTCGAAAAATGAATACGAAAACTAAAAATCAAACTAAAATCACACCTTAAGCGTTGGTACGTGGAATGTGCGTACACTTCTTGATAGACCGAATAACGCTTGCCCGGAACGTAAAACTGCCGTCGTTGCTCGGGAACTTCAGAGACTAAACATCGATATAGCTGCACTTAGTGAGACTCATTTGGCTGATGAGGGGGAACTCAAGGAGCACGGCGGTGGCTATACGTTTTACTGGAAAGGGCTACCATCTAATGAACCCAGACGATCTGGAGTTGGTTTTGCGGTCAAGACAAGTCTTGCATCCAAACTAGAAGAACTTCCAGTTGGTTTTTCTGATAGAATAATGTCTCTGCGACTACACTTAGATAACAACAACTATCTCAATATGATCAGTGTATATGCGCCAACTTTGGATAAATCGGATGAAGTTAAAGAGAAGTTCTACGAAGAACTCGTATGCGTCCTATCTAAGATACCATCCAAGGAGCAAATTTTACTGTTAGGAGATTTCAATGCTCGGGTTGGACGCGACTTTGAGGCATGGCCCAAAGTGTTAGGAAGGCATGGAATAGGTAACATGAACAGTAATGGACAATTATTACTCAGCTTTTGCTCGCAATTTCGGTTATCGTTGACGAACACCATGTTCCGACTTCCAGCCAAACATAAAACTACATGGATGCATCCCAGGTCAAAACACTGGCATCTAATTGACTATGCCATTGTTCGACAGAGAGACCTAGCCCAAGTTAACATCACACGAGTGATGCGAAGTGCCAATTGTTGGTCCGACCACAGACTGGTTGTTATCAAGCTTAAATTAAAACTTAATTTTCCACGCAGACCTACAAGGGGGAAACCCAAACATATTCACACAGATCAATTACAGAACCTGGAGATACGGGAAAAATATGTGCAAACTATAAATAATAACATTGCTCAACTTGATAACGATCACGGGGACCTAGAACACAGATGGCACGACTTAACATCAAATATATTAGAATCAGCTTCATGCGTTTTGGGTCTGCAGCCTAGGACGCATGAAGACTGGTTCGACGATAATAACCAAATCCTCTGTGATGCCCTGGCTAAACACCGTGAGCTCCTGAAACGGCAAGACCGAGGATGCAGGCAAGCGTCACTTGCAGACAACATTAAAAAGAGCGCGTCTGAGTTGAGGAAACTTACTCGCGATGCGAAGGACAATTGGTGGCTTGAAAAAGCTCAACACATGCAATGGCTTGCAGATACGAACCAGCTAGGTGACTTTTTCGCAGAAATGCGAAAACTCGTTGGGGCTCCAAGTCAGACAACCGTGCCTTTAAAATCTTTGGAGGGTTCTTTAATAACTAGCCGCGCGGAAGTCCTCAATCGTTGGTCTGAGCACTTTAATAACTTGCTCAATGTAGATAGAACAGCTGATCTACATTATATTACTGCATTGCCAGAGCACCCACCAGTTGTCTCATTAGATGAACCACCGACTCTGCAAGAAGTAAGGAATGCTATCAATAGGCAGCGGAACAAGAAAGCGGTAGGATTGGACGACTTGCCAGGAGAACTTTTCAAGTATGGAGGCGACGAGCTGCACACCGTCGTTTGGGAGCACTTTTGTCTAATGTGGGCCGATGAACGCGTGCCAACACACTTCCAGACGTCACAGATCTGTTCCCTTTATAAGAATAAAGGTGATCGTGCAGACTGCAATTCTTATCGCGGAATCTCCCTTCTCTCCTCTCCTGGTAAGATATTTGCCAGAATTCTCCTTTGCCGTCTTTCAAAAATTTCTGAATCTATTTTACCAGAAACGCAATTTGGGTTCCGACCAAATAGAGGAACTGGCGAAGCTATCTTCTGCATACGACAACTGCAGGAGAAAAGCAAAGAGCAACACCAACCGCTATTTCTTTGCTTCGTAGATTTGGAAAAAGCTTTTGATAGTGTTCCTCGCGAGGCTCTTTGGACGATACTACTAAAGCTCGGATGTACGGAAAAGTTTGTGCGAATGATCAAATTATTACACGACGACATGAAATGCTGTGTTACAGTAAAAGGTGACAAATCTGACTTCTTCTCTGTTTCGTGTGGTGTAAAGCAAGGTTGCGTTTTAGCACCTACCCTCTTTGCTTTATACTTTTCTGTAGTTGTAAGGGACACCTTAATGGATCATTCAGGCGGAATTCATATTCGTTTCCGTACAGACGGTAAACTTTTCAACCCTGCGAGACTAAAAGCTCGCACAAAGGTCTCGCATGTCATAATAACGGAGATGATGTACGCTGACGATCTTTGTTTTGTGACTGAAACTCCTGATGACTTGCAAGAGCTAATGTCAAACTTGAATAAGTCTTGCTGCAGATTTGGGCTTAAAATAAGTGTTACCAAAACGGAATGTATGGCAATGGAGACAACGAACCATACACCTCTCAATTTGCGGCTAGATGATAAAGTTCTGAAGCAAGTAGATAAATTTAGATACCTAGGAAGCACCTTAACATCTAAAGGTGATCTTGACTCGGAAATTAACGCCAGGATAGGTGCAGCTTCTGCAAGTTTTGGAAAGCTCCGAGAAAAGATTTTCCGGTCACATGATATAAAACTAGGGACAAAGATTAAAGTGTACATGGCTGTTGTACTGCCTGCACTTCTCTACTCTTCGGAGACGTGGTGTGTCTATCGCAGACATATTCGCACATTGGATAGGTTCCATCTGAAATGCCTCCGGGACATAATGAACGTTAAGTGGTCCGATTACGTAAGAAATACCGAAGTGTTACGAAGATCCAGCGTGTGTGGTATCGAGGCATATCTAATGCGGCGCCAACTGCGATGGTGTGGCCATGTCTCCAGGATGCCCGACGAGAGAGTAGCGAAGCGCATTTTCTTTTCTGAACTCCAAAAAGGGAAACGCAAACCCGGTGGTCAATACCTCAGATTCAAGGATGTTCAGAAAAGACATATGAAAAAATGCAACATTGAGCCCTCTCATTGGGAGTCTATGGCAGAAAAGCGCCCGGAGTGGAGAAGGCTGGTACAGCAGAAAGTCTGGGCATTTGAAGATGACAGAAGGCGCGATCTTGATTTAAAGCGCGACGATCTTAAAAGTAGACCGCCTTCTAGCATAGTATACCATTATGAAAATAATACCCTCACGTGCAACTACTGCAAACGCACGTTTACAGCCAAGATAGGGTATGTAAGTCACATTAGAGCGCACCAACGAAGCTCTTCCATATAAAGCAGGAAACAGTCGCCGTGGCCGAAATCGGCCTGGATGACATCATCATCATAAGTGTAGATTTGCTCGTAAAAAAAACTGCAGATAGAAGCGTGACCTATGTTTACGTTTATGACAGTACGCAGAAACAGCTTGTTCACCGTAAGATGGCACCTGCCTTGGTTGACGCTAACCAAGGCAGGTGCCATCTTACGGTGAACGAGCTTTACTAGGTATCCAAGTCGGCTAGAGATGCAGCAAAACTGAAATCCGTATTTGTAAAGAGCCAACACACCACACTGAATCCAATGTAGTAGAAATCACTGAAATATCTTATTCAATAAGATGCTTTTATGAACCCCGCTCCAGCTACGATTGAAAAGGCAGGGCTCCAACAAAGACTCCTATTGAAAAATGAATAGGTAGTTATTTTTAAAACTCGAAAGCAGAATTGCCTGGTAGATAAAGTGTATTTTAAAGAAAAATGTAAGGCTACTTCAAAAAATTCTAAATAATATTGTTACATCAAAGGCAAAATGCAAAAAACAAAAGTATTTCGCAATCGGCACCGAATCAAGCTAGTTTTAGGCACGATGTCCGTTATTGGCTTTAAGAATTATGTATTAGACCAAGTAATTATTATTTAAGAGCTGTGGATTTTGTGTAATAAATAAAATAAAATAAAAAGAGACTTCTGAAAGATAAATAAAAGAAAAAATGCTGGACAGTTCACTCAACATTATCTAGCCCCAAGCTAAGCAGAGCTTGTGTTATGATGGGTACTAGATAACTGATATACTTAATACTATACGTTACATAGACAGATATTTTTTACTATGCATAGAAAATACCCAGAACACCCTGAACAAATATCTGCAGATCGCACAAATATTTGTTCCGAGGCGGGAATCGAACCCAAAACCAAAATAAAATGAATGGATAGTTATTTTTAAAACTCGAAAGCTGAGTTGCCTGTAAAGATAAAGTGTATTTTAAAGAAAAATATGGTGTGTCCGGCCTCCGTCTCCGCCCGTGGATGTCGTAAAAGCTGACTAAGGGATTACCCGGACTTGTTATTTTATTTTGTGACTTTTATCACAGAATATATAACAGTACTAATCTGTTATAAGGGTTCCGTACCCAAAGGGTAAAACGGGACCCTATTACTAAGGCTCGGCTTTCCGTCCGTCTGTCTGTCTGTCTGTCTGTCTGTCTGTCCATCTGTCACCAAGCAGTATCTCATGAACCATGATACTTAGACAGTTGAAATTTTTCACAGATGATGTATTTCTGTTGTCGCTATAATAACAAATACCAAAAATATAATAAAATAAATATTTAAGGGGGCTCCCATACAACAAACGTGATTTTTCCAAATGTAGGTTAAGCAAAGGTCAGTTTTTGGATGGGTGACCACTTTAAGCGTGCAATTTTATTTTATTCAAACTTGTATTTTTTTTCTTTTTTATTGATAATAGTACGGAACCCTTCGTGCACGAGTACGACTCGAACTTGGGCTCTTTTTTTCCGTTTTACCCTTTGGGTACAGAAACCTATAAATCAGTGTCAGTCGTGAGAAACAATGGCGGCGATGAGCTTACCACTAGTCACAGCCAGTTACCAGTAGTTACATGGTGCAATCAACAGTGAAAAAAAAAAAAAAAAAAAAAAAAAAAAAGGCGTGTGTTATAAAGCCCAGTATCTACAAAATAAGAGTTGAAAACGCACAGAAAATGCTGATCAAATTTTCAAAGGCTTTAAAACAAAACCATGTTCTGAACGAAAGTTGCAACGAGTCGTTACATTTAATTTAACGGACACATTCGCTTTTCAGCTTAGCGCCATTTCTGTTTGTTTTTAATCCTTACTTAAGTGTTAAGGCGTGTAGCGCCGCCAATTACCTTTATTAATAGATTTTATTTTTAGCTTTGTACACTGAAAATGACAAATACAATAAGTCTCAAGGAACGCCGTAAGTTCGCGTGCCTTTCGATCTTCTACAGGTTACATTTCGGGGAATGCTCCCAGGAACTTCACGATCTGATCCCACCATCTCCTTTTCACATAGGACGAGCAGGCGCACGGCTCGGTACCACCCTTACCTCATTATTATACCCTCTATTCGTACTAAACGATTCAGTTCTACCTTTATAATGCGAACTGCTAAGGACTGGAATACACTACCGTCGTCTGTCTTTCCTGTAAACTTTAATCTGTGTCTCTTCAAGGCTAGAGTGAATACGTGTCTTCTAGACCTTTGTGCTCCATCTTCGGCCGCATCGTCACTTACCAACAAGTGAGATCGTGGTCAAATAACGATATATCAATGTTAAAAAAAAAACATACATATATACACGCCTTTTTCCCCGAAAGGGTAGGCAGAGCCTCAAATGGGCCTCTGGGATCAGTTGACCTACCGTTAGATCGTTTACAACGACCTTTAGGTAGCACAACAGTTTTATTTGTATTTTCTAAATCTATATATATAAAACAAAGTCGTGTTAGTTCACCACTTATAACTCAAGAACGGGTGAACCGAATTGGCTGAAAATTGGCGGGGAGGTAGCTTAGAACCAGGAGATTGACATAGGGGGGAGGGGTAGGAGGGGGGGGGGTCACCGGGGGCTACCCGTGCGAAGCCGGGGCGAGTCGCTAGTTTTATATATAGGTATACCTGCTTGTATTAGTTGTATTATTCTTTCTGTAAATAAATTTAATATCTTCAAGATTAAAAGGAATAAAATGTGGTTCTATGCCTAACTTTTTTTTCTTACTTATGTTTCGGCCACGTGGAAGGCCCAGACGGAGATGGCGGGATGAGCTAGACTCCTACTTGAAGGATTGGTCTCAAATAGCCAACAATAGAGACGAATGGAAGGAGGGAAGGGAGGCCTTTGCCTGTACACCACAGGCTCATAACAATAATAATAATAATGATGATGATTATTATTATTGATGATGATGATATGATGATATGATGATATGATGATATGATATGATCTATCCCGCATGAT
The DNA here is from genome assembly GCA_932527175.1 of Operophtera brumata. Lineage (NCBI taxonomy): Eukaryota > Metazoa > Arthropoda > Insecta > Lepidoptera > Geometridae > Operophtera > Operophtera brumata. The sequence continues at coordinate 1,223,556 of OW052227.1, read as the reverse complement.
GCTAATCTCGTGAAGGCCGAGAAAGACAAGTTAAGCAAGTACCTTGACTTGGCTTACGCGAGATTACCGCCATGTGGGATGTGGATTCAACGATTATCGTCCCGATAGTCGTGAATGGACTGATACCGAAGAGCTTCGACCAATATCTTAAGAAGCTCTCGCTAACTGGTTGGATCAAGGGTCAGATCCAGAAGGCGGTACTCCTGGACTCGGCACGCATAGTCAGGAGGTTCCTCTCTCTGCAGCCCTAGCCCCCGACCGTTTGGGCCTCGCTCCGCGGTCGGTGGTTCCCCGTTTAGATTTATATTTTTTACTATAATGTTTTATATACTATTTATTTTTTGTAGATAGTATTGCTTTATAGTGAAAAATATATTTTTACGAGATTTTTAATAAATGAGTGGTATAATAATAATATGTTTCAAAAGCTTGCAAGTTCGGTGAAGATTAACTTAGCCTTAGTATGAATTACGAAGGCAGCGTAAATCAGCTTTAAAACTGGACGCTGCTCAAACATTTTACACTCGGATGCTGTACCGTAAAATGCTACAGAAATTATATTCTAAAAAAAGCGGCCAAGTGCGAGTCGGACTCGCCCATGAAGGGTTCCGTAGCAGCAAGTAACTTAAGGTGAATGTTCAAGTTTCCTTGCCCATACAAAATACTTTAGGCCGTTACTCAAACCACAGATTGACATTTTATAAATTGAATTATTTTGTAGACTTCCTAATGATAATAGTTGTCGCGAATGGTCGTTCCAAACAAAAATATACAATAGGGAATTTTAAAAACAGGTTTGAAATACGTCAATTTTTACTAATGTGTGAAAAAAAAGTTTCCCCGTTCCTCGCTCTGGTACGCCACAATGACAGTCTTTTTGAGCAAAAGGAGTGAAAAATACTTTTGACTTTGACTTATTGATTCATGTAACATATGAAAGCAAAGCAAAAGTAAAAAAAAAACAAAGTATCTTGCTTGGCACAGGTGGTCCAGTTGGAACTTGGAGCAATATCACATCATAACAGCACTTCACAAGATTGGAATCTAGAGCCGCGATCGGCTATTAAGGTTGCAGAATGTGATTTTTATAGTTTACTAGCGGCCCGCTCGCGACTTCGTTCGCGTGGTGCCGGTGACCTGAATAAAACGCCAAGGAACAGGTTTAAAAAAAATATATAAGAACCTTCTCCTGACAACAACAAACACAACAAAAAAAGAATTCGCGAAATCGGTCCGGCCATTCTCGAGTGATAGCGTGACCAGGAGAAATAGGGGTTAATTTTGATATAGATAGATTATATGACAAACTACAGCTTACGTACAACTTTATAAATAGGTACTTGGAGAGGATATTTACTAGAATACTCCTACGTACTATTAGGTTAGTATTATTTTAGTAGTAGTAGTGCTTTTTTGTGAAAGAGTTCGTCCGGGGAAGTACTACCACCATACCTATTTCTGCCGCAAAGCAGTAGTGCTCGCATTTCTGTGTTCCGGTTTGAAGGGTAAGGGTGCCGGTGAAATTACAGGCACATGAGACTTTTCATCTTTATGTCTCAGGGTGGCGGGCGCAGTGCAATACCACATCGGGTGCGTCCTAGGTGGACGTGACCTATGTGGTAATGCACCGTTCATAGGCAGAGGTTACCGCTTAACATCAGGTGGGCCTCTTGCTTGTTCCGTCAACCAAGTAGTATAAAAAAAAAAAAAAAAAAAAAAATGTATTCTGTGCTCCTACCTACTCGATTGTTTATTTGCGAGATACGATAGTTTTCAAACAAAAATGATTTACGCACGTATCATCAGAAATGCTATCGTACAACAACCATCATTAAGTAGGTAGTTTAGTAATATACTACTTTATTATATCGTTCAACGAGGATATATTCTTAGAATTGAAACTATCGTGGTTGGGAAACATATTAAAAGATAAACGGCTAATTACCACTATTATTCGTCACTTTACTGACGTTTCGAGACTGAGTTCAGAAGCCTCTTCATCATGAGCATCGCCCGCGACCTCGTTCGACGGTGGACCAGCGAATACTGCGTGCAACCGCGCGCTCAGCTCGCTGGGATAGCGGCGGCGGCAGCACGGCGACGGCGGCGGTAGGTTCGTTGCGCGCGCGTCGAGAATTAGTTCATCTACGTCACTAGCACTAAGGGTTCCGTAGTGATACCGTGAGTGCAGTGTGTACGCAGCCTTATACCGACGACGTAGGTCGGTATAAGGCTGCGTACACACTGCACTCACGGTATCACTCTTCAGACCGATTACAGTACTACAAACAGGAGAGGTGGAGTGGAATAAAGGTTGCCATGCCGGCGAAACCAGTTTTTGATATATTCTTAGTTAGCAGGTAATATATTTTTCAGAAACTAGTACACTGAAGAGATGAAAAGGGACGGAAGTGTGAAACAGGAAGCGCGCATTTTTTGAGAGGTTGGTACTATCAGCCATGTTGCTTATTATATTACCAAGGAGGTGAGATGTCAGATGTTACAAAGCTCATCTCGTTTTTTAGGGTTCCGTAGTCAAAGACAAGGAACCCTTATGGATTCGTCATGTCTGTCTGTCTGTCTGTCTGTCTGTCCGTGTATGTCACAGCCTTTTTTTTTCGAAACTATAAGAGCTATACTGTTGAAACTTGGTAGGTAGATGTATTCTGTAAACCGCATTAAGATTTTTACACAAAAATAAAAAAAAACAATTATTTTTGGGGTTCCCCATACTAAGAAATAAAACTTAAAAAAAAAAAAAAACATCAAACCTATACGTGTGGTGTATCTATGGATAGGACTTTAAAAATGATGTTGAGGTTTCTAATATCATTTTTTTCTAAACTTAATAGTTTGCGCGAGAGACACTTCCAAAGAAAAAAGAATATAATGTACATTACCTAGTAAACTTTCACTCAAAATTGGTTTGAACGAGATCTAGTAAGTAGTTTTTTTTTAATACGTCATTAATCGTAATCCATCCAAGAACTTATATATTATGTTACTAGCTGCTACGGAACCCTTCATGGGCGAGTCCGACTCGCACTTGGCCGCTTTTTTCTTTCTTTTTAACCCCAACGCAAAAACGACGGGGTGTTATAAGTTTGACGTGTCTGTGTGTGTGTGTGTATGTGTGTGTCTGTCTGTGGCATCGTAGCTCCCGAACGGATGTACCTATTTCGTTTTTGATTTGTTTGAAATGTGAATTTGTCGGGAGTGTTCTGAGCTATGTTTGATAAAAATTGGTTCAGCCGTTTCATTGCGTTGAGGGTTTTTTAATTTTTACAAAATTAATTACTTGTTTCTCTTGGAATAGTTTATTTTCCTGATATATGAATAAATCTTGTTTATTTTCGATAAATTCAACAAATTCTAGGGAGGTACAGAAGCAATCAAAGTTGAATGCAGTTGTATAGAGCGTGAGGTCAGAGCTTTATACAACTAATCACAATTAAGTAGGTACTTGCCGCTAGCTCTGCATAGCTTAGTATTATAATAATAAAGTCTATTCTGTCTGGTCTGGTGTAAATCCCGCTCGCCCCGAGCAGATAACTGGTTAGCGGCTTTACAGCGAAATGAAAAGCCGCCAGACGAAGTGTGAACCCAAGAGGACAGTTAGCTGTGCCTAGCTACTATCTCTGTGTAGATAAGTGCGAACAACTAGTACTGAAATAAATGAACTTAATGGAATGGAGCAGTAGTGCTCGCATTGCTGCGTTCCGGATTGAAGGGTATGGTTGCCAGTGAAATTACAGGCACATGAGATTTTTCATCTTTATGTCTCAGGGTGGCGGGCGCAGTGCAATGCCACATAGGGCGCGTCCTAGGTGGATGTGACCTATGAGGTAATGCACTGTTCATAGGCAGAGGGTACCGATTAACATCAGGTAGGCCACCTGGTTGACCCGTCATTCCAAGTTCCAAAAAAAAACGTATGTAGTATCTAGAATTATTAATTATTATTGAGAATTAATAGAAGAATTAAAAGACATCAGTGGATATGCATTGGAGATGAGAGCTTTAAGAAGTAGGTGTGACTTTGAGAGATAGAATGAGGAATAGTGTGATAAGAGAGCGTTGTGAAATTAAAGAAGACGTAGTGACTAGGATTGAGAAAGGTATGCTTAGATGGTTGGCATTTAGAAGATAGTAGATTGACGAATCGGGTACATTGTACATAAGACGAGCATGAATGGGACAGTGGGAAGGGGAAGACCTCGGCGAACATATTCAGACCAGATCGGAGACGTTCTGGAAAAAAGGTCAGGTCAAGAGTACCCTTAACCGACGAGCAATCAATGTATGAAGAATGTGATGAGAGTGGATGAAGCAAAAGAGGTGGTTCAGGATCGAAGCAAGTGGAAATTCGTGGTCTCTGCCTACCCCTCCGGGAAACAGGCGTGAGTTTATGTATGTATGTATGTATCGATGTATGTAAAAGACATAAATTGCTGTTGATTTAGTCGACGGAACCTCCTGCGTCGCAGGCGAACCTTCGCCCGCCATGCCACAGAGGTCGTCATACTTCATAGAGTACGTATGCTATTGCGTATTACGCTGAGGTTTGTACCGTTTGTAGTCCTGGCTTTGACTGATTGGTTTAAATATTTTAAAATAGGAATCAAAGAAAGTATCAGAAAGTATAAGAATTAAAAGGAGTGCGATGAGGGCTTCTCCGTGACGTCATGTGTCGTGCGGCGTGCGTCACTGCAACTTTATAGGTAGGCGGTGAGTAGAATATTCTTAGAAATGGGCTGACGTTGTTGAAGGCAATGCAACATAGGGTGCGTCCTAGGTGGACGTGACCTATGAGGTATTGCACTGTTCATAGGCAGAGGTTACCGCTTAACACCAGGTGGGCCACCTGCTTGTTCCGTCATTCAGTAGTATAAAAAAAAAAAAAAAAAAAGTAGGAAAATTGAGAATTAAAAATTATAGGAAACTTAAATAAATAAATAAATAAATAATGCTGGACAGTTCACACAACAATATCTAGCCCCAAACTAAGCAGAGCTTGTGTTATGGGTACTAGATAACTGATATACTTAATACAATATATTACATAGATAGATATTTTTTATTATACATAGAAAATACCCAGAACACCCTGAACAAATATCTGCGATCGCACAAATATTTGTTCCGAGGCGGGAATCGAACCCGCAACCTCCTGTGTCGCAGGCATACCTTCGCCCGCCGCGCCACAGAGGTCGTCAATCTTAGAGCTTGTCCAGACGAGGCAATTTATTTTATTTTTTATTTCGTTGCTCGACAAACTGGCATAAGGTGGTTTCAGGCGACTCGCGCGTCGAACGCACTTCAGACGCGCGAGTCGAGAGTTTCGCGTGTTGCACGCGATTTACGCGCGACTGTATGTGGCCGGAATGTATGAAGTTCTAGTATCTCAAGATCGCGCGACTCGAATCGCGCGGGTCAAAACGCGCGTAAGTCGCTTCGTGTGGACAAGCTCTTAGCTGTCGCTCTCGGTCGGATATATCCGCATTATTTTACTTCTATGTTTTAATGCAAGTTTATAGTTTTTTTAATGATAATAAAAGATTTATTTTCAGAAAGAATAATACAACTAATAACAGTATGCACAAAATAAAATAAAAAAAACATATATATATGATTCAGTTGTGCAACCTAAAGACCGCTGCTAACGATCTAAAGGTAGCGCAACTGATCCAAATTACTACCAGACGGAAGCATCCCTAAGATGCTGGCTGATTATATTATTATTATTGCCACGCTGAATATATTCATATTTTATGTTCATATTATACGTTTTTGTATAGGAGCAGATGAATAGAAACTTGAATAGTTTTATGCAACACATTGATTATACATAATTGTATTCAAATTATGGAAAATCAATGATTTTTCTCTTAGAAAAGTAGCGAGCGCATTTTATCTGCCGACTAAAGCCCATATTTATCAGCAAACGAAGCAATAGCTAACTTGTAATTGAAACACTCGCCCGAAATGAGAGCTATTTAAAACCGGTTTAAAATTGGGGCCGCCTCAATGTAAGAGAAGTTTTATGGTTAATTAAGGCGTTTAACAATTTTGTTGTTGGGTTAACATAGATTTACTTTAAAAAGATTGACTAACTTTTGAAGATTTGAAGCGATAGAAAGAAAGAAACGTTTATTTATGACTAAACAATCAAAGACACACATGCAACAAGAAAAACAAACAAGGAAAAAAAAAAAAAAAAAATTACACACACAATAGACACATGATTCGTTGCGTTTCGTTAGCTAAAGTACCCTGCACACAAGCATATATAAGAATGAAATAAAGAAAAAATTATATGTATTACACATGGCAAAAGTTAGGCCGCACGTTGAATACTGTTCCCATCTATGGCACGAGACACCCATACCAGCTGCTTCGCTTTGACTCCCTACAGAGAAGAGCCATTAGAATCATCGGCGACCCTAAGCTCTCCAATACTCTAGAACCGCTTAGCCAGCGCAGAGCCATTGGATCGCTGTGCGTGTTCTACCGCCTGTACAATGGGGAATGCTCTGACGAGCTCTTCTATCTCATCAACGCATCGAGATTTTACCATCGGTCTTCCCGGCGCCGTGACAAAGCTCAGCCACGCATCATAGATCCCTGGGTTTCTCGTACGACTCGTTTCTCGAGATCATTTCTTCCCCATAACTACAAACTTTGGAATGAGCTTACATCTGAGGTTTTCTTGCTTGGTAACGAAATGTGTCGCTTCAAGAAAAATGATCATAAATTCCTTCAGGGTAGGCAGCGCAACGACAATACCCCCGGTGTTGCCGGTAACAACTTTACATCATGTATACATCATAAGCGACGGTGACAACTTTACATCATGTATACATCATCTATACATCTATGTATCATCTTTACATCAAGACGACAGTCCGGGCAGGAATTTTTTAGACAATCCACTCGAGATATATTTTCTAATATATTACATTTCATAAAAAATACTTTTCATCCATTAAACAGATGGGTGAAGGTCGTCTCTAGTGCGGATCTTACACTATAAATGGTCAACAAAACGTCAGCAGGAGCATAGTAAAGTACGTGGTGTATAGTCGTAATTTTTCTAAAATGATACCAAGCCATGGTAATTTCAATTCTATGGTTATTTAATTATCCTGACATAGTGAAAGTGCCGTCAAACAAGACGTTGTTGCTCTATTGTCTCGAACAATGGTCCTGCCTGTCGGCGATACACGCCCTAGTGAAAGCGATCTCGTCATAGTACAGACGCTAACACATGCAACCGCCGTGCTATACCTACCTACATAGTGTTATAGCTGCAAGAATTATTGAGGTCATGAAGATCACCAATATTTTGAGAGCCTATCTGAATAGCAACTGGGCTATTCCACAATAAATTAAATTTATTCACAGAAGATCGTGGTGTGTTCGGCCTAAGAATAGAACTTTTAACTATTACTTTTTTGGTAGGAACCTATCTAAATGCTTTTATAATTTTGAAGAATATTTTAGACACTAAAATAAAAATAAATAAAACAAATAAAAGAATAATGCTGGACAGTTCACACAACATTATCTAGCCCCAAGCTAAGCAAAGTTTGTGTTATGGGTACTAGATAACTGATATTCCTTACTCTATCTATACAATACATTAGATAGTTTTTTTTTTATTATACATAGAAAATACCCAAAACACCCTGAACAAATATCTGCAGATCGGACAAATATTTGATCCGAGGCGGGAATCGAACCTGCGTCCTCCTGCGTCGCAGGCGAAGCGTGGCTGGTACTAAGATGCACAAATTAGTTTTATTTTTCTCTGTTTCTGTGTGTGTGTGTCTTTTAGTGTGGAATATTGTTTGTTGACTCATGTTGTTGACATAAATAAATGTTTTTTCTTTCTTCTTTCTTTCAGATATTCAATGATAACCGCTATTTTGAGCGGCGCGATGCGTATTTTTTTGTATGAAGATTTCTGCCTGGCGTTGGCTCAGCCTACTTTGTAGATTTTATATCTGTTCTATATTACTTTCAGCATCTTCGGTACAAAGTATATGAAAGAAAATTCAGAGCGAACTCTAGCCTACTATTATTTGGTAGCTTCTGAATATTTTCTTGTAAAAACTCTATTGTTTGCTCGAAAACTCCAGAAAAAGTTTCCACAGCTTTTAATTAAGTATACAGAGAAAGGTAAATTAAAAAGCACCCGTCCGTGATTGCTACGACAAAGAAAACGTCGGTCGCTCTTCTCATCCATAGCCTCTACAGATGGCACGATTTAGTAAAGGGACAACCAATCAAGTTGGATAGTCACCGCTTGCTCCGGCAAAGGAAACATATAAGATTCACTACGCTCTTCCTCTACAGATGGCACTTTTTTTTTTTTTTTTTTTTTTTTTTAATGCTGGACAGTTTGCACAACATTGTCTAGCCCCAAGCTAGGCAGAGCTTGTGTTATGGGTACTAGATAACTGATATACTTAAAACAATATATAACATAGATAGATATTTTTTATTATACATAGAAAATACCCAGAACACCTTGAACAAATATCTGCAAATCGCACAAATATTTGTTCCGAGGCGGGAATCGAACCCGCAACCTCCGGCGTCGCAGGCGAACGTTCGCCCGCCCCGCCACAGAGGTCGTCAAATTTAGTGAAGGGACAACCAATCAAGTTCAACCACTTGATCCGGCAAAGGAAACATCTAAGCTTTGCTACCCCACTATCCAATACAAATCTATACCTACATAAGAGCTTAACCTGACTGGCTGACTGACTGATAGCTTCATCATCGCCGAGCCAAAACCGCTGGACCTAGAAAGGTAAACTTGGAGAGTAGGTTCCTTTAAAAAAAAAATGATGATCACAAAAAAACAATGATTTGCCACGTGAAAAACCGTTGCATCAGAGAATCATACGTTCAACTTCAGGATAAAGTCTTTGCCAACATTTAGGTGAAAGAAAATGTACAAAATTCTAAGTCGTTTAGAAGTTGAATCAAATTTTCAGTCGAAAGCAGCTGCACTTTTTTTCACATTGTTGATGAACAGTTTCAACATTTTTGTGCGTTCACTTTACAGGTAAAAGGTTAATGAATTACATATATATTTTCCAGAGTCATCAAAGTTGGACATACTAGCAAATCACTTAGGGTAGCAAGAGTAAAATCAAATTACTATCCTCAATGAACACAATTTTATTATGCTGTATTGTAGCAGACAGTTAACAAATAACTGACAGCCTACGTATATTTTTAAGTGTAGTTAAATTGTAGTACAAAACCAACAGACTCTTCTAGATAGTTTCCTTCACCTACTTATTTTATTGTGCAATCATATTGCAAGAACTTTTGTGAAAAAATAAACGACCAGTTGACACTGTGTCTAGATGTGCACTGATTCCAAATGAGCGAGCTATCTTATTTCACGCGGAAACATTACGGCGCGGTCTCTCAACGGTAAGGGCGTATCTAACGATTTAAATCTTTGCTCTCTGTCACATTCCCAACCCGATTGGCCTGACAGATTGTACTCGCAATAGGGTCGGCGGTAACATTTTTGTAGCTACTTTTTATTCATCGGCATCCGCCATTGAACACAAACGATGAGTAAATACAAACGATTTGATGTGGTCTCACTGTTTTACTCTCAGTATTGAATCTGATGTGTTTATTATCTGTTTTATCAAAAGCGTTTTGTTAATTGAGGTATTTTTACCCGACTGCGGTGAAACCACAAAGGAGGGTTGTGTTTGACCTGTATATAATATTTTTTTTTTTTTTTTTTTTTTTATACTACTGGAATGGCGGAGCAAGCAGATGGCCCACCTGATGTTAAGCGGTAACCTCTGCCTATGAACAGTGCATTACCTCATAGGTCACGTCCACCTAGGACGCGCCCTATGTGGCATTGCACTGCGCCCGCCACCCTGAGACATAAAGATGAAAAGTCTCATGTGCCTGTAATTTCACCGGCACCCTTACCCTTCTAACCGGAACACAGCAATGCGAGCACTACTGCTTTGCGGCAGAAATAGGTACGGTGGTAGTACTTCCCCGGACGAACTCTTTCACAAAAAAGCTCTACTACTACTAAGTATATTATTATAAGTATGTCCGTCCCTATGTTCCCTCGTAACTATACTTAAATGCTTTATTTACTTAAAACAACCAGCCAAGTGCGAGTCGGACTGGCACACGAAGGGTTTCGTACTATTATCTATAAAAACTGCATAAAAAAACACGTTTGTTGTATGAGAGCCACCTTAAATATTTATTTTATTGTTTTTTGTTATTTGCTATTATAGCGGCAACAGAAATACATCATCTGTGAAAATTTCAACTGTCCAACTATCACGGTTCATGAGATACAGCCTGGCGACACCATTATCTATAAAAACGGCAAAAAAACACGTTTGTTGTATGGGAGCCACCTTAAATATTTATTTTATTCTGTTTATTAGTATTTGTTGTTATAAGGGCAACAGATATATACATCATCTGTGAAAATTTCAACTGTCTAACTATCACGGTTCATGAAATACAGTGTTGACAGACGGACAGACACTCCGACTCCAGAGTCCGACTCGCATTTGACTGTTTTTTTTATTATTGGGACCATTCGTTTAGGAGAAGTAGGCTTTCTAAGATAGGTCTATATTGCAGTTTTGGGTCTATTATCGCTTTAACGATAAAATTCACCATGCTAAGTTATTTTTATGGCATAAAATAAATGTGTCGAAGCAAATCGCACTCCGTCATTAGCAAATAACTCTGTTTTTGTGCTCGACTCGATAATGGGTGATTGATGACGACAATGAAAGGAAGGGACAGCCGCCGGCAAATGTATTCGATAGCGGTTTATCTAATCTGTTCTCACAATAATAAGCTTTTAAGATTAATTTTGGTTGAGCTTCTGATAAAATTTGGCGTTTTATTGACAAGTTATTTTAATTTAGGCATTCTACAAAATTTGTACTCGAGTACCTAAATATAGTTAGTTTAGTAGTTGTAGAGATTCTTTCTCATAATCTTATCTCGATTTTCAGTAATTATTATTATTATTTTTACATATTTTTACTCTAGGAACATTAAATTTTGGTGATAAGTGAAGCTCACGGGATAACTAGCAATTTGTTTTGAATCGTCCTGTAAGAACTATCGAACAGTCCTATACAAGTGTTTAGGATTGCATCTTTCTACATTGTGACGTAAGTGCCTTCGATTATTATGAGCCTGTGGTGTCCCACTGCAGGGCAAAGGCCTCCCTTCCCTCCTTCCATTCATCTCTGTTGTTGGCTATTTAAGGACCAATCCTTCAAGTAGGAGTCTAGCTGATCCCGCCATCTCCGTCTGGGCCTTCCACGTGGTCATATGCCCATGAGTATATATATATATCATACTTGGGCCAATTAGTCTCTTTCCAGGCGAGGCAAGAACAATAGGTTGCTCGACGCACCGAAATCGTCTGGAAGCTTCCACTCTCTTTAAAGCGGAAACTCATGGACATGTGCATTCTCCCCATCCTCACCTACGGTGCGCAAACCTGGTCGCTAAAGAATACTCAATAGTCCTCTCTCGGGGTATGCCAACGAGCTATGGAGCGTAGTATCCTAGGAGTGAACCTCATGGACACGTGCATTCTCCCCATCCTCACCTACGGTGCGCAAACCTGGTCGCTAACGAATACTCAATAGTCCTCTCTCGGGGTATGACAACGAGCTATGGAGCGTAGTATCCTAGGAGTGAACCTCATGGACACGTGCATTCTCCCCATCCTCACCTACGGTGCGCAAACCTGGTCGCTAACGAATACTCAATAGTCCTCTCTCGGGGTATGACAACGAGCTATGGAGCGTAGTATCCTAGGAGTGAAACTCACGGACCGAATAAGGAACTCGAGAATACGCTCCCAAACACAGATAGCTGACGTCGCTCAAAAAGTGGGACTGGGCTGGACATGTGTGCCGTACGTCAGAAGAACTAAGGGCGAAGAGCACGACAGAATGGATCCCAAACAGAGTTATTATTTTGTGTTCCTGTCTCACGGCCTTCGAGCGTGGTCGCGGTCTGTGCTCATGAAGAAGGACCTCTAAATGGTCAACGAAACATAGTCGTGGTGCATAGTCGTAATTTTTCAAAAATGATACCAAGTCATGGTAATTTCAATTCTAGAGTTATTATTATTAATTAAGATAATTGTAAAAACAAATAGCAACAGGTCGTCACGTACGTCCCGGGTCGGGTTCAGTAAATAAGCAATTATGGGTAATCAAGAGCCGATTTTGGTATTTTTTCTTCTCGCCGAGGGTACTAATTGGCTATAAATAACTTTCGCTTCGCTTCCTATCGCAAGCTGTTCGCAGCTCGGTATCGACGGATGCTAACTGCTACGTATAGTCAATTATAATGCATATTTTTGGGAATTTTGCTGACAACATGATTTATTGCATATTGGTTTATGTAAGGAATTTTTGTGGTTGATTATAAGTTTTTTTTTTTTTTAAATTTATACTTACTGCTTTGATGACGGATCAAGCAAGAGGCCCACCTGATGTTAAGCGATAACCTCTGCCTATGAACAGTGCATTACCTCATAGGTCACGTCCCCCTAGGATGCACCCTATGTGGCATTGCACTGCGCCCGCCACCCTGAGACATAAAGATGAAAAGTCTCATGTGCCTGTAATTTCACCGGCACCCTTACCCTTCAAACCGGAACACAGCAATGCGAGCACTACTGCTTTGCGGCAGAAATATGTATGGTGGTAGTACTTCCCCGGACGAACTCTTTCACAAAAAAGCTCTACTACTACTAAAATCAATAAGTAATTGTTGATCGGTTCTACACTATCCTTTTTAGGGTAAATAAATAAATAGTATAAATAATGCTGGACGGAAGGGTATATTCTTAGGCCGGAAGCAAACAGACAGTAAACATAGGTACGCAATATTATTGAGTCGCGAAAGCGTACCGGCACAGAATAAATAAATAGTACCGGTTCTTGGTTGCTCTAATAACTAAATAAATGAAATCTTACTATTCTGATTAATTCGTATCATAAGCCTCAACGGTTTTGGGACCCAATTTTTTTTTTTTTTTATATTACTTGGATGACGGAACAAGCAAGAGGCCCACCTGATGTTAAGCGGTAACCTCTGCCTATGAACAGTGCATTACCTCATAGGGCACATCCACCTAGGACGCACCCTATGTGGCATTGCACTGCGCCCGCCATGAAACTGATATACATAGGATTATCTCATCCATTTTTTCGGTTTTGATCTGCGAATCGGACATGCACGGAATTCGACGTTAAATTCAATATTTTTACTTAAAGTCAATATTTGAGACGGAGAAGGAGAGCTTTGAGAAGGAGGCCAAGCGAAGAATTCAGCTGGTCTGGGCAGCTTTTGGTAAATTACGTCGAGTCTTTGCATCCCCTATACCACAATGCCTGAAGACGAAAGTCTCCAATCAGTGTGTCCTTCCTACCCGTAATGACCTACGGTGCCGAGACGTGGACACTCACGGTGCGCCTGGTTCATCAGTTCAAGGTCGCTCAGCGTGCTATGGAACGAGCTATGCTCGGAGTTTCTCTGAGGGATAAAATCCGCAACGAAGTTATCCGACAGAGAACTAAGGTCATCGACATAGCTCAGAGAATTAGCAGGCTGAAATGGCAATGGGCTGGGCATATGCCAAAGAACCGACAACCGCTGGGGTAACCGTGTTCTAGAGTGGAGGCCACGTCTTGGTAAACATAGTGTGGGGCGCCCCCTGGCTAGGTGGAGCGACGATCTGCGTAAGGCGGCTGGTAGAAAGTGGATGGGAAGAGCTGTAAATTGGTCTAAATGGCGAGCATTGGGAGAGACCTATGTCCAGCAGTGGACTGATACAGGCTGAAGATGATGATGATGATGATGATGACATAATATGTCGAAAATATATGTTTAGTAGTAGTAGAGCTTTTTTGTGAAAGAGTTCGTCCGGGGAAGTACTACCACCATACCTATTTCTGCCGCAAAGCAGTAGTGCTCGCATTGCTGTGTTCCGGTTTGAAGGGTAAGGGTGCCGGTGAAATTACAGGCACATGAGACTTTTCATCTTTATGTCTCAGGGTGGCGGGCGCAGTGCAATGCCACATAGGTTGCGTCCTAGGTGGACGTGATCTATGAGGTAATGCACTGTTCATAGGCAGAGGTTACCGCTTAACATCAGGTGGGCCTCTTGCTTGATCCGTCATCCAAGTAGTATAATAAAAAATAAAAAAATAAAAAGATGGCGAATGTCGAAAAAAAACTTAATTTGCTATTCTCGTGATGTCACAAATTGTCATAAGTCGACTAAAATCATTCAAATCGAATACGATTTGATGGTTATTGTGACATTTTATGTAGACATTCATGCTTCGACATTATCTCTAATTAGAGATAATCTCTACAATCCGAGAATTGCCCTCCAGATACTTTGTACTGAATAGTTTTTGAATTGAATGACTATAAGAGCTTATAGTAACCCCTCCCCCCCCTAGAAGACCGCACAAACGATGATTACCTGGAGCAGAGCAGCTCGAGATAGAGAGAGATACAAGATGGAGGAGGCTTTTACCGCTCAAAGTGGTATTTATACTGAAATTTGAGTTACCTGAAAAACGGACAAACTGATTAGTTATTTATAAGAAAGTCTGGTGTGTCAGGTCTAAGAATAGACGCCTCCGTCTCCTCCCGTGGATGTCGTTAAAGCCGACCAAGGGATTACCCCGACTTGTTGATAAAATTCGTTGGTATAAGATTTGTCATGGCTGCTAGCTTATTGTGGAATGTGTTATTACTGGAAGAAAGCGTTAGCCGAGTTAGTCGTGGGAAGCAATTCAAAAACAAATATATTTATTTCGTCAGAATATTAGGTAGGTACAAGACAGTTCTTATTTTTTTTAATGGCGGCTATGAGCTCACCCCTTGTCACGTCTATTATCCATGATGGTGCAACGCACTGTGAAATGAGGCCCATTGAGGCTTTGCCTACCCCTTCGGAGAAAAAGGCGTGTGTCTATGTATGTATGTATGTATGTATGTATGTATAATAAAATTAAATGCTTAGAGTTAAATAAGGTAGTTACTTTAAGAGCCGGGGAAATTAAGTTATGTTATCATCAGAATTCCGGCAGAAGTCCAAGAAAGTTCGATGTGATTCGCCAAGTTGGGCCAACTTAGGCTCTAAACTTAACAAAGTGATTTGTAGAACTTGGGCGTCAGTCTTTGAACGCTCTCTGGAGTATGTGGATACTTGGAATGAGTCCTGATATGCATTCTGTGACCTAGAGTGAGTTCCGAGTATTAGAATAGTTAAAGGAGTGAACAATCTGACGATTTGACGACCTCTGTGGCGCGGCGGGCGAAGGTTGGCCTGCGACGCAGGAGATTGCTGGTTCGATTCCCGCCTCAGAACAAATTAAATAATTACCTAATGTATTGTGTAATGTATATTATAATATTTTCCGATAACTTATTTTGTATATAAATTAAAATAAATAAATAAAAAACAATATTTCAATAATTCAAATATTTGTGCGATCGCAAATATTTGTTCAGGGTGTTCTGGGTATTTTTCTATGTAATAAAAAATATCTATCTATGTAATATATTGTATTAAGTATATCAGTTATCTAGTACTCATAACACAAGCTCTGCTTAGCTTGGGGCTAGATAATGTTGTGTGAACTGTCCAGCATTATTTATTTATTTATTCTGTAATCTAGAGTGAGATCCGAGTATTAGAATAGTTAAAAGAGTGAACAATCTTCAGTTTTTTTTTAATACTAACCTGGAATGACCTATCAAGCAGATGGCCCACCTGATGTTAAGCGGTACCCTCTGCCTATGAACAGTGCATTACCTCATAGGTCACGTCCACCTAGGACGCGCCCTATGTGGCATTGCACTGCGCCCGCCACCCTGAGACGTAAAGATGAAAAGTCTCATGTGCCTGTAATTTCACCGGCACCCTTACCGTTAAAACCGGAACACAGCAATGCGAACACTACAGCTTTGCGGCAGAAATAGGTATGGTGGTAGTACTTCCCCGGACGAACTCTTTCACAAAAAAGCTCTATTACTACAAAAACTACTACTACTAGTGTCTGTCAGTTTGCGTTATGTTCCATACATCATCGACACGTGGGTATCTCGTACAACTCGCTTTACGAGATCTTTTCTCCCCCATACGTGCAAGTTGGACAAAAGGTGGACCATAGAGGTAACTCGATGGAAAGATTAGTAGTAGTCGAGCTTTTTTGTGAAAGAGTTCGCCCGGGGAAGTACTACCACCATACCTATTTCTGCCGCAAAGCAGTAGTGCTCGCATTGCTGTGTTCCGGTTTGAAGGGTAAGGGTGCCGGTGAAATTACAGTTTCATCTTTATGTCTCAGGGTGGCGGGCGCAGTGCGATGCCACATAGGGTGCGTCCTAGGTGGACGTGACCTATGAGGTAATGCACTGTTTACAGGCAGAGGTTACCGCTTAACATCAGGTGGGCTAGCTGCTTGTTCCGTCATACGTAGTATAAAAAAAAAAGGTCCAAACGGCAAAAGATCGGGTCGACCAAGAAAGAGACGGGCAGACGAGATCATAAAAACCGCTGGAAACCAGTGGATCGCCATTGCGTACGATAGAGAAACATTGAGTAAATTGAGCGATATCTTATGTCAACTAGTTGGTAAGGAAAATAAAAACGGCTTTATTGGCTGTATTCAGTACTAGCGACTCGTCCCGACTTCGCACGGGTAGTTTCAGGATGAAAAACAGCCCCCCCCCCCTCCTATCCCCCCCTGGTAGCCTATGGGTGAATGTAGCTTTCAAGAATTTTTTAAATCGGTACAGTAGTTTTGAGTTTCTTCATTACAAATATAGACACACACAAAAACACAAATCTTTCCTCTTTATAATATTAGTTTAGATTGGCGGTGCTGAAGTATACGGTGATGCTTGACCCTAGAGTTTTGAAGCAAAATTTATTTAAAGTATTTTCCTGCTGTTAATTTCTAAATAAACAAATCCTCAAACATCAAACAAATCGTCTACATACGTTTTAATATTTGCTTTCCAAGGTTCCATGATGTAAATAAACCTTTAAACAACCTAAAAGTAAATAAAAAGTTTACTGACACGGTTTCGAATTTGATGTGGGGGTTTAACCTATGCTTACTTTGCAATGACGGCGATGGGCTCACCACTTGTCACGTCTATATTCCACGATGGTGGAATATAGACGCCCATTGAGGATCTGCCTACCCTTTCAGGGAAAAAGGCGTGCGTTTATGTATAAATAAATAAATAAATAATGCTGGACAGTTCACACAACATTATCTAGCCCTAAGCTAAGCAGAGCTTGTGTTATGGGTACTAGATAACTGATATACTTAATACAATATATTACATAGATAGATATTTTTTATTATACATAGAAAATACCCAGAACACCCTGAACAAATATCTGCGATCGCACAAATATTTGTTCCGAGCCGGGAATCGAACCCGCAACCTCCTGTGTCGCAGGCCAACCGTCGCCCGCCGCGCCACAGAGGTCGTCAAAATGTATGTATGTATGTATGTAGGTACTTTGCGTACAAAGATGAGAATGAGACTAATCATTCTTAGACCGTAGTGTGTCCGGCCCTAGAATAGACCCCTCCATCTCCTCCCGTGGATGCCGTACAAGCAGACTAAGGGATTACCCGGACTTGTTGATAAGATTCGTTGAGATTTGTCCTGCTTGCTTATTATGGAATGTGTTATTCTAAAGGTATGTGTCTATGTATGTATGTAATTTCTCATTAAACAAAACCTCAATTAGCAAACAAATTTTCTACCTACTTTTTAACCCCCGACGCAAAAACGACGGGGTGTTTTAAGTTTGGCGTGTGTGTTTGTGTGTGTGTGTGTGTGTGTGTGTGTGTGGGCGTCGTAGCTCCCGGACGGATGAACCGATTTAGTTTCTTTTTTTGTTTAAAAGGTGAATTTTTCGGGAGTGTTCTTAGCTATGTTTGATCAAAATCGGTTCAGCCGTTTCATTGCTTTGAGGGTTTTTGAATTTTTACAAAATTAATTACTTGTTTCATAACTGAACTGACAATGGCACTTGGAAACCCCTCATTCGACTCCTGTTCTAACTGTAAGATAAATTGGACCATGTTCTGTTAGCTCCAGAACAAGAGACCATCGGAAACATCGCAATAAGGCCGTAGTATTCATTCGCTATTAATTGAATCGTGACAAGACGCCCGTCGACACAAACCCTGTAAAATCCCAATCGACAAACAACTCTAACCGCAAGAATGTAAGGGTTAGTTTTATATACACGGTGTAGACACAAATAGGGTTGTACGTGCCGAACAACTGTTAGTTTGTTCTCACGCTCTATTTGTGGTTTTCGAAGCTCTGTTGTCGATAAATATAGAACCAATAAAATTGAATGTTTTGAATACTGCAACTGACGCGGGATTTGACATACATCTGACGAAATGGACAGAGTAGGTTCATAAAGTAACTAACTAACTTTGTCGTTCTAATTAAAGTAAAATATAAAGAATAATCGACATCGCCATCCCCAACACGCATAATTTACAGACTAAAATAGCTGAAAAACTAAGTAAATACACAGACTTGAAAGACGAAATAACACGCATGTGGAAACTGAAAAAAGTAACTATCATACCCATAGTATTGTCTACAACAGGAGTCATACCCAAGCATCTTCACCAGTCTCTTCGCACCCTAATCTTCCCAAGACTTACCTACTATAGCCTACAAAAAGCAGTGGTTTTAAATACATGCCGGATAACTAGGAGATTCTTGCAAACCGGCAAACTTTACGCAACGTCTCAACAGGAACGACAATAAACAACTCATAATCATAACACTCACTTGGCCTAGGCCCGTAAGTGCTCATTATTACCGGCTTCTTGAAGCCGAGATGAAATTAACCAGAAACAGAAAAATAATAATAATAATAAATAAATACTCTTGAGAATTGGTCTTGTCATTATTTGGCATATTGATAAATATTAATGCGCAACTGTTTCATATGTATTTTGTACATACCTTGTATTATTCTTTCTGTAAATAAATGTATACACAAACAAGCTTGATAAAGTTAAATTGTCGATTCAACGGGGGTCAACGGGGGCTACCCGAGCGAAGCCGGAGTGAGTCACTAGTTATGATATGATATGATAAGTTATGTTATGAATAAAATGATTTTGGTGCTAGGTGTCTTTTATTTCAATAAAAAATCACGAATGCCCACCTAGTTAATAATTGGTCACACTAATTTCGAAACATAACTTTGGCAACGGCATTGTCAGCTGTATGTCATCTGCTGTATGATTCTAAAATTCAAATTCAAAAACTTTATTTCAGGCTTACTGAGAAATGCACTAAACCTAAACAGTAAGCCCATATCAACATAAATACCTTAGAAACTAACAAACACATAAACACACTTAATTTATAACTTAATCTAACACACGTGTGATTGCCGACGCGTCGCGGCCCGGGAGATCATGTGACAGGCGGCCCTTGAACCGCCGGAACTTCATGGTGCCTTTGGCCCTCATCTAGTAATACATTTTTGAGTCAACCTTTTTAGTTTTTTTTATTTAACAATGCTGAGTGGGAACCCTATCTCCCAGACTGACATAATTGACGCGAAGACGACTGTCGATTTACGTACTAATAATTGTGTTAAATTAATAACATGAATAATCCTATTATTGTTTAATTATTCTAAGTAGACGCATGTTTGATATATTAAGGGCACGCTTACGGTTCCGTTTTGATAAGCAAGTAATGCAACAAGTAGACAGGTATTAATACTAAGGACGGGGACCATAATATTAGGTATACATACGTAAGTACAATATTTTTATAAAGTACCCACTACCCTGTGCCCACAGCTTCTCACGCGTTGTTTCGAGATAAAAAGTCTGTCTCCTAGTACCTCCCTATCCTAACTCGTGCCCTCCCTGTCCTTCCTCATCCCCCCTGTCCTACTTCCTCCCCCCTGTCCTATCTCATCCCGTAGTAGTAGTAGTAGAGCTATTTTGTGAAACAGTTCGTCCGGGGAAGTACTACCACCATACCTATTTCTGCCGCAAAGCAGTAGTGCTCGCATTGATGTGTTCCGGTTTGAAGGGTAAGGGTGCCGGTGAAATTACAGGCACATGAGACTTTTCATCTTTATGTCTCAGGGTGGCGGGCGTAGTGCAATGCCACATAGGGTGCGTCCTTGGTGGACGTGACCTATGAGGTAATGCACTGTTCATAGGCAGAGGTTACCGCTTAACATCAGGTGGGCCTCTTGCTTGTTCCGTCATCCAAGTAGTATACAAAAAAAAAAACTCCTGTCCTACTTCCTCCCCCCTGTCCAATGCCTCCCCCTGTCCTATCTCATTCCCCCTCTCCTACTTCCTCCCCCTGTCCTATCTCATCCCCCCATTCCTACTTCCTCCCCCCTGTCCTATCTCATCCCCCCTATCCTACTTCCTCGCCCCTGTCCTATTTCCTCCCCCTGTCCTATCTTTTCCCCCCTCTCCTACTTCCTTCCCCTGTCCTATCTCACCCCCCTCTCCTACTTCCTCCCCTGTTAGGACTGTTAACTTCAGGTAGGCCATACACCAGTTCCGTCACAAACGGGATTAAAAAAATCAGTCTACCGCCTGATGAAGAATCAATACTTGGTACTTGCTGGTTGGTTTTACGTTCAAAACAAATTCAACTTAAAGTTTTGCTAACTTTTATCAACTTCCTCGGATTTTGTGCATTAATTTTGATTGATGAATAAAGATCTGTTGCTGTCCCGAACTTAGGTATAAACGGAAACCGTATTTATCGCTGACCCATGACCCAAATATCCCGCAGCGTTCAGTCACCATTAAAAATACTGCAGCATCCAGGAGAGCGAATTTGCAAACAACACGACACAGTGACACAGGAAATGGCAATGCAAGTATTAGTTCCTATCTTGTTTGTTTTTTTTTTTGTTGGTGTGTGTCTTTGTTTGTATAGTCATAAATAAATGTTTGTATAGTCATAAATCAATGGTTGTAAAGTCATAAATAAATGTTTGTATAGTCATAAATAAATGTTTGTATAGTCATAAATAAATGTTTGTAAAGTCATAAATAAATGTTTCTTTCTTTCTTTCTTTGTTTATTATTAAGTGCTATCACTATCTATTATTATTATTACGCTATTTATAACGGACTTGCGAATTCGTTTGCGCAAAAGTTTTTTTTTTTTTTTTTATACTACTTAGATGACGGATCAAGCAAGAGGCCCACCTTATGTTAAGCGGTAACCTCTGCCTATGAACAGTGCATTACCTCATAGGTCACGTCCACCTAGGACGCAACCTATGTGGCATTGCACTGCACCCGCCACCCTGAGACATAAAGATGAAAAGACTCATGTGCCTGTAATTTCACCGGCACCCTTACCCTTCAAACCGGAACACAGCAATGCGAGCACTACTGCTTTGCGGCAGAAATAGGTATGGTGGTAGTACTTCCCCGGACGAACTCTTTCACAAAAAAGCTCTACTACTACTAAAAAAAGTATTATTAAGTGCTATCACTACCTATTATTATTATTTCACTTTTTGTTTCGTTTGCGTGAAACCGGGATAAACGTAAAGTAGCCTAATGCTACGTGCATTGCAAACCGGGATAAACGTAGCGTAGCCTAATGCTACGTGCAGTGCAAACCGGGATAAACGTAGCGTAGCCTAATGCTACGTGCAGTGCAAACCGGGATAAACGTAGCGTAGCCTAATGCTACGTGCAGTGCAAACCGGGATAAACGTAGCGTAGCCTATGCTACGTGCAGTGCAAACCGGGATAAACGTAGCGTAGCCTAATGCTACGTGCAGTGCAAACCGGGATAAACGTAGCGTAGCCTATGCTACGTGCAGTGCAAACCGTGATAAACGTAGCGTAGCCTAATGCTACGTGCAGTGCAAACCGGGATAAACGTAGCGTAGCCTATGCTGCGTGCAGTGCAAACCGGGATAAACGTAGCGAAGCCTATGCTACGTGCAGTGCAAACCCACTTTTCCTATCCCCCTGCCCTGCATGGGTTAGAGTAACTAATGGGAAAAAAAAACCCATTAGTTCCTTTAAAGGAACGGCCGAAAGGGACTAGCGGGAATAAATTGTAAGGACATACATACATAGTACATAGTACATAGTATACGCAATTTTCCCTGAATGGGTAGGCCTCTTTTCTTGCACCATCATGGGAATATAGACGTGACAAGTGGTAAGCTCATCGCCGCCATTGCTTCCTTTGACTAACTCGGCTAACACTTCCAGTAATACCGCAGCCAGGACACATCTTATTTATACCAACGAATCTTACCAACAAGTCCGGGTAATCCCTTAGTCGGCTTTTACTACATCCATGGGAGGAGACGGAGGGGCACTATATGCATAGCTATATATACTTATATGCACTAGCTAAATGAAATGTGTAATTTATTTAAGGACTTGCTTCTGCCAACGTGTTCGCTCGCGTGTAACAGGAATAAACGTAGCGTAAGGACATAATTTATCTGTATACCATCGAAAGAGGCAGCAAACAAACATACAAGCTTTCGCATCCTATCCTACTTCCTATCCTATCCTACTATATGCAAATACTAGCTGACCCGCTCGCGACTTCGTCGACGCGTAGACTTTCATACAAACTTTAACACCCTTTTTCAACCCCTTAGGGTGCGAATTTTCAAAAATCGTTTCTTAGTGCGCGCCTACACCCCTTAATAAATGCTTGTGCCAAATTTCAGACCTCTCGGCCCAGTAGTTTCCGAGCTTTCGTGATGAGTGGTCAGTGAGTGAGTGTGTGGACTTCTCTTTTATATATATAGATAGATAGTACTTGTAACCTACTACCTACTTGTAAGTATGGATGGATGTTTGTTACTCTTTCACGTAAAAACTACCGGATGGATTTGGATGAAATTTGGAATGGAGATAACTGGACTCCCGGAATAACAAATATGCACATGTTTATCCCAATACTCCCACGGGATCGAGACTAACGCGGTTGAAACCGCGGGTCGCTGCTTGTTTGTAATATTAGGATAGGAAGTACGAAGACAGAGAGCCATACACTACGAAATAAAGATAGCAGTGGACGTCTGTAATCTGATGATGATGATGATGATGTTGAAAATGATGATCATGATGATGATGATGATCATGATGATGATGATGATGATGATGATGATGATGATGAACATGATGATGGTGATAATGATGAAGATGATGATGATGATGATGATGATCAAGATGATGATGATGATGATGATGATGATGATGATGATGATGATGATGACTAGTCTAACTTGAAGTTGTTCCTGATAGATCCCTTGGCTATGATCCTGTGAACTTTGATAGTCTTAATAGATCCTTTATGTCAAGTTCCGATGACAATGCAATATGATGGTGACAGCGAGCTAATCTGATGATGGAGACGGAAGGTGGACACCGGAACTCCTCGAGG